>CM077167.1:59214595-59814595 GCA_039583875.1 Platanthera guangdongensis | reverse complement strand
CTTTGGTCTCTCCAATGCACACATCAAGTTTATGCGAGTGATGAACCAAGTGCTTAGACCACTCATAGGAGTTTGCGTTGTGGTGTATTTTGATGATATTTTTATTTATAGCACTGATCAAAATCAGTACATGATTCATCTTAGGCAGGTCTTAAAGATTCTACGAGAAAATAAGCTATATATAAATTTGAAGAAATGCACGTTTTTGACTGATAGTCTGACCTTCTTAGGATATATCGTTTTTTTAGGGCATTAGAGTTGGTAGAGAGAAGGTCAAGGCGATAGAATCATGGCCTAGACATAGGACGATTACAGAGGCATGGGGATTTCATGGGCTAGCATCTTTTTATTTGCGTTTTATTCAAAACTTCAGTATCATGATAGCGCTTGTGACTGATTGTCTGAAAAATGAAGTGTTTATTTGGACTTCAGAAGCCGAGCGAGCGTTTCTTTTGGGTAAAGAGAGACTCACGAGTGCACTTGTGTTAGCGCTGCCTGATTTTGAGAAAATTTTTGAGGTTGATTGTGACGCATCGATCGTAGGCATTGACGCAGTTTTGAGTCAGGAGGGTCGACCCATCACATTCTTTAACGAGAAGTTGAATGATACGGAGACTAGATATTCCACCTACGAATTAGAGTTTTACGCTATCATTCAGGTTCTCCGTCATTGGAGACATTATCTAATTCAGCGCAAGTTTGTGTTGAACACTGATCATGAGGCTCTGAAGCATATGAACTCCTAGAAGGAGATCAGGCGTCATGCCAAGTGGGCTGCTTACATGCAGGAGTTCACGTTTCACTTAAAGCACAAACCCGGTGTCACGAATCGAGTTGCCAACGCACTTAGTCGACACACTCATCTGCTAGGCACATTGCAGCCGTGCATCACTAACTTAGACTCACAGCGAGACTTATACTCCACTGATCCTTTTTTCCGCGACTTTTGGATTTCATGTCAGCACAGTGGGACAGATTCCACCACACAGTACGTCGTGAGTGAGGGTTATTTGTTTAGGGGCACTCGCCTTTGCATTTGCGAAGGACCACTTCAAGAGACACTACTTTGAGATCTTCACTTGTCTGGGTTAGGTGGACACGTAGGCCAGTCTAAATTATTAGGTCTCTCCAGCGCACGTTATTATTGGCCCAATATGAAACGTGATGTCTCCGAATTCATTAGGCACTGCACCACCTGTCAGCTGTATAAGGGGCATGCTCAAAACACAGGATTATACAGCCCCTTACCGATACCTGAGCGGCCATGGGATGACATCTCGATGGACTTCTTGGTAGAACTTCCTCGCACTCAGAGGAAGGTCGATTCCATTTTTGTAGTCATAGATCGATTTTCAAAAATGGCGCATTTCATTCCGTGTAGGAAAACCTCTAATGTTATACATGTTGCCAAACTTTTTTTTAAAGAAATCCTTAGGCTGCACGAAATTCCTAAGTTGATCACTTCTGATAGGGATACTCGATTCATGGGGTATTTTTGGAAAACACTTTGGTCCCGACTAGGTACCAAAATCAAATTTAGCAGCGCATATCACCCTCAAACCGATGGACAGACTGAGGTCATTAACAGGAGTTTGGGGGACCTTCTTAGGTGTTTGACTTGGGAGAATCCAAAACAATGAAATCTTGTACTGCCACAAGTTGAATTTGCATTCAATAATTCTACTAATCGCTTTACTACTAAATCTCCTTTCGAGATTGTTTACGGATTCCCTATACCTCATCTACTTGATCGCCCCTCTCTTCCGATTCATGAGCGGATTCCCTATAGATCAGGTTCTTGATGTATGAGAGTTTCGTACTCGCTAAGGGACTTATCAGCGCTACTTGGTCTCTGGCAGGGACGGGACATCACAGACAGTTCATGGATCAGCATTGACGAGCTACGACACCGCCGCCCAGATCTCTCTGTTGTCAGTCTTTGTGAGTTCTTGTCGAGGTCGAGCTCTTTCAACTACAGGGGAATTGATGCACCCTGCAATGCATCATAGTATTTTTATTTATGTATTTTTTTAATGCATCATAGTATTTTATTTCAACACATTTTATTTCATGTACTCTTCTCATTTCATGTGCTCGTTGGCTCATCGGTTTGACCAGCCGATAAGACCCTGAATAAGACGGTCCAATATTATTAGTAGTAGGACGATAACGACAAGCCCAAATTAATTACGTGAACATAAATTTCAAATTTAAATCGCACCGCCCTCATTCAAGAAATGGTTGTTTGGAAGCTTCAATTAAAAAGAAATTTTTTTTTGGGCAAAACCTGTAATAGGAAGAAAATATTACAAAGAGATTTTTGGGCCATTAAAAACTCTCCACCAGGAGAGAAGAAAAATGAACCCGGAAAAGACAGAGAACGACATCTCCTTCGTTCTCTGCCAATAACAGTCACGTCGCCATCCCTTAATCGCACATCGCCTCCGTCGGGACGACACCAGCACTCCCGACAGACCGAGCTCGCCCGAAGCCATCTCCCGTTCGTTCCAGTCGGCGTCATCGAGCCTTCCGCTCGTTTATTCCCGCAACGTTACAGACGACTCCGACGCCTCTAGCTCCATCCAGCATCGTCGCCTCCGTCGACCACGGCCTCGTCGGGCGTCATCGACCTTGGCAACCATCTCCGACGTTCCGATCTCATTCAACACCGTCGACTGCGTTTCTTCTCCGGTTGTTGAACCCTACGGCTTCGAGTCAAATACCGAAGAACACCGGCCTGTGTTGACGAATTAGGAGGGGTCATTGTCCGCTGCCGATCACTTGGGTATATCCTCCACTCCATGCATTAGTATAAATTTATGCTTCACTTAAAATAATTTGGGGTTGCCGTTGCGTTCACTTGTTGCTAGTACCGTTTAATTCCATAAATTATTGTTTGTTTTCTGTTTGTGGCCGTATAATTCTCGTGATGGAATCGAACCATAAGGCGCGAAGAAGTTCCACTCGAGCGAAAATTAACGAACTTTTAACGTCCAAAGCGACGAGCTTGATTGTTGCGCGCAAAAATTCAATTTTTGGCCGCTCTGCCCGCGTGATTTCTTTAAAATCAAAACCCTAAATTTTTGATTTTATTAAAAGTTGTTTTTTAAATCAAAACTTAATTATTGTCGAAACCCTAGATTTAAGTCTACATCACAATGTGTTTCTAGACAAGAAAATATTGCGGAAGTCTTTTGACATAAATTGGATGTATTGTTATTCACAACTGAGGAACTTTAGATTTTCTATGAAGTTCTCATGCATGAAATAGGTAATTCAGAGTTTCACATAAAATTGTTGAAGTATGCTTCATGCAATACGCTAAAATATGTTGATATTTGATGTTTTATTCCACAATAATTGAGTTAAAATTTGCAGGAATGCCAAAGACAGTAAGAGCAAGGAACAAGCTTTACAACTTCCCGATGGTTTTTGCTGGGGTGATCACATACAGTTGCTTCAAATATATGAAAGTTGGGATAGAGCTGATTATGATTCAGATTGGTGTATTAATCATAATTTACAGGTATAGGAATTGATCCTTGATGATGAAATAGTTTGCTAGATTCTTTTAGAAAATCACCTATCAAAATTAGCATTTTCTGGTGGTTGCTTCCCTTGTTGGGCAAAATGCTATAGTGCCACCTTTTGTGTGATTTTATCATTGAGGGCGGGCATTCATTGTAATATTTATATAGCTCTGATGTTGACTAGAACTTCATTGAACCACTGATTGGCCTCTCTTGTTAAAGTAGGGTAGTCTGAATAGTGGGCTCAAATCATGCAATTATTAGGTGCTCTTGAACCAAGGTATACTCTTTTTATTGATGGCTTTTCAGCGAAAGGTTTCTTGAGTAACATAGCATGCACTTTTGGATTCTTCATCACTGTTAATTTTCTTGAAATTGCACATCATATACTCAGTCTTTTGATATTTATCCAGATGACTATCCCGGGTTAGTGTAGCAACATTATGAGGTATTTGGGCAATAGACGAAGTCTCCCTGCTATAAAAGGTGGGGTTGAAGTCTTATTATCTATTTGTGGTGTCTTGGTCTTGGATCTCTCCATGGAGAGGTCTCTTAGAGGGAACTAGTTCTTAGGAGCTTCGCACCAATATGCATCACGCTTGTATCCCTCTTATTTCTTTTGCAATCTGATTTGGTGTGTATCAACTTGGTCCGACTTGTTGTTTCTTGATATGTGCATTTCATCCCTTGTTTTCACCCTTGTAAATCATTTATTAAACGTCTAAATACATGATAGTTGTAACAACCTGATTGCTGTTTTGATAATAATAGTGTAGTAATAATAATAATAATAAAATAAAACCTAACCCTCTCATGTAAACCGAGCCGCCCCCTCCCCGTTATTTATTTTCCCGGATCCGCAAAGCTGCAGGCCCGTCTCCCGCTCCCGATTCCGCCTCCTTGTGCTCCAGGCACCGCTGCCTTCTCCGGCCCCTCCTCTAGCCCGCCGCTCCAACTTCGCCGCCTCCTTCTCCCGACGCCTCCTCCGACTCTCAGGGCGATGGCTGCTACTTCTGTCATAGCCGACGGTTTCCCTCTCCCTCTTTTCTTTCCCTCGTCCCTCCGAAAGCAACCTCTTCCCTTTCCCTCATCGATTTCGCCGTGGATTTCAAGAGAAATGCCTAGGGTTTGCTCGTTTTCGCCTCTACTCAGATTTTGGGCATGAATTTGTTCTTCCGTGGGTAATATTCTCCCTCCTTTCCCTCTCTTTTCAGTTTTCCCTAATTTCCTTGGAAAGCATTTGTCTCCAAATTTTGTTAATTTGTGATTCTTGATTTTTGCCCCTCGTAATCATCTAACTATTGTGTATTTGTGTTCTCTGGCATTGTCCGTTGCACCCTTTGACGGTTCGTGAAGGAAATCCCTCTCCGAATTAGGGTTTCCCCTACCCAAGCATCGTCAAGTCTCCGCTTCTGCGTGGTATCTCTTGTCCCCTCACTCATGAGGGAGGTAAATTTCTAAACTCTGCTCTTGCTTGAGACTTGTGACAGATAAATCGCCTGTGTTAGCATAGTGGTAAATTGTTATAGCGTTTTCATCGTTCCTGAACAAGTTCGCTTGAGTAGTGTCAATTTTGCTAGCGCCGCTTAGCCACCACCACCAATTGCAGCTTCTTTCAGGCAAGTAGAGATTTTCCCCTTTTGCAAACATTGAGCTTAATTACCTTGTCTGATCTTATATTTTTCTGAATTTGTCTTTGATTTCTTGTTTCGTCAAATAATTTATATGTCGAATCCCTAAATAGACTTGTTATTCGTTTGAGGTTCCCGCAATAGGAATAACGCGAGTTGTGAGTGTAAATGATGATATTTTGATAATCGGGACGAGTTAGTGAAAGATAGATAATTGGATATGTAAATTGTTCGATTCTGTCTCTTTTGATGAATAATTTGAAGAATCGTAGAGTGTTAATCACGAGCAATAATGTCACAATAATTATAACGAATTTTGGTTAACAAGTATGTGATTGGTGTTTTGATATATCAAGCTCATAGCGTATTCTTGTTAGTTGGAAAATACTTGAGTCCAATGATGATTTAACCTAGATGAGTACTTGACTTACTCGATCCATTACATGTCAGCTTACCTCTGCGATATACTGGATAAACTTTCTTGTTATTATGAAACATTAACCCCTCGAACCCGTAAGAGTCAAAACTCCCGGTTTGATTCCTTCTGTGTCGTCGAATCCGGTTTCTGATGTTCTTCTGGTTTCTGATGTTTGTCTGGTCTCTTAGGTCTGTTCTAAGAATCGAGCGAATGTTGCCCCGTAGCTCAATTCCTCTCTTGACACATTTATAAACTCAAATCTTGTACAACTGAATCGCTAAATTTGTTTCAGATCTTGATATGTTAGAAATCTCTTAAATCATAAATCTTTAGAGTCATAAATGTCATTAGCAATCAATGTAAGGTAGTGTTAAATTGATGTGACTCTTTGACTCGCATTTCCGTTTTACTGGCAACGGAAACCAACAAATGGCCATATCATGCACAACCATTTTGATAAGACTTGCATTTAGACTTATATTAGAATCTCGTGCATCAAATAAAACACTTCCACCTTTCACTGATTACAGCTAATGATATTTCTTGATCTGTCTATATGTTATACTTCAGAGTAGTACAATAAACTAACTTGTTCTGTTTAGCTCTTTTGTTTGCTGGTCATTGAATAGTTTTGTTTCATGAGAAATTGGTACACTCATGTTTTTCTGCTTCTGTTACTGTCATATACTTTACTCTGTTCACCCTGTTTATTTCAATGTTCTGAGGTTTTTCCTTTGTATTTTGAAATTTTCTTAGCTTTCGTGTCAGCGCCGCCAGGTTCCTGATCCCGAATTGCATCAAGCTTCTGCTTTTCGATGATTGATATTCTAGCCGTGTCAGGTTTGATGTTTTGATTCATTTCTTTTACTGTCAGATGTTTTCTTTATTTGATAATTATGAACAGTAATACATGAACAACTGTTAGGCTATTTACATACTCTATACACTAGAATTTGATATTAAATGCATGTGCATGCTCTTGGAAATCATAATTATATGAAATCTGTAGCAGTGTCTGAAAAACATGAATTTTACAAAATACATGTGCATTTAAAATTCTCACCGTTTTAAAACTCTAATAGCTTCCACAATAAAATCAAACTATCTTTCTCTAAAGTAATTATTTTAAAACTATTTTAAGTTTTCTCTGCATCCGCCTTAGCAGGTATGAATTCCTTTCCGCCCATGCCTGTGACATCACGGCCCGCCCGAAGCGCAGTCTGACTTTTTTCGAGCTGGGTCGTGACAATAGTTTTGTATGAAATATGTTTTTTAATGTTTTATGCAATTCTGGTATGTTTGGATGCATTTTTGTACATGTATAGATTTTTGTACGTGTTCGGGGTGTACTTCTCCAAAATTATTCACGCTCTTCTGCTTTATGGTGCATGCACGTGCGCCTCCTGTTCCCTTAGTCACTGCTTAATTTTTGATCTGCTTAAAATAACTATGGCTTAATTTTTGATCTGCTTAAAATAACTATGTTCCCTTAGTCACTTCCTCCTATGTGAAGGTAGGAATCTCCTCACTAAGGACTGCATCTTCCTCAATACAACACAATACGCCATCTAACTCAACAAGTTCTTTCTGGGAAAAAAACAATGATTGCAGGATCAATATGTACAAGCGTAGAAGAATCAACAAAAAGAGGAGGAATAATATTAATAGATTCATAAAAAGTCTCTAAACTATCCTCCATGTTTGAATCCAAAAGAAGAAATGGACTAAGGGAACAGGAGGCGCACGTGCATGCACCATAAAGCAGAAGAGCAAGCGTGAATAATTTTGGAGAAGTACACCCCGAACACGTACAAAAATCTATACATGTACAAAAATGCATCCAAACATACCAGAATTGCATAAAACATTAAAAAACATATTTCATACAAAACTATTGTCACGACCCAGCTCGAAAAAAGTCAGACTGTGCTTCGGGCGGGCCGTGATGTCACAGGCATGGGCGGAAAGGAATCCATACCTGCTAAGGCGGATGCAGAGAAAACTTAAAATAGTTTTAAAATAGTTACTTTAGAGAAAGATAGTTTGATTTTATTGTGGAAGCTATTAGAGTTTTAAAACGGTGAGAATTTTAAATGCACATGTATTTTGTAAAATTCATGTTTTTCAGACACTGCTACAGATTTCATATAATTATGATTTCCAAGAGCATGCACATGCATTTAATATCAAATTCTAGTGTATAGAGTATGTAAATAGCCTAACAGTTGTTCATGTATTACTGTTCATAATTATCAAATAAAGAAAACATCTGACAGTAAAAGAAATGAATCAAAACATCAAACCTGACACGGCTAGAAGATCAATCATCGAAAAGCAGAAGCTTGATGCAATTCGGGATCAGGAACCTGGCGGCGCTGACACGAAAGCTAAGAAAATTTCAAAATACAAAGTAAAAGCCTCAGAACATTGAAATAAACAGGGTGAACAGAGTAAAGTATATGACAGTAACAGAAGCAGAAAAACATGAGTGTACCAATTTCTCATGAAACAAAACTATTCAATGACCAGCAAACAAAAGAGCTAAACAGAACAAGTTAGTTTATTATACTACTCTGAAGTATAACATATAGACAGATCAAGAAATATCATTAGCTGTAATCAGTGAAAGGTGGAAGTGTTTTATTTGATGCACGAGATTCTAATATAAGTCTAAATGTTAGGTTTTGGATTAAAATAACTATGGCTTAATTAGGACAAAATGTTAGGTTTTGGATTATGGTGAGGTGTTTAAAGATAAACATGATGTATCAATCACACTTAAGCAAGAAGAATTGAGCTCAAAATCAGCAATATCACCCAAAAAAAAGTACCGCCCCACCCCCACCCCTCCAACTTATATTAAATACATGGGCCTACTTCACAAATGAGTTACACTCAGCAACACAATTCATAATCAATATACATAAACTTTCCTTGCCCTTTAACCAACGATACTTTTTTTTTCAAAAGTTGAGGGGGTAATGAATTTTATCCACTCATTCTTGTGCGTTACATTTCAAAATTTTCTACCAAATGGGGATTGGGAATTTTTCTCCACAACAAGCTTTCCATAAACACTAACAACAAAATAAATAATGGCGCAAGAATTCATCTCTACGGCAGTCCACACTGTTATGTAAACCATATAAATCCTTATGTCATGAATGAGATGAGAAAATTGCAATTTTTTGCAACGGACAATAAAAATAAGAATTGATTCAACATGACTAAAGTAGTTTTTTAAATGCAATCAACATGAAATAAGGATTACAACTAAACAATAACAAAAACTAAAAACTTCATCAATATATCACACATGCTGAGTTAGGATAGCATAAAAACCAAACATTCAAAAAAATTTGAGTTAATTTTCCACACTACACATAGGCAATAAAACATAATAAAACTAATAATAATAGGATGCACATGGAAAATTAGGCAAACACAACTGTCCTCAACATCCCCCAAGAATTAAAACTTACAGTGGCCTAATGCAATTAATATGAGGAAAAATAGGTGGGGAGAAAAGGAAAAAAGGTTAGCCAGCACGGAAGCTTGCATCAAAAGGTTGGTCAAAACGTACAGAATCCATCTTCACACCAAATCAATTCAAATTAACAAACCTGGAAACAAAATTTAAAAAAAGTACAACAACATATGCAAATTGATAAAATTGAATAACAATAATACAAAAAAGTAAGATAACTACTGAGTTTATTGTCTTCCAGCAAGACTTATTCAATTTTTCAAATATCTACCTTATGGAAGTAGTGAAAGAAAAGTACACAGGTATCCTCTTCATCTCTCGTGTTGGTAAATTATACCAACGCAAAATCAGTCTTCTCCTTTTTCCCAATCTTGAAGTTTTTTGTAGAATGATGGGGAGGGAGAAGGAGCTAGAGGGACTTTTTGCATCCCTAATCAGAAAAGAAATACAAGCAATATTTGTTGCCCTTTCTTGCATTCTGCAAAGCAACGTCAATTGCATAATCATTGTTAAATGGATCGTGCACAACATCGTCTTGCAGATGAGCAAGCAAAGTTGGGTGGCTCGAAATAAAATCTTCAACAAAAAGAGAAGAAGAGATACTCAACGAGGGAGTGATCCCGGAATCACTCCCATTGGACTCGAAGAACCGATCACTATCGATAGATTAATCTTCCTTGCACGAAGAGGTTGAGTTGGATGGTGCATTGGGGATGATTTGGACTTCCTCCTATGTGAAGGTAGGAATCTCCTCACTAAGGACTGCATCTTCCTCAATACAACACAATACGCCATCTAACTCAACAAGTTCTTTCTGGGAAAAAAACAATGATTGCAGGATCAATATGTACAAGCGTAGAAGAATCAACAAAAAGAGGAGGAATAATATTAATAGATTCATAAAAAGTCTCTAAACTATCCTCCATGTTTGAATCCAAAAGAAGAAATGGAGTACTAGAGAAAGAAATGTGCATCTCTAATTCATCATCTGGATCAATGACAATGCTAATCGAGGGATATGTAAACACTCCAAATAAGACATGGGGTCACTAAATATAGCTCATCAACTTATAAAGAAGCGGACAATGAGCGGAGGATGGTGAATATATGATATGGGTTCATCATTCTATTTCATTGTCACTTTGAATTGAGTACATTCCTTCAATTCGTGATCCAGACTCTGACAAAACATGCATAGCTTCCCGGTGGCCTTCGGCTTCAAAGAAGCTAAACCAACCAGAGGGGCTGATGCCCGCAATGGAGATGCTTAGTTCTAATATGTGGGCTCTCTATATGAAGAACCATATGATGTTGATTCCCCATTGGAAGATTCATACGAATTTGAACTATGATTCTTATTTGGACAATCGTAACTATAATGTCTGAATGTTTCACACCACCGACATGGATCAAAATCACCCATTGTAGTGTTGAAATGGATTCAAAACATTCAATATATTTGATTTTCTACACAAGAACTAAAATATGCGCGAGCCTGCAAGTGATCTAAAATATAAAATAAAAGAGGAACTTTCAAATAAAAATAAAATGCTTAGGCAAACGTAGGTGAAATTTTTCCAAGGCCTTCTGACTAAGTCCATGCACGCCCCAGTAACGACGCCAAATACTTGATCGTTGAACTACAAACAATCATTATCCTGGCAAAATAACGTCGGTTGTGCACCCGCCGAAGTAATATAAAACGGAGAATTCCCTCTGAGTATCAAATAATGTGGAGCTTGGGTGAAGATACCGGGATTTCCTAAACCTTTGGCTAGCTAAGCTAATTGAAATTGAGGAAATTTCACTATCACCACTAATCAAACCATCATCATCTCAAAACTAAACTACGAATAACCAATCTCAAAATTCTAAAGGGAATTCCAACATCAAAATCTGATTGTATCCAAAATCAAAAAATATATATGAAGTTATACATAAAGAGACATGTTAACAATAATTAGTGATATAGTAAGCTAAAACCGTCAACAAATTGGAAAAATAATGGAATGAGAAGGGATTGGCAAAATAACATCGAAGCTACGATGAAAATGAAGTGAATCTTCCTCGGCGGTCAAAGGAGAAGCTTGGATTGGTCCTTCGTCTTCTAAAACACCGCTCTGGCTACCTTCCGAGGTCCGAGAAGAGCTGTCACCAACCTCCTATGCCCGTCTTCTCTTCACGTTTGTTTGAATCACCACGACTCAAGCACTAAATCTTCTAGCATCCTCCTTTTCCTTTAGAAATCCTTTAATATAGCATAGGATGGATTGAAAGAGTGAGATTCACCCTCAAAGGGGGTTGACGATCTGCAAGGAGGCTAAAACGGTAGGAGAGATCGTGGAAAAATGAAGAAGATCGTAAAAAACCCTAAAAATTGCAATTTATACCTGCAAGAACTTGTTCATGCACGCTCGTCCACATAAGGGCGCACAGGCGTGCCTAAACGATAAAAGAAAACTCATTTTAGCACAAAAATATAGTGCGTAGGGGCATGAACAGTGCACACACAGGCGTGCATGACCAAAGCGCACGCCCAGTATCAGAAAATTGGCTTTTCAACAAGAAAAATACAATTGGTCCGGTCTAGAGGAGTAGAGGTAATTTTGGCCATCAAGGAAGCCTAATTAGACAGTATTATTCATCAAAGGTGTAGCCCTTGATAACTACTTTTCACAACCCTTTGAATTTTCAGAATCCGGGTTTTGTAGCAAAAGTTTTTGTGAATGAGTACACAGTTTTCAAAACTGGACTGCAGAACAGCACAAGAAGTCGAGGGACTCACGCGCGTGCATGAAGGCCAAATTTTCTAAAATTCATATTAAACGTATCAATTGCACTCCAATTCATTCCTTTTGCTCTTAAGTTACCTCTATATTATAAAATTAAGAATATATGTAATATTGAGTGATTATAGCATAACTTTGGGGTAGATTGACAATAAAATCTTACAAGAGGAATGTAAAAATGACTATAAATGTAGGTTTCAAACACTCTTCCATTAATTGCAATCAATTGTTCGACTGTGCTTTCTGATTCCTCCATTTACGAATTCTTCGTCCATGATTGGTGCCTTTCCGCAGCAAGCCTGTCTCGCGTCTTGCCTCTTTCTCTCTGATTGCTCCATGCATAAACTTTTAACGGTCACTGTGAAATTTTGGGCTAAGAATTATTTATGGAGTGAACTTCTTTTTAGTTTTGCAATTTAATTTGTTCTTGGAGTCATAGAATGTTAGTTGTTACCCCCCCCCCCCCCACACACACACACACACACATCTTTTACATTAGTTGTTACCTCTTTACCAAAGACAGTCTTAGAATCTGATGTTGCCAGATAATAAAACATTATCATGTTTCCTTTCCTGTTAAAACTGATAAAATTTGAACCTCTCAGATTTAGTTTAATGTGGTATAAGGGGACCCCATCCTACCAAGTCTATCGATGATGATACTTTATATTTTGTTGGTTTCCTTTATAATTCTTCTCACTGCACATGAGTTTCTCTTTAAAAAGAAAGATCTGAAGTTCTCAATATTTTCAATTTTTTTATCAACTAAAAAACAATATGTACTGCAATTAAAGTGATCCACACTGATAATGCAAAAGGATACATGAATAATAACTTTGCTTCTTTTTGCACATCTTATCGCATCATTCATCAAACCAGTTATGTGCATGCATCAGAATAAAATGGGGTTCCAGAACGAAAAAATTTGTCGTCTTCTTGATGTTCATAAATTATTATGTCAGTTGAATGTTCTCAAGTCCTATTGGGACATGCTACTCTTCGTGCTTGTTTTTTAATAATTTCTTTTCCTTCCTCTCTCCTTAATGGGAAATTGTAACGAAGATGGAAGAGGGTCAGGGTCGAGGACACAATGCATGTGTCGATGTTGGGACCAAGGCGGCGTCGTACGCAGATCCTATTTCGATGACGAACATTCTCTGGAAGTGCGCACAGGCACAACACACCCGTCATCGTTATATTTCATTATCATACATGTTTCTTGAACCATAGTTATTTATTGTTTGTTCTCGCTTATATATTTACTAGGCACTATATAAGCATAAGCTTGCCTTTCATTTGAGGCATCGAGGAGTAAGAACTATTTTCAAGGAGCCCTGGTGGCTAGATTCTTATCTCTTCTTCTTCCCCCCTTTCGTCTAACCGCGTCCCTCTCCTCTTCAACCCAAGCATTTATCATTTGGTCTAACCTACCAGCCTTCTAGCCGCGGTCTCCATCGCCCAAAGCTATCTCAGCGCCCCTTCATTGTCCTTAGACTTTGCTGGACCTCGCGCTCTTCCCCCCACAAGATCGCTCTTGCGTGAGACTCTTTCACATGACATCAACACCGACTTCTACTCGTTCCTGCGACATTGACACCAATGTCCGCTCATTTCCGTGACATCTACACCGGCATCGGCTCGTTCCCGCGACATCCACACCGACATCCACGCGTTCCCCGACATCGCCCTCGCACTTGACGCCGACTCCGGCAACATCGATACCTCGGTATCACCCTCGCATGCAGTCTTTCCCGTGACATCGAATTCTGTTTCGACCCTGACTTCAAACTCGCCTTCGACTGTAACTTTCTCGGTCCGAATTCGACCGCATCGATGCCACTGTCGGCATCCTCCTCTCGGTTGCTTCCCGTCGGACCTTGACCGTGTGTATGCCTCCTCGGCTCCACTCCATGGTACACTCTGATGCACCGGCGCCTCCTCCAGTGGATCCGGCTATCCTTCGTCTTCATGACTGTCACGATGATCCCAATGTGAGGGCGATAGAGTGCCGATCGACAGATTTCGAGCGGGCGAGACGTGCACCGCGTGGGAAACTGCTGGAATGGCGGAACATGGTCGTGGAAGGTTGTCGTCGGTGGGAGAAGTAGGAACATCCAACATCGAGCGCAGCGGGGGATCATTAGAGGAGGGATATGATACCAAGTTGGTATGGGGAGTCGTTTGGGATTTCATTTGTGGGAAATCAAGAGAGAAGTCTCATAGAGGTTTGGTGTGAGCCTTGAGTGAACCTCGAGAACCGATCTTGCCGCGGAGGAAAAGAGCGCCAGAGAGGAAAACAGAGGAAGCGTCGAGCGAAAATCCCAAATGGTACATTCGGCAAGGGGGTGGGGCAGGCGCATGATGTAGAGAAAGAGAGAGATAGTGAAAGTTAGAGAGGAGAGAAATTGATAATACTTTTGATAAAAACAAACCCACACCCCAACCTAATAACTGGTAGAGGCCCATAAAATAACCCATAGTTCCAAATACAGATAAATAAACAAATACATAAAAAGATTAACATGACAAAACGATGTGCGTCATAGTGCAACACTTGTACGTGATCCCAAATCGTGGGTCCATAACATCGTCAAACATAGAAGTTCAAAACGATACATCCGCGTATGGGGTCCTGTGACGGCGGGGGAGTCATCGCACTCCAGGGCTTCAAAATCCCCAATGGTGATCTCGGGGTCTCAATGCCAATGGTGATGCAGAGCTATTTCAAAGGACAGTCGTGAGTCAGAGAGTAAGGTTGTTTACAACAAAAACATATGCCCTTAGTGCAAAGATCATGATACTCGCGGTTAGTCATACGGGGGCCATGCTGCATCCGAGATGGCCGAGATGCGGGGGATTTGTCGTATGCACCTGCGGCGGAGACCAGAAGAGTATAGGAGGGTAAGAGACCAGTCCAGGTGTCGAACTCCCCAGATGCTTTCCAGTGTCGACGATGGGTAGATTGAAGTCTGCTTCCACAAAGCGGGCGAGGTGCATGGCCACGACAATAGAGGGCAGGAGATGTGTGTGTAAGCAGGAACAAATATGATGGAGGAGCCCATGCATGAAGAAGTTGAGGTAGTGATCAGTGGAAAGGACGGGCACATGCGTGGCGGGATCGATGAATTCGTCGATGTAGTCATCGATGAGTCCCATTTGACGAACATCGCAAAGGAACTCCATCGCTGAACCAAATTAACAATCGACAAATGAGATATTGCAATAGGTCGGTCCAAGAGAGAGAACGGGTGGACTGCCAGAGCCAATAGACCCAATGGAGTGAGGAGTCCTCCATGCCTATCATAGTTGTGCTGACTTTGTACGGCTTCAAGATTTGTTGGATGTCAAAAAACTGCTTCGATCGGGCAATCTAGTATATGGGATCTGTGTCGTTGAAGGACAGAATTTTGAAAAACAGGTACCGGAAAAAACAAGCCGGAGGTGGAATCGTGTCCCGGTAAGAGTCCAGGAGTGCATCGAGGAGGGACAGGGAAGCCGCAGCGGAGGTTGCGAGCGTGACCCATCCAATGCTCCTGGGGTCCTCTTCCGTTGTTATCGGCCAACACTGGCTTTTTGCCCCCCCCCCCACGCTCTTTTTACTCTACTCGGGCCGCACCCATGGACGACGACAACCTCGGTGGCCTCACCATGACTCAGATTTTGGAGTCTTTTCAGAACATGATGGTCGACATCAATAGAGCCCTCATCGAAGCCCTTCGCCCCAAGGGACACCGCGTGCTATTCTTCGCCCCAAGGGATTGGGTGTGTCTTAAACGTCGCCCATACTGTCAGTCGATCCTATCCCAAAGCCCATACAACAAGTTGGGTCCCAAGTTCTACAAGTCGTTTGAGATTTCACAGCGCATCGAAGAGGTGGATTACCGTCTCCAACTACCGGACGATGCCCGGATCCACGACATGTTCCACATATCGCTGCTAAAGCCATTTGTGGGGGTGTCACCACCCGAGTCCTTGGTACACTTGCCCCCACAGCTCCAGGACAAACTTGATGTTGACGCGGGCGGAGATATCACGGGCCCACGATAAGGGGTCACGTACAAGCGTCGTACTACGACGCTCACCTCTTAGTCATGTTATCATTTTATGTATTTGTTGTTGTACTTGTTTTTGGAAATATGGGTTATGTTTTGTCCCCAACCAGTTATTAGGTTGTGGGTGTGGCTTTTTTTATCAAATTTTTTATCAATTTCTCTCCTCTCTCTAACTTTCCCTATCTCTCGCTCTCTCTCTACTTTTTTCACCCGCCTCACGCTCTAATCGAACGTATCGTTCGGAACTCCGCTTGACACCTCCTCTATTCTGCTCTCCTCCGCGGCGAGATAGTTCTCGAAGTTCATGCATGGCTCACGCTGAACCTCTACAGGACTTCTCTCTCGATCGCCCACGAATGAGATCCCAAACGACGGTCCATTCTAGGAGACTAGCGACCGTTTTGGCCCCCTCACTATGATGTTCTCTAGGTCCATGTATGACACTCGTCTGACTATGTTGGTTCATAATGGGGGTGAGCCACGGCTTCATCTCCTCGCCCTTAGTGACGCTATTCGACATTCTCTTGTCCCTTGCTTCTCTCGTGTTTATCTTGCTTCTCTTGCTTATCTTGCGTCTCTTGCTTCCACACTACTAGTGGCGGCCACTTTTCGAACTTGTACATAATTGTGGGACCCTGCCCTCTCCGCGCAGATGACTATTCCTTCGAGATTGATTACCTTTAACGTCATTCTTGGCATCCTGTCACTTTGTACCCTAGGCTCGCGTGATGATGTGTGTGTCAACTGGGCTCGCATGATGATGTATTTTCCCCAAGCGGGAGTCCCTTTCCTCCTTGTCGAGGCGGTGTCCTTTTCCCGCCCGACGGTGGCCCTCACTTTGTTTTTGTATCCGGCGGTTGTGACCTACCCGGCCACCCCTCCACCATCCCATCTATCATGCATTTAGGAAGTTACTTTATCCTTGAGGACAAGGCAAATTTTCGAGAGGCCGACATTGTTATGAAGACAGAATAGGGTCAGTGACAAGGACACAACACATATGTCGACGTTGGGACCAAGGCAGAGCGGACACAGATCTCAATTCGATGATGTATATTGTCCAATAGCGTGCACGAGCATAGCGCACCCGTCATCGCTATATTTTATTATCACACATGTATTTAGGGTCGTGGTTATTTATTGTTTTCTCTCACTTGTATTGTAACTAGGCACTGTATAAGCCCAGACTTGTCTTTCATTTGGGTGCATCGAGAAGAACTATTTTGAAGGAGCCCCAGGGGCTTGATTCATCTCTCTTCTTCTTCCCCCTTCATCTTATCCCTTCCCTATCTCCTGTTCAACCCTAGTATCTATCAGTAATCCTCATTTTCTATTCTCGAACCTGACTTCACACTTTTTTCCTTTAACTTCATGAGTTTTTCTGTGTATCACCTTTGTTCATGCTCCCTCTCAAGTGCATAAGAAATTTTTTGCTCATGAAACAAAGTCCATTTTTTGGGCTAGTCTCCTACTCAAAAGTGGTATTGATGCGTTGATATGTTATTCCGAGGACAAGATATCTTTGTTAACATCATGCTCTTTGAGTGGACCTCCAACATCTCTAAAGAAGGAGAAATTTTTCTGTCTGGTCTCCTTTCCTAAATCTTGGTCCGGGATTGCAATTATGTTGCCACGTGTAACAATAGATGGTGGTGATCAAAACTAAAAAACCAAATGAGACGTGGTGAACCCGTTCAGGATAGCGCAATCTCCTAGGAGATCAAATTTGATCTCCTAGGTGATCATCCCGGAGTCCGTAGTTCGGACGGAAAATTTTCTGGTAAAAAGACAAATCCATGATCCATGGCCTTTATCCACACATTCTTTTTCTATTTATTCTAATCCCATGATTATCATTCACTTTCCTCCATCAAATCCTCCACATCATCTTCATTCTTCATCTCCTCCGATCACTCATACATGCGCAATGCAATCATGTTCCTATTCTTGTTGTTCCTCTTACTCTACTTATCATCCAGCACTCTTGACAAGATCCTCTTCTTTTTAAGGTTCATCTCCACTTGTTGACTCTGATTTAAATCTCCCTTTTGCTCTGTAGAAACATCCTTGGTCATCTACTTAACACCCTCTTCCTAATATTGATTCTTACAAACTGTTAAGCATTAATTGTGCAAGTTTGTAAGTTCTCTATCTGCCGCCTCTCTTCCTAAATCTCATCAAGTGGCTATATGAGTATTTCTCCCCAGAAAGCCATTATGGATGAGGAAATGCCATCCTTCCTCTCTCGCGATTCCTAGACGTTGGTCCCATCTATTTATGTTGCTGATGTGCACTACCAGTCAAGCACCACTCCTATGGTTGGGTTGATATGTAAAAGGCACGACTTGTTGCCAAAGTCTTTATAAAGATTTATGTCGGAAACTTCATTAACAGATTCTCCCTTGTACCCTGCATCAGTTATATACATGTTATATGCATTTTTATATTACGATTTAAGGGGGACAATTTATATGGAGCAACCACAAAGTTATGTTACTCAAAGGAAGTCTTAAGCATGTAAACAGAAGAAAGCAATGTGTCCTTAAAGAGAGTTCTTTTGCTTGGTTTGACAAGTTTAATCAGGTTATTTGCACAAATAGTTTTCACTGTAATAATGCAGATCACTCTATCTTCGTAAGAAACAAAGGCATCAGTATTATTGTCCTAGTAGTATACATTGATGATCTTTTTTAGAGGCAATGAGGTTTCCAGCATGGAAGAGATCAAAGCATGTCTGCACAAAGATTTTGTAACATAATACTTGCGCAAACCTTGTTGCTTGGGATTGAAATTTTTAGATGCATAAACGGTGTAGTTTTGAGTCAATAGGAGTATGTCATTGACCTTACTGAAACAAAGCTACTAGTAGCTAAGCATACTCATACTCCAATGTTCACAAGGGTTGACTAATTATGGGAAGAAAATTCTCCTCTTATGGACGATAACTTGTTGCAGACACCTAGGGGACAAACTTAACCACCCATGTAACAGCCTGTAGACCGCCACAATTTAAATTCGATATCTTGAAACTGAATTTTGAATTTGATTTTTAGTGCAACACAAAAACGTGCCACAATAACTACCAAATATGCACATAATAATAAATTTTCTTTTGCCTTAAAATCATAGCAATATATGTCTAAGTTTCATATGTAAATACTGTCACATACCTGATGTTAATGAATATGTTCAATTCTTCCGCTCCTGAATCACTTTAGTCAAGCTATCTTTTTATTCGAAAGCCTAAAAAATTTTGAAACTACAGGGTTAGTGATGCAGTGACCCAGAGCCGACCCGCTCTGTCGACCAGGCCTCGCACCTGGCCTAGCCAGAGGCCCACGTCTGGCGGCCCACTGCCGGGCCCACCATGGCGTCACACCATGGCGTCTCTTTTATCAGGCCCGCGGGCCGTACACCCCAACCCTTCTCCGGGCCCAACCACAGGCGCACAGTAGGTTGTTGAAGCCAGGTCTCGATCCCCTGACCTCCTTGATAAAGAGCTTTCAGGCAAGCTCTCATCAACCAACTGATCCGCGGCTCAGTTGGTTGATGAGAGCTTGCCTGAAAGCTCTTTATCAAGGAGGTCAGGGGATCGAGACCTGGCTTCAACAACCTACTGTGCGCCTGTGGTTGGGCCCGGAGAAGGGTTGGGGTGTACGGCCCGCGGGCCTGATAAAAGAGACGCCATGGTGTGACGCCATGGTGGGCCCGGCAGTGGGCCGCCAGACGTGGGCCTCTGGCTAGGCCAGGTGCGAGGCCTGGTCGACAGAGCGGGTCGGCTCTGGGTCACTGCATCAAAAAAGTGCACTTTTATGATGCGGGACAGGAGTCCACCTGCCCGCCACCTTGGCATCACCACCAAGGGGCCCACCTGGAGTCAGCACCAGGCGGCTTTATCAGGGCCGCGGCCCGTACACCCCAACCAGCTCTCCGTCATGGAATCACCACCATGCAGCAGGTTGTTGAGGCCGGGGCTCGATCCCCAGACCTCCTAGATAAGAGGCCTTCAGCAGGACTCTCATCACCAACTGAGCCGCGGCTCAGTTGGTGATGAGAGTCCTGCTGAAGGCCTCTTATCTAGGAGGTCTGGGGATCGAGCCCCGGCCTCAACAACCTGCTGCATGGTGGTGATTCCATGACGGAGAGCTGGTTGGGGTGTACGGGCCGCGGCCCTGATAAAGCCGCCTGGTGCTGACTCCAGGTGGGCCCCTTGGTGGTGATGCCAAGGTGGCGGGCAGGTGGACTCCTGTCCCGCATCAGTTAGTCATAATTGTATGACTAAGAGAGTAATTTACTTCTTTAACTGTTGCACAGACAAACAAGAAACAATAAGTAGCAATATGCATAATCATTTTAAAATGCAATAAAAGAAAGTAGACCACTAAATAAATGTTTTTAGCAACAATAAATAAGTGCTATATAGCACTAATATTTTAACTCTTTGTATTTTTGTTATTTTGTTATTAGGGTTCTTCCAATCTTTCATCCTATTCTTCGGTTCTACGTCCTTTTTCACTTATTCTTATATTCATTCAAAATTCGTCGTTCGTGTTATTCGATTAAATTCATCCTAATCTTCTTTCGAATTTCATCTTCTGACTTAATGTATCTATTTTTCTCATCTTTTTTTAAGTTTGATTTTCTTTTCTTCTTAATTTTTAATCATGTGTTCACGCATAATTTATTTTCCTCATTTTCAATTCATCCTTAAATAGTTAGTTCCCACGTCATTTCTTTTTTAGTTCTTTATTCGTTTCTTATCTTTTCGTTATTTGTTTCTGATCTTTCTGCAAATTCTTTCTTGCAAATCGGTATCTCTGTCTTTCTATTCTCATCTTTCTATTTTATTCTCATCTTTCTTTACTTTCATTCCATTTGGACATGTTATGGGTATAAGCTAATTCATCTTATTCTTGGGCCCACCCCTTCGCGGGTTATCTCAAATTTTTTTGTCTACCCAAGACGATCTTCACATGCAATAGGCCATCTGGCCCCCTGATGAGACATAGACTTCCAATCTAGTACGATCTTCACACGCAATAAGCCTTTTGGCCCCCGTAGACTAGAAGATTCTTCTTTTGTAGGCAATTCACACATCTCTACGTGGGTTAACCCTTAACACTTTCTATGCATCGATGCATTCTATGTATTCTTATTCATCTTATATCTTCCTTTTCTATTTGTTTTACATTTCATATCATATAGATAATTATAGATTATTTATTCTTTTTATATAATCTTTCTAATCTTTTTGTGAAATTTCTAATTTCGGAAAATAAGTAATATTTCTTTGATTTTCCCCTTTGAATTTTAATCGCTTTCTTTTGTTATTCCATGTTTTGCTTCTTGGTGATTTTTCTTGAATCAGTGATTTCAGTATTTCAAACTTCTTTAAATGAAAATGCACATTCAATAGAATAGTTTCAGTGTGAAAATACAAATCTGGTAAATAATAAAAATATTTCAAAATCGAATCGTAATTAAAGGGGTAAAAACTCACTTTGCTTTTCTCTTTTCTTTGTCGTTCTTTGGATTCTTACTATGTCTATCTTTAAACGTCATCATCTGCAGTATCAATTAAAATCATTTACTTAGGGTTAAGTAGCTAATAGTTACGATTTTGATTCATAAGACAGGTTAGACTTCAACCGGATTTGTGTAAGTTCGGAAAATTTTGGTGAACACACATAAATTATGAAAAATCTGTTAAAATGCATTAAAATCGGTGTAAATCATCCCTTGGCATCATCTATTTCCACATGACAACTCAATATCACATTATAATCAAGGTTGTCAGAATCGAGATCATAGGTGAGATCATTTCGAGATTGTATCGGATCAGATCGTTGGATCGGATCGAGGATCATAAGATTCTACAACATTCATAAATTAAGACTAAAAATATAAAATTGAATTTTGTATAATCTAATTACATGTCCAATTAACAAAAAATAAAGAAATTGAGCAGTATGTGAATAATTATATTAATTTGTTTTGAATAACTAAATACAAAAGATAATATCATACTAATCTCATTTTCAGTTTCAAGTAGGACATTCAATGTTTACTAATAATAAAGACAAATTTGCACTGATGGATTGGTGGAAGCTTAGAAATATGAAGATGAACCCATGCAGCTGGATTGCTCGTACGCTGTAAGTTCAAAGCATGAATTGCTCGTATACTGGATTTTTAACCGTTAGATTGCTCGTACGCTAGAAAGGAAGAAAAGACGTCGGATTGAAAGTAGAAAGCAGTAAGCCAATGGATTACCAACCACTGGATTGCTTATACGCATAAATTTAGGATAAGACACTAATACCATTTGAAATGGAACCTAGAAAGGAAGGAAAATGAAGACATTGTTTGAACTGAAAGCGACCGAAGACATCGCTACTGGCCTCCGTTTGGAGTCGGCAATCGACACTTGGGAAACAATAAAGCAGTATGATATGATTCTGTGATGGGGTATGGGGCGGGATTTGTATAAGGTTAAGCAATGAGTTATGAGAGTTGTATCAGTTGAATGAGGTTTTTATAGGGCTAGACATGTTTTTAGTTACCTTTGGCCAGACCGGTAGAATCGGGCCGGGATCGCAATCCTAAAGATCCTAAGATCTGAATCGCGATCCGAGCTGTAGATGAGCCGATTTAGATCCTAGGTAAGACATAAGACCTGGATTGATTTACAAAATCTGGATCGTAAGATCCAACGATCCGGATCGTGATCCTGATAACCATGATTACAATATGTATTCAAGTTCAAAACCCCTCATATACTAACCTAAAGTTCACTTCCACCATAATAAGGAAAAAAACCTTACACTTACACTAAATTGAAACTCCAAAATTTCCAACAATTTTTATAGCCGGCCACATGAGGATAAAAAACCAACAAATTCCTTATGGAGAAAGTGATGTAGGGGAGGCTAGTGGTGCTCAAAAACTATGACTCTAGGTGCGGGTGCACGGGTGACATACTATTACAACCCGAAATGCAATGCAACTGTTGCTGACGGCGACAATTAAACTAAGCACTGAAATTAATAGCACCACACAAATAATTGAATTAGAAAACAAACAATTAATTTCAGCAATTTTTATAATGGCTTCCTTCGTTCGGAGGGCCAAAACAAAGCGTGTGACGAATAATTCCTCCTGCAATTATTAGTATACTAGAGCCAATTTCCACACAAGCAATAGTCGCAGCACCATACAATAAATCACTGAATGAAAATGTCAAATCAAATATTACAATACCATAAACGCTCACAAAATAGTGGGCCGAACCGATACACTGAAGATTTGGAGGGTCGGATGTGTAAATCGGCGATCGGGGGTGGAACCTGTGGCGAGACGACGGTGACGGTGGCTGCCCTCGGCGGAAAATTGTGATAATGGATGGTAAAACGGCGGATTCGACCACGAATGAATTGATCCGGGTCGGGGATGGGTAGATCCGCTATTTAGGAGCGGATCCGGGCAAAAAAGGAAGGTTTGTGCGGTGGAAATAACGGATCGGGTGGCTAGAATGCTAGATCTGGACGGATCTAGAATTTTAGGGTTGTTAGGATGGTGGATCCACGGAGGGGAGTTGGCGGATTAGGGAGGAGGGAAAGGTGGAGGCCGACGTGAACAGTGTTTCGGGTGAACAGTACCTGGGTGAACAGTGATCGTGAACAGTGTTCCTGAACAGTATCTGGTGGTAGGGGGTTGGGATTTGGGGGTTGTATGTGTTGCGGATGAGGGTTTCAGAGGGTGAAGAAGAAGGCTATGGATGAGTATTACCTTGGGGAGGAGTTTAGGCGGCTAGAAGTCGTCACCTAGGGTTCCTCGGCATCGGCACCGTGAGGTGATCGCGGAGTTCCTGGATTTTCTGTCTCCAAAACCTACAATGAATCATTTCAGCACTCATAACTCCTATTTATAAGAAAAGAAATGGTAGGGCATCCCATTCGACGGCTATGATTGGCCGACGGGAGATGCCTCAAAATACATGAAATAAAAGTCCAAAAAATATAAAGTAATATAAGATTTTGACTCGCGGCGACACTCCAGACACAATCACGGAGTCCGATCGTCGATCCGGACACGCTATATATGGAAAGTTGTCAAATCAGCCCTGAACGGGCCTATAGCGCGTCCTCGTCTCTGCTCCGCATCAATCTCCCCCGCTTGAAATAATTCATCTTCCGATGAATTGGGATCAGAATTCTTTCGTTGATCGTCTGGTACAACTCGAAGAGGTCCACCAGAAGTAGTTCAAGTGTCGTCGACGGAAGGGTGTCCTTGTCAATCAATTCCCTCTGACTGAAAAGCTGTCATCTCCAGTGAATGGAGGGAGGCCGTGTTGATGTCGAAGTACGGGGGTGAATCGATCAAGCTCTGTTGTAAGTATCCAGGCGCCAACTACGTCGGGGCGGCCCCGCCAATGTACCAAGTAGCGACAGCGCGACACATCTGAAATAGGAACAAGCTGGCGGAATCTGAACTCTGTGATGCTCTAATCTTTCATCTCTCGAAAGGTGGGTCCCGGTGCAATCGGTTGTGCCTGCGGTGGAACCAAAGTGGACGAATTCCCAGGTGGGTGGGTGGCAACAGTGGGTGAACTAGGATGTCCATCAGATGGTGGTAATGTGTGAGAACCGACTCATGTAATGCATGCAAATGATGAACAAGTGATCCAACTGACTCATGCAAATGAAGTGAATGATGTGCATAGATCATAACATACTCGACACACTTCCTAGGGGAAGGCTTGACAATGACTCGGATGCTACTAATATGGGGTGACCTATCAGGAGGCTTACCGGGTGATCCGCCGCCAGTGCCTCCTGCCGTCCCGAGACTCCTCCCCTTGGCCGGAAATCTCTTCCTCCAGGCCCGGCGCCTCTTCCTCTTGCTTCCCCTCCGTCTCCGACGCTCCCCTTGGCCGACAACTCCCGCAGCATTTCTTCTCTTAGCCGGTTGCTTCCAAGGTGGACGGCCACCCTTTCTCCCCTCCTCTTCTCCTCCTCCGGCCAGTGAGGGCAAAGTCGACATTTCTTCTCCGGCAACCCTAGCTCCTACTCGTTCCGGCCGGTGGATTTCGTGACGGACTTGTAGGGTTTCGCTCGAAACCCCTCTTCGTGGATTACTGAGCCCAAATCTGGTCTCCTTGGGTAAGGAACCCCGCCTCACTCTCGTTTTCAGTTTGCTCTAATTTTATTACGCTAATTTTTCGCTCTCCGATCTAAGATTTGTGGACGATACAACCTATGTCCATCGTATAACCCGCTAATCCCGGATTTGTGTGTTTTCCAGTGCGTGTCCTTGGACTTAGGTGGTGGAATCGCTCCAAGCCCTCTCCGAATTAGGGATTCTTGCTTTCAAACGCCGCCAAAACTCCCGATCCCTCGTGATAGTCTCTTCTCCCCTCACTTTCGAGGAAGGTAAATTCCTAAACCCCTCTCCTTTTGTGCGGAGCGATTATTAAACACATGTGCTGGCATAAGAAACTTGCTAACTCAATTTGGAATGTATTTTTGATCTCGAGCAGGTTTAGCTCAAGCTTCTAACCTTGTCTGCGCCACTTAACTGTTACTAGCATTTTCGAAATCACCTTAAGACAAGTAGAGACACTCTCTCGCTTGCAAACATGAGATTTAATTTACTTCACTTTTGTTTATGAAGTAGCCCCTTATAAACTGGAATCGTCTAATTATTTATGAATTCCTGAAATTATCTAATATCTTAGGCGAACATTGAGAGGAGAGTGTAGGTTTGGTGTGACGTGTCGAATCGAGCTCCTAACTAACTGGTAACAGAAATCATTTGTCGACCATTGCAAGCAACGTTGTTGATAAGCCTTGCATCAACTCATACACTAGAATCCTGTACACCAAATGACAATACCATCACTCATCAAAGTTTTCCGCTTATGGTATTGCAGCTAGGCTAAACTCCGGTGTAGGTCATTAAATTCAAAGCATCTTGTTTGACATGGTTACTTGTCTGGTAGTAGGTTGCTACGTGTAAAACTGGCTCACTGAGCTCTTGTTTCCTCTGCTTACTTTTTGTGCAATTGATTAAATTGAATATTTATGTATATTCATTTTCTCAGGCACTTTCCTTTTGTTTGGATTTGCCTTAGGTTTCGTGACTGCGTCACCCGGTTCCTGAGCTATTTCTTCTTCCAGCTACAGCCTTGCTCGGAGGTTTCATTTTGTTAAATGTATCAGCAGGTTCTATGTATTTCGTTTTTTTATGTTGGATTTTTCTACTCATGTACTAGTTATCGTCAGACACTTTCTCTTGTATCGAGGACAACTTGTAGGGTGAAACATTGTACTAGTTCATTTCACTTATGCATTTTCTACCTTTGTGACTAGTTGCATTCATTAGTTTCAGTACTGCTTGTGACATAGTTTTTATAAAATAAATGCATGCACATCAACTTTTTAACTATTTATGTATGGCTTCCGCACCAATTTAAAAATCTTTTAAAACTATTTTCAAAAATAGCTGATTTAAAAACTAGTTTTAGAATTTCTGGTTTCGCCTTAGCAGGCATGATTCTTCTCTACATGTCTGTGGCATCACGAACCGCCCGAAGCGCACTCTGATCTTGTTGAGACGGGTCATGACAGTTGATATCAGAGTCACGCTGTTGATGAGGTTAGCTCTAAAAAAACAAAAAAAATGAAGTATTTTGAAAGTATTACATATTTTGGAATCCTATTATGTAAAAATATTCATACATGCATCATTGCTTCACTCACTCTGTCATTGTCTGTTGTTTGAGGCTGAAACACGCACACACTCACACATAAGCATGAGTAATATGTGTGCAAACGTTAAGGGAGTATGAGAAAACTTAACATTTATATGCATATGAATTTCCACTAGGATATACACCGCTTGCAAATATTAAATTGTATGAGCGGTATAATATTTTCAAGTGCGTGTCATTAGAATCATAATGCTCATGACATGTTAAGTGATATGGGCACTTAACATGGCATGTGTTTCCATTCATGGGCATTTTTAGGAATGCATTGTAGGATAATTACATTGCATGCATATCATAACTCATTGCACAAGTGTTAAGCTAAGAGCAACAGATGACGATTGTACACACATGGATTTCACAATCATAAATCTATCGCACACGATTCTATCGTCGCATTTGCATTTGCATGACTATCATCTAGAGTTGTATACTGAAAATGCTGTAACTATTACATGATTTATGTATCCAACAGTGTTAGAATGCTAGAACCTGTAGTCTCGATCCGCTATGCTTAGCCTGATTATTTCTCTTACTCAATTCTTTTATGTTTCTTTAGATGGCTCCTAAGCGATCGCAGCGAAAGAAAGCTACACCTGCTGCGAGGGAGGCCCCTAGAGATGAAACTGCCCAGCTTTTGAGACAGCTTCTAGAGCGTGTCACCCGTCTGGAGGGGTAACGCCAAACTCCTGATCCAGCCTCTGGTTTCGGCAGCGCAGGGACGACTGGAGTCGCTGTTACCACCACCCATCCTGCACCTGGATCTGGGACCGGCTTGTCTGCTGGCACCATGGAGGCCCCGCTCGTGCCAAGTCCGACCACCCCTGTAGCGATGGCAAACACTCTGGCTTTCAAGAGACTAAATCCACCTACCAACAATGGCGACCGTGATTACTTTGTGCTCACTGAATGGGTCTCCCAGATGGAGAAACACTTTGAGTATGCTGCAGTTCCTGAGGCCCAAAAGGTTCTCCTTGCGGCCTATCAGCTGACCGAAGATGCTTACACTTGGTGGCTTCAGCGCCGCAGCCTCTCTGATTCTGCCACCTTGACTTGGGGACAGTTCAAGGATGCTCTTATGGAGAAATTTCTCTCTTCTGTGGAGCGGGACAAGTTAGGTGAGAAGTTCATGTCCCTTCAACAGTTTGGCAGGACAGTGACCGAGTATGCGAGAGTTCTCCCGCCTATCCCTCCTTGCTGTGGAATTCGTGTCAGATGAAACCAAAAAGATCAGCCGTTTCGTGAAGGGACTCCGTCATGACTTCCAACAGCATGTGCTAGCCCATGGTGCCACCACCTACGCAGAGACTGTGGGAGCCGCCTTGAGGGTGGAAGCAATTGAGCTGGATCGTTCTTCCAAGAAAGTCCAGCATGGCACCAGCAATGCCCGCAGCATCCGACCTCAAGCGCAAGTGCTCCATCTCAGGAACAAGGTCCCGGTCCCAAGGAGGTGTGCGCCTTCTGTCACAAGGTGGGTCATGTTGCCCAAGTCTGTCGTTCTCTCTTGAAGAAGCAAAAGGACATCCATACTCCGCCGCCTCAGATGACGGTTGCCTCTACCTCCACCGTCTGTGCGTACTGCAAGAAGCCGGGCCACCAGCTGAAGGACTGCCGTCGTAGGCAGAAGGCCTGTTTCAAGTGCGGGCAGGTTGGACACCTCAAGCTAGATTGCCCTATGAGGGAAAGCCCGATTCTCGCTCAGCCACTGCAGGTTGTCCCCGGAGCTCAGGACAGGGGTAAGGTTGTGCTGAACGTATCACTCAGGGCGAGGCGCTCGCTTCGACCGACGTCATCTCTGGTACGTTGTTTTGTAGAATTTTAATTTTAATTTTTCTACATTCAAATAAAATGGCCTGCTTTACTCTCGAATAATCTTGATATGCGGCACGTTTTTTTCCCCTTTTAGGAAGATTTAGGGTCAAGAATAAGTGGATGCAAATCTTATTTGATTCTGGTGCATCCCACTCTTTTATTGCTCGCCACATCGTGGACATTCACAGTTGGCCTACTTCGACACTAGAGGTCCCTTTCGAGGTTTCTGTACCCGGTCAACGATACCTCTCAACTAGCGGCATTCTCAATTGTCCGATCCTGCTTGGAGAATTGCAAGTTTTCGCCGATCTCATAGTTCTGGAAATGTCAGAATTCGACGTAATCTTGGGAATGAATTGGTTGGTCACGTATCAAGCTAAGCTGGACTGTGTAGCAAAGATGGTCAATCTCAGCATTGGCGGTGAGGACTACAGTGTTCATGTTCAGACCCGCAGCCACCTGAAGGTAATTCGTGCTGTGCGCGCCGCTCGCCTACTTAGTCAAGGTTGCTCTGCTTATTTCGTGTATGCTTCACATTCAGATACTGTCATACCGCAACTTGAGTCTATCCCGATTGCCTCCGAGTTTCCCGACGTGTTCCTCACCGAGCTGTCTGGGATGCCTCCCGATCGTGATGTAAGTTCTCTATTGATGTGGAGCCTGGAACGCGCCCCATATCTAAAGCTCCATACCGTATGGCACCACGCGAGTTGGAAGAGCTCAAATTGCAGTTGGATGAGATGCTTGAGCGTGACTACATTCGTCCCAGCTCGTCTCCTTGGGGAGCCCCCATTCTCTTCGTAAAGAAGAAGGATGGTTCACTGAGACTTTGTATCGACTATCGGGAGCTGAATAAGATTACCATCAAGAATAAGTACCATCTCCCACGCGTAGATGACCTCTTTGATCAGCTCAAAAGCAGTTCTGTGTTTTCCAAGATAGATCTCAGAACGGGTTACCATCAACTAAAGATCAAGGAATCTGACATCCCCAGGACAGCCTTCCGAACTCGGTATGGACATTTTGAATTCTTAGTGATGTCTTTTGGGTTGACTAACACCCCATCTGGTTTCATGGATATGATGAACCGTGCATTCTGTGAGTTCCTAGATAAGTTCGTTATCGTCTTCATAGATGATATTTTGGTCTACTCCAAAACTCGTGAAGATCATGCAGTTCACCTTAGACTCGTCCTCTCCACCATACACCAGCATCAACTCTATGCCAAGCTGGCGAAGTTCGAGTTCTGGCTGGATCGTGTTGCCTTCTTTGGGGCATCTCATTTCAGTGGATGGGCTATCCGTTGATCCCGCCAAAGTCTCTGCAGTGATGGACTGGAAGCGACCATCTACTCCTACCGAGATCCGCAGTTTCCTTGTGTTGGCTGGTTATTACCGGCGCTTCGTCAAGGGTTTCTCCTCCCTTGCCGCTCCTCTAACAAGGCTATCTCAAAAGCACGTGAGGTGTGAGTGGACAGATCAGTGTGAGCCGGCCTTTTCTGAGCTGAAGCAGCGACTATGTTCCGCGCCAGTGCCTAGCTCTTCCGTCGGATGGGTTACACTTTTCAGTCTACACTGATGCTTCTGCAGTTGGTTTGGGCTGCGTTCTGATGCAGGATGACCGTGTTATTGCGTATGGGTCGAGGCAGTTGAAAATTCATGAGCGTAACTATCCCACCCATGACCTGAAATTCGCTGCAGTGGTGTTTGCCTTGAAACTGTGGCGTCATTATCTCTGTGGTGTGAGGTGCCACTTTTACACCGACCACCAGAGTTTGAAGTACATTTTTGTTCAAAAGGATCTCAATCTTCGTCAGAGACGGTGGCTCGAGTTTGTTTCAGACTATGACTTGCAGCTCACATATGTTCATGGTAAGGCCAATTCAGTGGCAGATGCGTTGAGTCGACAGGCTTCTGTTGCCGCTTGTGCACCTATGTCAGCTATTCATGCAGCCCTGATTGATGACCTCGACCGGATGGACATATCCATTGCACCCGAGGGTCATGAGGGGATTTCTTATCCGTTATGGGTAGAGCAGGTGAAGGATTAAAAGCCATCTGATCCCGCACTTCAGCGCATTCGCCGGCAAGTTGAACTTGGGACTCTTCCGGATTTCTCCATCTCTGATGATGTTCTTCGTTTCCGAGGTCGACTCTGCATTCCTGATGTCCCTGAGTTACTTGATAGTATCTGCAGAGAAGCGCATGAGTCCCGCTCATTTGGGCATCCGGGCAACAGCAAGATGTATCATAACTTGAAGCAGGTCGTTTGGTGGCCTGGTATGAAGAATTACATCGCTCGTTTTATCTCTCGATGCCTTACATGTCAGAAGGTGAAAGTTCAGCGTTAGCGTCCCGGTGGTCTTTTGCAGCCTTTGCCTATCCCTGAATGGAAGTGGGAAGATGTTTCTATGGACTTCATCACTGGATTGCCTCGCACTCCGAGAGGGCATGATGCGATTTGGGTTATTGTGGACCGCTTGACTAAAGTGACCCATTTTATTCCGTATAAGTAGGGTCATTCCACCGAGAAGATGGCCCGGATCTATGTTGCAGAGATTGTCCGACTCTATGGGATTCTTCTGCGAATCGTTTCTGATCGTGACTCAAGATTTGTATCGCACTTTTGGAAAGGATTTCAGCAAGCTTTGGGCACTAATCTCAACCTAAGCATTGCTTACCACCCGACGACTGATGGGCAGACTGAGAGAGTTAATCAGATTTTTGAAGATATGCTACGTTGTTATATCTTGGACTACAAGGGAGCTTGGGATGAACATCTACCCTTGGTTGAATTCGCCTACAACAACAACTATCAAGAGAGCCTCAAGATGGCCCCCTTCGAAGCACTGTACGGGCGTCGCTGTAGAACCCTGCTTTACTGGTCAGAGGTTGGTGAGAAGGTGGTGTTGGGCTTGGAGTTACTTCAGGAAATGGAAGAAACCACCACGAAGACTCGTCTTCAGCTCAGTCGTGCCATTGAGAGACAAAGAAAGTATGCAAATCAGCGCCGCCGTCCGTTAGAGTTTGCTGTGGGCGATCAAGTGTTCCTAAAGGTTTCTCCTTCTCCTGGGGTGAAACGGTTCGCTCGCCATCATAAGCTCAGCCCGAGATTCGTGGGACCGTACTCCATCTCAGAACGTATTTTAGGATCTGCTTACCGTCTGGAGCTACCTGCTTCTTTGGCCGGTGTTCATGATGTCTTTCATGTCAGCCAGCTTCGGAAATACATCCACGATCCAGATTGTGTTCTTGAAGAAGTTCCAGTGATTCCTGAAGTCAATCTGTCTTATCTGATCGAGCCTTCGAAGATCGTCGAATATCAAGAACGCAAGTTTCGCAAGAGAACCATTCCGATGGTGAAGGTACTTTGTGTGCATGGCAAGTCCGATGAGTACACTTGGGAACTCGAGTCTGACATGCGCAACAAGTACTCGCAACTCTTCTCTTGATTCTTGGTACGTCTCTAAGTCTGACGTCCTTGTTATTTCAGTATCTTTCATAGTTAGCTTTCATCCGTTAATCTGCGAATTTCTGTTTGAAGTATATGTCATCTGAAACTTCGTTGTTTAGTCTCATTCAGAGAGTTCTCATGCAAGTTTAGGGACGAAACTTCCAAAGTGTGTGAGAATGTAACAACCCCCCCCCCCCCCCCTTTATAAATAATTTAAACCTAAACCTACCCCACTTAAATAATAATAATAATAATAATAATAATAATAACCAAAACCTAAACCTACCCCCCTTCTTTAAAAACGAAAACCGAGCGGGTGTTTTTCCCGCAAGGCGCAAAATCCCTGATCCCGACTCTGCTCCCGTCTCTGCGCCCCGACAGCCTCGGATCCGCCGCCAGTGCCTCCTGCCGTCCCGAGACTCCTCCCCGTGGCCGGAAATCTCTTCCTCCAGGCCCAGCGCCTCTTCCTCTTACTTCCCCTCCGTCTCCGACGCTCCCCTTGGCCGGCAACTCCCGCAGCATTTCTTCTCTTGGCTGGCTGCTTCCAAGGTGGGCGGCCACCCTTTCTCCCCTCCTCTTCTCCTCCTCCGGCCAGTGAGGGCAAAAACGACATTTCTTCTCCAGCAACCCTAGCTCCTACTCATTCCGGCCGGTGGATTTCGTGAGGGACTCCTAGGGTTTCGCTCGAAACCCCTCTTCGTTGATTACTGAGCCCAGATTTGGTCTCCTTGGGTAAGGAACCCCGCCTCACTCTCGTTTTCAGTTTGCTCTAATTTTATTACGCTAATTTTTCGCTCTCCGATCTAAGGTTTGTAGACGATCCAACCTATGTCCATCGTATAACCCGCTAATCCCGGATTTGTGTTTTCCATTGCGTGTCCTTGGACTTAGGTGGTGGAATCGCTCCAAGCCCTCTCCGAATTAGGGATTCTTGCTTTCAAACGCCGCAAAAACTCCAGATCTCTCGCGGTAGTCTCTTCTCCTCTCACTTTAGAGGGAGGTAAATTCCTAAACCCCTCTTCTTTTGTGGAGCGATTAATAAACGCATGTGCTGGCATAAGAAACTTGCTAACTCAATTTGGAATGTATTTTTGATCTCGAGCAGGTTTAGCTCAAGCTTCTAACCTTGCATGCGCCACTAACTGTTACTAGCATTTTTGAAATCACCATAAGGCAAGTAGAGACACTCTCTCGCTTGCAAACATGAGATCTAATTTACTTCACTTTTGTTTATGAAATAGCCCCTTATAAACTGGAATCGTCTAATTATTTATGAAATTCTGAAATTGTCTAATATCTTAGGCGAACATTGAGAGGAGAGTGTTGGTTTGGTGTGACGTGTCGAATCGAGCTCCTGACTAAGTGGTAACAGAAATCATTAGTCGACCATTGCAAGCAACGTTGTTGATAAGCCTTGCATCAACTCATACACTAGAATCCTGTCCACCAAATGACAACACCTTCACCCATCAATGTTTTCCGCTTATGGTATTGCAGCTAGGCTAAACTCCGGAGTAGGTCATTAAATTAAAAGCATCTTGTTTGACATGGTTACTTGTCTGGTAGTAGGTTGCTACGTGTAAAACTGGCTCACTAAGCTCTTGTTTCCTTTGCTTACTTTTTGTGCAATTGATTAAATTGAATCTTTATGTATATTCATGTTCTGAGACACTTTTATTTTGTTTGGATTTGCCTTAGGTTTCGTGACTGCGTCACCCGGTTCCTGAGCTATTTTTTCTTCCAGCTACAGCCTTGCTCGGAGGTTTCATTTTGTTAAATGTATCAGCAGGTTTTATGTATTTCGTTTCTTTTGATGTTGGATTTTTCTACTCATGTACTAGTTATCGTCAGACATTTTCTCTTGTATCAAGTACAACTTGTAGGGTGAAACATTGTACTAGTTCATTTCACTTATGCATTTTCTACCTTTGTGACTAGTTGCATTCATTAGTTTCAGTACTGCTTGTGACATAGTTTTTATAAAAGAAATGTATGCACATCAACTTTTTAACTATTTATGTATGGCTTCTGCACCAATTTAAAAATCTTTTAAAATCATTTTCAAAAATAGCTGATTTAAAAACTAGTTGTAGAATTTCTGGTTCCGCCTTAGCAGGCATGATTCTTCTCTGCATGCCTGTGACATCACGACCCGCCCGAAGCGCACTCTGATCTTGTTGAGACGGGTAGTGACAACCAATCCCACCTCTCTCACCCCGCGGGTCTTCGGGTGTGTTTGTTATGTTCTTCTTCTTGGCCCCCCATTCCGTCAAACTTGGTACTTGGGCGGCCAAATATATGTTTGTTGGCTACTCCCGTACTCAAAAGCGGTATGTTTGTTACTCTCCTTCTGATGGCAAGCTGGTCGTCTCTGCGGATGTCATATTCTGCGAAGACCAGCCCTTTCACTTACCTTCCCCACCTCGTCTTCCTCTCCTCCTCTTACACGGCCTGCCGTACCTGTCACGCCCTCCTCTCTACCATCTCCATCCTCCTCTCTCCCTGCCCCCTCGGGTTCCTCTGCCACTTCTCCGTGTCTACACTCGTCGTCGCTCCAAGGATGGTTCCCTGCACCAGCTCCCTGCTCCTAGCGACACCCCTACAACTGCAGATCCAGCTTCCGCCTCTACAGCTCATCGCTTGGCCAATTACTTTTCTCTCCATCGGCTGACTCCACCTCTCTACGCCTTTGCCACCTCTCTTTCCTCTATTTTTATTCCTAACACTGTGCAGGAGACGCATCAAGACCCGGGATGGCGGGCGACCATGGATGATGAAATGCGGGCTCTCTGGGTTAGCCGAACTTGGGATCTGGTTCCTCTTCCTGCAGGCCAACACTGTGTTAACTGCAAGTGGTTCTTTGTTGTTAAACATGCGGCGGATGACACCGTTGAGCTTCTCAAGACCCGCCTCGTGGCCCGGGGTTTTACTCAGCAACCTGGTCTTGATTATGAGGAAACCGTCTCTCCGGTGGCCAAATTGAACACGGTCCGCGTTCTTCTCTCCTTGGTTGTTCATCGACATTGGCCTCTTTATCAGCTGGATGTTAAGAATGCATTGCTCAACGACTATCTGCAGGAGACTGTTTATATTCACCAACCTCCCGATTTTGAGACCACGGGGGAGTCTCGGGTCTGTCATCTTCGAAAATCTATTTATGGTCTCAAACTGTAACACCCCATCCCAGTTTCACAACAAACAGCCGTCCGGCCGGGTCAGCTATATGAAGAAAACTAAGAAACAGTATTAAAACTAGTACATAGCAGGTATAAAAGAAAAGTACTGAAAAGTAAAACTTACAGCGAAAGTTGAACAACAGGTATCTAAGGTTAAAAGTGTACCTCTTAAAGAAGATGTCACAGAACCACTGGAAATGAAAAGGAAACAAATAACTGAATAATTGAAATAGTACAACAAGTCTGCTACAAGAAAATCTTAAACATTAAATATTACATCAAGTTCATCAATTAAATAACAAGGTACCGAAAGGAAATAACTGAATTGAAACCAACTACAGGATGGACTTCTCAAGAAAAACACTCATCTTAAGCGCAACCTCCCATCTGGGTCCCCTGTAAAAACATGCCCAAAAAATCGGTCAGTCAAACGGGAGAGTAAGAAAATTCATTACTCCTAGTGACATTAAAATTATTTAAAAATAAATGCATGTTTTTAAAACCAGTTTTATACTACAAAAAAACTCTGCTAGTATACTATGCATGCTCTGTCAAAATATTATTAGTAACATAAATGTGTTGTTCTATGTTTACGTACTCTCGTATGTTCACTCAAGTTCCGACGTTGGTTGTCTAAGTATTTTCTAACGTACGGTCTATTCTTGAGTTCTAAATGGGTTATATTTGCACTTCTATTCCAAGCTCTAAGCAAAGTAGTTCCTAACGCGCAACTGCAGACTAACGATCTGAGTCTAACTAACGAACTCAGGTGTTTTGGTGTCACGCGGATATAGACTCGAATCTACTAATGGTCTTAAAAGAGAAGACAATCTTCCAAAACTCTGAGGTCCATGAGGTACTCTACGCCTTATGAAAAAGAAAGTGCACATCTATCAAGCACGAGACGACTCATCTGTGCTTACTAATCACCTTTGAACTATTACTACTCTTGTATTGTGTACTAAAGGTCGTTCATCATATTGATATAATTGGCTAAACGTTGTTTTTATGCCTTCAGTATTACCTATTCGTATCTATGTGCATTTACGTGTAAAAATTTCGTATCGGGCACTAACTCGTGACCTAACCGTTGAGGGATTTGGAAAAGATTATTATCGTGCAACTAGTCACATTATGAATACTAATTTACCATTTTCCAAGTTATACCTATTTACTATTGCAACTATACTATTATATGCGGAAGTACATGAATATTTATATTACAAACTACTTGATATGTCTAGCCAAAAAGAATTAGAGTTTCTTACGGTGGTGTTGCGGCGCTCGTACACCCGACGCGGCTCTCGTACACCCGACGGTCGTGATATTATAGACATGGGCGAAAGAAAATTTATGTCTGTTAGGCGGAAGCTGATTTATCATTATTAGATTTAAAAATTATTAATTTGAAGGAAAATAATTTGTTTTTATGCGGAAGCTTTAGAGTTTATCAGTGAAAATTAAATGCACATGTATTTTAATAAATCTGATGTCACACAGTTCTGATATAGATTTTATGCAATGACAATTCTCAGAGAAATGAACATGCAAATAATTCAAATTCTACTACATAGATTATTTAGCCTAGCAGTTGTCCATGATAACAGAGAAAATGGTTGATTATGATTGTTACGCTTAAAAGAAATGTCCTATAGTAAAGTAAATGCAATATAAAGACATATAACTTGATACGGCAAAAAGATAAACCTCTAGAAGCAGGAGATCGAGCTCATGTAGCAGGCGATGCAGTCACAGATGCTGAGACAAATTCCAAAATAAAAACAAAAAAGCTTCAGAACATTGAAATATACAGGATCAAAGTAAAATAAAATATGAGCAAGAAGAATCAGAAATGTACGTGTACCAGTTTTTCATGAAGCAAAGGTAGCAAGACGTGCAAGTGAGAGCAGAAACAACTAAGATTATTACCCTATTCCGGAGTGTAGCATATATATGTTCATGTAATAACATAAGTTGTAACCAATGAAATGTGTAGATGTCATTATTTGATGCACATGAGTCTTCATGTTCAGGTGCAAGTCTTATCAGATAATTTGTGCTTGCCATGGTCATTTATTTGTTCCCGAGTCCAGAGCGAACTCAAGTCAAGTCATTGCATCAATTAAACTCTATTTTTCACTGGTTGCTTATAATATTAATGAATTAAATGATTCATAGATTGTGATTCTAACAGACACGAATTTATGTCATAGTTGAAAATCGGATCATGAAACAAACTTTACCCAAGTCTTACAATTAGACAGACATAAGAAACAAGATTTGATGATACCAAAAACTAGAAAGTGAGTTTTGAGGCTCGTGGATTTGAGTGGTTAAAGTTTTATTAACAAAGAGATTTTTCAAGTAATTTGCAGGGGTAAGTTTGACATGTCTCGATTATGGGATAATAAATACTCATTTAGATTAAATCATTCTAAGGCACGATTATCCTACAAGTGAAAATGTGTATGATCTAGACATTATATAAAACACAAATCATCTGTTTGCTAAAAAGAAATCTTAACCATTATCATAATGACATTTGTCGATCATGTTCAAAATCTATCATTCTTCCAATTATACATTAAATGAGAAGATCATTTATATAAGTGAATATCTAGATAAAAACTATTCACGATCACAAACTCATGTTATTCCAAACGTATTAAAATTTTAGGCCACTAATATGTCAATTTAGGTTTTCAAGTTCTAAATTTATTTGACAAATCAAACATTCAAGAATGAAGTCATATAATCATAGGAACGGAAACGTTAATTTAAAATCAATGTTTGCAAGAGAGGGAGAGAGTGAATTCTCTACTTGCCTTACGTGAGGCTGAATTTGGCAGCCGCGCAAGCAAATTAAAACCTCATTTTGAACCTGTTCAAGACCACTTAAATGATATTCGACAGAAAGAAAATTCTTATGCTTACACTGGCAATTTATTTTACAAAACCTAAACATAACGGGAGTTTAGAAATTTACCTTCCTCAAAGATGAGGGGAGAGGAGATTACCATGTGAAAATTGGAGACTTGGGGGCGCTTAGGTTACAGAAATCCATAAACTTAGATTCACAAATACGTGCAACTAGGAGCACATATAATTTTTTCAGGGATCAAGAAAAATGTGAATAAAGGGGAAATGAGGGTCAATCTTATCAATGGGGACCAAATCCATACCCAAAATTCTGCGTAGAGAGGAATTTGAGAAATCACTAGGAATCCCTCTCGCAAAAACCGGCCAAATCGAAGAGAAAAGGTGGTAATACGGTTGTCTGCTCTTGGAGGGGGAAGAGGGCTGTTGTCGGCCTGAGGAAGAGGGAGGAAGGAGAGCCTGTTGTTGCTGTCGGCCCTTTGGAGTATGTCAGACGACCTCCTAAAAGTGCAGAGGAGGTGGTTGTTGTCCACTAGAAGTAGGGGGAGGCAGGAGTGTAGGAATGTCAAAATCGGGAGGCACGTAGCGGCGGAAGCAGTGAATCGGGAGCGGGTTGCGTGCAGGAGCTGCGGAAACATCGAATTAGGAGAGGTGGAGCCCAGGTGCGGGAGACTTAAGCACAAAAATCAAACACTGAACCAGGGGGGCGGCTAGGCTTAATGTTAGAGAGGAAAATTTTCATTAGGATTTGATTTAAACCCTTTATTTTTTATTTTAAGTATAAGTTGTTACATTCTCCCCCACTTAGGAAATTTCGTCCTGAAACTTTCGAAAATTCTTTGATTATGGTCTCTTATGGCGAAGATTCAGATGTAATTCATTCCAACAAGATTTGCAAATCAAGACATTGAAGCTAACTATAAATATACTGAAATAGAAAGGAGAACAAGTTCGGAGACTTACCAAGATCAAGAGAAAAGTTGTGAATACTTGTTACACATATCAGACTCAAGTTCTCAAGTGTAGTCCTCAGAATTGTCATGCATCCAAAACACTCTACCCATAGGAATGGTCCCCTTTCGAAGCTTGTGTTCTTGATATTCCAAGATCTTGGAGGGCTCGACCAGACACAAAAGATTGGTTTCAGAAAACACAGGAATTTCTTCAATTAGCTCAAGATTGAGAGGCAAGACTCGAGAATTCGATAGCAGGAAATCTTTGCATTAAGTGAAGATAGAACGCCAAAGAAGATAAGAAACTGAACGATAATTAAATGTCGACAGAAGTCGCGTTGGGGATGGAAGAGCACAAAACAGCTCTAAAGTAATTCAGCTGAATAATTTACATGAAAAACCTCATTTCTCTCTTTTATACAACTGGAGAACTATGCTTAGAATTGCATTACTTGCAACGTTGACGCTTAGGCGCTAACCAGAAGGAGATACTAGAGGGACGAAAAAGATTAATAGTCATACGAACTATAAAGGATTGAATACAAATATTCGAGACTTGAAACTAAAAATTCTAACACATTACATACTGTCGGGTACATAAATCATGTAATAATTGCAACATTTTCATTGAAAAACTCTCGGTAATGATCATGCAATGCAACAATGAGATCATGCGTAATATCTAGCAAATAGTAAATTCATGTGTGTACAATCATTATTTTTGTTCCTAGCTTGACACTTGTGCAAGGATTTATGATATGAATGCAAATGAATGGATATACACGTCATGTTAAGTACTCATATCACTTAACATGACATCGCACTTGAAAATATTAAACTGCTCATATCCATTTAATATTCGCAAGTGGTGTATATCTTAATGGAAATTCATATGCACATAAATGTTAAGTTTGCTCATAATCTCTTAACATTCGTGTGCATACTACTCATGTTTATGAGTGTAGTGTATGAGTGTTTCAGCCGAGAACAACAGATAATGACAAGTTGAGTGAAGTAATGATGCATGCATATATATTTATGTAATAAAACAAAATATGTGATAATTATAAAATACTTTAACTTTAGAAGCTCAACCTGGCTCTGATACCAACTGTCACGACCCGCCTAAACAAAAGTCGGAGTGCATTTTGGGCGGGTTGTGATGCCACAGGCATCGGCGGAAGAAAATCCATGTCTGTTAGGCGGGAGCTGATTTAACTTTATTTGATCTATAAATAATTAATTTGGAGGAAAATAGTTTATTTTTATGCAGAAGTTTTAGAGTTTATCAGTGAAAATTAAATGCACATGTATTTTAATAAATCTCATAACACACAGTTCTGATACAGATTTTATGCAATGACAATTTCAGATAAATGAACATGCAAATAATATCAAATTCTAGTACATAGATTATTTAGTCTAACAGTTATCCATGATAACAGAGAAAATGATTGATTATAATTATTACACATAAAAGAAATGTCTGACAGTAAAGAAAATAAAACATAAAGACAGAACCCTACACCGCAAGAAGATAAACTCTCAGAAGCAAGATCTTGACATAGATTGGACTCAGGTAACAGGCGGTGCAGTCACGGGCGCTAAGATAAATTCCAAAACAAGAATGAAAAAGTTTTAGAATATTGAAATAAATAGGAGCAAAGTAAAATAAAATATGAGCAGAGGATCAGAAATGTACGTGTACCAGTTTTTCATGAAGCAAAACTAGGAAGACAGACAAGTAAGTTAGACAAACAGAAACAGTTAAGATTATTAGCTTACTCCGAAGTATAGCATATATATGCTCATTTAATAACATAAATTGTAACCAATGAAATATGTAGATGTTTTTATTTGATGTACATGAGTTTTCAAGTCCAGATGCCAGTCTTATCAGATAATTCGTGCTTGTGAAAGTCATTTATTTTCTCCCGAGTTAAGAGGGAACTCAAGTCAAGAAATTGCATCACGTAAACACTATTTTACACTGGTTGCTTTTGTTATTAATGAATTAAATGATTCATAGATTGTGATTCCAACAGACACAAATTTATATGAAAGGGGAAAATTGGATCAGGAAACAAACTTTACCCAAGTCTTACAACCAGACAGGCATAAAAGACAAGATTCGATAACACCAAAAACTAAAAAGTGAGTTTTGATCGTTGTGGGTTCGAGAGGTTAAAGTTTCATTTAAAAGAAAAATTTTCAAGTAAATCGCAGGGGTAAGTTTGACATGAATTGATTCTGGGATAACAAGTACTCATCTATATTAAGCCATTCTAAGTCATGATTATCCTCCAAGTAAAAATGCGTATGATTCGAACATTATATAAAACACACATTATTTGTTTGCTGAAAAGAAATCTTAACAATTATCATAATGACATTTGTTGATCATGCCCAAAAATCTATCATTTTTCCAATTATATATCAAATGAGACGATCATTCATGTAAGTCAATATCTAGATAAAAATTATTCACGATCACAAACTCATGCTTTTCGAGACGTATTAAATTTTTAGACCACTAATATGTCAATTTAGGTTTTCAAGATCTAAATTTTTTGACAAATCAAACATTCAAGAGTGAAGTCATATAATCATAGGAACGGAAGCATTAATTTAAATTCAGTGTTTGCAAGAGAGAGAGAGAGTGAGTTCTCTAGTTGCCTTAAGTGAGGTTGGATCTGGCGGCAGCGGCTTAGTGGCGCAAGCTTATTAAAAACCTTCTTCTCTTTGTTATAATTAAAAACTCAATTTTAATTATAGGTGGTTACAATCTTATTTTTATTCTCTTTGTTTATTTCTTTTCTTTTATCTTACCTTCAACATTTGTTTAATTCTTTTATCTTTATTAAACTTCCATTATAATCGTGACTCCCTCTTCAACATTACATGCTATATAAATGATGCGGCCAAATCTAAGATACATTATGTAGAGTGAAGGTGGAATTACAATTTCTCGCGCATAGTCTTTTCAATTTCTAATGTGCATCTATACCCCATAATGTGTTTTCAATTTCTCATCATTTGCTTAACATGTATTTAAATGTGTAGGAAATAGAGAAACCTCCAACCTTGTATATACTTCTTGAATGTATAATTACAAGTATGAATACATTTATATAGGAAGAGAGTAAGAAGAGAAGATCCCAATCCAAGATGCGAGACTAAAAACAAGAAATAAATGAGCCTTATAAATGGGCTTTTACACGGTCTTTTCTAACACTCCCCCGCAAGCTGGAGTGTACAAATCGTTGGCGCCAAGCTTGGATAAAAACTGGTAGTGTAACGGTCTGGAGAGAGCTTTGGTCAGAATATCGGCAACTTGATTTGTAGCTGAAACATGCTTCAGATCTACCTTCTTTGACTGAACTTTTTCCAGAATAAAGTGGCAGTCAACTTCAATATGCTTTATGCGTTCGTGAAATACCGGGTTCTTGGCAATATGTATTGCTGCTTCACTATCACAAAATAGGATCGCCGGTGATGAGAGACGGACACCCAAATCTCCCAGAAGACTCTCAAGCCATGTTAACTCGGACACAACCGAAGCCATGGCCCGGTACTCAGCTTCAGCAGAAGATCTAGCAACCACATTCTGTTTCTTGCTACGCCAAGTTATGAGATGACCACCAAAGTAGGTACAGAAACCAGATGTAGAGCGCCTATCATCAACAGATCCTGCATAGTCAACGTCCGAGTATGCAACGAGGGATAATGATGTGGATGGCTTGTACAGAAGCCCTTGTCCTGGAGCGTTCTTGAGATACCGAAGAATGCGCTCGACAGCTTGAAGATGAGATGTCCTAAGAGCATGCATAAATCGGCTCACGACTCCTACGACAAAGGAGATGTCTGGTCGAGTAACTGTGAGGTAGATCAGTTTCTCAACCAGGCGTCTGTAATATTCCAGATTTGTAAGTAGCGCATCGGAGTCAGAACTATGGGCCGAGAGCCTGTGATTAGCATCCATTGGAGTATCTGTAGGTTTGCATCCCGAATAACCAGCATCATGAAGAATATCCATACAATGCTTCCTTTGAGATAATACAAGGCCATCAGGTCGTCGTGCAACCTCAAGCCCAAGAAAATACCGTAGGTTACCAAGATCTTTGGTCTGAAAGGCGGAGTTCAACTGTTGCTTGGTATGTTGTATTCCTGTAGTGTCGTCTCTAGTGATGAGGATATCGTCAACATAGACAAGTAGAATCACAGTTCCGGTTGGCTGGTGTCGAGTGAAGAGAGAGAAGTCAGCCGAGCTCCTAGTAAAGCCAATATCGCGGACTACCTTGCTGAATTTGTCAAACCAGGCGCGCGGGGACTGTTTGAGACCATAAATGGATTTCCGAAGATGACAAACCCGAGACTCCCCCGTGGTCTCAAACCCGGGAGGTTGATGCATATAAACAGTCTCCTGGAGATCACCATTGAGAAATGCGTTCTTTACATCCAACTGAGAGAGAGGCCAATGGCGGTGCACAACCAAGGAAAGAAGGACCCGGACCGTATTCAATTTGGCCACGGGAGAGAAAGTTTCCTCATAATCAAGGCCGTGTTGCTGAGTAAAACCCCGGGCCACGAGGCGGGCCTTCAAACACTCAACATACCCATCTGCGATATGTTTGACAACAAAGACCCACTTGCAGCTGACATGGTGGTGGCCGGCAGGAAGGGACACGAGATCCCAAGTCTGATTAGCCCAAAGAGCCCGCATTTCATCCTCCATGGCCCCTTTTGAGTACAGGAGTAGCCCACAAACATATATTTGGCCGCACGAGAAGCGAGTTTGTCTAATGGAGGGCCAAGAAGATGAACATAACAGACGCACCCAAAGACCCGTGGTGGTAGAGAGGTGGGTTTGGTAGTAGGATAGAGGAGGTCGATAGGAACGGCAAAATCAAGAACAGAAGAAGGGAGTCGGTTAATGAGATGACAGGCTGTGGAGACGGCGAAGTTCCAATATTTGAGTGGAACCTGCATTTGAAACATGAGGGAGCGAGCAACATCGAGTAAATGACGATTCTTTCGTTCGGCCACCTCATTTTGTTGTGGGGTATAGGCACACGAAGTTTGATGGATAATGCCAAACTCGGTGCAGATGGAGGAGAAAGCGCGCCCGGTATATTCGCGAGCATTATCAGTGCGGAGGATTTTGAGTGGGGTGGCGAACTGCGTACGGAATTCAGTAATAAAGGCACGAAAGATAGATGTAAGCTCAGTACGATCATGCATTAAATAGAGTCACATAGTACGCGAGTAGTCATCAATAAAAGTGACAAAATATCGAAAAACATAGATACTAGGGACCTTATAAGGACCCCATACATCAGAATGAACTAATGATAACGGAGTACTACTCCGGGTACATGTAGGGGGAAAAACAGAACGGTGGTGTTTGCCGTAGATACATGATTCACAAGAGAATTCCTGTAATGGAACATCAGGAAGAGGCCGCTTGAGAATCGGAAGAGTAGCATGGCCAAGGCGACGATGCCAGTCAACAGAAGAGACGGCGGATAGAAGAGTGGGTTGAGTATCCAGGAGGTAAAACCCATTCACCAGCTGCCCCCTATCAATGATACTCCGGCTACGACGAACCTGCATAAGAAAGGAAGAAGGAGAAAAAATTATTGAACAGTTAAGGTCGTTTGTCAGGCGACTAACGGAAAGTAAATTGAAAGGAGAGTCCGGAACGTGAAGAACCGAGGGAAGAGAAATGGCCGGGGTAAGTTGGAGGGCAGCAGCACCAGAGACTGGGAGGGTGTCACCATTGGCCACAATGATACTTGGGGGGTGAGCCAGCGGGAGATATTTGGAGGGCTTCTGGGAAGTTATATGGTGAGTAGCACCGGAATCAACGATCCAGTGAAGGCTGGGAGAGAGACAGGTTATACCTTCTGCAGAAAAGGTCGCAACCGAGCCGGAGGAGCGGCTAAGAACACCCTGTAGCTGATGGAGTTGGGTGCAGAGCTCATCAATATCATGTTGGGTAGTGGAGGTCGGATCCATGGCAGGAGCACGAACAGCAGAGGAAGTGGCAGCGAGGTGGGGAGGGAACCCATGCTTGCTGTAACAGGTGGCCTCAAGATGACCACCCCGGCCACAATATGTGCATTTGAGAGACGAGCGGCCACCACGGCCGCGGCCCCTGGAGGGAGGCCGGCCGCCCCGAGTGGAAGAGCCACGAGAAGGAGGTGGAGTGGGAAGGAGAGGCTTTTGGAGAAGAGCAGGGTCAGAGCTGGAAGGGGCCTCCATAGGAGGCGTAATGCGAAGTAGCATGGAGCAGACGTCAGACAGTGACGGAGTGGTCGTGGAAGAGAGGATCTGGGCCCGAACACTATGCAGGTGAGGCGGGACCCGGGACATCATCATCGCGATGGTAACCGCCTCTTTCTGGGCCCGTTGAGTAGCAAGATATGTGGTAGGAGGCTGATGTTGAAGCCATGCCTCTGCGAGGGTCTTGGCCTGAGCAACAAAGGAAAGCATGTCGCCAGGAGAACCTGGAGCAAGATTCTGGAGGTTGGAGATAATATCATAGAGGTGCTGAAGGCTGTTTTTCCCAGAGTAAAAGGAGTGGAGCTCCTCCCACATTGCCTTGGCCGTATCATGATACATGGCCATCCGATATGGTTCGGTGTCCATAGAGTTGAGGAGCCACGACTGGACCCGACCGTCATCACGTAGCCAATCATCAGAAGGGACAACAGGGGTAGCCCGAGTCAAGTGGTGGAGAAGACCCTTCGTCTGCAGTACACGACGAACAGAGTGGACCCATTCAACAAAATTGCGTTTGTCTGTCAAAGAGATAGAAGTAATGTGCAGTTCATCACGAAGTTCAGAAGCCGGAGGAGCCTCACGGGCCGGCGGAGCAGAAGTAGCAGCAGAGGCGTCGGAGGCCATCAGGCTAGCAGAAGAAGCCGGGCGGCATGACAAGGGAGGCCGGGCGCCGTGGAGAAGAAGGAAGTCGCTCGGCTAGCAGAAGGAAGCCGCTCGGCTAGGAGAAGAAGGAAGCCGCTCGGCTAGCATAAGGAAGCCGCTCGGCTAGCATAAGGAAGCCGCTCGGCTAGGAGAAGGAAGCCGCTCGGCTAGCAGGAGGAAGCCGCGCGGCTAGGAGAAGAAGGAAGCCGCTCGGCTGCAGAAGAAGGAAGGGAAGTCGTGCGGCTAGCAAGGAAGGCCGCGAGGAAGAAGGTGTAGCGGCTGGGAGAAGGCGCAGCGGCAAGAAGGACCGCGAGCAACTTGACAGGGCGCGGCAAGGGGAAGGGAGAGGCAAAGACGGGAAGACCGCACGGTTAAGTGATAAACCGGAGCGGCAAGGTGAGAAACCCGCAGCGGCTGGAAAGAGACCGCGGGAAGCAGGAAAAAGAGGAGAAACCGCACGGTTAAGAGAAACCGCAGGTGCAAAAAGGAAGCCGCGAGAAGTGGGAAGAAACGGGAAGACCGCACGGTCAGAGAGGAAGACCGGGCAGGAGAGAAAAGGGAGAGAAAGTGGACCCCACGTGAGAGAAGGTTATAAAAGAGGGAGAGAAGAAGGAGGGGAGAGCAGAGGGGAAGATGGAGGAGAAGCGGGTAGGGAAGAACAGGTCGCCCGAGACGGCGGCTTGGGCAGGAGAGAAAACAGGCCGCGCGGTCAGCTGAGGACCGGGCGGTTTGCAAACAGACAGACGGTTAGAGAGAGACCGGTGGCTCTGATACCATGTAGGAAATAGAGAAACCTCCAACCTTGTATATACTTCTTGAATGTATAATTACAAGTATGAATACATTTATATAGGAACAGAGTAAGAAGAGAAGATCTCAATCCAAGATGTGAGACTAAAAACAAGAAATAAATGGGCCTTGTAAGGCCTTTACACGGTCTTTTCTAACAAAATGTAAAAATTTGATATATATATCCCATGAGGTGCACATGTGGTTTACTGATGGGGAAATGTCTTATAACAATTGAGTCACGTCAAATTCATTTTTGGTGTAGTTCTAGGGGTTCTTATGGAACAAGATATGTTGTGCTTTAATACAAGAAATTCTCAAGTTCTTACTCATACATTATTAAGGTACTGATTGTGGCCAAATCAATCAAGACATAACTCTGATATCACTTAATTATAATGGCCTGTGAATCGTCACAATTTAAATTTGATATCTTGAAGCTGAGTTTTGAATTTTATTTTTTGCTCAACACAGAAACATGTCACAATAAGTATCAAACATGCACATAATAATAAATTTTCTTTTGCATTAAAATCCTGGCAATACATGTCTAAGTTCCATATGTAAATAATGTCACGTACCTGATGTTAATGAATATGTTCAATTCTTTACTCCTAAATCACTTTATTCAATCTATCTTTTTTTTCGGATTCCTAAAAAAATTGAAACTACGGGGTTAGTCATAATAATATGACTAAGCGACTATTTTACCTCTTTAACTGTTGTACGGGCAAACAAGGAACAGTAAGTAAGAATATGCATAATCATTTTAAAATGCAGTAAAAGAAAGTACACTGTTAAATAAATGGTTTCTAGCAACAATAAATAACTTTTATATTGCACTAATATTTTAACTCTTTGTATTTTTTTGTTATTTTATTCTTAAGGTTCTTCAAAAATTTTATCTGATTCTCGGGTGAGGACTTGAGTTCTCTGAGTATACGATGAGCAACATTAAGATGACGAGTCTTTTGGGAGTGCATGTATTAGCCGAGCACTCCGTCTGTATATGAGATATCCAGACGATTATATATCTTCAATCGCTTCATCATCATCTCTTCCAAGCCTGTAGTTAACCTCAATTGGGGTGTTAACTGTTCTACACACTCATTCCTAAAGCTTCAAGAAGGTGCAGAATATATTTCCCCTGTGATATGAAGATCTCCTATTTGTCCCTCGCAAGCTCAATGCCTAAAGTACTTAGGGTTTCCCAAGTTTTTCACTTCAAATTCTTTTGTTAGCCTCTCTTTTAGTATTTGAACCTCATCCTGATCATCTTATGTTATAATGATGTTATCCACATAAACTATCAGAACTGTCAACTTTCTGTCCGTGTTTGATGAAAAGTGCATGATAAGCATTACTCTGGAAGTACCTGAAGCATGTCATGGCTTTGTAGACTCTCCCAAATCAAGGTCTTGGAGATTGTTTCGGGCCATATAAAGGCATTTTCAGCTTGTCGCCTTCCCTTCTGATTCTTCAATTGAAAAGCCAGAAGGTAAAGTCATGTATACTTCTTCTTCCTGATCACCATGAAGGAGCGCATTTTTCACTTCTAGTTGGCTGAGATTTCATCCCTTACATGAAGCATGCGATAAGAGAACCCTTATAAAATTCATCTTAGAAACCGGAGCAAAGGTTTCCTAGTAATCAATCCATGTCGTTTGGGTGTCCCCTCTTGCAATCAACCTTGTTTTGTATCTCTCCACGACACCCATAGAGTTTTGTTTGGCAGAAAATATCCACTTTCATCTAACGTCTGACTTCCCTTTAGGCAGATGTAAGGTCTCACGTGTGATTATTGTGAAGGGTGTGCATTTCTTCAAGCATAGTCCCCTTCCATCTGTCATTAGAAAGGTCATCTTGTACGATGAAATAATGGAAGTAGCAGACAAAATCTCTTTGGGAAGTCGTTAGAGAGGAATAAGAGACGAACTAAGATAACAGATATTGTATAGAGGTACCTTCCCTTAAAGTATTGGACTCTGATGACGGATTAGATGTTGGCTCTAGGTCGGACCGGTAGAGTCGGGTCGGGATCGTGATCCTAAAAATCCTAAGATCTGAATCGCGATCTCAGTCATACATGTGTTGATTTAAATCCTAGATAGACTAGGATTTTCTCATAGGAGGAGGAATGAGACCAAATCCCTATAGGATCCTCCAATAAAGTCCGACACCAGAAATCCCATCAAATTAAGGTAGCATATCTGGTACCAAGCATGAAGCGGCAACAAACCATTGGAGAAGGCCTTCCCTTTCGCCACGGCTAGAAGAAGGAAGACGGCGGGGACTGTTGGAGTTGCTGCTGGTGGGAGGAACTGCTACTAGGAGGGAAGAGGAGTGCGGTTGGAGCTATTGTGGAAGTTGCTGTTGGAGGAAGGAGGGACTGTTGCAGAATATTGCTTGGAGGAAGGAGGGACTATTGCATGACGGAAGCTGGGCGCAAAAGATGCTAGACGCTAGGCGTAGAAGACGCTGGAGCGGAAGACGGGCACAAAAGACGGTTTGCGCGAGTCGAGAGCGGAGACGAACGGGACGCGCGAGAGATTAAGCCTTAAGGCTCTGATGCCATGTTGAGTAATAAGAAATGGAAATACTTTTAATATTATTCATCCCTCGAAGAGTATTTAAAGGACTTGCATTAGACAGACAAATACCTGAAGACGGTGTGGGATTAAACCCATGCATATAACAGAAAAAATAAATACACTGGTATCAACAAAGATCAATAACATCACCATGGAAAGCTTATAAAGAATGTTTTGTAAAGCTGTAAAAGAGTACATTTGTAACAGCTCAAACTAGTTTAACAACAAATCAGTAGTCTGGTCGAATCCCGCGATAAGAAGCAAATTAAACATCAGTAATAAAACTGGTACATAACAGACATAAAGAAAAGTAGTAAATGAAGATTTACAAAAGAAGATATACAATTAAGGGTAAACAAAGGTATCTCAAAATTTGATTAACAGAGCCAACTAGTAATGAAAAGAATCATAAAATCTGAATTACTAAAAGTTTAAATAGTGTCTATTACATTAAAAACATTACATAATTCTAATACATGAAGTTCATAAATAAAAGAACAATAATTGAAAGAAAACACAACTCAATCGAAAGAAAAACAAGAATAAAGTACTGTTACGGTTATCCTAAGAGCAGCTCCCCATCGGTGACCTGAAAAAAATGTCTGAAGACGGGTCAGCCCAACTTGTCAGTAAGAAAGATTACTCTCAGGAACACTAAAAATACATAATTAATTTGTATATGCAAATATGGACTTTTGATTATTATTGTATGCTTTTGAATAATCTTTCTATAGTCTTCTAAGTTATTTACTGTAAAGTTGCATAATGAATTCTGTCTTATTATCTGAGTTTTTGCATGTACTGGTTTTGGTACCCTTAATTATTCCTAGAGATTGAATAGTCAAATTTCTTATTTTATGATTTATTGCACTTAATCTGATTATGGGGCCCCAACTCTGGAACTGTGGCTGATGAACCCACTTCTAAGGCTCATATGGATTGCTGGTCAGATGAGAATGATGTCACTGATCTGAAGCTTATTATGTGTTTTGAACTTTTGTGTTTAACCTAGTTGCACCTAACATCTTTTTTTATCTCTGGTCGTATATTAAGGAGTTCATTTTTCATGCTCTATGCTAAATGTCGAATTGCTTAATTGAGTGACATAAGATTTATTTAATAGTTACAAGTAACGTATATTCAAGTGTTTAGTATTCGTTTGGTAATTATTAACATGTATTTAAATGATATGCAAGTATTGTTGTATATTGTCACAACCCGTCTAATAACAAACATCAGAGTGCGTTATGGGTGAGTCATGATGTCGCAGGCATGGGCGAAAGAAATTTCTTGTCTGTTAGGCGGGAGCTAAAGTTGTAACTTTAGATTTAAGTTAATTATTTTAAGAAAAACTAATTTGTTAGTATTTGCGGAAGCTTTAGAGTTATTCAGTGAAACAAACTAGATGCACATGAATTTTAATAAAATCTAATGTCACAAACATTGTTGGTAAAAATATAAATGCAATAAACCACAACAGTGAACATGTCATTAATATAATATTCCGGTACATCAATAAAAGCATAGCAGTTGTCCATGATATAAAGGAAAATGGTTGATAATAACTTGTACATGATAAATAAATCTGACAGTAAAGGGAACAAAATACATAGAATCTGATGAAACAACAACAAAAATAAACCTCTGGGGACCAGGATCTTGGTGCAGCTCGGCCTCAGGTAGCAGGTAACGCAGTCACGGACGCCAAGGCTAATTCCAAACAAGAAGGAAAAATGCTCAGAACAATGAAATAGTATTTAAAAAATGGAAAAGTAAAGTGCAAGTAGGAAAATAGAAATTTTTGCGTGTCAATCTATCATATGAGGCTATGCTGGTAGGACAGACAAGTAAGAGAGTCTACAGACATAATTTTAATATTTTTTAGCCTACTCCAGAGTAAAGCATAGATTCGAACACGAAATGTCATAAGCGGTAATCAGTGAAAGGTGCACTTGTTTTAATTTGATGCGCAAGATTCTAATATAAGTTAGATTGCAAGGCTTATCAAAAGATTTGTGTTTGTTATGACCATTCCATTGATTTTCGTTGCAAATTAAGTGGAAACTCGATTCAAACCGTCACATCAATTCAACATTATCTTCTAAGGATTTGCTTATGACATTAATAAATTTAAGCACTCAAGATTTAATGATTCCTAATGTATACAGACTTGATGCTAATTTGATAGTTCAGATATTTAAGTATACATTTCATAACATGAAAAGAGTGCATGAAATAAAAATTCAATGTTTGCAAGCTAGAGAGATTTCTCTACTTGCCTTAAGGTGAAACTGAAACGGATGGCGGCAGCTAAACAGCGCAAACAAAACTAGTAATCTTATTTTAAATCTGTTAGAAGGCAAGCATGTATGATATTTGATAAAACGAGAATCCTACGCTAACACATGCATTTCTCATCGTACAACTATAACAAGAACGAGTTAAGAATTTGCCTATCTCGCGAATGAGGTGAGAGGAGGCTGCCACGAGGAAAATGGATGATTGGCGCGCTTAGGTGATAGAAATCCTAAATCGGAGAGGGTGTTGGAGAGATCTCACCAATTGCACCTATGAATAACACCGGGAGCCAAAATTTCAGGATGATTGAACGATTATACGATGAACACAAGATGGATCAACGTAATGACATTGATTCGGGCGCGAAAATTAACATAAAATTTTAGGCCGAATCTGAATAAATGAGATTGGAGGAGTTCCTTACCCACGGAGACCAAATCTGAGCTCAAAAATCCAATTGAAGGGATTTTCGAGTAAAACCCTAGGAGGCCTCCTTGAAATCCACCTGCCAAAATGGAGAGAAAGGGGGCGAAGGGGCTTCTTCCTCGAGGACGTGAGCAGTGGGCTCCTTGGAGGGGAGAAAGGCTGCTGCCGGCCTGAGAATGAATAGTCACCGACCGGTCCTTGAAGGAAACCGAAGCTGTTGCTGGCCCGGGGAGGAAGGAGGAAGGAGTGGCTCAGGAGGAGGCAGAAGAAAGAGGAGGCGGCAGAAGAAAGAGGAGGCACCGGCCCTAGAGAAGGGGATTTCCGGCCACGGTAAGGGAATTTGAGGGCGGCAGAAGGCGCAGGAGGCGAGAACAGGAGCAACGAAACGTGCGGCTCGCAGGAATCGGAGCGGAAGACCTAACGGGATTGGAAAACCTGGACCGGACGTATACGGGAAAAAGAGGGGGCTCGGTTCGGCTAGTCATTAGGGGGAGAACTTACGAAGTTTTGTCCCGAAACTTTTGAGAATTCTCCGAAAGAGATCTCTTGCGGTGAAGAATCAGATGATATTTAATCCAACAAGCTTTGCAGATCAGGGCTTGAAAACTAGCTATGACCATACTGGAATAGAATGAGGAACAAGAGCGAATACATACCAAGGTCAAGAGAAGAGTTGGGGATACTTGCTACGCATGTCAGATTCAAGTTCTCAAGTGTGCTCCTCAGACTTCTCATGCATCCAAAGCACTCTGACCATAGGGATGGTTCTCTTTCGAAGTTTGCGTTCTTGATACTCAACGATCTTAATGGGCTCAATCGGATAAGAATGATTAGCTTCAGGAATCACTTGAATTTCTTCAATGGCGCGGGTATGATCACGAATGTACTTCCGAAGGTGCCTAACATTGAAGACATCGTGAACTCCGGCTAAAGAAGCAGGTAGCTCAAGGCGATAAGCAGATCCTCTGATACGCTCTGAGATGGAAAACAGTCCCATGAACCTCGGGCTGAGCTTATGATGGCGACCAAACCGTTTCACCCCGGGAGTGGGGAAACCTTCAGGAACACTTGATCACTCCCAACAAATTCTAACGGTCGGCGGCGCTGATTGACATACTTTCTCTGTCTCTCAATAACACGACTGAGTTGAAGTCGAGTCTTCCTTAAAATCCTCCGGCTGAAACGGAGAGGAAGGCGGACGGAGGGGTTGCTGCCCTGAGGACTTGAGCAGTCAGCTCCTTAGAGGGGAGAAAGGCTGCTGCCGGCCTAAGGATGAAGAGCCACCGGCCGGTTCTTGAAGGAAACCGAAGATGCTGCTGGCCCGGGGAGGAAGGACGAAGGAGGAAGAAGAGGAGCGGGAGGCGACAGAAGCAAGAGGAGGCGTCAAAACCAAAAGGAGGAGGCGCCGGCTCTAGAGGAGGAGATTTCCTGCCACTGGAAGGGAATTCAGGGTGGCAGAAGGCGCAGGAGGCGGGATCCGGAGCGACGAGGCGTGCGGCTCGCTGGAATCAGGAGCGGATGACCTAGCGGGATTGGAAAACCTGGACCGGCCGTATACGGGAAAAAGAAGGGGGCTCGGTTCGGCTAGGCATTAGGAGAACTTATATCCTAAATACAAAATTACCCTTGCTATTAATATTAGTGTTATCTTTATTATTATTATTTACATGAGTTGTTACATTCTAACTAATTACATTGCATGCTTACCGCGTATGTTCCTGGTAAAGCCAATTCAGTGACAGATGCTTTGAGCCGACAGACTTCTGTGGCTGCTTGTGCGCCCATGTCAGCTACTCTTGCAGCATTGACAGACTTCTGTGGCAATATGTTTCATAATTGTTGTTATGTCTAGCCAAGAGTAGTCGAATTTCTTACCTCGGTATTGCGACGCTCGTAGACTCGGTGCGAAGACATGCTTTTCTCTGTGTAAGGTCTATTAAGAACATCTGGTAGGGATCTCACTCTGATCGACACCTATAGTCAATTTAAAGTCTGAATTTAGTGTAGACGTTAAGTAAATAAATTTCATCATGCTAGGTTTTCACCGGAAAGTACTCCGACAATCCATGCTTGACAACGAAACGATGGGAGGTAAAATGAAAAAAAGGTAGAGATGGTTTTTACCTCTTTCCAAATATCAGAGAACTACACAAAAGATCGACAATTTCTGAACAAGATGGGAGTCAATCTCTCTAATTCCTGTGATCGATGATGGAAGTAACACTATACTATCATTCTTACCAAGGAAATCCCAATTTTAGTGAAAGAGACACTGACTGAGATAATTTAGAGAAATATACCTTCACCAGGTCAGAACCGGCGAGATTAGAGTGGAAAAGATTGATCCTGCTGAAAGGGGGCGGGTGCTGGTGAAGGAAAAAGTCAATCCTTGACTGAAAAGTTCGGATGTTAGGAGAACTCCACTTATTTTTGTATGTTTAATATACTCTCTTTCCTATGCATATATTGACCATTAGATATCTATTGTGTGAAAGTGTGCCTTAAAGTGTACTTCGTTAACAATCGCTTGTATAGATTACGTCTCTGCCAATTTTATGTATTTTCTTTTGAGTAATTAAGAATAATAGAATTTAAGAATTTATACGCTGATTACTTTTCTAGGTACGCAGTATGAAGTTCAGCAAAGATGTTAGGAAGCAATTATCTCAGATAATGCAGAAGATATCTAAAGGTCAGGGCCATTCAATGCATATCTGTTTCCAAGTTTATGTGATATAATTTTTTTAAAATATTTACAGTATATTTAATGCAAAGATGTTATCGTCCAATTTGTTGAATGAGTAAGTCTTCTTTTTGTCCATTTGATCTCACAATAACTATCACTTCCTTCTCAGTTAATCAATTGTTTCCATCTAATATGTGTGTGTAGCCCAACTCTTTTTGCAATAAAAGTAATAGTAAAATCATTTTTGGAGATCCATGCCTTTCTATATATATATTTTATTCATGTGTTAATCTATTTGTTGTTAACTATACTTTTCTCAGCAAGACGAAAATCTTGTTTTGGGGAATTTTTATGCTTAAATTGGTGTCATACTGTTTCATTTCTAGACATGTCTGATGTGGCTGTCATTCTTATTCTTCCTTGATCCTTTTTCTAGTGCTTGATTCATGTTTTTTAACTATTGTTGTCACATTAGATTTTAAGGTGAAAGGATTACTGGATTACCTGCATAAGTGTTAGTCATAAATATGATTGAGATCTTACCTCTTTAGGTCTATTGCAAGACAAAGAAACATTAGCTTAATAAATAATATATTCTTATATATAATAAAATGACTATATAAAGAGCTGAAAAGCTAAACTAAGTAGTCAATAACATTTATGTTAGAAAGACAGCATTAGTATAAAAAGAATGAAATAGACTAATAATGAAAGATTTCATTCTTTGTTTATTGCATTTGTATTTTTATCTTAATACATGTCCTACTTCCCATTATCTAGAAATACTTTGCATTTCTTATTCATTATCTTATCATAGTTGAATAGCACAATAAAATGTATTAACCTCAAAAACAGGATCTTACAAGGCTTATATAGAAGTCAGAAATAAAAGAAAGACAATAATACGACTTGAATCAAAAATACGAAATACGACTAAGTTCAACTCTCCCCCTTAAGTCGGATAAAAGATGTTGGTCATCCCAAGTTTTTGAATATCATCAGAAATGCATCACTTCCTAAGCTTTTTGTAAACACAACCGCCAGTTGATTTTTGGAATGGACAAAAGGTATGACCGGGTCTTTTTATCCAAGTAGTCTTTGTAAAATATTGATTAACCTCCACATGCTTTGTCCTGTCATGTTGGACTGGATTATGAGTTATACTAATAGTTGCTTTATTATCACAGAATAAGAAAAAAGGATTGCTCCCAGAGAAACCCAGATCCTGTACTATAGTACGCTACCAATGGCTGTGACATAGCATGATACTCTGCCTTGGCACTGGATCTGGCCTCCACATTCAGCTTCTTACTATACTAGGTCACCAGGTTTCTCCCGACAAAGGAACGGTTCCAGTAGTGGACTTTTGGTTATCGCGACATCCAGCCCAACCAGCATCCGTGAATACTTCGATCTCCAAGTGGTTATTTTTAGAGAACAAGAGACCATGACTCGGGGCTTTTTTCAAATATCGTAATGCACGATATGCTTCCTCTTGATGTCTGATCCTAGGAGCATACATATATCTACTCAGAATACCAACTGCATAGGCGATATCTAGACGTGTGTGGTATAGGTAATGAGTTTCCCAACCAATCTTTGATAGCACGAAATATTGGTTTGGTCACCATCTTCTTCAATCCCATGATTTTCTTCCATGGGTTTGTTCGCAGGAACACAATCAAACATTCTAGTCTCCTTCAAGAGATCTAAAATATACTTGTATTGAGATATGAAAATTTCTTGAGTTGATCTAGCGACCTCAATACCAAGAAAGTAATGTAACTTTCCCAAATCTTTCACCTCAAATTCAGCAGATAAGAGGGACTTGAAGTTTGCAATCTCATCTGTGTCATTTCCAGTGATCACAATATCATCTATGTAGGCAATGAGGACCACAACCCACCCTCTGATCACAACGACAAACATAGTGTGATCAGACTGAGCCTACTTGTAACCAAATTTGAGCATAGCCATGAGGAGCCTTCCAAATCATGTCCTAGGAGATTGTTTTAGGCCGTATAGAGATCTTTTTAGGCGGCAGACAAGACCTTCATCCCTTTTTTTCATAAATCTAGGAGGGAATTTCATGTGCACTTCCTCATTAAATTCAAGGTGGAAAAACGCATTCTTCACATCGAGTTGGTGGAGATCTCAGTCCATGCAGACAGTGCACGAAAGTAATGCCCAAATGGAGTCCATCTTTTCCACTAGAGCAAAGGTCTCCTGGTAGTCAACTCCTTGGGTTTGAGTGTAACCCTGAGCAACCAAACGGGCCTTGTGTCGTTCAACCTTACTTTCCTGGTTTTGCTTAAGAGAGAAAAACCACCTTAAACTAATAGCTTTCTTACCATGAGGAGGGGGAGAAATATCTCATGTGTGATTCTTGTCCAGCATAGACATTTTCTCTTTAATCACCTGAATCCATACTGGTATACTCAAAACTTCCTGCCACGTTTTAGGAATGATAACCAAGCAGAGTGAAGAGACAATGGCCTGATGGGCCGGAGTAAGATGACAGTAAGCCACATGATTGGATATGGGGTGTTGAGTACAAAAAGCTTTACCTTTCAGCAGCGCAAGCGGGACATGAAGATCAGCATCATTAGAATCTAGGACCTAAGTGGGCACTGGTAAAGGTGGAACTCTAGTAGCATGTGTACCCAAGAAACGTTGGTGATATACATGAGAAAAAGGCAAGATCGGAAGAGAGAACAAAGGATCGGTGCTCGATGACAGTGGTGGCGTGGAATCATTAGCACGTGGTGGAGGAGGAAGAAGAGGAATAGTGACAGCATTAGATTCATTGTCACCAGTACTCTCCCCCTTACAAAGAGAGTGAGTCGAAGGCTGAAATTAGGACTCCTCCTTTATGAAAGTAACATTCATAGTACAAAACGTACGCCTAGAGGGAGGATGATAATACCGATATTCTTTCATGGTGTATCCAAGGAAGACACACCGGTGGACTAGAGGATCAAATTTGTCCTGGTGCGGTAGATGAACGTGTACAAAGCAGACACATCCGAAGACACAGGGGGCCAGATGGGTGGTATGAACAACGGTCATGGTGGAGAGACGGGCAAGAGTGGCATAGCTAAAGATGATATAGGGTAGACGGTTGATCAGGTGCACAGCGGTGAGCACAACATCACCCTAATGGGACTTAGGGAGATGCATAGTGGCAAGGAGGCATCGAGCAACATCAAGCAGGTACCGGTTTTTTCGTTCGGCAACCTCGTTTTGGGTGAAGGTGTGAACACAAGTACTCTGATGGATGATACCATGGCTAGTAAGGTAGGAACCAAAGATGACACGATCGTTATACTTCCCCTCCCCCCCCCCCTCATTATCACTCCGAAGAATCTGAATAGATCCATCAAATTGGGTATGCATCATTTTATGGAAAACTTGAAAACATGAAAAAACATCACTTTTTTTAACAGGTACACCCATGTGGTGTAAGAAAACAAATCAATAGAAGTAACAAAATAACGAAAGCCAGATAACTAAAACACAGGGGAAGGCCCCCATACATCTGAATGTATTACATCAAAAGGAATGCTACTAGGAAACGATAAATGTGATGACGTATGTCGCACAAGTTTTGACGTATCACAGACATCGCAGAGAAAAGTTTTAAGAAAATGAAGGAAAGCAGGAAACAATTTGTGAAGATAAGCAGGCGACGAATGTCCAAGATGCAGGTACCAGCAGTGAACATCATCAGTAGTAACAGCAGAACAGGAAAGAGTTAAAGAGGGAAGCTGGGACTCCAGGTAGTTTGGGTTGTCATGGTTCCTACTGCTTCAAATTTTCCGCTTCGTACTCAGTTCCTAGAAAACACAAGTATCAAGAAAAAAAGTTACAAAACAGTTAAGGGATCTTGTAATATTACTGATAGAAAGTAAATTGCGAGGAAAAAAAGTGAACATGAAGAACAGTAGGGAGGGCAATAGTTGGAGAACAAGAAATGTATCGCTTGCCCGCAATGGGGGACAAACTGGCATTAGTAGAAATGACATTGTCCTTACCATTTAAGGGAGTATAGGAAAGAAAACCTGAGGAAGAACCCGTCAATCCGTCATGTGGTGGGTAGCACCCGAATCGATAACCCACTCTGAAGAGGAAGCATAGACAGCATGAACATTTGGCTTTGCAACAGTGGCAAGAGAAGTAGGAGCACCAGAGGAAGGATCTGACTGAGAGTGAAGCAGGCGGCAAAAAACATCCAACTCGTGCGCAGTGAGCTGGCCAGGAGAGGAATGTGATGTCTCATCATAGATGTCAGCAGAGTATGCAGCATCATGAGACCGAGAACCTCTCTGTCTAAGGCGTCCAAGTCCAGGTCCACGACCATGACCACGACCATGAGCAGGAGGGGCAAGGTGAGGGTGAAGTTTGAACCACATCTTCCGAGTATGTCCCAAACTAGTTAGGACGGAGCGATCTAAAGGAGCAATAACAATTTGGGACTTCTGGCGGTCTTTATCATTAAGAACCATACTGAATGCCTCCCGAAGTGGCGGGAGAGGGGCGCGGTGAAGGATATGCGACCGCACCATATTAGACTCCATGTTCAGGTCCATTATGAACACATGAAGACGAGAGCGATCCTCTGATTTTTTTCAGCTGAACAGCATCCACAACACAAGCTGGAGAAAAATGAGCTAAGTAGCCCATTTCTTGATGCTGGCGCTCGAAATCCGAGAAGAATGATGACACGGTCATAGAGCCCTGTCATAACTCCAAAATGCAACGGGTAAGCTCATAAACCTTAGTAGAGCTACCAATCTAGGAGTATGTTTTCCGTGCTCGGGTCCAGATATCGTGAGCTGCGTCCATCAACATATAACTCTGATATATCTTGGGAGGCATTGAATGTAGGAGCCAGAATACCACAAGGGAGTTGTCAGAGTCCCAACGCTTCCATGAGGGGTCGGTCTTGAGTAGTCGTGTCCAAAAAGCCCATCCGGCACGGGCCTGACGGACCCAGACTTTTGACATCTGGGTTCGGGCCCGGGCCTCGCTTTAGTCGAGCTCAGGCTCCCTCTCTAAGAGGGGAGCCCGCCAAGGGCTCCAAGGTCGGGCCCAGGCCGGCCCGGTTATGAAATAACAGAAAATCCCGCCTATTAGGCGGAATTTCTCGCCTATTTTGGAAATCCCGTCAGCAGGCGGGATTTGATCTGGCCTGGGTGCCGAGCCCAAACAAGGCCCAGTGCCTAGGCTTAGTCGGGCCTGGCCCAGTCCGGGTACCAGGCCGGGTTGTGAGACGATGTGGGGGGCCTGTTGGGCCTCTAGAGCCCAGCTTGGGCCCGGGATGGTCTTGCCCGAGCCCTAGCCTTGGTGGGATTTTTCTAGGCCGACACTACAGACCCGGTCTTTTTGAATACGACTACTCTTGAGGGGTTTCGTAATTGTTCCATCAATGTAACCAAACATCTTATAGCTGTGAATGACGTTTTGAGCAACCGTGGTAATCTTCAGAGAACATGAGTGTCCATGAGGCCGCTAAGGATCACTCATCTGTGGTTGGATTACATCCGGAGAGGATTAGTGTTGTGGATATCAGCCGACATGTCGGCCGACATGAAGGTTTGGGAGGTAAAACGCCACAAAACCGTTTTAAAAGTTGGTCGTGGCGTTTTGAGAATAACTGGCTGATATGTCGGTTTTAACTGACATACCAGCCCCAAAAAAACGGGTATATCGCCCGTTTTTTAATTAATTTTTTATATTTTTTTATTAACCCCCCCCCCCCCCCCACCCCCCCCCCCCCACCCCCACCCCGACCCCGCTCATTTCATTTCACTCTTCCGCTTCTACCCTAGCTCTCCCCGTCGCTCCCGCCCGAGCTCTCCCTCGCGTGCTGTCAAGCTCTCCCTCGTGTGCTGTCAGCACTCTATCTCTCTGGTTCTTTTTTCTCCCTACTCGTTGGTGCTCTCTGGTTTTCTGGTTTTCTAATTCTTTGGTGCTCTCTAGCTCGCTGGTGCTCTCCCTCTCTCGTGCGTTGTCGACAATATATCTCTCTGGTTCTTTCTTCTCTCTGCTCACTGGTGCTCTCTCTAGCTCGCTGGTTCTCTAGCTCGCTGGTTCTCTGGTGCTCTCCTTATCTTGCTTGTTGGTGCTTTCGATCCCGACACTCTCTCGGCTGGTGCATTCTTATCCCTACCTCCCCCTCTCATTATCTCGCTCTGCATTTTGATTTTTTTGTGTTGGTTATTGTGCTAGTTGATGTCATGCTATTTTGTTGCCTTGCACCCTGCTGCCATATTGGACAGCTGCCCTACTGCCTTGCTTCTTGTTGTCTTATTTATTTGTTGTAGCATGGTGGCTACCTTGTGGATTGTTGCAATCAATGACCTGTTTAGTTGTTGGTGGTTGCCGTGTTGCTTTATTAGATCAACAAGGCATGGTGGTTGCCTTGGGGATGACTTGCTGGTTGTAGCATGATGGCTTCCATGTTGTCTTATTTGTCTTATTTGTCTTATTAATTGTTGCCTTATTTTTATTATACTCGTTTATTAGTCACAAATGATTTTAAATACTCTTATTAATAGTTATTTATCAAATTTCATTTTACAATCAATGATGCATGTATATCCAATCACATATTTTATTGTCTTGTTGTTTTGTGTCTTTTGATAAATAAAATGTGGGATGCTTTGAAAGTTTAAATTTTACTTAAATGTTTTGTTCATTTTGTTGGATACTTTGAAAGTTTGAATAATAGTTATAACTTTGTATACTAGCATACTACTGATAATGCAAAATTTTATTGGATAAATAAAATTTTACGTAGATAATATGAAAAGTGACTGAAGATCTAACGATCTAATGAAGTTATGAGGCTTTTCTGATGTTGATTTTTTTCAAATAATATTTTTCTCGTAATGTAGTTATGTTATTTTATTTCATCTAACTAATATTACTTTCATTTCATATTATATAGAATGGCTTCTTATGCTGGATCAAGTGAGGTGTCTGTATCACTGGTACTAACCAGTAGAGATCCGTTCTGGGTATTTGGTGAGAAGTTGGTTGCAAACGACACCTACCGAATCAAATGCAACTATTGCAAGTATACAGTGAACGGTGGAATTACGCGTTTCAAGCATCACTTGGTCGGGTGGAAGGGTAATGTTAAGTCATGCGCTCAGGTTCCCGCCGACGTTAAGGAGAAGGCGAAGTTGGCTTTAAACTCAAATTTAAAGAGCAAGAGAGCTAAGAGTACAAAGTTTCGAGCAGCCTTGAATGCGGTGGTTGTTGGAGGAATCCATGATGATGAATTAAAGGAGACTGTCATACGTATGAGCACAGGTTCCAAGGGTCCAATGGACCAATTTGTTCATTCAGCTGCCGAGTCTAGCAAGGGAAATGATTCCCGACAGAGCACGATAAAGAGTAAGTACACAAAGAAAGCCAGGGATGATGTCGTCGTGTACATAGGTAGATGGGCATATGAAAACGGGATCCCGTTTATTGTCATATGTAATTCATCCTTCCAACAGATGGCTCACGTCATTGGGTTATGCGGACCTGGGATGAAGATCCCAACATTTTATGAGTTAAAAGACAAAATTTTGTCGAGCGGAGGTGGAGAGGACGAAGGAGATGTTGGGCACATTCACGCAGACCTGCAAATTGAATGGGTGCACTATCATGACCGATGCGTGGACAGATTGGAAGGGTAGGAGTGTGATGAACATCATGATACATTGTAGTTCTGGAGTCGCATTCTGGCTTTCGAAGAATGTCTCCTCCTCCCCACATGATGGAAAGTTCATCTTTGACTTCTTGGATGAGGCGATTGATAACTCTGAGAGCCCAGGAGAGGATAGTATCTTGTAGATTGTGACGGATAGCGTGTCCATTAATATTGTTGAGGCAAAGCTTATGGCTTTGAAAAGGCCTAAGCTTTTTTGGAGTAGTTGTGCAGCTCACACTATTAATCTATTGTTACAAGATATAGTTGAAGCCAATAAAGAGTGTTATCTCATTGGGCTGTCAACTCTCTATCTTCATCTATGATCAATCATCTCTCTCGACATGTTTAGAGAGTCAACAAAGGACTTAGACTCTCATGAGCTTACTCGACCAGGTGGGACTATATCTGATCTAGTGTTTCTATCTTTAGAGAGTATCTTAGAGAGGACGAATCAATTGAGGGGCTTATTCACATCTGCAAAGTGGGTTGCAACAAAGTTGGCCAATAGTGTCGGGGGAAAGAAGGTAAAACTATTGCATCTTTATTCGTTTAATTTAAAATATATGTTTGCAACTGACGCTTTATAGTATTTTCTTAATCATTTATTTTGCATATAATATGTTGCAATGATGGTGATGAGCGCTAGATTTTGGGTGAATGTCGAGCTGCTTGTTGGTATATTCACACCATTTGTGAAGGTTTTAAGAAGAGTTGACGGGGATACACCATTCATGGGGCGGTTATATGGGGATATCAAAAAGGCTAGCGAAGAGATTGTTGTTGTTCTCGATCACGAAGAGAAATAGAAGTTGATTGATATCAGATGGGAGAAGAAGATGAGCAGCTCTCTGCACCTTGCAGGTTATTACTTAAACCCAAATTTTTGTTACTCTCATCGAGTGGAGATTGAACAGCACTCTGCACCTTGTAGGTTATTACTTAAACTCATATTTTTATTATTCCCGTCGAGTGGAGATTGAAGCAGACAGAAGCTTTATGAGTTGTTTTGTTGAGTGTCTCTCGAGGATGTATAGGAAATATACTGTTAAGCCCGGAATCCGCGACCTGTTCGCGCAGCTTTCCAGACCGGGCGGCCTGGGCCTTCTAGCCGCCAAGTCTCCCGATTCGGACGGTCACCATACGGCGGCCTGGCCGGCTAGCCGCATCTCAGATCAACACGTCTAGACATCACCGAAGTCGGGCGGTCTCCATGTCAGGCCGCCGCCAGCTCCAGCCCTGCTCAGCGACAAGGACCAGGACCCAGCCATCAGCTCGCCAGGAGGAATCCGCCAGGCCGCGCGGCTTGCTTCCTTTTTCGTTTTCTGCTCATTTGCTTCCCCTCACCTCTGCCCGGTTCTCCTGTACCCCGGGCAGCCGGTAACTTTAGCTCTGCCCGCTTGGGCAGGCCCCCGAGCCTATAAATAGGGGGAGGGTGCACTCCCCAAGACATGCTGACTTGTATCCAGGAGCTCGCCTGTTAAGAGCTGCGGTCTCAAGTATAGTGTTTTGCGGCTTGTAGTCTGGCCGGCTTCCTCTTTTTCTCCTTCGTGTAACTGTTTCTCATTTTAAGTAAAACAAAGCCCGCCGCAAGAGTGGCATTTAAGCCGCGGCGGGCGAACTCTTCTGTTGCCGCTGTCAGCGGCCTCTTTTCCTGCCCTTTAGCTACGACCGCTAGTAACCGTCTAGTCGACAGTCTCCTCCTTTCCTTTCCTTCCCCCAGTGCTCGAACCGTTAGCTGGTGGTGCCCGACTCTCTGTCCGTTTTCGTGCATCAACAGTTAACACGCGGCCTTCAGATCTCGACTAGTCGATGAAATCAACGGTCTAGGCAGTCCGACCGCTCTAGCCTCTAGAGTTCGGCGGCCTGTCGAGCAAGCCGCGACTTCGCCGGCTAGGGCTTTCAGCCCGCCTCCAGCACTGTAGAACCTGTCATTCTATCCGCTCGCTTTTCCGCCGGTCTTCTTATCGGTTTGCAGCGTCGTCTAGCCGCCAGCTCAAGCCGCCGCTATTCTGCGGTCCTCTTGGAAAAGTTCGGTTATCTTCCTCTTTTCAAGATGAATCCTGCAAAGGGTCAGAATAAATCCAGCCACATGTCAGTTACTACGGATCTCTCAGAAGTGCAGGATTGTTCGTATTTTAATAGTGAGTCCCTTGGTCATGATAACAAATTTTCTGCAAATTGGGTAGAGCGTGCACCAAAATCTGTTGCAATTGAACCTGCTTATGAAGAAGAAGAGGCCCCTTCTCCATTCATTGATCAAATTCGGTGGGATACTATTTCCGATGATTTCAGAGTGCCGCGTCTCCCGGAGTATTCTGGATGTGATGATCCGTTCTCTCATTTGCAAGCTTTTGAATCAGCCATTTCACTAAGAAACGTGTCAAATGGAGTAAAATGCAAACTCTTTGTTATATCTTTTGGCGATATTGCAAGGGAATGATTCTATAGCCTTCCACCTCGATCGGTAACCAGTTTTAAAGATTTTCGAAGTCAATTTATTTCAAGGTTCACTATTTACAGGAAGCGAAAAAGAGACGTTGGAGCCCTCTTCCGAATCAAGCAAGGAATTGACGAGTCAAATCCGGATTTTGTTGATCGGTTCCAAAAGGAGGTTCTGGATGTTTGTAGCGTCCATCAAGACTATTACTTACATGCTTTCGTAAATGCGCTTCGAGAAGGCCCCTTGAAATTCAAGCTCACCACAAAGTATCCCAAAACTTATGGAGATCTTATTGATATAGTTAATAAGTTCATAATAGGCGAAGAGGCAAATAAAGGTTATATTTCGTTTCTGAATCAAATGGCTAAACAATCTCAAGGGACTTCTGAAGACCAGCAACTCTTTTCTTCTCAAAATGTTTCACAAGTTGAATATTGCAAGTCTCCTCCTCTTCTTCAGGATAAAACTTCAAAGTGTGAAAAAGTTTCAGGTAAGTATGTCAAATTCAAAATTCCTATGGAAGATCTTTTGATAATCATTCAAGGAATGACCGAGTTCAAAAAGCCTCGGCGTTTGAAATCGAAAATCAAGTATCGACGCGAGAAGCTTTTTTGCAATTATCATAAAGATATTGGTCATCTAGCAGAAGATTGCATAGCTCTCAGGGAATTAGCTAATCAACTTGCAAGAGCTGGAAAGTTGCAAGAATATGTCATTCAGTAATTCTCTAAGGCACTCTTCCATTTCTTACTCAATGGCTCAAGCAGGGATTCCTCTTTCTTTATATGATAAAAAATGCTTATGATCAGAATAGCATATAAAGTCCCCTTGACAATTGGTATTAATGGGCATGCTAAAACTTCAAACATATATCCTTTTGCCACATCCTTAACATCATGCAAACAGTATCTTTTCATTTGAAGCTTATTTCTTAGCTTTACTTATAATGTTAACATGCATGCATTTAAGGGCAAAAGGCCCTTTTGAATTCTTAAGCCCTTCACATCCCGCTTGACATCAGTCGCAGATGTGTAGTGGAAATTTCGCTTGACATCAGTCGCAGACATTACGTACTTGTCCGGCTTGAACTTCGTCGCAGACATTGCGTACTTGTCCCGCTTGACATCAGTCGCAGACATTACGTACTTGTACCGCTTGACCTTCGTCGCAGACATTGCGTACTTGTCCCGCTTGACATCGGTCGCGGATATTAAGAATTTCAATCCCGCTTATGTGTCCTTTGTGTGGAAAGTACTGCCGCACGCACCTGCCCACATTGACACATAAGTGCATAGCTCCGTCTATTCTTGCAGGACAACACGAGTCTATCCGCTATCTCGCGGCTTTATTAGGCGGCCTGTGCCAATTTGTATAATTCAATACACATGTCGCGCGTTTACATTTCCGGCTTAAGCTATTTGGCTTCCATGTGCCTACCTGCCGGATTATTATTCATATATTTGAGAACTCGGCCGACTTACGTCTGTCAGTCAAGTCTGGGCCTGGTTTATCTTATTTGGCTTCCATATGCCAATTGCCGGTTTATTATTCATATGGACAGGAAGTCGGCCGACCTGTTTCTGGCAGTTAATTCCTGGTCTTGATCCGCCGACTTCCATGGTATTAATTATACTAGTCGATCAGCGACCTGTCATCACAAAATTATTCGGCTTCCATGTGCCTATGTCGGCCTGTATTATCGGAAGCCGCAGAATATTTCTCTATTCTTGTTTCTTTTATTAAAAGGGCAATTCGTATCAGAGTTCACCCTAGCCGCAATCTTATACTTCAATGTTATGGTTGTTTGGCGACTGCGAAGGGTAGCCACGCGACTTATCGGTCACAGTTTATTTATAAGTGAGCCGCGGTCATTCAGCTCTTCCAGCAGATAACATTGAGTAATTCATTAAGGCAAATTGCGGTTTAATTTGTTAGCCGCGCGGCTTATTGTTGACGTATATTCCGAAATAAACCGCAGGGATATCTATCTCTCTTGCGGATAACTTCGTTGAAGTCGCAGTATGGACTCAGACCGGTTTATATGCTAACAATCTATTAAATCGGAAGTTATACTCAGACCGCGCGGACTCGAACAGGTAAGAAAAGTGATAAGTAAAGTAAGAGAAAGGTGAAGTCCTTCATTTCTATTTCATTAAGTGTTACAAAATATTAATCGCGCGGTTTACAAAAAATATACCGTCGATTTCCAAAAAGATCATAATACAAAAATCAAATTAAAAAGTGTCTACTCGCCCGGTTTAAGTTTCTTAGCCGCAGGGGGATCTGAATCACCGCCTTCGCCGATATCGACTGAGGATTCAGAGTACCTATTGCTAGTCGCCGAGCTCCCTGAACCGCCAGAAGTTGTCGAGTCTGGCCGCGCGGTCTCGGATTCTTGACCGCCGAACTCAGACGGTGCGCCTCTGCTGCGGCTTCCCTGGCCGCCCTCTTCCTCGTCGTCTTCCTCCTCTTCGCTGTCTTCCTCGCCGACCTTGCCCTTGCCCTTGATCGACCTGTAGACGTCGGCCACCTGCTCTTTCAGGGTCGGGTAGATGTCGGCACAGGTGAAATCGGTGAAGCCGGCCGCTAAGCCGCCAAGGTCCCGGAGGCGCTTGAGTGCTCCGTCGATACCCTGGACGACTTGCGGGAAGACGTTGTCTTGGAAGATGGGGTTGGCCGGGTCATACATTGCCTGCAAAAGAAGTAGAGGTAAGGCCGCGTGGTTTCATAATGCTAACCGCATGAGTATCGGTAATAACTTACCGCCTCCTTTTCTTTTAGTCGCTTGTTTTCTTCTACCTGTTCCTCTAACTGCTTCTCCAGGCTGCTCTTCTCTTTCATTAGTTGCTTGTAGGCAAGACCCATGAAGTGGCTGGCCACGAAGCTCCTCGCCCCGACTTGCGCGGCTAGCCGCGGCAGGTCGTCTGGCGGAACTCGGCGCATCGCCTTCAGGTAGCGCTTGCCATACAGCGCGCCGCCAACCACGCTCGCGTGGTGGGTTACTTCTTCCCTCCCCCAGTAAGGGAGGGCGGTGGAGATCGTCACTGACTTGCCGTCCGGACTCCACCGCAAGGCCGGGTCGCCATGGACGTCCTTCAGGCTGCTTCCCGTTCCCTGCAGCATGAACTCGCCAGAGGAGGCCGACTCCTCCTCCACAGCCCGCGGCGGCTTGGCCCGCCTGGCTCGCTTCTCTCTTTGAGTGAGAGTCAGGCCGCCAGGCGTCTGCGGCTTGTTCTGCGGGACCGCCACAGCAGCTGCAAAGATAAAGACAAAGTTAGTTCACAGGCCGCGCGACTACGAATTCAGGTCGGCCGGTTTGGTACTTACTATCTTCTGCTTCAATCCCTGCTAAGGATGGCAGCAGCGGGATGTAATGGTTTACGTCGAGCCGCTCCCCCTTGAAGAAGTTGAAGATTTCCTTCTCCACACTGTCCAAGCCGCCGCTGCCGAAAGCGGCCTCTTCGCGAATTTGCGGGTTGACTGGCAGCAACCCTAGGTTTCCCTCAAAGATGAGAAACCGTTCGGACCAGTTGGCGATCTTGTTCGCCAAGTTGACTATCTTCAGCCCCCTGCAGCCGAAGTACAAATGCCCCCGGAAGATCTTTGTCCCGGAGTCCGGGATAGACCGCACCGAGAAGCATTCCCGGAAGAGCCTCATAGAGAAGCGGACTCTTTCCGACCTTAAGTAGGAGATGAAGCTATATATGGCGGCTATCGAATTTGGTGGCAGTTGTCTCGGCACAACTCCATAGTGGTCGAAGACCGCCACGGCCTCCATCATGACCGGAAAGCTGAAGCCGCAATCAAAGTGATCGATTGGGATGGCGATCTGATTTGCGTGTGAAGAATTAATCCGCTCGTCCTGCAGTGGAAGCCGCGCGACTAGCGGGCTTCCCTGCATGTGTTTCTCTACAAAATCCTCCAGCTCGGCTTTTGTAAGCCGGCATTCTTTATGATCTGCAGAGTGGAAAGCGGAGGCCGCGTCAGTCCTAACCGCAATGGCCTTGTCAGACCGCAACGACTTGGACTTAGCCCGCATCTTTTCTATTTTGTGATCAAATATCCGGGGCCAGCTCTATTTATAGAAAATCTATAAAGGTACAGTGCCCAACGTCAAATCGCGGCTAGTCATCACGCCGCGCGACCTAAGCCCGCAGGAAGTACAGATCAGCTCAACGACCAAGCCACCGTTTAGTCCGACAATCCACACAGCTATTTCCCTGCACTTACAACAATTCCATAGCAAACCATGTGGATATTAATCATTCAAGTCGGCGATCTGTTCGCCAGACCGCGCGGCTACCTATCCTATACTTAGATTTTTCAGAACGAAGCACAGGCAAGGTGATCATAAGTACAAACCGCATAAGCCGCAAACAGTTCGCAGCATTATAAAAATACAACAGTTTACAACAATCAGATTATCCAGCATCCAGCAGAAATATATTACAACATAATATTAAATTGTTCGCGCGACTTAGACCTCTCAAGTCGCTCAGGCTCGCTTGTCGCCATTCGGTCTTTCTTGACCTATTCGCGCGACCTGTTCACCGGTTTCCACAATCGCAACGTACACCTGGCTAACCAGATTATGAAGCGAGTGCAGAGACCGGTGAACCCGCGCGGTGTCGCGTTCTACTCTCGCAAATGGGATCATTGGGATCGCCTGAACCCCCAGCGCGCTTGAAACTGCCTGCCCGGGCGCCGCGACCTCCGGTGGATTCGAAGTCTCACCAGAGGTCGGGCGGCCAGTTGCCGGCAGTTTTCCGGAGGTCGGCAGTGCAGTCCGCTGCTCTCCGCCGGTCTCCGCTGGCAGGTCTCGGTTTTCGCCGTCCTCAACATGTGAGATCTCTTCTTTGTCTCCTTCTGGCCGTCTAGCCATCAGCAAATACTTCTCTGCCCTTTCCTGCTCCAAGGCGACCTGCATCTCAGCAATCTTCGCCTCAGTGGCCTCCATTGCGGTCTGGAGCCTGACGGTCTCTTGCTCCATCGCGGTCTGGAGCCTGGCAGTCTCTTGCTCCATCGCGGACTTCAACCTTATGGTCTCCTGCTCAAGCGCGGTTTGCAGCCTTATGGTCTCTTGCTCCAGGATGGTTTCCAACTCTTGAATCCTTTTCTCGACGGCCTCCTGGGCAACCCGCTTTTCTTTGTCCCTAATCCGCAGGGTTTCGGTGACCGCGTTTAAAGCCGCCTGCAGTGTGCCGACCTCCTTCTGGAAGTCGGCCATCTCTTTCTCGCGAACACTTGGCGGAGGCGGATGCGGTGGCAGCATAGACATAAATGACGTCAAGTCGCCCGGTTTCATCGCGGTCTCCGGTTCACCTGCAGAAGATAAACCGCAGTCAGGTTCAGCCGGATAATTGCTTCCTTCTAGCAAGGGAATCGGTAGGATAAGACCGTCGGTTTGATTTTTATCTCCTCCAGAGGCCGCGGTATGGATTCTAAACACTGGCCACCTGAACCGTTCGGGATCTATCCTCTTTAGCTTTTCTTTCCATAGCCGCTCGTCTTCCTTAGCTCGGCTTTTCAGTTGAGCCGTGGTCAGGAAAAAGCTGGCCAGCGGATTTAATATTATATTCGCCCCCTTCTTCCTTGACCGCGACTTGTAGAATTTAACAATTCGCCTAACTTCCCGGTGTTTACCTTGCAGCAATGGAAGTGTGGTCGCCACCGGTTTCTCGGCGATCAGCTTCCTCATCTCCTCCATTTTCTCTCGAAGCTTCAGTTTCTCGGCTCCTTCAGAAGCCGCGGAAGCCGGTTCGCCAGGTTTCTCCCCAATGACCTGGACATCGGGGCGGTCAACCTCCTCAGAGTCCGCTGGAGTCGACAATAGCGCATCTTGCTGCTGAAGGGTCTCCATGCCCTTGAGGAGCTCACTAAGCGACTCGCTAACCGCGGGTGCACTCTCCGGTTCGCTCGGCTTGAAATCCGGTGTGGACGGGTTCTCGGGTACCTCCTTCTCGTGCGGCCTGTGTTGAAGACTGTCCGCACCGGTCTTTATGGAAATATTCCGGTTTCCGGCCTGCAACTTCCTCATCTTCCTCTTCATCCTTTCTTCAAGGGTCTCGCTCCTTTTCTTCTGTCGTTTCAAGGAGCCGAACACCTTTTCAGTCCGTTTGCGCTGTTCAGCCAAAATCTGTTCGGTCTCCAGCGCGTTCTCCGGCTCGTTGTCATCCACAACGATTACGTCGACCTTGTCCTGCAATTCGGACGGCTTGCCAGATTCAACACTTTTCTCCTCCGTCTGACCTATTTTTAAGTGGGGTTCCCCTGATGGAGAGAAAGTCAGGTCGAAGGATTTGGCAGTTCCGGTTTGTGGTGGAGCAGTCTTTGAAACCGCTTTGGGATCTATTGCGGCCTGCGATGATTCGCCGACGGTCTGTGTCGGCCTCTTTTCAGATCCAGAAGCCGCTGGCTTCACCAGCTTCCCAATCTTCTTGGCAGGCTGTCGGGCAGAGTCATCCGATTTCTCGCTCCGGCTTTGCTTCTTTTCAGGCGGTTTCTTGCCGTGGGCTAACATCGACGCCATGACATCCATCTTGTGAAAGATCGTGTCGGCTTGCAGAATTCTGACCGCAAGTGGCGAGTAGCGACCCGTGGTTTGGCAGAGATCTTGAAGAATGCCAAGGGCTAGGGGATTTTATAGACACCGATGAGGCAGTCGCGCTCTCCGGCTTAATTCTATATTTTCGAAGTTTTTTGGAAACTTAAAAATGTGCGGGGATTATGTTAAGCCCGGAATCTGCGACCTGTTCGCGCAGCTTTCCAGACCGGGCGGCCTGGGTCCTCTAGCCGCCAAGTCTCCCGATTCGGACGGTCACCATAGGGCGGCCTGGCCGGCTAGCCGCATCTCAGATCAACCCGTCTAGTCATCACCGAAGTCGGGCGGTCTCCATGTCAGGCCGACGTCAGTGCCAGCCCTTCTCAGCGACAAGGCCCAGGACCCAGCCATCAGCTCGCCAGGAGGAATCCGTCAGGCCGCGCGGCTTCCTTCCTTTTTCGTTTTCTGCTCATTTGCTTCCCCTCACCTCTGCCCGGTTCTCCTGTACCCCGGGCAGCCGGTAACTTTAGCCATGCCCGCTTGGGCAGGCCCCCGAGCCTATAAATAGGGGGAGGGTGCACTCCCCAAGACACGCTGACTTGTATCCAGGAGCTCGCCTGTTAAGAGCTGCGGTCTCAAGTCTAGTGTTTTGCGGCTTGTAGTCCGGCCGGCTTCCTCTTTTTCTCCTTCGTGTAACTGTTTCTCATTTTAAGTAAAGGAAAGCCCGCCGCAAGAGTGACATTTAAGCCGCGGCGGGCGAACTCTGCTGTTGTCGCTGCCAGCGGCCTCTTTTCCTTCCCTTTAGCTACGACCGCTAGTAACCGTCTAGTCGACAGTCTCCTCCTTTCCTTTCCTTCCCCCAGTGCTCGAACCGTTAGCTGGTGGTGCCCGACTCCCTGTCCGTTTTCGTGCATCAACAGATACTACTACACAGGATCACATCAGTGATGAGCTTGATGTTTACCAATACGAACACGGGTTATTTGGTAAAGATATGGCAAAGAGACAGCTACAAAATCCCAACTTAAATGCAGGTACATTTTAATATATATTTTTATTAACTTTAATGATGTATTATGTATTTATGTATAATTCGTTGTGTTTGAATTTTAATTTTCACGGTAAATTGGTGGAGCTTAACGGTGTTAATACGCCATAACTTAATACTATGGCTATGAAGATTTTAAGTTTGACTACTTCATCCTCTGGCTGTGAGAGGAACTGGAGCACCTTCGAGATGATATGCATTAATTTTGTTATTTAGTTAAATATAAACATTTTATTATAAGATTATATGCATTATTTAACTTTTTTAAATTTTGTATATACATTCTAAAAATAGGATTAAACTTGATAGCAAAAGATTGAACGATTTAGTATTTGTAAAGTTCAATGATTTGCTGAAGTCAAAATATTCAGAGACATCTCGAGATCCATTGACAGGTAAGAATGTTGATTCTAAAATGGTACAAGAGTGGATGGTGAATGTTGATCCTGAGGAGAATGAAAATCAAGATGGAGATGATGAAGACTTTCCTGGAGAGGGGCTGACATGGGCGCAAATTGGCAATATAGTCAACGTTGATCATGATGAAAGGAGACCTCCATGACTTGCTACAAGCAAAAAAAGTGACAATTAGTTATCAAAGAAGGGGGAAGAGAAAAACATTTGAGGTGGACGAGGGAGATCTAGAGGATTCATCAAATGAAAATCATATTTTATCTACTCTGCTGAATTTAGATGAGTCTTTAAGTGATGAAGAATGAGATATGTTTGAAATTTAATTTTTGTAATTTTGATCTCATAAAAATAATATATATATATTCAAGTTTCTTAAATTCACTAGTTTTACAAATTTTTATCTTTAAAGTATGTGTTAAATGTTGCATATAACTTTTAATATTTAAAAGTTTAATAGGTTGTAAAATAGGTTGTACGGTGACATGTATAAAATATAAAAATAACAATTAATTACATATATAATTAATTAAATATTAAAATATGATATATGAAATATCTCTGATATATCCCTTTATATATAAAAAACGACATGAAAACTCAAATCAACGTGACCCCGACATCCGACATCTGCAACATTGCAGAGGATGTAGAAGAATCGAGATCACCATAACGGCAAGGAGAATCTACAGGAAATCAAACAGCATAAGTAATTCTGGCACAATCATGCAATCCGTCGGCGTCAAGCAGGAATAGAAAAAAAGAAGGGCATCCGATGGTGCAGAGGAATGATCCACCATCAAGGAAGGAAAGGAAATTGTCGAAGACAACAATTAAAATTTTCACGACCCGTCTTGACGAAAGTCAGAGTGCGCTTCGGGCGGGCCCGTCTTGACGAAAGTCAGAGTGCGCTTCGGGCGGGCCGTGATGCCACAGGCATGGGCTAAAAGAAACCATGTCTGCTAAGGCGGATACTGAGAAAATTTGAAATTTTAAATACCTGTTTTGTTTAAAAGGTTATGATTTTTTTAAAAAAAAGGTATATGCGGAAGCGCTTAAAATTTTTAAACTGTGAAAATTTAATGCATATGTATTCTCTTGTAAAATTTAATGCTACACACAGTACTGAAACATGAATAAATGCAATAACAATAGTAATGGAAATGTCATAAAATGATCTAGTACAACAGAAACATCCCAGAAGTTGTCCATGATGCAAAATAAAATGTCTTACCATAACTAGTACATGATAAACGAACAGACAGTAAAAGATTGCAATACATAAAACCTGATGCAAACAACTATAAAGGAAAAACCTCCAAGCAAAGCTGCAGCTGAACGTGAAGTACCTCAGGGGGCAGGAGGCGCAGTCACAAAATCTACGGCAAATTCAAGACAGAAGGAAAATGCCTTAGAACTTAAGATTTAAACATGAACAAGTTAATTATTTAGAATGTGAGCAAAAACAGACATATTCAAGTACTGATCTATCTTGTACAAAGCTACCAAACATACCAAAAACCAGGTCATACAGACATTTCTGAAAGATTAGCCTACTCCGGAGTATAGCCTAATGTAAAATGTTGCAAGTCGTGATCGATGAAGTGTAGGTGCTATAGCGGGCGCACATGGCTCACGATCAGATCTAGGTGCAAGTCTTATCGGAAAAGTAATCATGCTTGTTGTGACCATGCCAGCAGACATATGCTCTGTTAGACGTTACAATTCAAAGATTTGCTTACAACTACAGATTTGTGTTTATGTTTTGTACTTAGGTGGTTACTTATCATGTTTTTGTTATGTCAACATTATGATAATTCAGAATTTTGTAGAAAATATATTTGTAGAAGAACAGGTAACCAGATTAAATCTAAAGTTTTGCAAGTGAGAGGGTGTTCCCTACTTGCCTTAAGGTGACGTCGAAAACGCTAGCGACAGCTAAATGGCGCAAGCGAGGTTAACGGCTCTAGTTAAACGTGTTTCAAGATCAAAAATGTACTTCAAAGCAATAATAAGGTTCTTACACTTGCACCCGCATTTGATGACAGCGCTACACAACATGAGAGGAGTTTAAGAATTTATCTCCCTCGAGAGTGAGGGGAGAAGAGGCTACCGCGAGGGATCGGGGATTTTAGCGGCGATTGGATGCGAAAAAAACCCTAATTCGGAGAGAGGTTGGAGTGATTCCACCACTAGACCTGAAGAGCGGCACCGTAAACACAAATAAGACTGGATTAGTCAAATATACGACAAACACACGTTGAATCGACGTGATTACATCGATTGGGGAGCGAAAATTAGCAAAAACAAATAGGAGAAAACTGAACTTAGGAGGCAAGATGAGTTTTCTTACCCAAGAGAAGCCAAATCGAGGCTCTGAAATCCACGAATAGGGGTTTCGAGCGAAACCCTATGAGTCCCTCACGAAAACCACCGGCCAGAACTAGGAGGAGCTAGGGTTGCTGGAGAAGAAAAGATGTCCTTGCCCTCACTGGCCGGTGAAGGGAGGGGAGAAAGTCGACGGGCCCCTTGGATGCAGCCGCCAAGAGGGGAGGGCTGATGTGGGATTGTCGGCCAACAGGAGAGTCAAAAGACGACGAGGAAGCAAGAGTAAGGGGCGCCGGGCCTGGAGGAGTGATTTTCCGGCCACTGCAGGCGGAGGAGTGGGCTTTCTGGCGCTCGGGAGGCGGAGACGGGATCGTCGGGGGCGAAGGAGGTGGGATCGGGATTTTCTTGCGGGATGCGGGATTTGGGTTGCGGGAAAAACCGTGGCTCGGGTTTGGTTTTAAAAGAAGGGGGTAGGTTTAGGTTGATATTATTATTATTATTATTATTATTATTATTATTATTATTTAAATGGGGGGTAGGTATTAAGTTTTATATTAAAAGTGGGTTGTTACGTTCTCCCTCACTTAGGAAGTTTCGTCCCAAAACTTTCCAAAGAATTCTCTGAATGATACTAAACAACGAAGTTTCAGATGACATATACTCCAAACAGAAGTTTGCGGATAAACGCATGAAAGCTAACTATGAAAGATACTGAAATAACATGGAAGTCAGATTTAGAGATGTACCAAGATCAAGAGAAGAGTTGTGGATACTTGTTGCGCATATCAGATTCGAGTTCCCAAGTGTACTTTTCGGACTTGCCATGCAGCCAAAGTACCTTCACCATCGAAATGGTCCTCTTGCGAAGCTTGCGTTCTTGGAATTCGATGATCTTCGAAGCCTCGATCGGATATGACAGATTGGCTTCAGGAATTACTGGAACTTCTTCAAGAATAGGATTTGGATCGTGGATGTATTTTCGAAGCTGACTGACATGAAAGACGTCATGGACACCGGCCAAAGAAGCAGGTAGATCCAGACGATAAGCAGATCCTCCAACACGTTCTGAGATGGAGTACGGTCCCACGAACCTCGGGCTGAGCTTATGATGGCGACCGAACCGTTTCACCCCAGGACTAGGAGAAACCTTCAGGAACACTTGATCGCCCACAGCAAACTCTAACGGACGGCGGCGCTGATTTGCATACTTTCTCTGCCTCTCAAAGACACGACTGAGCTGAAGACGAGTCTTCTTGGTGGCTTTCTCCATTTCCTGAAGTAACTCTGGGCCCAACACCACCTTCTCACCAACCTCTGACCAGTAGAGCGGTGTTCTACAGCGACGCCCGTACAATGCTTCGAAGGGGGCCATTTTGAGGCTCTCTTGATAGCTGTTGCTGTAGGAGAATTCAACCAAGGGTAGATGTTCATCCCAAGCTCCCTTGTAGTCCAAAATATAACACCGCAACATATCTTCGAGAATCTGATTAACTCTCTCTGTTTGGCCATCGGTCTGGACTTCGGTCTGACATACGTACTAAGCTAGTTTATCATGACTTGAAGTCCCTCGAGCAGACATATCAGCTCGTTCTTCGTTTTGAACAGTCTTTGAGATCCGCAAGTGCTGGTCGATGAGATTCTCACCTTGAACTTTGCAGTACGAGTCTCTCCCATATTGAGGTTACAATGACGTCTACCATTGTCCTGTCAGCCACAACAGAAGTGATACCTAATTCCGAATGCTCTCACCCCAGTGAGGTGCTTAGCCCAGTGAGTGACCTATCTTTTGTTTCTGATCCGTCTCTTATGACCCCGACTATGAGTGAGCTTGAGCGACCTATTGAGTTTGTAGTGTTGTGTCCCTCACCCACACCTACACTTCTGACATGTCATGGGTTGATTAGCACCCCTACCCTAGACTCTTGTCTTGACACCGCTCTTACAAGCCCGTTCTTGAGAGGAGGTCTATGTCCCCCTCCCATTATCATTTCTCAGAATCATGTCACGACCGAGAGCGCAGAGCTTAGTGTTGATCTTGTAGTGGCTATGTGACTCAATCAAGGGGACACTACCTCTCACGATGGTGCTCATATGGAGGATCATGAGCCTAGTGACGAGTTTTATGACGACTCCCTTGTTGAGCCTCCTAATAATCGCCACATCCTGGTGAGGATGAGATTCAGGTAAGCCACTCATGTATGAGTATAGACTTACTGCGTCACCTTCCGATATGTTGGAATTTCTGATTAGGTAGTTAAGCTGAAGCTATTCCCATTTTCGCTGAGGGACAGGGCTAAGACCTGGCTTCACACAATTGCCCCTGGGACCTCTACCACATGGGAGGCTCTGTTCTCTAAGTTTTTGGCCAAGTTCCACCCAGTGGACAAAATTGTGAATGCCCGAAGGGAAATTGCTACGTTCCGACAGCTGGACCAAGAGACGTTGTCTGAGGCGTGGGAGCGTTTCGCTGACCTGCAGCGCCGTTGTCCCCAACACGGCTGCGAGCCGTGGAATCTTGTAGAAATATTCTATTTTGGTGTCGAGCCGAACTACCAGGCTATGATTGACGCAGCAGCCGGCGGCACAATTATGAACCTTTCTCCTGAAGAGGCTTTGCGGCTTCTTCGAGACACGGCCTCCCATAGCACATACTGGACTGCGGGAAGAAATTCCCCTAGGGGGGAATCTGTTTGATGTGAATGCGGTGATGCAGCAAGCCGAAGTAAGCCACCCTATGATGGATGGAAGAAGGATGCTGACCAGATCGACTACTCCTTCGGCTCCGGTTGGGGGCATATCATGTCAGGGATGTGGATATCCCGGCCACCACGCTTTTGAATGCCCAGCTGGAGAGTCATTTGCGGAACCGGCAGGAATAACCTTTGATGAAAGTGTTAATTTTATAAACAGTCAAAACCGCGCTGCGCCCTATAATAATGCGTGTAACCCAAACACGAGAAATCATCTGAATTTCTCGTGTAATCAAAATGCCCTAGTTCAAAGATGGCAAGGAGGCCAGCATCAATTTGACGCTCAAGCCTCCAATAGCCAACCGCGACCGCAGCAGCTGGGTTATAATCAGAGCGGGCAAGGGACACATAGGAGTACTCTAGAAGAAATGATGAAAAAGTTTGTTGAGATGACCCAATCTAACATGACCACTCAAACCGCTTCTATGAGGAACTTAGAGACACAGCTGGGGCAACTTGCCCATGTGTTCTCCGAGCGTACTCGCGGCGCGCTCCCAAGCGACACGAAAAAGAATCCCCGTGAGCAAAGGAAGAGTGCTGGGGAGGAAGAGGAGTGCAGTATTAATGAAGTGGCTGTCAAGTGTGAGATTAATGAAATTGAGACGGTAGCCCTTTGCGATTCAGGTTCGTCGTGCAACATTCTTGCTCTGCAAGATGTTGAGAAGCTTAATTTAAATGTCGAAACTAATATCCAGAAATCGCTTGTGCTAGCTGATGGGTCGGTGGTTAAAACTGATGGGGCGATTAAAGAGTTGGAGGTGAAACTTAACGGGGCTGTGGTTGTTACCGACTTCCAGGTGTTGGGACCCGTAGGAAATAATTCAAAGCCTATTCTTGGGGTTCCATTCCTGAAAGCCAGTGAAGCGACGCTGTGCTTTAACGCATGCGGCCTCACCTTGGCTTCCAAGGTCGATTTGCCACTATTGTCGTCACTTCCCACTCAAATCCCGAGTGAATCTAAAAAACTGCTGAAATTAAATGTTTTATTATCTGATGATTTATCTAGAGCTGATGAGACAGATGTTGTGCTGAAAAAGCAAGATCGGGTTGTGCAAGTAAAAGACGTGCTGATGATTGCTAATGGAGAAATGAAGGAGGAATTGTTTGACGTGAAACAAGTTGCTGAAGAAAAGGAACGGGGGTTGTGCACGGCTTTTGGGAGCGTGCAGGAAACATATTTAAAAACTTTGATTAAGCTTAATGAATGTTGTAAAACTGTTAAACAGGTGACTTGTGCTGATCTTTCACCCGCCGTGGGTGAGGAAAAGATGCCCCCCAATGAGAAAGATAGGCCTGTTGCTGATTTGGTTGGGGTGGATATACCAACCTGACGATCCCCATCTGTTAATTTGATAAGAAAAGAACTTATACGTAAGGCATCAGATTTTGCCCGCTGATGCGAGAAGGACGAGCCTAGGGGCAGGGGAGACTCGTCTTCCCTGGGCCCTAAAGCCTTCACCTCGCCCTCATCTCGCGTGACTGGGGGGATCTACCACAAGTCACCATTCAGCTGAAGTGTAAAGGATCTTCGGGGCCCCCTTTCTTTCCGTTTCTTGTTTTATTTATCTTCATGTTGTGTGTAACTTTGTACTTTTCCATGCATTCTGAACTCTTGCTTTTGAACATTATCTATATAACTGTTAATACAGGTATTTGGTGCAGCTTAAGGACAGTAAAGAAAAGCGCTTATGGGAGACGACCCAATGCTGCTGTTTGCTTTAAATTTGTGCAATTTAGTTGTGCTTAATTGTGTATAGCTTTTTGTGGTTGGAGATATTCTATTTTGCAGGTGGAATTTGTTTGGGCCGTGAGTTTATTACTGAAGTTTAACGCCGATCTTCTGGTATGCTCATTAGCTGAGCATGGGTAACCTCTCCCCCAACTTTCATTTCTTTAATTTTATCGCAAATCATGGATATATTATTTAGTATAAGTCTGGTGGGGGAAAGTTTCGTTAGTCACCTTTGCACATGCACTTGCATACCACAAGAGTATTTTCATTTTCAGTTTATATTTTATCATGACAGCATTGTGCACCTACACCGCATGAGCGCGCACTTAAGCACGCGCTCGGCACAAGTTTAATTTATTTCTTTTGTGTTAACTTTAAGATAGTGGTGCTGGCTTAGAATTTTAGGATAGAGTAGTGTGAAACTCGTGCAGTGCTCCTAATTGAGGACTCATGGTGTATAGAAATAGTATAGATTTAATTTTTCTTTATGGTGGTAGATTTATGCTTTTCTGCATTTGTAAATAATGTTTGTACTACTCAAAACTGTGGAATCTGGAGCAATCGAACAGTAGTATAGGAATGTGTGTAGCCGTCACTAGCCTCGTATTGCTCGAGTCGGGAGGAAGGATCATCTTTCTCAGTGGCTAAGAATTTGCCACAAGCTACTCTCAAAGCATATGTGCACGGTTAGTCTAGCGTGAGCGTGATGTAGGCCATCTTTTTGGCCCGGTTGAGCCTTGTACCCAGTGCTAACGTAATCCTTGTTAGCCTATTTTGAGCCTACCCCTCCCGTTGATTCAGCCCCACTCCGTGATCACCAAAGCCTAAAAGCCTGTCCCAGTAGCACACCCCTAGCTCGAGCTATTAGTATATCACTTCTTGCATTTGGTGATGTTGCTGAGGTGTAGTTTTGTGTTTCTGAGGTGCAGATTTCATGATTATGTGGCCGAATGTGATATAAAAAATTTTAAAAAAGAAAAGAAAAAGAGAAAAAGAAAGTAGTTTGATATGAAAGAGGAAAAAGTTTAAATGAAAATTCCATTTGAGATTTTGTGCTGGTAGGCGGTGCACGCACCCGTATGTCAAGTCCAAGTCTGGTGGTGTGGAGCACCTGTATGTATTGCTTGGCGAGAGGATTTTTGTATGAGCTCATTTGGGTTGTGCGTAGCCATTGTTTACCTTTTGCATCCTTACCTACGTATACGTCTAAGCCCCATTATCTTCCTAAAGTCCTACGGATTCGCGCTTGAGTCATACTAGCTCCGTGGAGAGAGTGCGAACCGGCAAGCGTATGATCCACGACATTGATGGATTTTTTTGGAGGTGATCCCGAGCCCCGGTCTTTGGCAATGCTCAACTGAGTGGTCTGCCTACTTTCTTCCTACGCATTACCAAACGATTCTCCAGGATTCTATTTTTGAGTGGTTACAATATTTATTTACACTTGTCGAAATTTATAAAATTTGTAGCATAATTAAAAAGTGTATCTATTATATTTTTATGCTCATGCTGTTTTTTTTGATTTTTCGCTTTACCTTATTTTTAAAATCTCTAAGTCAGCTAGCTATTTTCTAGTCCACGGAGGGATGATTTGCTCGGGACGAGCAAATGTTTAAGTCTGGTGATGTGATGAGTCTGATATTTATAGGGTTTTTTGAACTCATCTGGGCTAGTTTTCTCACTCGTGCACTGCATTTCAACCGGATATCGGTTATATTTGCATCAATCGGTCATGGACCATCTTGTGCACTGTTTTGGCCCATGGGTGTGCAATTGCGCATTCTGTTTTGGGGGTATGCACATGGTGTTCCCCATGGCTCTTTCCTGCTGTTTTCTTAGCTTTATATTTGTTGATGGCAGCTTATGCTCCAGTTTTGGTTTTGTTGTGCAGGTGGTGTGTTTTTCCCAAAGGCAGGAATTTTGTTTTAAGGAAAACACACGGTTGTTCGTTTCTTTCACGCACGGTTGCGCCAGATCATGCGTTTTAGTCAGCTGGAAGAACGTCGAGCCGAGCTCGACGATTCTCACGCACGGATGACGCACGGTTGACGCACGGTTGACGCACGGTTGACGCACGGTTTCTTCGAAACCGTGCGCGAAGGAAACGCACGGTTTTCCTATAGCTTTCTTATTTGTGCCTTTTGTGGTTAATCGTGTGCTTTGTTCACGCACGGGCGGCAGCACCCTTGCGCGAATAAAACGCACGGTTTTTCTGTATGTCCCGGTTTTCCAACTCTCTGTCGCTACCCGTGCGATGTCCTTCACGCACGGGCAGAACTGCCTGTACGCGAAGGAAAACGCACAGGTCAACGCTTCTCCTTACGCAGGCTTAATCGAGAAGTTAATATCACACGGTTTGCGCACGGTTGTGCGTCATACCGTGCGTGCCTATTTTTCTGACCTGCTTATATTTAAAGCGCGGATTTCTTCTTCTTTAAGGAGGTTCCGATCCAGCTCCGCTTCGCCTGACATTTCCGCTCCTCCGAGCGGGAAAACTCGCCTCCAGCCGCCATTTTCTCTCTCCTCCTTGGAGAGTTGATCCGGCCATCATTTCTCCTCAGAAAGCTTGCAATAGTTGCGTCTCCGGCCACCTTCATCTTCTCCGACCTCCAAGCTACCATCCGAGCTCATTGTTGCCGCACTTACGGAGTTTTTCGGTCAGAACTAGCCCAGCGGTCAAACACGAAGAAGATGGGTTATAGGGAGGAGGTGACGGCCCTTCTGGATCCCGGACGACATCCGAAGACCGAGCTCGGACAAGGATTGACAACCCTTGAATCCGGCCGTGAATCTCAGAAAGCCTTCGTGCGCTCGGTTGTATTTCTCCACCTCCTCTTGTGGTTACTTCATTATGAACTTGTGATAGTGGGATTGTTGCTTGGGAACAATGTTTTGGTTAAGGTTTCAGCATGTCGATATGTTATGTCTTAATCATTGCTTGTGTTGTTAAACTTCAGTTTTTCCTGTGCTTGTTGTGATTGTGTCGTTCTAGCGATTGCTAGAAGCGTGCATGACGAAGAGGTGATTGCGACCCTCATTAGCTCATCCATCTTCCCTTTTACTCTCTAGAGTAATCCACCAAAAAGACGCGATGACGGCGACCCGCAATAGTTTTCTTATTGTTGTTAACTTAGGAATCCAAATCGAAAACCCCCTTTGGTTACTTTCCCGCTTGCAATCCCTTTTTCATATAGCGAAATCACACTTCCTACTTGCACTACTTGAGAGATCGATATCCGGGGATTCAACTCCTCACATTATTACTTGACTACGATCGGTACACTTACCGTCGCATCAAATTTTTGTTTCGTTCTATTTTGAATGCCCGAAGGGAAATTGCTACGTTCCGGAAGCTGGACCAAGAGACGTTGTCTGAGGCATGGGAGCGTTTCGCTGACCTGTAGTGTCGTCCCCAACACGGCTGCGAGCCGTGGAATCTTGTAGAAATATTCTATTTTGGTGTCGAGCCGAGCTACCGGGCTATGATCGACGCAGCAGCCGGCGGCACAATTATGAACTTTTCTCCTGAAGAGGCTTTGCGGCTTCTTCGAGACTCGGCCTCCCATAGCACATACTGGACTGCAGGAGGAAATTCCCCTAGGGGGGCGAAAAATCTGTTTGATGTGAATGCGGTGATGCAGCAAGCCACCCTATGATGGATGGAAGAAGGATGCTGACCAGATCGACTACTCTGGCTCTGGTTGGGGGCATATCATGCCAGGGATGTGGAAATCCCGGCCACCACGCTTTTGAATGCCCAGCTGGAGAGTCATTTGCGGAACTGGCAGGTATAACCTTTGATGAAAGTGTTAATTTTATAAACAGTCAAAACCGCTCTGCGCCCTATAATAATGTGTGTAACCCAAACGCGAGAAATCATCCGAATTTCTCGTGAAATCAAAATGCCCCAGGTCAAAGATGGCAGGGAGGCCAGCATCAATTTGATGCTCAAGCCTCCAATAGTCAACCGCGACCGTCGTAGCCGGGTTATAATCAGAGCGGGCAAGGGGCACGTAGGAGTACTCTAGAAGAAATGATGTAAAAGTTTGTTGAGATGTCCCAATCTAACATGGCCACTCAAACCGCTTCTATGAGGAACTTAGAGACACGGCTGGGGCAACTTGCCCATGTGTTCTCCGTGCGTACTCGCGGCGCGCTCTCAATCGACACGGAAAAGAATCCTCGTAAGCAAGGGAAGAGTGCTGGGGAGGCAGAGGAGTGCAGTATTAATGAAGTGGCTGTCAAGTGTGAGATTAATGAAATTGAGACTGTAGCCCTTTGCGATTTAGGTTCGTCGTGCAACATTCTTGCTCTGCAAGATGTTGAGAAGCTTAATTTAAATGTCGAAACTAATATCCAGAAATCGCTTGTGCTAGCTGATGGCTCGGTGGTTAAAACTGATGGGGTGATTAAAGAGGTGGAGATGAAACTTAACGGGGATGTGGTTGTTACCGACTTCCAGGTGTTGGGACCCATAGGAAATAATTCAAAGCCTATTCTTGGGGTTCCATTCCTGAAAGCCAAGAATCCGTTCTTGGGGTTCCATTCCAAATCCTCTGCCCCCTTAAACAGCGCCACCTCCTCCTTTCTCATCTACAGCCACCACCCATTTTAAACCCCCTCAATCTCCTTGCCGCCAGCCACCCCTTACGTAGAACCACCACCCTAAGCCCTCCTCCCAGATCAGCCCCGATCTTGGGTTTTCAGCCTGGATCTGTTCTCATATTGTCAGATCAACCCTCCCCCGTCAGTATGTCTACTTACGTGGTCGGATCTATCCATTTCCGGTCCGATTTCACCACCCATCGCCGAGGACAGCCACCTCCATCATTTCCACGTTGTTGGTTCCACATTCGATACCTGTACCAAGCATCTGATTCTAGATTTTTCAGTGTCTTGATCAGCCCACTACTTGGTAAGTCCTTGTTGTATAGGATAATTATTTTCACCATATTTTTATTGGATTGGATCTTGTACTGGTTTGATCTTGTATGGTAGTTGTTTGTAGATTATTATTGTGAATTGCGGGGTTAATTTGTCGCGCACTCTTGTTTTGTCCCTCCACGCAGAGGACAGCCTAATCTTGATTTTGCTCAAATAAATTATTGCCTTACTTTGAATTGTTTGCGTGGCATGATTTTTTTATTATCTAATTTGTGATCTAACCGTCAAACTTTTGCATAACATGTAGGGGTTAGGTTGTCGATTTTCCGCCGCCTATAGATTCGTCCTGCGTCAGTTGGTATCAGAGCTAGGTTTCGCGCAACCAGGTTGCGCGCACTTTTTGATACGCAGTTGTAAAGTCTATAGGTTTGTCTGTCATGTATAGGTATCCCCACTTGTCCCCACCTTATTTTGGAGGTCTTGAGTCTACTTGTGCACGCTCTCACAGAGCCCCGTCAGAGAAATCCTCACGTTACTACGACGATTATTCTCGATCGCAACACATCATGTTTAGAGATCGTGTTGACCCACCGACACGACCTCACTACACTAGAGATGATCAGTATAATTATTGTCGTCGTTCATATCATTGCACGCGAGCGGATCTTGTTGACCCTTCGACACGACCCAATTACCTTAGTGATGACTATTATGAGGATTGTCGCTTTGAGAGAGATCTTGAGAGTCAGTTTCGTGTTGTTGCCCCCTCCTTTGACGGCTCATCGAGTCCCGAGTCTTTCAGTTATTGGCTCGTGGATATGGAGTATTATCTCGATCATTTTGAGTTTTTTGGTGAGCGCCGCGTGAAGTTTGTTAAACTTAAACTTTTAGATCAGGCGAGGGCATATTGGGCTAGCGTTGAGAGGACCTACGACCGATACCTTCTTCGTCGCATCACTAGTTGGCTGGACATGCTGCCTACGTTGTATTGGAGTCGCTTGCTCGACCAATTATTTTCCCTTCTGCAAGGATCCATATTTTTCGCTGAGTACAGAGACCGTTTTGATGAGTTAGTGGTGAAGAGTGATATCCGAGAGGACCCAGTCATGACCATTCCCCTATTTCGGTCTGGACTTCGGTCTGACATACGTACTAAGGTAGTTTATCATGACTTGAAGTCCCTCGAGCAGACATATCAGCTCGTTCTTCGTTTTGAACAGTCTTTGAGATCCGCAAGTGCTGGTCGATGGGATTCTCACCTTGACCTTCGCAGTACGAGTCTCTCCCATATTGAGGTTACCATGACGCCTACCATTGTCCTGTCAGCCACAACAGAAGTGATACCTAATTCGGATTGCTCTCACCCCAGTGAGGTGCTTAGCCCAGTGAGTGACCTATCTTTTGTTTCTGACCCGTCTCTTATTACCCAGACTATGAGTGAGCTTGAGCGACCTATTGAGTTTGTAGTGTTGTGTCCCTCACCCACACCTATACTTCTGACATGTCATGGGTTGATTAGCACCCCTACCCTAGACTCTTGTCTTGACACCGCTCTTACAGGCCCGTTCTTGAGAGGAGGTCTATGTCCCCCTCCCATTATCATTTCTCTGAATCATGTCACGACCGAGAGCCCAGAGCTTAGTATTGATCTTGTAGTAGCTATGTGACTCAATCAAGGGGACACTACCTCTCACGATGGTGCTCATATGGAGGATCATGAGCCTAGTGACGAGTTCTATGACGACTCCCTTGTTGAGCCTCCTGATAATCCGCCACATCCTGGTGAGGATGAGATTCAGGTAAGCCACTCATGTATGAGTATCGACTTACTGACGCCACTTCCATTATCATCTCTAACCTTGCCACAGTGGTTGGATATTGAGTGGAGCATCAAGTATCTAGGACTTCCCCCGAGTAAACTTGAGCATACTCCTGATATTTTGGGATCCTATCTAGCGACACATTGCACTTTCGATGATTTTTGTGACGCACCACCTGCTGACCCATCAGACGAGTTCTTTATTTTGGGGGATGCTCCCCACACTATAGAGTCGCGCCTTCTAGTCTGTGCACACGACTTTCACTCAGGTGGTCGTCAAATTTGCGATGACTTTTCATACACACCACCTGGTGAGCCCCCTGATGTGTTACGCTCCTTGAGAGATATTTTGCTCTTCATGAGCTCGCTTTTGAGTGTAGATGTTTCGCACGGTCACCTGAGCACTCGGCATACACGAGATGAGTTTTTCTACTCTCCACCGACAGAGCCTCCTGATAGGCCACCTCCTTTGATAAGTTTTCAAGTCATTATTAGATTCTCCCATAGAAAGCATGTTGTGTCGGTCATGTGTCATTTGCATTATTTGCATAAGTCGTTTGGTCATCATTTGCATGAGTCTGTTGTGTTACTTGTTCATCGTTTGCATGAGTGTCATGAGTCGGTCTGACGAATAATCCATATTGGTAAGAAATCTTGTAAATCACATGCGGATGTTCATTGGCTTGTGCAGGTACTTCATGAAGACGAGCAGATGATGGTAAGAATTTGCATTGTCCGTGCGAGGCTTGCTAAAAGCTTGACCGTTAGGCGAATGGATCTCTATATAATTATGAGACAGATTGAAGCAAACATCTACGATTTTGATGTCCCTGCAAGTATGGGTATCCACCCGGTATTTAATGTTGAAAATCTAATGTCATACTACGAGTCTCGCGAGTATGTGGACACAAGCAGTGAAAATTTCCAACCTCCCACACCTCCACTCTCGTTGTCTTACCACCCTCATAGCCCACCCACGACTGATGGCCACCACTACTCACTCACTTCTGACCCCCACCCACTTGGGGAATCATTTTTTTATTCTTCCTACGGCGCCGCCGATCGCACCAGGATCCACCACACGTGACTTGAGTGTTGAGAGCTTCATAGAGACCAGACTCCACCAGTGCACTCCTGCTACAGACATTGGTGACACATGGGTACATGAAGGAAAGCGTGATCGATTCACCCCTGCACTTCGACTTCATTACGGTCGTCTCCATTTACTGGAGATGACAGCTTTTCAGTCAGGGAGAGTCGATTGGCGAGGACACTCCTCCATCAACGACACTTGGACGACCTCTGGTGGACCTCTTCGAGTTTTACCTGGCATACAGCGAGAGAATTCTGATCCCAATTCATCGGGAGATGGATTCTTTCAAGTCGGGGAGATTGATGTGGAGCATAGACGAGGACTTGCAGGGGATGATGAGTTTTGGGCTCATTCGCGGCTGATTCGACGACTTTCCATATATGTCATGCCCGGATTGACAATCGTACTCCGCAGATGTGTTCAGATTCGTGTTGCGAATCGATTTGATATATTATTTCTGTATTTTGCATTTTATTTTAATATATTTAGTGGTCCCACCTCCGGCCAATTATAGTCGTCGATGGTGGTATGCCCCAAGTCTTTTGTTATTATAAATAGAATGCTAGGGAGCTGATTAGAGCTATTGTAGAATTTGGAGAAGAAAATTCCCAGATTCCCACGATCCCTCCACGGTGCTGAATCTGTGGAACCCTAGGTGACAACTCATATGTGTGTATCTGTAACACCCCAACTTAGTTTAACAACCAATCAGCCGTCCGGTCGGATCCAGCAAAAAGAAGTAAACTAAGAATCGGTATTAAAACTGGTAACATTAGGGTTACCTGCTAAGAAGAAATCTCGATTTCTGACTCAGAGATGGAAGAGGAGGTCGAACAAGGCCGGAAAATAAAGGAGGAGCATCGCTGGAGAAAATTCCCAACTGCAGCAGTATCGACGGATCCCGCACCCGGACGAACGAAAACCAACTGCAACAAAAAAAGTCGAGCTGGAACCTTCTCTGTCGACGCTGAAGAAGAGGGAATCAGCGACCACTCTAACGGGAGAGGCGAGCGGAGACAACGTCGGCCACTTTGAGAGGTGAAGTAACCGATTCCTATGAGTCTACTCCCGGCCGCTGCTATTAGGAACGGGAAGAAGAAGAGCGATTTTTACTATTCGTTGGTTGGGAGAGAAGGAAGGTAGGTTACCCATGGGAGGGTAACCGCACAACGGGTTTTCGGGTTTTAACAACACCGTGGAGAGTGCGGTTATAGAAAACGCACGAGGGGGGGCGTGGGGGGGGGGATGAAACGCCACTATCCAAACGGAAGAAAATTTTGACATTTATATTTATTACCAATCTGCCACCCCCACCACACTTGGAATGCTTATAGGCTACGCCAGCGTGATTACCATAGATGCGTCGACAAAATTACGACGACTAAAGTTAAATCTTTAATTAAATTACAAAAATTAACTTCACTAAAGTCATACCTCGACAAGACGCAGACTCGATCAAAAAAATCATTCAAAATCAGACCCTGCAATAAAATTTTACGTTCGCATAAATTTACGGATGTTGCAGTATCTCCCTCCCCAAGGTTTGCCCTAACCCTAGACTCCTTCCCCCCTCCCAAGCCCCCTCTCTCAGCCTTCATAGGCCAAATCCAGACACCTTTTTTAATCCCTATTAATTTCTCATTTCACTATTCATTAATGAAATTCACTATTCATCTCATATGGTATTTTCCCCCTATCTGTCCACCTCCGGTCTGCTGCTCCAAACTCTGGCCCGTCCGCCTCCGTCACCCACTCCTATCCCCAGGCAGACCTCCCCTTTTCCCCCTAAAGCAACGCCACCTCCTCCTTTCTCATCTACAGCTACCACCCATTTTAAACACTCTCAATCTCCTTGTTGTCGGCCACCCCTACGTGGAACCACCACCCTAAGCCATCCTCCTCCCGGATCAACCCCGATCTGGAGTTTTCAGCCCGGTTCCATTCTCATATTGTCAGATCTACCCTCCCCCACCCGTATCTCTACCTACGTGGCAGGATCTATCCATTTTCGGTCTGATTTCACCACTCATCGTCGAGGACAGCCACCGCCATCATTTCCAAGTCGTCGGTTCCACATTCGATCATCATCCCAAGCATCTGGTTCCGAATTCTTCAGTTCCTTGATCAACTCACTACTTTGTGAGTACTTGTTGTATCAGATAATTATTTTCAGCATATTTATATTGAATTGGATCTTGTACTGGTTTTGGATCTTGTATGGTAGTTGTTTGTTAGATTATTATTGTGATTTGCAGGGTTTATTCGTCGCGCACTCTTGTTTTGGCCCTCCACGCGGAGGAAAGTGTAAGCTTGGTTTTGCCCAAATAAATTACTTTATCTTGTTTTGAATTATTTGTGTGAGATGGTTTTATTTATTATCTAATTTGTGATCTAACCGTCGAACTTTTGCATGGCATGTAGTGGTTTGGTCGCTATTTTCCGCCACTTATAGATCCGTCCTGCGTCAATAGCACTAAATCAAAAATACGTATACATTAAATGATTGATACAGATTTCTACTAATTACTATTGCTACTGACAAACCAAGGTTCCCTTAATTATGTCGCATGTATGAAATAAAAACAACAGAAAGGAAAAGAAAGAACTGATAATGGAAAAATGGATAAGATAGCTAAAATAATTCAAATAAAATTAAAAACGAGACATGTATGTCTGAACAAAGAATGAAATCATTTTAATTGTCAGATTATTCTTTTCATATTGTTGGCATGTTATTTCTTATATCGATGTCATTTATTACTTATCTTAGCTCTTTAATTCTTTATTTTTAGTAGTCTAAAGAGGTAAGGTCTCAGTCATATTTATGATTAACTTTTTATATTGTAACATCTTAGGGGCTAATTTGCGCTCTGCCGCCCCATTTTTGCGTATTTATGGTTGTACTTTTTATAACTATGATGTGTGTGAACCCAGTAAGCATTGTGTCATATCAAGGAGGTGACGATTTTTTGCACTCCGTCACCCCATTTTAAAATGAGCAGACGCAAGAAGTTTGATGGATAATGTCAAAGTTATTGAGATATTACTTAAAGTAAGAATCAATGACTCACGTTCATTGTCACTATGTAAACTTTAATAGTAGTATTGAAGTGAGTGGCTATCACTTTTGTAAGCATTGAAATAGAGGAAGCACTTTTTTTTATTTTTTGTCAAATATACCGAAGTAGTATGTGATAAACTATCAATGAAAGTTACAAATCAAAAATATCCCAAAATAGAGGCAATGGGAAATGGTCCTCAAACATCTATACGAACTATAGCAACAAGCATAGTACTACGAGGAGAAACATGATTAAAAGAGGTATGTCAATGCTTACTAAGTTCACATGCATCATAGTTAAAGTATTCAAATAACACATGACATTGTCGGAAACAATAGTTTCATAATATAAATAGAGGGATGTCTAAGACGATAGTGTCAGGAATCCAGAACAGAAGACTGGTATGCATGAAAGGAGTTGAAAAAGAATTGTATATTTTTTAGGGCAAACAATTTCATTTTGTATAGCCTACAAAATACGCTCAATATTACAACACCCATTCTCAAGATTGTCGAAAGAAGCCCATTTTGTTACAACCTCTAATCATTATCCTCTGAACTGAGTCCCTTGGTTAAGCAGTCTGCAACCTGACCCTTGTTCGAGACGTGACTCAACTCCAGTAGCCTACTTTCAAGCTTCTCCTTTATTAAAAAAAATCTATCAATCTTTATATGTTTGGTACGATCGTGTTGGACTGGATTATTTCTGATACTGATGGCTTACTAAATGTCACACCACAGCTTCATCATATCTTCTTGATCCAACTTCAAATCCACAAGCCTCCCTTTCAGCCACCGGAGCTCTGCAACCCTTAATGTTATGTACTCTTCCTCTGATGTTGATATATTCACTACTGACTGTTCCTTAATCCTCTAGGAGACTAGGTTGCCTCCCACAAATATGGAATTGTCTGAAGTGGACCTCCGGTCATCCGTACAGCAGCCAGAGTCGCAATAGCCCTCAATCTTCACGTGTCTATTCCTTCTGAAGATCATCCCCTTTCTAGGAGCACTCTTCAAATATCGCAAAATCTGGTACACTGCATCCACATTGGCCTTGGGTCATGCATGTAGCGGCTCACCACGCTCACAGAAAAGGAGATATTCGGGCGAGTGTGGCTCAATTAAATCAACTTCCCAACTAGCCTTTGATACATCTCACGATCTACTGGTTCTCCGGCCTCTGCACCCAGTTTGCACCTCTGATCGATTGACGTTGCAGCAGGTTTGCACCCCAACATTCCAATTTCAGTGAGGAGATCTAACACGTATTTTCTTTGGGAAAGGGCGATCCCCTCTGCCTCATAAGCAATCTCAATCCCAATGAAATATCTAAGAAGACACAGATCCTTCACCCCAAACTCCTTGCCCAGAGCCCCCTTGAGGCGACCAATCTCCTTCTCATCATCCCCCGTAATGATCATGTCGTTCACATACACCGCAAGCATGGTAATGTGACCTTCATTCTTCCTGGAAAAAATTTTGCGATCTATATTGATCTGGTGATATCTCATCCCAATCATCGCTTTCCTGAACCTGTCGAACCACGCGCAAGGTGACTGCTTCAGCCCATAGAGGGACTTCAACCTGCAGACTTTGCCTTCTCTCTTGGTCGTGTCAAACCCTGGTGGTATCTCCATGCACACCTCTTCTGTTAGATCTTCGTAAAGAAATGCATTCTTGACATCTAATTGGTGCAACATCCATCCATCATTCACCGCCAGGCTGATCAGAGTCCTAATGGTACTCATCTTTGCAACGGGTGCAAATGTCTCGTTGTAGTCGATGTCATAGGTCTGGTTGTACCCCTTGACAACCAATCGAGTCATGTAGCGCTCGACCTGTCCATCTAGGCTCTGCTTCACAGTGAACATCCACGTGCACTCAACGGCCTTCTTGTCCTTTGGAAGTTGTGCCAGCTCACAGGTTTTGTTCTTCTCAAGAGCCTTCATCTCTTCCTTCATCGCTGCCTTCCATTTCGGATCGTATTTGGCAACCTGTCAATTGTTTGGTACAATAATATTTTCCAAAGATGCAATGAATGCTCCGTGAGAAGAGGAAATATGATCATAAGAGACAAAGGACGCAAGATACCAACCATATCTATCTGGAGGATTCCCTGCATTGCTATGAGTAGTCTTTCGTACTGTGAGAGGAGTAAGGAGAAGGATATCACCTAAGACTCGTGATGATGTAGGTGCTCCTGTAGTAGGGGAAGACGTAGTCAAGGTACTAGGAGCTATACTGAGGACAGGCATTGGATCTGATACTGCTGACAACTTTCTCCTCCTACTATATGTAAGCATCTCCCCCTGAGCCATAGGTCTATTATTCTTGCCTCTCCTCAATCTCTTTTTCCTACTCCTCATCACTCTCCTGCTCCTCCACAAATCCTCCCTATCATACTCCCAGATCTGTCACCAGCCTCTCCCTTTCTCGCATCATATTTTCATCTCTGACAAGTTTAGTGTGGGTAGGGCTTCCTCTTGTCGGTAGTACTGCTCTAACTCTCTAAAGTGAATATTCATGCTCACAAAACATCTTTTCTCCACTGGACTCAAGCGCACATACCCCTTCTGAGTATGAAAGTAACCCACAAAGATACACTTGACTTCCCTCACATCAAGCTTACCAACATTCGGTCGGTTGTCTTTCACGAATCATACACACCCAAATATCTTCAAGGGAAAGGATTCCCCCATTATGTCCCTGCAACTGTTGATACGGAAACTTCCATCCCAGAACCTGTGATGGCATCCTGTTAATTAGTTATGTCGTTTTCAATACCGCATATCCCTACAGACTCTGAGGAACCTTCATGTTAAGCATCATACTCATTGCCACCTCCAGAAGGTGTCTGTCTTTCCTTTTTGCCACTTCGTTCTGTGTCAGTGGGTATGCACAAGTGGTCTGGTGCAATATCTCAAGGGTTGATAAGTATTCATCTGTTGCCCTATTAGTGTTTTTTCTCATTATCCGATCTTAGTACCTTAATCACCGCAGTGTATTGTGTCTGAACAAGCTTTTAGAAATCTTGAAAACAGGTAAGTGTCACTCTTATTTTCATCAAATATAGTCAAGTAACACGAGATGCACAATCAATAAAGGTTACAAAATACTTTTAACCATTCAAAAAATTTACAGCACACGGTCCTCATACATCGGAATGAACTACATTAAAAATAGAAGAGCTTATCCGGCCCGTACTAACATATGAACTCTAGTAATTTTGCTTAGATCACAGGTATCACATACCAATTTTATTTTATTTGCGATTTCAAAAACATCTGGAAATAACCTAACTACAGTGTTAAAAAAATGGTGCCTCAACTGCCTGTGATGGAGTATCAGCATATCCTCTGCACTCATCTTCTGTCCTCTAACTCCCGTCTTCTCTACCACAGATACAAAAGCCGCATCCAATCATTCCCGATCCAGACACCAAAACCCGTCATGCCATGTCCCATTCTCAAGTATCTGCCTCGTTCTTTCTCCTGAAAAGACACCTTGGTCCTTGAGAATATCAAACGAAACAGCACATCTCAGTTGAATAATCATGAAACTAATGGATAAGAGACTAACTGGAAAAGAAGGAGCATGCAAAACATTGGATAGTTTTACTGAACCTGAACAATTAACAGTACCCTTACTGACCATTGGATGGAACGTACCGTCCGCCGTCTAAATGATATCTACAGTAGCTAGGCCAGTGTAGGAGGAGAACTCGCATGCATTTCCTGTCACGTGACGTGATGCACCTGAGTCGATGATCCAGTCTGATGCCCTGAGGAAGATATGGATGCAAGAGCGAGAGATCCATCAGTCGGGTGGGAATACATAGCGACCACAACCCCTCCCCCCCCCCCCCCAGCTCTATCCTTGCTCCCCTCGCTCATTTTTTTCCTCTTGATGTCCTCCATCATGCTAAGTAGGGTCTTCTCCTCTGAATATATAAGGTCAACTTCCTCTGCACTATGAGTCATGCCCAAATTGTCCTGATAGCCTCTTCGGTCACCACAAGCCCGACTACGTCCCCGTCCACCACCCAAATCTCTCTCCTTGGGCGGCTTCGGGCAATCTTGCCTCGGCTGGCCCACCTCTCCACAGTTGTAGCACTATCGAGTTTCTTCCATCTATCATGTAACACCAGGGGAACTAACCGCTACTGTCGACTTCGCAGTGGTGGGCCCTCATGGTCCTGCCTGAAGTTTGAGACGTGTCTCCTCATGAATTATAGCAGAGAACCTCGGTAAGTGTAGGAATCGTTATACCAGAAAGGAGTAGGGCTCTCCGCTGATCAAACTTGTCATTTAATCCCTTCAAGAACTTCATCGTCCTCTCCTCCACGATGATCTTGTAGGCCCGACACTGTGAGTCGCTGCAACTCATCCTGTTAGAGGCGTGATCGTAATCCACCCATAGCCGTTCCAACTCGGAGGCATGCTCTTGCACTGTTTTCTGTCCCTGAACAGTGTCATCAATTTCTCCCTTCACCTGGAAGTCCCACAGAGTGTTCCTCGTGCCATCATATGTATTCTTCAGCTTGTCCCAAACCTCCATGACCGTCTCGAAGCCATCTATCATGGTCGTAATCGATGGGACAATCGCGCTGAGAAGCCACATAAATATTGTCATATGAGCCGACTCCCACTCATCTCCGGTCGAGTTTTGCGGTTTCTTCAACGCCCCTGTCAGGAAACCCCCAGCATGTTTTGTTGCAAGGATTTTCTTCACGCGGCGTGACCAACTCAGGTAGATCGTCGATCCATCAAGATTCAAATCGATCGGTGGAAGTTCCAACTTTGTCGTCCGTTGCGATGAACCCAACACCCTCAACATTGTGGCCAACTCCTCCGGGCCCAACATCTTGAAGACATCCGTCCACGTACCTTCTTTCGGCTCCATGGATCAACTTCCCCACCGATCACCAACCTCTCGTACGGTGTCAAGCAATTCCACCTGGCCTAGGTCCGATAACCTCATCCTGAGATCCGATAGGACGCGGACGTGTGGACTGAAGACCCGCTGAAGTCGGACCCATTGTTGTGCAGTCGTGCGGCGTGCAGCGCTGAAGGCACGCTAGTTTCCCATTGCGGCCAGTCTAGCTGCAATCAGAGGCGGCGGCGTCCGCTAGATGCGGCGGCGGCAAAGACGTGTTGTGCTGAGGGCGGAAGAGACGTGCAGCGCTGCAGGCGGAAGGGCACTTGGTGCGGAAGCGGCGTCTAGTGTCGATGCAGCCGCGGATTCGTCGAGCGGATAGATACGGCGACGTTGTCGAGCGCCGATGCGGTGGCGGAGGATCTTCATCATACGCGATACGGCGGCGGAAGCGGAAGGGTTTTGAGCGCCGCTCGGTTTTTTCCCTCCCCCGGCTCTCATACCAAGTTGAAAAAGAATCATATATATTTTTTTAGAGAAAACAACCTAGCTCTTTTATAGCCGACATAATATGCTCAATATTACAACAGAAGGCTTACAGAGATGAAGCAGAACTGGAAGGCTCAAGCACGTAGAGGCCATCATGCAGGCTACCAAAGCCAATCACCCTCCCTAACTTCAGGTCCTGAAATACACAGGAAAAGGGGAAAAAGTCACAGAACAATTCAAAGAGTTAGTTAAGTGACTAATAGATAGGATATTACGAGTAAAATTAAAAACATGAATAATAGAAAATGGGGTGAAGTACGAACATTGGATGGATTCCTTTACAGTAATGGGAGAAAGAGATTCATTAGCAATGCTCAGTTTGTCTCTACCAGGCAAGGGATGGTATGGTCAAAACCTATAACAGATCCAGTCATGTGGTCAGTAGCTCCCGAGTCAATGATCCAGTGATTGGAAGGGCGAGTGGATGCAGAGTGGGCACCTTGCAGTTCCTAATGGGCATAAGAGGAGTTCGAAGAAGCAGATGGCTTAGTGGAATGACTGTATCATGTGGAGTGGCATCTGTATCTCATCAGCAGAAAGAGCCATGGGAAGTTCATTAGGATCTATGTCAACACCTGGTATAGTCTCCCCAGAGCCCTCTAAAAGATGAGCAGACTAAGATGTAGGTGACCGGCCCTGAGAGAGACCGGATCCACGGCCCCCTCGTTGAGCAAAACCTCCTCTTTGAGGAGGGAAGCCATGAAGCCTGAAGCATGTGTCTTAGGAGTGGCGAGTTTTCCCGCAATAATCAGAAGTCTATTGATCTGGACAAGTCTCTGCGGCTAGAAGCGAGAATGAGTGTAGGATTGGGATCATGTGGGTGTCCGAAAGCGGGATTGGGATCGATTGTGGGAGACGGGATGCAAGAGGCGGAAGCGGATCGGGACCGAGACTATGGCTCTTATAAAGTGATGCCATGTTGAAAAATATTTGTTTCATTGAAAAAATGATTCTTAAAAGGGTAAGCACTCCTTTATATATTGGAGTGGCGAGATACATGGAGAAATACAAGAAAAGCAAATACACGTAAAAATTACTAACTGCTAACACTAATAAATGCATGTATTTTGGAATGGTAGAGAATGTAGATTTTATTTTCCTTTGATTACTAATTTTTTAGTTGAAATCTAAATTGGCTTTTCTGAGGTTAGGTATAAGCTTACATGCATTGACATGAGTTGTAACTTAAACAAAATATTGGTCTGTCCCTGTTTTCAAACCTGGGGTTGGGTATTTTTTGTTGTTTATATTAGCTCACATGTGTAGAGCTGTGACTTGAACAACTTGTTTGAAATTTTATATTGGTTTATTCTTGTCTTCAATCCATAGTTTTTGCTATTATTTGTTATTTGAATTGTATTTTTTTTACATGATTGTTCTTGTTTATGTACATCATTGATTTGACAATTGTTTTTGTCATTGTGTTGTATCTTAATTAGCTTGATTAATATACTAATAAATGCTTATTTAGTTTCAATTATGCTGAAGTCTACTCACTGAAATTTATCACTATTCCAGTTCTTGTTGATGACTTGAATCAGAATGGTAACACTTGTCTGTTTTTTAATATAGGTCCTGTAGATGTACAATCAAGTTTAAGGCATAGAAAAGGCGAGCAAGATTACCGAAGTTTGAGGAAAGCCTTGTGCAAGGGCTATGGTAACCAGCTTGCTGAGAGAATGATTCATCACAATGGCTTCCGAACACTTGGTTACCGGTCGCAGCTTGTTCAGGTATCTTCCACCCCAAATGTAGCAAGAAGTTATATTTTGTGCGTTAGATTTCTGGCACGCGTCATGCGTCACATGACTCTATATTGTTCTTAAAAAGCCTTCATTTTTTTGTAAAGGTCCTAATATTTACGCCAAATGGGAGAAATAAAGGCTCTGTTTGTGGGGACTTATTTAAGGTTCGGTTCATGCGGTCGTAACCGCCTGACCGGTGAACGCAAGTCCCCCCAAACGGAGCCAAAATGCGTATAACATTCCAAATATTGTGAAGGTGCTTCGATGAGGGTGGAAAGTTTCTTTGGACATGAGAAGCATAGAGAAAGTCGGCTCCTAATAGATTTTTAGGTGGAAGGAACTGCGGGAATGAACTGAATCTCACATCGAAATTGAAATAAAGGTTACTGATCTTAAGTAATATAACATCCCAAATCTTGTGAAGGTGCTTCGATGAGGGTGGAAAGTTTCTTTGGACAAGAGAAGCATAGAAAGTCGGCTCCCGATAGACTTTTAGGTGAAAGGAGATGCTGGAATGAACTGAATCTCACATCGAAATTGAAATAAAGGTTACTGATCTTAAGTAATAGTTTTGACCCCCCCCCCCCCCATATCAATGTCTTCTTTCCAAAGCAAGTGTTGGATTTTTCTTAGGAACTCCACAATTAAACACGTTATGTGGGAGTAATTTTTGGATGGGTAACATCCTGAGAAATACTCATGGGTCATCTATGCAAAAGGATAAAATCGTGCGGTTCAACTTAATTTGTGTTGTGTTGAATTAAAGCGGGATATACATCAAATATTGTGAGTTGGGTCGTTGCAATTAGTATGCCCATGTTTCCCTCTATTATTCAAAAGGGATAATTTGCTTCAAAATTTGGTTCCAACTCAAACATTGGTTTGATTCACACTTCATGTTCTGAGTGTTTTCCATCTTGTTGAGAGAGCTCAAAACTTGTATGTATTGCTTGTGTATGTAAATACAAGGAGAGAATACAAATATATAGGAAGAGGAAGAGAGAAGAAAATCCTATACAAGATGTGGGACTAAAGGAGGAGAGAAGATAAAACAATAAATGGGTCCAATAATGGGCCTTTTACATGGGCTATTTTAACACTCCCCCGCAAGCTGGAGCGTACAAATCGTATGCGCCAAGCTTGGACAAGCACTGATAGAATAATGTCTTGGAAAGAGCCTTTGTGAAGACATCTGCAACTTGTTCCGATCCTGGGACATGCTTTAAGTCAAGCTTCTTCATTTGAACCTTTTCCCGGATGAAGTGACAATCGACCTCAATATGCTTCGTCCTTTCGTGAAAGACCGGATTCTTTGCGATGTGTATGGCGGCTTGACTATCACACATGAGAAGATTCGGTGATGGTAATTTTACACCCAGATCAGTAAGAAGACTCTCAAGCCATGTTAATTCTGATACAACCGATGTCATTGCCCGGTACTCTGCCTCAGCTGAAGAGCGAGCAACAACCGCTTGTTTCTTTCTTCGCCAAGTTACCAGATGTCCTCCAAGGTAAGTGCAAAAACCACTCGTAGATCGCCGGTCATCGAGAGAGCCAGCGTAGTCGGCATCCGAATATGCCACCAATGTTGGAGCAGAAGAGGAGGTCCTGTAGACAAGTCCCTGACCAGGAGCGGTTTTCAGATACCTGAGAATTCGTTCCACTGCTTGAAGATGAGATTTTCGAGGAGAGTGCATGTATCTGCTGACAAGACCAGCAGCAAAAGAGATATCCGGTCTGGTAACCGTGAGATATATCAGTTTTCCAACAAGACGTCGATAATATTCAGGATTCTGAAGAAGGAGATCGGAGTCAGAGGCCTGGGCACACAGTTTGTTGTTCACATCCATAGGAGTCACTGGGCTTGCAGCCAGACAGACCCGCATCATGAAGAAGGTCAAGACAATATTTTCGTTGAGAGAGAGTGAGCCCATTTGGCCTTCTGGCAATCTCAAGGCCCAAAAAATAGCGAAGGGGTCCCAAATCCTTGGTCTGGAAGACTGAGTTTAGATGGACTTTGACTGCATGTATCCCTTGAGAGTCATCTCCAGTAATGATAATATCATCGACGTAAACTAACAGAATAACCGTTCCTGTTGGGTGGTGACGAGTGAAGAGCGAGAAGTCGGCCGAGCTCCGAGTGAAGCCAATCGCACGGAGGACCTTGCTGAATTTTTCAAACCATGCCCGCGGAGATTGTTTGAGACCATATAGAGCCTTTTTAAGATGGCAGACCTGAGACTCCCCCGTGGTCTCAAACCAGGGCGGTTGCTGCATATAGACAGTTTCCTGGAGGTCCCCATTCAAGAAGGCATTCTTGATATCCAGCTGAAAGAGAGGCCACCGGCGATGGACAGCAACAGAGATGAGGACACGAACATTATTAAGCTTTGCCACCGGAGAGAACGTTTCCTCATAATCGAGCCCTTTCTGTTGAGTGAAACCGCGAGCCACAAGACGGGCCTTTAGACGGTCAATTGTCCCATCGGCAGCATGTTTGATGACAAAGACTCATTTGCACCCAACTGGTTTCTGGTCCGGTGGAAGAGGAACAATAGACCAGGTCTGGTTAGACCAGAGAGCAGACATTTCTTCCTCCATGGCTGCTCGTCAGCCGGGATGTTGAAGCGCCTCCTGCACAGAATTAGGAATAGCAACCGAAGAGAGAGAAGTAGCCAATGTGCGTAAATGGGGAGAGAGGCGATGAAGAGAGACAGAGTTGGCCAGCGGATGAGCAGTGGAAGGCGATACCTGATCAGTCGGATGCGGAGTATCCATGGTAGAGACTGACGGCAAAGGGGCAACGGAAGGGGTAGAGCGACGAGTGTAGACACGGATAACTGGTGGTTTGGAGGGAACGGCAGGCGGTGGAGAGGGAATGACAGGCAGCGGAGGAGTGGCAGGAATGACCGGGCGGGGAATGGATGGAGGTGTAGGTGGGGGATGGTCAGGTAAGGGAGCAGAAAAGAATGGTTGATTCTCGCGGAAAGTGACATCAGCAGAAACGGAGATCTTGCGGGTAGTAGGAGAATAACAGACATACCCCTTTTGAGTGCGAGAATAACCAACAAAGATATGCTTGGCGGCCCGGGGATCTAACTTATCCGATGAAGGCCCCAAACGGTGGACATAACATAGGTTACCAAACACACGAGGTGGGAGAGGAAAGGCTGTAGCGGAGGGAAAGAGGATGTTGAACAGAGTAGCGTAGTTGAGAATAGAGGAAGGGAGACGGTTGATGATAAAGCAGGCGGTCGAGACAGCAAAATTCCAATACGGTTTAGGGACATGCATTTGAAGCATGAGGGAACGGGCAAGATCGAGTAAGTGGCGATTCTTGCGTTCGGCAACACCGTTTTGTTGCGGCGTGTAAGCGCAGGAAGTTTGATGGAGAATCCCAAACTCGGAACATAAAGCAGTAAATTCGTGACTAGTGTACTCACGAGCATTGTCAGTGCGTAGGATTTTGATGGTCTTGTGGAATTGCGTACGGGTTTCGAGGACAAATGCCCGAAAGACACGAGGAAGCTCGGAGCGATCACGAAGTAAGTATAGCCAGGTAGTGCGAGAATGATCTTCAATAAACGTGATAAAATACCGGAAACCGGAAATACTAGAAATTTTAAATGGTCCCCAAATATTTGAATGGACTAAATCAAAAGGAGCAGCGCTCCGAGTACAATGCGAAGAAAAGGATGAACGAGGTTGCTTGCCGAGGATGCAGGAATCACACTGAAAGGGGGTAAGAGAGACATCCGGGAGAGCCCGCCGGAGGACCGGTAGAGGAGCATGCCCAAGACGACGATGCCAATCGGTGGAGGAAATGGAGGAGAGGATGGTGGGAGAGTCGTCGAGAAGGTAGAGCCCATTCCGCAGCCGGCCTTTACCAATGGTAGTCTGCGTCCGCCGATCCTGTATAACAAAAGAAGAGGAAGTGAATATAACAGAACAATCCAAATCAGTAGTAAGTCGTCCAACAGAAAGTAAATTGAACGGAGAACTCGGGACGTGAAGAGCCGAGCGAAGGGAGATGGAGGAGGTGAGAGGAAGATCTGCCGAGCCGGAGACGGGAACAGTGGCGTCATTGGCCACAGTAATAGACGATGGATAAGGGGAATTCAGGTACTGGGCAGGGCGATGTGGAGTAATGTGATGAGTAGCGCCAGAATCCACAATCCAGCCCAAGCCGGTGGAGAGACAAGCGGTACCTGTGTTGGAGACGGAGGCAACGGAGGCAGATGGGGGATGGAGCAAGCCCTGGAGATGCTTTAGCTGAAGACGGACACTTTCAAGATCAGGAGGACCAGCATCGGTAGCAACAGAAGCCGTCGGGCGAGGAGGATAACCAACTTTCTTGTAACAGGTTGCCTCGAGATGACCGTCTTTGCCACAGAAGGAACACTTCGGCCGACCCCGGCCACCACGACCACGGCCGCGAGAGCCTGAACGACCCCACCGAGTAGGAGGAGGAGGGAAGGGTAGAAGCGGAGGTGCCTGCTGAAGAAGGGCCGAAGGAGCCGCAGTATCTGGAGGAGGTGGGACTCGGAGAATCATGGAGCACACATCAGAAAAAGATGGTGTGGTAGAGGACGCCAGGACCTGAGCACGAATGCTCTGAAGGTGAGGGGGAAGACGAGCCATAAGGATGGCAGTACAGGAGGCTTCCTTCTGAGCGCGCTGAGCAAGAGCATCATTGGTAAACGGCTGATGCTGGATTCAGGCTTCAGCAAGAGTCTTCGCACGAGCAACAAAGGAGGACATATCGAAAGCCCCTCCAGCGTCCAGAGTAAAGAGGTCAGTGAGGATGTCGTAGAGATGCTGGAGGCTTTCCCGGCCAGAATATAAGGAGTGTAGCTCAGTCCACATATCTTTGGCAGTCTCATGATACATAGCCATTTGATATGGTTCACCATCCAAAGAATTCAAGATCCAGGTCTGAACTCGGCCATCATTGCGGAGCCAGTCATCGGTAGGAGGGGTGGGTGGAGCCTGAGTAAGGTGAGGGAGAAGACCCTTGGCCTGGAGAACCCGTCGAACTGAATGGACTCAAGGAATGAAGTTCTTCTTTCCAGAAAGAGAAATGGTAGTGATGCGCAGCTCGTCACGAAGTTCTGTAGGGTAAGCCGCGCGGTCAGTTGGACAGGCCGGGCGGTCAGCAGGCGGGCTGGCCGTCGAGCCAGAAGTGTTACCGGAAGAGCCCATAAGGCAGACCGCGGCGAATAGAGGATAAGCCGCCGGCAAGAAAGACTAAGGAAGACCACGACCAGAGTGCGGATAGGAAGCAGTCCGCACGGTCAAGCCGGACACAAGCGAGTAGTCAGGTCGCGACCAAAGGGCAGAAACAAAAGAGAGACTTCCCCGGTCTAGGTGAAGCCGGCAGCGGTCAGAAAAACAGCCCGGGTGGGTTGACAGAAAAACCCGGAAAGAGGAAAGAGGCCGCAAGTAGGAACTCGAGCGGCTAGAGAAGAGAGGCCGCGAGGAGGAACTCAAGCGGCTAGAAAAGAGAGGCCGCGAGTAGGAACTCGAGCGGCTAGAGAGGAGAGGCCGCGAGTAGGAACTCGAGCGGCTAGAAAAGAGAGGCCGCGAGTAGGAACTCGAGCGGCTAGGAAAGAGACTGGCAACGGACAGAAGGTAAGGCCGCAGCGGTCTGAAGGCGAAGGCCGCAGCGGTCTGAAGACGAAGCCGCAGCGGGGCTGGCAGCGGACAGAAGTAGAGAGCCCGCAGCGGTTTGAAGAAAGTTGGGCCCCACGAAACAGAGAGAGAGGATGGCTATAAGAAGCCTGAAGAGGGTGGAACCACGGAGAGGGAGAGGAGAAGCGGATGCAAAGTTGCAAACCACAGAGTCAGGGGCGGACAGAAGACCAGAGCGGGTAGGCGACCAGTCCGCAAGAGAGAAAGCAGCGGGTAGGAGGGAATAGAGACCGGGCGGGCTTGGCGGTTAGAAAAAAACAAGCCGCAGAGGGCAGCAACCTGGCTCTGATACCATGTTGAGAGAGCTCAAAACTTGTATGTATTGCTTGTGTATGTAAATACAAGGAGAGAATACAAATATATAGGAAGAAGAAGAGAGAAGAAAATCCTATACAAGATGTGGGACTAAAGGAGGAGAGAAGATAAAACAATAAATGGGCCCAATAATGGGCCTTTTACATGGGCTATTTTAACACATCTCAAAAGAGGAAAAACTGTCTTTCATTAAAGGATTGTGTTTAGAAAGCGTGTGGGCAGCCTTAACGCCATCATCTTTCTTCTTCCTCTACCATACATTGTACTCCCCTCCCTCCCCCCCCCCCCCCCCCAACCCACCCACCACATGCACACACCCCTCTTCTCTCCAATGTATACAACCTCATTGAGAACCCTTCCACGTTTGTTTTCTACTGGAATTAGGTTAAGAGTGAAACTCACTTGTTACCTAGCAGGAGGTAAGAAGGTTATATTTATATTGAAAAGAGAACATGTCTGATACAAGTGCATATGCATAGCATGGCATGAATATTAAACGAAAGATATAATCTAACACTCCCTTTCAAGTTAGATCATGGGTATCAACCAGACCCGGCCTGTTACATAGTATTGAAAGTGGGCCCGGCGACCATAGAAAGGTCAAGGCCGACCATATAAAGGTCAAGACCCGGGCCCACAGCCCGACTGCAGTCGGTGCACCCCAACCCGCTCTCCGCCTTGGATATAAACCGTGCGGCGGGTTGTTGAGGCCTGGATTCGATCCCAGGACCTCCTTTATAAGAGGAACATATAAAGTCCTCTCATACCCAACTGAGCTGCAATGGTCGGCGGGCCCACTTTCAGCAAAAGTGCACTTTTGTTGAAAGTGGGCCCGCCGACCATAGAAAGGTCAAGGCCGACCATATAAAGGTCAAGGCTCGGGCCCACAGCCCGACTGCAGTCGGTGCACCCCAACCCGCTCTCCGCCTTGGATATAAACCGTGCGGCGGGTTGTTGAGGTCGAGAATCGATCCCAGGACCTCCTTTATAAGAGGATTTTATCTCCTCCTCTCATACCCATCTGAGCTGCAGCGCAGTTGGGTATGAGAGGACTTTATATGTTCCTCTTATAAATGAGGTCCTGGGATCGATTCCCGGCCTCAACAACCCGCCGCACGGTTTATATCCAAGGCGAAGAGCGGATTGGGGTGCACCGACTGCAGTCGGGCTGTGGGCCCGGGCCTTGACCTTTATATGGTCGGCCTTGACCTTTCTATGGTCGGCGGGCCCACTTTCAACAAAAGTGCACTTTTGTTGAAAGTGGGCCCGGCGACCATAGAAAGGTCAAGGCCGACCATATAAAAGTCAAGGCCCGGGCCCACAGCCCGACTGCAGTCGGTGCACCCCAACCCACTCACCGCCTTGAATATAAACCGTGCGGGGGGTTGTTGAGGCCTGGATTCGATCTCAGGACCTCCTTTATAAGAGGAACATATAAAGTCCTCTCATACCCAACTGACCTTTATATGGTCGGCCTTGACCTTTCTATGGTCGCCGGGCCCACTTTCAACACAGAAATTTCACTATATGTCCAATAGTTCCCTTAGTCAAGATGTCAACAAGTTGATTTCCAATTTTAACATGACCGAGAGAAATAACTTCTTCATACTTCTCTTTAACAAAGTGGAAATTGACTTTAATATGCTTTGTGTATTTATGGAATAATTGTTTAGTAGTGATCTGTATCGCCTCTTAATTGTCGCACCACAATTTAGTGAGATCTTGAATAGGATAGCATATCTTAGGAAGTGTCTGTCTGATCCACATAATCTTAGCAATAATGTGAGACATAACCCGATATTTTGCTTTTACACGGGATCTTGCAACCGTTGTTTGCTTCTTATTCTTCAAGGAGATCAGATTTCCATCTGTAATTATAGTGAATCTTGTAGTACATTTTTGGATAGCTAAGCAACCTGCCCAATCATAATCACAAAATGTCTCTGTGTTGTTTTGTCCTTGATCCATGTACGTCCAAGACCAGAATCTTTCTTTTTATATCTAACAGTTCAAACTTCAATGCATGGCTTCCTATTGAGATTTGGTTGGGGTTGTCATGACATCATTTACCTTACTATACATTAGATATTTTGGTTGGTCATTGTAAGTTAGTTCAATTCTCTACCCTCAGCAACCAACCCAAGTGGTTGTTTCAGATACACGTCTTATTTTAAGGAACCATGCTGGAATACATTCTTTTTTATATCCAATTGGAGCAAAGGCCACGGGTGAGTTGTTGCTAAAGATAGGAGTTAGCAAATAGAAGACATCTTAGAGACTCACGCAGAAGTTTCATCATAGTCGACGTCATAAGTCTGAGCATAGCCTTTGGTAACCATATGAGCTTTCAATCTATCAAATGATCCATCTGTATTGACTTTTGTTGAGTGAGCTCAAAACTTGTATGTATTGCTTGTGTATCAAAATACAAGGAGAGAATACAAATATATAGGAGAGAAAAAGAGAGAAGAAATCCTATACAATGATGTGTGACTAATAGGAGAGGAAGGAAATAAAATAGAACATGGGCCCAATAATGTGTCATTTACATGGTCTTTTCTAACACTCCCCCGCAAGTTGGAGCGTACAAATCGTATGCACCAAGCTTGGACAAGCACTGATAGAAGAGTGTACTGGGAAGAGCTTTAGTGAGCACATCCGCAACTTGTTCTGTCCCGGAAACATGTTTCAGGTCAATCTTCTTCATTTGAACCTTTTCTCTGATGAAGTGACAATCAACTTTAATATGTTTAGTTCTCTCATAGAATACCGGGTTCTTGGCAATATGTATCGCCGCTTGGCTATCACAAAGGAGAAGGGCTGGGGAAAGAAGTTTTATACCCAGATCGGTAAGAAGACTTTCCAGCCATGTTAGTTCAGAAACTACAGACGTCATTGCCCGGTATTCAGCCTCAGCAAATGATTGAGCCACAACAGCTCGTTTCCCTCTCCGCCACGTAATCAAGTGTCCTCCAAAATATATGCAAAACCCACTGGTTGACCGTCGATCATCAAGATAACCAGCGTAATCAACATCAGAGTAAGCTATCAATGTAGGAGCTGAAGATGAGGTCTTTTAGACCAATCCTTGACCAGAGGCCGTTTTGAGGTATCTGAGAATGCGTTCAACGCCGTGAATATGAGATTTTCGCGGGGAATGCATATATCGGCTGACAATACCAACTGCGAAAGATATTTCCGGTCTAGTTACCGTGAGGTAGATCAATTTTCCAACTAGAAGGCGATAGTATTCAGGATTCTCGAGTAAGAGATCTGAGTCGGAAGCCTGAACACATAACTTGTGATTCACATCCATTGGGGTATTGATCGGCTTACAACCCGAGTAACCTGCATCATGAAGAAGGTCGAGACAATACTTCCGCTGGGAAAGGACGAGACCATCTGGCCTTCTAGCGGCCTCAAGGCCCAAAAAATACCGGAGGGGTCCCAGATCATTTGTTTGAAAAACTGTATCAAGATGTCGTTTGACCTCCTGTATTCCCTTTGAGTCATCTCTCGTAATTATGATGTCTTCAACATATACTAACAGAAGAACCGTCCCCATTGTACGGTGGCGAGTGAACATCGAGAAGTCTGTCGTGCTTCGAGAAAAACCAACCTCCTGAAGTGCCTTGCTGAACCTATCGAATCATGCCCGTGGTGATTGTTTGAGGCCATACAGAGCTTTCTTAAGGCAACAAACCTGAGACTCCCCCGTGGTCTCAAACCCGGGAGGTTGCTGCATATAGACAGTTTCCTGCAACTCGTCAATCAAAAAGGTATTCTTAATATCCAGTTGCAGTAAGGGCCACCGGCGATGGACAGCCACTAAGATTAGAACCCGAATGGTATTGAGTTTGGCCACCGGAGAGAAAGTTTCCTCATATTCCATACCGTGTTGTTGGGTGAAACCCCGGGCGACCAGCCGAGCTTTCAGACGGTCAATCGTCCCATCAGCGTCATGTTTGACGACGAAGACCCACTTACACCCAACCAGTTTCTAACCCGGGGGAAGTGGTGCGAGAGTTCAGGTCTGGTTGGCCCAGAGAGCAGTCATTTCCTCCTCCATTGCAGCCTTCCAGCTAGGATGTTGTAGCGCCTCCTGCACAGTGTTATGAACCGAAATGGAGGAAATAGAAGTGGCAAATGTGTGTAGTTGGGGAGAGAGGCGATGCAGGGAGACATAATTCGCCAGAGGATGAGCGGTGGAGGGAGATACCTGATCAGCAGGGCGCGGGGTAGCCGAGGATGAGGCCGGCTGCAGAGGGGTAGCGAAACGAGGAGGAAGGCGGCGAGTGTAAACCTGGATAACTGGTGGCTTGGAGGGAGCAGGAGCAGGGTTATAAGGATATAGGGAAACAGACGCAGTAGTAGGGATGACGGGTCGGGGTATAGGCAGTGGTGGAGATGTCGTCGGGGAGGGAGCTTGAGGTGGGGAAAAGAAAGGTTGATCTTCCCAAAAAGTAACATCTGCGGAGACGATGACCTTCCGGGTTACCGGAGAGTAACACAGGTAGCCCTTCTGAGTGCGAGAATAGCCGACGAAAATAGTTTTAGCTGCTCGGGGATCCAACTTATCCGAGGAGGGACCCAGGAGGTGAACGAAGCAAGTGCAACCAAAGACCCTTGGTGTGATAGGGAAGGCCGGAGTGGAGGGGAATAGGAGGCTGAGTGGAGTGGCAGAGTTGAGAACCGAGGAAGTGAGGCGGTTGATGAGGAAACACGCAGTGTATGCCGCAAAGTTCCAGTAAATTTTTGGAACATGCGTTTGAAGCATGAGGGAGCGGGCAATGTCTAGGAGGTGGCGGTTCTTTCGTTCGGCAACGTCATTTTGTTGGGGGGTGTAGGCATAGGAGGTTTGATGAATAATACCAAATTCTGCATATATATTGGCAAATTCATGGCCGGTGTATTCGCGAGCGTTATCGATGCGCACTGTTTTGATAGTTGTGGAGAATTGCGTTCGAGTTTCTTGTATAAAGTCGCGAAATATGCGAGGAAGCTCGGAGCGATCACGAAGTAGGTAAAGTCATGTTGTGCGAGAATAATCATCAATGAAAGTTATAAAAAAACGATACCCAGAGATACTTGTAACTTTGAAAGGATCTCAAACATCGGAGTGCAGTAAATCAAACGGAGCAGAGCTCCTAGTACAATTAGCAGGAAAAGAAGTACGCGGTTGTTTGCCGTAAATACAAGAATCGCATTTGAAAGAAGGAAAAGATACATCAGGCAGCGCCTTTTGGAGAACGGGTAGAGGGGCCTGCCCAAGACGGCGATGCCAGTCAACAGCGGAGACGGAGGAGAGGATAGGAGGAGAGGCATCAAGAAGGTAGAGCCCGTTCTGCAGTCGACCCCTACCAATGGTAGTCCGCGTCCGCCGATCCTGTATCAAAAAGGTAGATGGAGTAAATGTAACAGATCAATCCATATTATGAGTGAGGCGACCAACAGAAAGCAAATTAAATGGAGAGCCCGAAACATAAAGAGCCGAGCGAATAGAGATGGAGGGGGCAAGAGAGATGTCGGCGCAGCCGGAGACCAGAACAGTCGCCCCATTAGCGACGGTGATAGATTTCGGATGAGGAACATCCGAGTACTTGAGTGGCCGCATCGAGGTGATGTGATGAGTAGCACCCGAGTCCAAGATCCAACGCGGATTGGAGGAAAGACAAGTAATACCTGCAGTAGAGATGGAGGCAATAAAAGCAGAAGGAGGGCTAAGAAGCCCTTGGAGTTGCTGTAGCTGGAGGCGAACGTCCTCAAGGTCGGTACCAGTGGAGGAGGAGCCATCAGTGGCAGCAGCCGCAGTTGGGCGAGGATAACCATGTTTCTTGTAGCTGACGGCATCACTGTGGCCATCCCGGCCGCAATATGAACACTTGGGGCAGCCCCGACCCCCACGTTCCCTTCCGCGAGAGCCGGAACGTCCACCGCGAGCAGAAGGCGGTGGGGGAAGCAAGGGGGGAAGGGTCTGCTAAAGGAGGGCCGGAGAGGAGGGTGCCGGAGAATCCAAGGGTGGTGATACTCGAAGGAGCATAGAGCAGACATCAGAGAGAGAGGGAGTAGAGGCCGAGGCCAACACCTGAGCCTGGATGCTCTGAAGGTGAGGTGGGACACGAGCCATCATCATGGCAATGCATACGACCTCCTTTTTCACGCGCTGAGCAGCAATGTCGGTGGTAGAAGGCTGATACTGGATCCAGGCCTCCGCCAGAGTCTTGGCACGAGCAACAAACGAGGTCATGTCAGCCGCCCCGCCAGCATCAAGAGTCTGAAGGTCGGTAATAATGTCATAGAGGTGTTGAAGACTATCCTTTCCAGAGTATAAGGAGTGAATCTCCTCCCACATAGCTTTGGCGGTCTCATGGTACATGACCATTTGGTATGGCTCACCCTCCAGCGAATTAAGGAGCCAAGTTTGGGCGCGGCCGTCATTTCGTAGCCAGTCATCAGTAGTAGGGGAAGGAGGTTCGTTAGTAAGGTGAAGCACAAGGCCCTTGACCTGAAGAACACGCCGAACTGAGTGGGCCCATGGAACAAAGTTCTTCTTCCCAGATAATGAGATAGTTGTGATCCGCAGCTCATCTCGGAGGTCTGGAAGAGAAGCCGGGCGGTCAGCAGGAGGATTAGCCGCCTGTCCGGTAGAGTCGATGGCGGAGCCCATGGAGCCTGGGGAGGCCGCAGCGAATAGACGAGCGCGCGGTTAGACACAACGTCCGCTGCAGGAAGAGGAGGAGGTTGCCGGAGAATAGACGCACGACAAGCCCACGCGGTTAGATATGAGGCCGCAGCGGGTAGTCACGGCGACAAGCCCAGGGGAGAGAGCGACAGGAGACCGCGACCAGGTGCGGAGAGAGAGCAAGGACAATCCGCACGGTCACTGTGAGAACACCAGCGGCCAAACAAGAGCGAGAAGAGAAGACGGCTCTAAAGAGACAAGGAGAAGTCTCAGCGGTTAGATATAGAGTCCGCGCGACTAGAAGAGGTAAGCAGCGAGAGGAAGCAGAGGGCAGAGGGCAGAGGCCGCGAGTAGGAACTCGAGCGGCAAGAGAGAGAAACTCGAGCGGCAAGAGAGAGAAACCGCGAGTAGGAACTCGAGCGGCAAGAAAATAAACCGCGAGTAGGAACTCGAGCGGCAAGAGAGAGAAACCGCAATCGACAAGATAAGCCGCAAGAGGAGGCTGCGAGTAGGAGTACTCGAGCGGCAAGGAGAAGAAGAACGAGCGAGAAAGAGACCTCACAACACGGCACGCCGAGAGAAGAGGCCGCCAGTAGGACTACTCGAGCGACAAGAAGAGGAGGGACCGGGCGAGAAGGAGCCCGCGCGGTAAGAGGAAGACAGAGCTGGCAGCGGGAAGTGGGGCCCACGAGCTGAGAAGAGAGGCTATAAAAGGCACTGGGGGGTGGATCCACGGGAGGGAGGGAGAGGAGAGCAGGCAGCGGTTAGCAAGGGAGAAGCCGCGGAGAGAACGGGCGGGAAGAAGAGTCCGCTACCCGGTGCGAGTAGAAGAACAGGCCGCAGAGGAATAGCGGACAGGAGAGGAAGACGGGTCGGGCGATTAGAGGAAGTGAAACCGCAAGAACCGAACCGTGTGCTCTGATACCATGTTGAGTGAGCTCAACACTTGTATGTATTGCTTGTGTATCAAAATACAAGGAGAGAATACAAATATATAGGAGAGAAAAAGAGAGAAGAAATCATATACAATGATGTGGGACTAATAGGAGAAGAAGGAAATAAAATAGAATATGGGCCCAATAATGGGCCATTTACATGGGCTTTTCTAACAACTTTGATAAATTTTGTCAATTTGCACTCAATAGCACGTTTACGATAGGGTAAAGACACAAATTCCCACATTTGGTTGAGGTGCAATGCATTTAACTCATCTTGTATTACATTGGTCCATCCAGGATGAGCTTTGGCTTCAGCGACAGCTAACAAAATACTGTACTTGTCAAGAGTACATGTCAAAGCAGATAAACCTTGATAAGAAGTAACATACATAGGTTTGTCCCTACAAGCACGACTACCTTTACGTACTGCAATAGATAGCTCTGTGGCGGTAGGTGGAGTATCCACATTTTCAATAGATATTTCTTCCACTGGAGCAATCTCATTATTACCGTGGGAAGAGGTAGGTTGTGTTGGAGTAGAGGATGACCTGTCAGAGTGATTATGAGAGTAGACTCGCCCCCAGTGGGGTTCCAACATGTCTTTCATGGAGACCACAATTGACTCGGGATGAGCCATGAAAATAGAATTAAGAATGAAAATAGAGTTTGTAGTGCTATGAGGTTTGGAGAGACAGGAGTCTGCCTCAAGAAAAGCAATGTTAGCAAAGATAATATATCTTTTCAAATTGGGAGAGTAACATCTGTATCCTTTAGTGGTACGCCAATATCCAAGAAACATACACTTTAATGAGCATGCATAGTGTTTTGAAACCAATGGACGGGCATCCCTAGCATAACAGACACATCCAAACATGCATAAAGGAAGGGTATGGAGAAATTGCACGGGAAATAAGGTCTGACAAGGTTTCTCCAGTGAAGAATGTTAAAGGGAAGACGACTAATGAGGTATGTGGCTGTCAGAACACCATTACCCCAGAAATGTTTGTACTTACATGTGGTGGGGAATGGCACGTGTAAGTTAAGGAGATGGCCCATTTTTTGTTCAGTCGCAACTTTTTATTATGAGACAATGCATGTGGTTTGATGTATGAGTAAATATTTCATTCTACTGATTTTGAAAAATATAATTTCAGAACGATTTTTTCAAGTATGCCCAAGTCATGCGAAAAAATCGTCAATAAATGTAATATTGTAGCGTTGACCTGATAAAGTTGGGATAGGACACGGACCCCAAACTTCTAAATGAAGGAAATTAATAGGTGTCACGGCTCGTTTATCAATACAAGGTACATAACTAATTTTATGATGTTTAGCAAAATAGCATGACTCATAATCGAGAGGAGAAACATTGCCCAACTCGGGATACATACGATAGAGAATAGAGACAAGAGAGTGACTGTGGTGATGGTGGGTGGAGATCCAAAAACTTGGTAGGAACAGCAAATAGGCTAGGGACAAGACTTCATCTAGCACATACACTCCGCCGCTCAGCTTCGTTCTGCTAGTAATGTAGCTCATTGATTCTTCTTGAAAAACACAACTAGAAAATGTGAAGGCAACATTGTTGTTTAAATCATGAGCTTACTAATAAACATTAAGTTGTAAGTAGAATGAGGAATATGAACAACATATACATAGTCATGTCAGGAGTCACATCACCCACCAAACTCAACAATAAGGGCAGTTGGCCCATCTTCAACAGTTAAGGAAGACCCACTATGAGGTTTATTTGAATGTAAGATACCTAATGTGCTAGTGAGGTGGTCAAAGCACCAGAGTCTGACAGCCAATGAACTAGGCAACGAGAGGTACATACTAGCTGAATAGTCTAAGCAATTGCAGCACTGTGTGTCAGAGATTCAATCTGGAGAGACTAAAGGCGATGATATTCTTTCAGAGATCTCAATTGTTCTTTGGGGTCCAGATTCAGAGACAGTGCCAACAAGATAGGCAGAGCGTGATGACTGAGAATGAGACATTGTGGCCTATTCTGGTTTTCCATGGACCACCCAGCAAATGTCTTTGGTGTGGCCAGGACAACCGTAATGAGTGTAGTATCTCATATCGACATCACGACCACAACCAATACGCCTCCCCATGCCACCTCCTCTTCCACCATGGGTAATCAGATCAGCAAAGGAAACAAGCAGTGTTGATGGAGTAGTGGAGGTGAATCAATCTTTGGTCATGTGATAATACATAGTTGCAGTATGCAAGGTAGAAGAGCTGGCCAACATTTCAATCTTGGTTTGAAAAGTTTGAGCCTAGACCATTCAATGACAAAGTAGAACAAGGTGCTCCCGTTGGGCCTGATGTTCCTCTCTAGTGGAAGGGATCTCCCAAAGATCCAAGATCTCATCAACAGGTATTTCCCACTCAGCAAAGTATTATGTGACTGAACAAGCTTCTTGTTTTAGTTCAGCCATTTTTGAAAAGAGTTCACCAATACGGGTGAGGTTATTGGCATGAGAGAGCATCATGTATAAAGTATCTTATAGCTCCTTAATGTTCGTGCAGTTCTTGCACATATGTTGGAGTGAGGGATCCATAGAACTCAGCAAAGGTGCAAAGATCTTACAATCGTCACTATACCAATCCTCATTCTCTTGGTTGTTAAATGCATTATTTTGGAGTCGAGTGAGATGGTGCATTTGACGTATGCTAGAGAGAGACTTAGTTATGCCCTTTTTCCATAACTGGAAAATAGACTAGGTAAGGATAGTACTATAGTAGTGGCAAGTCTAGCATTCGGAGAGAAGGTATTATTGTAGTCACAATGAGGCATGGTCGATGGGGTAATGGAATGAGGAGCATTAATACCAGAATAGGAGGTATTTGCATCCACAGTTGACCGGGGCGTTACAGGCGTGTCTCTCAAGTTTTTAAATTTTCCTACCGGTTATTCATTTCTGCAAAGTCATGACAGAAGTGCTGAAACTGACTACCCATAGTGTCTGAATGGTCCAAGATAAGTCGTTGAAATTCGGCTAAAGACGTTCCCTAGGGCCTCACGAGTCGACAACGTGAGGAGATCGCTGGATTCTAGCCATGGCTTCTTCAAACTCGTCAATACCCCCATGGTATCCCCCATACACTCTATTTATAATAAACTAGGGCACCCCGCATTCGACGGCTATGATTGGTCGTAGATGCGGCGGGCCCGATTACATGAAATAAAATTGAAACATAACAATACAATATATGAAAAAGTATGAAACGACGAGCCGGATCCATCCGTGGAGTCGGATGGCTTATCCAATCAAGTCCTCTTGCGCGAATATACGAACATGGGTCCCGCCTTGCGGCGAGCTACCTCTGATGGATCCCCATCACTTTCCTTTCCACGAGAGTCAAAATTTTTGTGTGGTACATTCTAGTGATGAACAATTTGAGTCACAAGCTATGTTGATTAGTCCACAATCTTGAACATTTCATTTTTCTTAAATATTGGTTTGTATCAGTATTGTACAACAAATTATTTATTGACACCTGCAGAATTTGAACTTCCTATCAATTGGTTTACCTGTATTTGTGAACTTTTATCATCTCTAAATAGAATGTATCCTGAATTCCCTTTATAGTAACTTTATCTACATGTATTTTTCTTTCATTACTTATTCTTTTTTTCTTCTGGACACAATGCAGGTTCATCCATCTTCAGCACTCGAAACTAACGAAGATGGGCGGTTATCAGATTATGTTGTCTATCACGAACTTATAAGTACCTCTCGTCCCTTCATGAGAAATGTGTGTGCTGTCGATATGGCATGGGTTATGCCGATTATGAAGAAGCTAGAGAAGATGGATGTCTACAAGCTGAGGTATTATTCAAAATCCTTCTGCGATAGTAATATAAGGTCATTCACATGTTTATTTCTATGTTAACGTTCTTACAAAGGAGGAAGTTTGATATTTTCTGCATTCAGGTTTCCTTCCGTTTCATTATGTTGAAATTTATAATCATCATTAATGGACTTACCCCAATTATATAGAGACAACCTTATGAATAGTTGTTTTTCGCTCATTCCTCTTATGAAGAATAGAACTTTAAAGCAAAAGTTTAATAACACAGCAATACATTTACACACAACTTCTTCCCGAACACGCACAATGGAGTCGTAGACAGTCAAGTGAAATCTGCTCCACTCAATAACGTAACTTAACCACCTGAATTTAACTCTAAAAGTCACTTGTCTTGCACCCAAATATCACTTTATCTCTATCTTCAAACTGATTATGCTTATTATGTTTAAGTTTTAAATTGACAATTATGACCAAACTTTGATATTGTCTTTGTTATTGATCATGAATCGTGAAGTGGCGGTTTGGAGGCGGCCATAACTAAACCAGTTGAGCACGAGGCACACCCGCAGGCAAATAAAGTGATAAACAGCAGTGGCACAGGTGATTCTGTAGAAAGAAAAATCCAGGCAGCTCGTGAGCGGTATCTCGCTCGGAAAGGAAAGAAATGATGACTAGCATTCTGTAAAATCTGCATAAAATGTTTTCCCCTAGAATTTATGGCTCTTGATGCATTATTGTTTGCAGCAGTTGGTGTTAAATTATTTTCTTGTCATAAACAATAGATAAGCCGTTATTTTGTTTCAATTTATTTTAATTATTTGTCTTAGTCATACCGCTGCATTGTTTTAAGCATGGTGTGTGTTGATTTGTTTGTGAAAGAATAGAGAGACCCCCAACCTTATATACTTCTTGAATGAATAATTACAAGTATGAATACATTTATATAGGAAGAGATGGAGAAGAGAAGATCTCAATCCAAGATGTGGGACAAATACAAGAAATAAAAGGGCCTCTTAAATGGGCCTTTACAAGTGCTTTTCTAACACTCCCCCGCAAGCTGGAGCGTACAAGTCGTAGGCGCCAAGCTTGGATAAAAATTGGTAGTATAACGGACGGGAGAGAGCTTTGGTCAGGATATCATCAACTTGATTTGTAGCAGAAACATGTTTCAGATCTACCTTCTTTGACTGTACTTTTTCCCGAATAAAGTGGCAGTCAACTTCAATATGCTTTGTGCGTTCGTGAAATACCGGGTTCTTGGCAATATGTATGGCTGCTTGACTATCACAAAATAGGGTCGCCGGTGATGAAAGACAAACACCCAAGTCTTCCAGAAGGCTTTCAAGCCATGTTAACTCGGACACTACAGCAGCCATGGCCCGGTACTCAGCTTCAACAGAAGAGCGAGTGAACACATTCTGTTTCTTGCTACGGCATGTTATGAGATGACCACCGAAGTAGGTACAGAAACTAGATGTAGAGCGCCTATCATCAATGGATCATGCATAGTCAGCGTCCGAGTATGCAACAAGAGAGTGATGTGGATGACTTGTACACAAGCCCTTGTCCTGGAGCATTCTTGAGATACCGAAGAATGCGCTCGACAGCTTGAAAATGAGATGTCCTAGGGGCATGCATAAATCGACTCACGACTTCTACGACAAAGGAGATGTCTGGTCGAGTAATTGTAAGGTAGATCAGTTTTCCAACCAGGCGTCTGTAGTATTCCAGATTTGTAAGCAGCTTATCGTAGTCAGAGCTATGGGTCGATAGCTTGTGATTAGTGTCCATTGGAGTATCCGTAGGTTTGCATCCCGAATAGCCAACATCTTGAAGGTCCATACAATACTTCATTTGGGATAATACAAGACCATCAGGACGTCGTGCAACCTTAAGCCCGAGAAAATACCGTAGGTTACCAAGATCTTTTGTCTGAAAGGCGGAGTTCAACTATTGCTTTGTATGTTGTATCTCTGTAGTATCGTCGCCTGTAATGAGGATATCGTCAACATAGACAAGTAGAATCACAGTTCCGGTTGGCCGGTGTCGAGTGAAGAGAGAGAAGTCAGTCGAGCTCCTAGTGAAGCCAATATTGCGGACTACCTTGCTGAATTTGTCAAATCAAGCGCGCGGGGACTATTTGAGAACATAAATAGATTTCCGAAGATGACAAACCCAAGACTCCCTCGTGGTCTCAAACCCGGGAGGTTGATGCATATAAACAGTCTCCTGTAGATCACCATTGAGAAAGGTGTTCTTAACATCCAGCTGATAAAGAGGCCAATGACGGTGAACAGCCAAGGAAAGAAGAACTCGGACCGTGTTCAATTTGGCCACTGGAGAGAAAGTTTCCTCATAATCAAGGTCGTGTTGCTGAGTAAAACCCCGGGCCACGAGGAGGGCCTTCAGACGCTCAACAGTCCCATCCGCGGTATGTTTAACAACAAAGACTCACTTGCAGCTGATACAGTGTTAGTCTGCAGGAAGTGGAACCAGATCCCAAGTCTGGTTATCCCAAAGAGCCCTCATTTCATCCTCCATGGCCGCCCGCCACTCCGGGTGTTGAAGCGCCTCCTGCACAGTATTAGAAATAGAAATCGAGGAAAGTGAAGTGGAAAAGGCGTAGAGAGGTGGAGCGAGCCGGTGGAGAGAAATGTAGTTGGCCAGGGGATGGGCTGTAGAAGCAGGAGCCGGATCTGCCGGTGTCGGAGTGTCACTGGGAGCAGGGAACTGGGGTAGGGAACAATCCTTGGAGTCGCGACGAGTATAGACACGGATAACGGGCGGAGGGACTTTGGGAGCAGGAATAGAAGTGGAGGGAGAGGGCAAAAAGTAGGGCTCTATAGGAACGGCAGGTCGGGGCAGAGCAGGAGAGGAAAACGAGGAGGAGGAAGGTAAGTGAAAGGGCTGATCTTCGCAGAAGGTGACATCCGCGGAGACAACCATCTTGCCATCGGAAGGAGAGTAACAAACATACCCCTTTTGAGTACGGTAGTAGCCAACAAACATATATTTGGTCGCACGAGCAGCAAGTTTGTCGGAGGGAGGTCCAAGAAGATGAACATAACAAACGCACTCAAAGGCACGTGGGGAGAGAGTGGGTTGGTAGTGGGATAGAGGAGTTGGATAGGAATGGCAAAATCAAGAACAGAAGAAGGGAGGCGGTTAATGAGATGACATGTTGTGGAGACTGTGAAATTCCAATATTCGATTGGAACATGCATTTGAAACATGAGGGAGCGAGCACCATCGAGTAAATGACGATTCTTCCGTTCAGCCACCCAGTTTTGTTGAGGGGTATAGGCACACGAAGTTTGATGGATGATGTCAAATTCGGTGCAGATGGTGGAGAAGGTGCGCCCTATATATTCGCGAGCATTATCAGTGCGGAGGATTTTGAGTGGGGTGGTGAACTGCGTATGTACCTCAGTTACGAAGGCCGAGGTACTCCGGGTGCGCCCATTTACCAGCTGCCCCCTACCAATGATACTCCGGGTGCGACGATCCTGCATAAGAAAGGAAGAGGGAAAGAAGGTTAGTAAACAGTCAAGGTCGTTTGTTAGGCGACTAACAGAAAGTAAATTGAAAGGAGATCCCGGAACGTGAAGAACCGAGGAAAGAGAAAGTGTCGGGGTAAGTTGGAGGGCAGCGACGCCAGAGACCGGTAGTGTGTCACCATTGGCCACAGTGATACACAGGGGATGAGCCAACTGGAGATATTTGGAGGGCTTCTAGGAAGTAATATGGTGAGTAGCACCAGAATCAACGATCCAGTGAGGGCTGGGAGAGAGACAGGTTATATCTTCCGCAGAAAAGGTTGCAACCGAGCCGGAGGAGCGGTTGAGGACACCCTGTAGTTGATGGAGTTGGGTGCGGATCTCATCAATATTGTGTCGGGTAGTAGAGGTCGGATCCTGGGTGGGAGCCCCAGGGGAAGCAGGAGTAGTAGAGGAAGTGGCAGCGAGGTGGGGAGGCAACCCATGCTTGATGTAACAGGTGGCCTCAAGATGGCCACCCCGGCCACAATGTGCATTTGAGAGACGAGCGTCCCCCACATCCGCGTCCTGGAAATGGAGGTCTGCCCCCCCCCCCCGAGTGGAAGAGCCACGAGAAGGAGGGCGGGTTGGAAGGAGAGGCTGTTGAAGAAGAGCAAGGGCAAAGCTGGGAGGGGCCTCCGTAGGAGGCGTAACCCGAAGTAGCATGGAGCAGACGTCAGACAGTGACGGAGTCGTTGTGGAAGAGAGGATTTGGGCCCGAACACTATGCAGGTGGGGCGAAATGCGGGACATCATCATCGCTATGGTACCGCCTCTTTCTGGGCCTGTTGAGTAGCAAGATCCGTTATAGGAGGCTGATGTTGAATCCACGCCTCGGCTAGGGTCTTGGTCTGGGCAACAAAAGAAATCATGTCGCCGGGAGCACCTGTAACAAGATTCTGAAGGTTGGAGATAATATCATAGAGGTGCTGAAGAGTGTTTTGCCCAGAATAAAAAGAATGAAGCTCCTCCCACATTGTCTTGGTCGTATTATGATACATGGCCATCCGGTAGGGTTCGGTGTCCATAGAGTTGAGGAGCCAAGACTGGACCCGACTGTCATCACGAAGCCAATCATCGGAGGGAGCAACAGGAGTAGCCCGAGTCAGGTGGTGGAGAAGACCGTTTGTTTGGAGAACACGACGAACAGAGTGAACTCATTCTACAAAATTGTGTTTGCCAGTTAGAGAGATGGTAGTAATCCGCAATTCATCACGGAGGTCAGAAGCTGGAGTAGCCTCACGGGCTGGCGTGCGCGCAAGGGGTTGTCCACGATCACAATGAAATAATAATATAAGTCCGTACAAGAAATAAATCTAAAGCTGAAGAAAGATAAGGGTCTCATGCCCAGTACAATAGTACTCACTACAAAACGCTCGCGGAAGTAAAACTACTAATCACTCACTGATCCCCTGACTGATGGTGCTGCTACCATTCCTGTACTACGCTGGTTCACCTCCTCCTGCACCGTACTCTGGTTGGGTTGGTTATCCTGGAACTGCACCCTGTCTCCCAACTGGTGCCCCTAGTGTTATGCCCATCAGACCGTTAGTTTAAACTAAGTCTTGATCCCCCTCCCCTGCGACACCTAGGCATCGCGCGGGAAGGAAGAAAGGGGAAGTATGGAAAGTAGAGAGTAACAAAAGCAGATGACAATGGCCCTAACTATCATATGCTAAAAGTATCTATCAAAGAAATGACAAGTATATGAACAACATATAAAGACAGAAGTGTAGTAAGAGCAACATATAAAGTATAAGTAGAGCAGTTAAAATCATTACAGGAAAGTAACCTTAACTTACAAGAATATCCATACAGACTTATAAGTTAAGGAGTCGATTGCAAGCCTCTCATCGTATAAGCTATCTCATACAAGTGTATACGATGGGGTGTCAGGTTGTATGCAGGTATGTGTGATGTGATATGTTATGTCATGATTCATGCAAGTGCAACACGCACACACGACGCTATGCGCACAGACCTTTAGTTCCCCCATTTGGAGTTAGCTAAACTCTCAGGTACTTCACGTAGTGGTCAACGGAGGCAGTGGGTTGGGCCTAGCCTTTCTCCCCATTTGAGCTTGGTTTGACCAAGTTTGACTTGGGGGTGTTGACTTGGTCAACTAAGTGGGTTGACTGCTCAACTTAGTGTCTTAGGTCCCTTGCCACCACCCAAGTCCCTTGTGGCTTAGTGTAAACCACTTAGGTCCAACTAGGGCAATTAGACCTAACTAGGGCTTGACCCCTTAGGTTGACCCCCAATGGATCTTTAATGGCTCCAATGGACCTCCTAATGAGTTAGAGGTGTTATGGTAGGATCAAAGAGTCAAGGTGAAGCCCTAAAGTCAAACCCTAGGTTTGGTGTTTGAAATTTACTATTTGCAGACCAATGTGATTTTTACCCTCATGCCTAAGCTCATTTGGTTCCTTGTGCTTCATAGGGTTTTGTCATGACCAGTCATGACAAAACCATCTTAGGGGTCTAGTTGTTTGAGCAATGTTACATCATCGCTTGGAAAAGCACTATTACGCCCGATCAACATGTTTACACCATAAATGGAGCAGTGGCAACTGATAGATCTGTTCGATTAGAGCCGGTGCGGATAGTGGACACCGTGACAAGGAACTTGCGTTGGAAGAGTGTTCCTTTGGTGAACGTTCTGTGGTCTAACCATGGGAAGGAAGAATATGCTAGGGAGCCGGTGGACTTGATGCGGAAGCGCTACCCGGAGTTATTTCCACAAGGTAAAATTTCAAGCATATTATATTTTCATGCTTTATTCCCCCCACAGCCTTAGCCAGATTTCGGGGACAAAATTTTTTATTTTGTTTATAGGATTTGTAACATCCCGTTTCGCGCTAGGCTCCTTGCACTCGTTTTGAGTCAAGAGATTTGACTCAGGCTCGGGAAGGGTCGAGTGAGTCGACTGAAATCGATGAATAGAGCAGATTTTACTTAGAATAATTCAAGAACCTGAAGGCGTAAAGTGTGTTGAGTGCACTCGACGCCACTCGATGAATTTTAATTTAGAAGTATTCTAGAAGCTGAGGCGTTGAGTGGTCTCGACGCCACTCGACGAATTTTTACTTAAAATATTTTCTGGACTCGGAGGCGTTGAGTGCATTGAGTGTACTCGGCGCCATTCGACGAATATTATCTGGCTGATATTGGCATTGAGTGAACTCAACGAGGCGTTGAGTGGTCTCGACGTCACTCAATGCTTTTGACTTATAATTATTCTGAGACCTATTGGCATCGAGTGCGTTTAGTGCACTCAACGCCACTCGACGATTCGTCGAGTAAGGGTAAGTATACTCAATGCTTTTACTTAGAGATATTTTGGTACATGTAGGCATCGAGTGGGTTGAGTACCCTCGACGCCACTCGATGATTCGTCGAGTGAAGATATGCTTACTCAATGATTTTAACTTGGAAGTATGATGTACTTATAATAGGCGTCGAGTGGTCATGACGAATCTCAGAGATTCGTCGAGCGAGTATATGATACTCGACGATTTTAGCTTCAAAAAAATGTTGGACTGTCTAGGCGCCGAGTGGTCACGACGAATCTCGATGATTCGTCGAGTAAGTGTATGATACACGATGGGATTCGTCGATTCGTCCAGTATGAAGAGGGATACTCGACGAATTTACCTTGGACGGTTTTGCGGCACAGGCGGAATTTGTTGTCTTGTACATACGGGCTGAACCGTACTTCGGGATGTACACTGGATGGCTCCTTGGATCGGTCTTTTCAATAGGACTTAATTTAAGTAATAATGGGTGGTCCAGTGAGGAGGCGACACGTGGCGAGGTACATAACCCTAATATGTTGCTATAAAAAGGAAGAAATGGGAAACCCTAGCCGTCACTTTATTTTTCTTGTCGAGCCACTGCTTGCCGAACCCGACGGAGGAAGAGGAGTTGTCGGAGCCGATCTTCCGTTTCGTATGGGACGATACCAACGAGGAAGAAGCATGCCACCAAGGAGAGTGACGAGATCCATAGTCGGAACCGCCGGAAACGAGGTGAGCTTCCTACCCTCTCCCTTGGTGCTAGATCTCTAGTTATTATCTAGGAGAGATGTCGACTCAAAGGAGTTAGACTTGTGAGATGAAGATTTCCTAGGAAGAGACCTTGCTAGGACCTTGTACTAGGGATTTGATGTCTTCAACCTCTCCTCTCTTCGATGTGAAGTTGATGGACTTGGTTTCGTGAAGAGGAATGGTCTATTAAGGGTGAATAAGGGAGGAGGAAATTTTTGCATATAGTTCTGAATAAATGTCTAAAGAAAGAAGATGAACCGATGACGTTCATCTTGCTTTAAGATGCGTGCAGAAATCTATTTTCTGCGCACAACAAACTTTTTGGGTATGTTATGGCCAGATCTGTGCTTTTGACTAAACACGAAAGTCGTAGCACTTGGAAATACCTTTCCAACTGATGGTTACACATTTTCATATGAGTCTTGTAGACTCGGGAATGTCCAGTCGAAGTTGTTGTACAGTCCAGTCTTAAGTATATGTTGCTCTCGGGTTAGTGTAGATCCGGGTTTGAATTTGGTGGAGAGGTCATAGTAAATTAACGTTGAGATTTGCTAACCTTAATTTATTGGTGTTTGTGATAAACAAAGAACTGATGGGATAGATCCTTAAGTAAATAAATAATGTTGAGTTTTTGGTAAACTTAGTCTATACGTAATCGTGTTAAACTAATGATTTGGTGGAACATGATTGTACCAACAGTTTGAAGGAGTTTGACAAACAAATGGTTTGGATATGTTAGTGAACGAATGAATCGATGTGTTTGGTTGTACAAATGAGTTTCTAGTGAAATCCGATAGTGATGGGCATGATTATAATCAGGAGAACGAACTGGGTTTTGAAAAGAAGGTGTGATGTCCGACAACTGAATACATAACCCATAGCTATGTTATTATACTTGATGTGTATGTGAAGTATCATTATATTGTTGTGATTGACTTGTGATGCTACACTTGTTGTGGATGCTTGATCATGTGAAAAGGAATTGGATGTGGTTAATGCATGGCCATGTGATTTGATGATTAATGGAAATGTGATTAGTAGTCCACTGCTTAGAGTTGTGTCTCCCTACGGGTAGCAGTTTAGGATTGGTGGGTTGTATAAGGTTGCTTGGCACCTGTGTAAAAAATGAACCCTTAATATGGTATGAAAATATGAAAGGGTTGGAGTGCATGTGTTTTTGTCGCACTGGAATGATGTGTGGATAAGGGACTCAGTGTGGAGCCCTTGTGTGATGTTGAGCACGAAATATGAATAATAAAAGGGGACTCAGTGTGGAGCCCTTAAATGTGAAATTGTATGTGGTGTGAGTTGACACGCGGTGTCATAATCCTGGGCAAGCCTACGGGCTCGGTCTAAGGGCAGGTCTACGGGCTCGCCATTCATCACACAGACGTGAGTTGATAGATAGACTTTGGGCAGTTGGGCTTGGTCCTCGGGGCTCATTCCTGGGGTTCCTTCCATGCCAGGTGCACGGTTGGGCTTGGTCCTTTGATGATACGCTCCTATAGGCTCCTTCCGTGCCACGATGATAGGCCAGCGTAGGGATATGTTCTTGGTGCACATCTACTAGAGACCCCTCTATGTCGTAGTACGCGTGTGAGCTCTGCTGCTGTGTTCTTAGCTTTGAGGCGTAAGGAGGCCTAGGCTTGGTAGTGTGGACGCCCGCCTAGTAATGGAAAAGCTCGTTCCACTGTCATCGTCTGGCCACGACGGATGACGCCTGAGAGGTTAGCTACCTTCCCAAAAAGTGTACAAGTTTGTGTCAACATAGCAATTGCATGTGTGTGAACATGGGTGAGTCATTATAAGTCATTCATAACATAACATTGCACCGCATAAGATCCTTATCATATAAGTTTGTATGGACACTCTTATATGATAAGTTAATTTACTGTTAAGGTGATCCTTAACTTATATGTCTGTATGAGCATTCATATAAGTTGAGTTACTTCCTGTTGTATATTCATACTTGTACACTGCTATTGATAGTAGAACTGCTAGTATAAATTATTGTAGTTACTTCTGATATATTAATGGTTACTCTGATATAGTTTAGCACTTTGCCACTTGTTTTGTACTACAGCTAGTATATATATTGTACCCTTTTCCTTTCTCCACCTGATGCCTAAGAGCCGTCGAGGGTGCGGATGTGATAGCCACTTAGTCTTTATGAATAACGGTTGCTACGTCTTTCTTTTTAGGAGGAAACCCAATACATAGGACAGCAGCGGTTTTGTAGGAGGATAACCATGTCAGGGTGATAGGTCTTGATGTGATGATACCATCGCTGTCATCAGTTACTGATGTGAGTTTTTGAGAGATTCTAGTTGTAGCCCTTTGGGCAAAGTTTTTATGAACTCTGATATTATAGAAGCCTTGGTAGCTTCTTTTTACTATTGTACTTGTTTTGGACATATATGCTTATGTGAATTTTGATTTTTATACTCTCTTATATTGGGTTGGCATGAATGATATTAGTTTAGCCGGCGGGATAGGCGTCTTGTGGTACAGATCGACCCATGTGTTGTCGCTACCGTAAGGCGGCAGTTCAGGGCATAAGATTCCCCTCGGTCGTGTCTTGTGTTCCGGGAGGGGGGTCTTATATATGCAATATTAACAGCCTTGGTCCAAAAATGGTTAGGCAGCCCATACTCAGAAAATATAGTGCATCCAATATTTGTCGTTCTTCTGAGGGACTGATAGTGTCTCCTGCTCTCTCTTCCACTTCCTCTCACAGCTTCCTTCAAACTATTGTCGGTGCACCTCGAAGGATTTGTCTACCGCGATCTGAGCCTCAACTCGATGGATGAGGTCAGAATAGCTAGGCATTGTCTCACTCATTAGCAAGCAGTGGAACCCAACATGACGGAATCCTCTGAGGAAAACTCTGTGCTAGATCTTGGGGTCGACCCCATAAATTTTTTGCGCCTCTAAAGCGAAGCAAAGGAAGAAATCCTTAAGCTTCTACCCCATTCTAATGAATCCCAGAAAGATGAGAGGGGTCCTGAATGATTCGGTGGCTGGTGATAAATTGGTCTGCGAACAGTCGAGTTAACGCTACAAAATTGTTGATTCCTCCCTCTTTCAGAGAATAGAACCATGTGTGAGCATATCCCTTCTAAGTTATCAAGAATACTTGACAAAGGATTTGTTCAGGAGCATTTTAGATTTGCATGATTGTCATGAAGTAGTTAATATGCTCCATATATAGGATCACATGTCCCATCAAAGGTCTCAAAGTTGAGAAGTTTGAACACATATGAAATGGGATGTTCTGGAATCTATGGAACTAGTGGGAATTCATGGTGGAAGGGGTGGTGCATGCATGTGACTTAACACCCTCCATGCCTATATTATTCTTCAACCAAGTTTCTCACTTCCTCGTGAGTGAGCCTTCCACCGGCCTGTCTGACATGTACTTTCATTGGGTGTGGGGGAGGGAGGGTCAGTGGCGCACGGTTGAAAAGTCCTCCAAGCAGCGCGACGTATATGGAGTTGTCAGTGTCAGATAACTCGTCCACAATATATGGGAACTTTAATTATAGCGGTATCTTCCTGCAAAGCTCGTTTTGGGGCCAGCAAAGGTCGGCCACCTGGGGTAACGACCGGGTTGGGGGTGTGTGAGGCCCTATATCCCTCAGTGGGTTGATCACCTCAGTTTGGCGCTCCTCCATCAAGCACGCCCAATTTTCTACTGATGCGGCCAACGCGTGGATGGCTTCTTTGAGAAGCGGAATGTTTCTTGCAGGTGAGTTGGCAGGGGCTAGATCAGCACTCCTTTTGAGTTGCCCCGATGGTCGTGCATGTGCTTCTTCTTGCCACTATCGTCGACTTTGAGTACACTATAGAGCGATACAATCTTCAAAAGTTCTTCAGAATTTTGAGAACATAGATCTCATAAACGGCTACAAATTATTGTGGGTCGCTTAGCATTCCCACAAACTAGAAGAAATGGACCATCATAGCTAGAGATTGAACTAAGCACGCAAACACTCAAAAAAGAGAGCCAATAACATGACCATGAGACGTTTTTTTGTGGAAAATCTGGAAAGGGAAAAAACCATAGGGTCGGGCCCAATTCAAAAAAAATCACTAGTTATATTAGGTTACAAGAGTTTGAGTTCCTAAGAGAGTTATAGGTCTACGTTCATTTACAAATTCTTTAGAAAAGGCTTAGTCTTCAAAAGAACTGGTAGGAGCAGTTTCTGGATCAGATCCATCAAAAGCTGAACAAACTATGAGCAGAGGAGGATGAACGAAGAGTCAAGTCTGCACTGAAAAACTTCAAAGCTCTGACTTCTCCTTTTTCTGTCTTCAAATGAAGGCATGGTTGCCTTTTATAGCTTTCTAAAGGATGTGCCAGTAATTACACCCTTTTTAATGCAGACCAGGCAAATAGGAATGCACGATATTGGTCACCTAGGTCATCATTTTAGAATAAGATGGTCTTGCCCCCCGAGCGATTTGACATCCCAACTCGAGCCAGACCCCCTTGTGACTTGTGTCACTACAAGTCGGCCTAGACTAGGTAGAAGTTCTCAGGCTGTGAGGTAGATGTGGTTTAGTTATGGTTAACATAGGTGCATGATTTAAGTTAAGAAGTTGTAATTAGGAGAGATCGCTATAGGATCACTAGGTCATTGTGCTAAACTTATATATATATACACACACGCGAGCTGCAGCCGAGATGCGTCGAATTGAATTCAACGAGCGTCGATAAGCACTCGACGCTATTTGCGTCGAATAAAACTAGATATTGTGTCGATAAACACTCGATGCAACCTACGTCGAATGGAACTCGGCGTTGCATCAATAAGCACTCGACGCAACATGTGACGAATGGAACTCGACGTTGTGTCGGTATGCACTTGACGCAACCTGCGTCGAATGGAACTCGGGATTACGTCGATAAATACTCAACGCAACTTAAAGTGTACTCGACGTTATACAGAGCAACTGTCAGAAAAAGAAGTGACATGGCCCCCTCACCGTCCAAATTTAATTTCTTGTTTATCCCAAGGCTAAAAATAAATATTACCTTATGAGAGGTGACAGATGGCATGATATGGCATTTCTAGGCATGGGAAATGTTTTTTCATTAATGCTGTCAAATTCCAAGGTAGGGTAAATAACTCCCACCCCATCCGTTGGAATTATTCTCAACTCTCCAACCAGAGAGTAACGGCTTTTTCTGGAGGAAGAAACTTAGGATTCATTTGTTTCGGCGGTGGCGGGTCGATTTGGCGGGTGGAAACGGAGTGTTCGAAACGGAGGGGGGAGGTGGCTTCTCCAAGCGAGGCTTTTTGGGGCGTTTCTCAAGGCGGGCGGGTGGAAACGGAGCAAATGCCGCCGGAGGTTCATTTGTTTACCCGCCTTCCGGCGGCGTTTGCCCAAAACGGAGCACCGAAACGCCCAAACAAATAGAGCCTTAGGAGGAGTTGGAGCGTTGCCGACCACTGTCATTATGCCGCAAAATCAGGTGACTTCTTACCCTCTCCTTTGATGTTAGGTCTTTAGATCAAAATAGGAGAGACATTGAGCTCAAGATATTTCAATTTGAGCAAGATCTATGGAGTTTCATAGGAAGAGTCCACACTACAACTTCCTGGAGGAACCAAACCCTAATGCTTCCTTATAAAAAGGAATACACGAAAAACCCTAGCCTAACTCTTCCTTGATGAGTCGTTCTTTCGGTGCCGAGCTCGACGAGGACAAAGAGGTTGCCGGTGGTGGATTTCCAGGAAGGACGACTGAAGCGCCGGTGTCGGACCTTCCTGGAGGAACTCCGAAGTTGTTTCTCTCGGTGTTCCTTGTCTCCAGGAGAGCAATTTGAAGAGGATCAGACGTCGTCATGCCTCCAAGAAGAAGAAGAACGAGGTCTATGGCTGGAAATGAGGTGAGCTTCCTACCATCTCCCTTGGTGCTAGATCTTTATATCTACTATAGGAGAGATGTCGGCTCAAGAAAGCTCGACATTGGAGCGTAATGGAGATCTCCTAGGTAGAGACAACGCTAGGACCTTTGTCCTAGAGTTTTGTTGTCTTCAGCCTTTCCTCTTTTAATTATGAGGATGATGGACTTGGTTTCGTGAAGAATGGTGGTCTTTTGAGGGTGAATAAGGGAGGAGGAAGAGCTGAATGTATCTTTGTATGAATGGCGAGAGGAAGAAGACGAACCGATGTCGTTTGTTCAACTTTACAATGTGTGCAGAAATCTGATTTTTGTACGCAGCAGGCTTCGTGCTCAATTTAAGCCATGATCTGGGCACTTCTAGGTTTTGGGCTGAACACGAAAGTTGTAGCCCTCGTAAAGAACTTTCCAACGGATGGTTTCACGTTTTCTGGTGAGCATTGTGGCTCCCAAAAATTGCGACGGATGTTGCTGTATTGAACTAACATAAGGCCAGGACAGATTTTCTAGCCTTGGATGACATCTTGTGTTGGGAGAATCTAATTTGAGGAAACTGTGATGAGCGAATGCGTTATGTATGTGTTTTGATAGTCCTTGGATGTACAAATGGTTTATCTATGCAATCTGAGGAAAGTGCATACAATAATACTATGATGGTTGATATGTATTTGAAGAGTAATTGGTGCGCTTGTATGATATACGTAATCGATAGCACGTGATGAACAATAAACAATGAAAGAACTTGTGGTGTGTGATTGTACACGATTATTAATTATCTAGAAACGTATATGTTATGTTGATCGTTTCTGGGAACATGATGTGTTGAAGGATAAATGATTTGATGTGTGAGCGCATGCTAAACATAGAAAAAGGGGCTAGATGAATATTACACCCATGGCCATGCTATGAGCTTATTGACAATATGAATTGAAAGTATGATGATAAGGGACTCAGTGTGGAGCCCTTGAATGCTTTGAGCACGGGTTTGGTATGATGATAAGGGACTCAGTGTGGAGCTCTTGCGTGCTTTTGAGCATGAGTTTGGTATGATGATAAGGGACTCAGTGTGGAGCCCTTGCATGATTTTGAGCATGATATTGGTATGATGAGAAGGGACACGGTTGGAGCACTTGGATGTTTGATGGTATGGCTACGTGTAATTACATGCGGTGTGTGTTGACACACGGTGTCATAATCCTGGGTTAGGGATAGTATGACAGGTTTATGGGCTCGTCAGTCATCACACTGGCAGGAGTTGACAGATAAACCTTGGGTGGTTGGGCTTGGTCCTCGGTACTCATTCTCGAGGCTCCTTTCGTTCCAGTGGACTGTTGGGCATGGTCCTTTAGTGATACACTCCCAGAGGCTCCTTCCGCGCCACGACGATAGGACAGTTGGCCTGTGTTCTTGGTTCACATCTACCCGAGACCCCTTCTGAGCCATAATACATAGAGGCTCCACTGTTGTGTTCTTAGCATTTAGGCGTACGGAGGCCTAGGCCTGGTAGTGTGGATACCAACCTAGTAGTGGAGACACCCGCTCTACTGTTACCGTTTGGCAACAATGGATGACACCTGAGAGGTTAACTACCTGTTCAAAAAGTGGGAACTAAAGGACTATGTCGGCATAGCAAAACAGAGTACGTGAGTTGCATAGGTGCATCATAAACCATCATTGCATTGCACCGCATAAGATCTTCATCATATAAATTTATATGGGTACTTTTATATGATGAGTTACTTTTTATTAAGCTGATCCTTAACTTATAAATATATATGAGCATTTTTATAAGTTAAGTTCTATTTTTGTTTGTAGTATTGAATGTTGATAGTTGACTGCTTTTACTTTTATAGTACTGTTAATGTAGAATGATGCTACTATCTTGTGTACATTGCTACTATTACCCTTATTATAAATAGAGATATACCACCTGCTTGTACTTACTGTTTATATATATATATATATATATATATATATATATATATATATATATATATATATATATATATATATATATATATATATATATATATATATATATATATATATATATATATATATTGTACCATTCTTTCTTTCTCCCGCTCGGTGCCTAAGAGTCGCCGGGGTGAGAGGATGAGATAGCAACTTAGTCTTTATGACTAGCAGTTGCTACAACTACCTTTTTAGGACACTTAGCAGATAGAGTAACAGCAGCAGATTATGCAGGAGGGAAGCCGGGCCAGGGGATATGGCCTGATACGACGATACCCTCACTGTCGTCGGTTACTGATGTGAGATTTTGATAGGCTATTTGTTGTAGCCCTTGGGGCATTTAACTCTGATATGTATTCAGGAGCTATGTAGCTACCTGTAACTAACTTTTGGACTCATACTAGTGTGGATTTTGACTCCTGTATATTTCTTTATGTTGGGTTGGCATGGATAATATTTGTGAGAGCTGGCAGAATAAGCGTCTTGAGTCAACCCGTATGTTGGCGCTAATGCAAGGCGGCTGTTTTGGGCATAAGACCCCCTTCAGTCGTGTGTTGTGTATCAGCTTGCAACGATCCTGCCCTAAAGAAGTCATTGAACAATGGTGCCACCCCTGTAACGCCCCCGGTTTTTCCTAGTATTATTCTTTTGTCTGCTGACGTCATTATAGCGGAAGGGCGTTACGTGTCCGTGAGTTGACGGTGCGACGCCGTTTGTGTTTTTTTTGTTTTGACGTCCGTTAGGTTTGACCGGCTAGATTTTGGGATATGCGTCGGAACCGAAATTTCTTTTACATCGGGAAGCTGAGTTTTATAATTTCTAACTTGCTCGTCGAGTTTCGTCGCAATCCGAGCTTTTTTTTTGGAGTCTCGACCCACGTTTGAAATTCGGATAATTAAAAATTATCGTAACTTCGTTAGGCCATAACTCGAGTTCGGTGCGTCGGATTTTGATTCCGACTTCGTCATTGGGTTCGTAGCGTCGACATTCGCCTGCGACGCGAATTTCGTCCGTTTTGACGCGCGTTTGGGTCTTCGTAATAGTATAGAAATTATAAATAAATTTAACTTTTTTAGCTTTTCTGCGCTCAGAGATCTCCGAGCGGAGCTCAGAGATTTCTGCGCTCAGAGATCTCCGAGCGGAGCTCCGAGATCTCTGCGCTCAGAGATCTCTGCGCTCAGAGATCTCTGCGCTCAGAGATCTCTGCGCTCAGAGATCTCCGAGCGGAGCTCAGAGATCTCCGAGCGGAGCTCAGAGATCTCTGCGCTCAGAGATCTCCGAGCGGAGCTCAGAGATCTCTGAGCCTTCCTTTTCTTTCTTTGGTTATAGCCATTATAATATTTATAATAATAATAATATTATTATTATTATATATAATATAAGTTTTTCTTCCTCCCGAAGCAAGAACGAGCCCCCATTTCCTTTCCCATGTTCTTTTCGGCCGAAGCAGTGCAGCGAATTCCTTTTTCTCGGGAGCCTTCCGACCGCCGCCGACGGAGCTCCGGTGCTCGGAATCGCGAGTCGAACATAGATTCGGAAAGCTCTCGCCGAGATCTACGCGGTCGTGGTGAGTATTTCTACTTTCATGGAATTTCTCCGTTAGGGTTTTTGGCCCTAACTTCTGTTTCGACCTTATTGTTGTAGATTTCTTTTTCCCGCCTTCGCTAGGGCCGATCTGCGTCGTGGTGCCTTCCGAAGTGCGGTTTCGGGTGGTTGAGGCAAGTGGTGATCTTGCTCTTCTCCTTTTTGCTACGTTTTTTTTTTCTCCTTTATGCTTCTAGCGAGTTTTTAAATGTTAAGTTCATTTTTTTTTGTTCGTTTAGCCCTTTCTCATTACAATATCATTATCTCGTTTCTTAAAATCCTAAATTATTATCTGGTAGACCTTATCTCTTGCCTTTGATTGAGTCATAAAATGATAAATCTGTTGGAGGTCGTACACGATGTTGGCGGTGCCACCGGTGCGATGCTCTTTTAGAATGATAAATCTGTTGGAGGTCGTACACGATGTTGGCGGTGCCACCGGTGCGATGCTCTGAGGGCTGTGACGATGTGTGATGGTATTATCCCCGCACAGTTTCTCTTTTGATTTCTGATGAGCTGATCAGTCTCTTTAATTTGAATAAGATTAATGATCTGAAAATGAATGTTATTTGTCTGTGGTGAGTTTGATTTTGTCCGTCTTCACTCATCTTTTGGCGGGCTCTTTTCCGATTGATTTCTATCGCTAGTTATGACTAGTTTTGTTTAATCTGACCCTTGCAGCTAATGTTTCCCTCCGGTCTCGCAGAGGTTTGCTTACTTTCCTGTTTTTCTTCGTCGCTTGTAACTTGTTTCTGAGGTGTTCTTTCTTTGAATGCCTCAGGTTCTGGACTGTAGCAGGTGTTAGTGGGAAGCTGCGTCAGTTACCGTTTTCTGACCCTCTTGGGGTAGGGTTTTCTATGAGCTTGCCGACCCATGGGTTCGTGTCAGGTGTTGACGCCCATGGTGCCGCTTTGTTAAACTTTCCGCTACCTTGTTGCTGTTACTCTTTGATTGCTTTTGGACTCTTGTTCTGGAACGATTAGTTATGGCTTGGCTTGGGAGCCCCCCTTGCTTAGATATACTAAGGCAGTCGGAGCATTGCATACCATAATTTGAAATGTTAATCTCATTACTTTCTGCGCATGATAAATCTACTTTTATGTACAGTAAATCTAGACGTCTGATACTGCATGGTGCACCTCACTTGGTCTTCACGAGCATTTAGGTCACCAAATGAATAAATTAAGTATTTTTCCACTGCGTAAAACTATATTTTCAAACCGTGGACTAGTTGATCCACCTAGCCGAGGGACACGGCTTCGCATATTGTGCATAAATTTTATATGGATCATATTGAGTTTAAAAAAAAAGATTTCTATGAGTTGCGAGAGACGATGAGTTGCCTTAACGTCAGTAGATGTCCCCTACGTGACGTGGCATCACAATGCGTAGTTTCCCCTACTCTGTTAGTGTTTTAAATGCTGGGAAAATGCGGGTTGTGACAGTTGGTATCAGAGGGAGGTTCTGTGAAAAAGGTAGTTGGGTGGTTTGGCGAGTGAGTCGAATGACTGCTACCCTAAGCAGAACCTCAAGCGATCATTTCATTGTTTACACACACCGATATGTCATCGGTATGTCTTGACCGAAGCACAGTCACTACACTCATAGCATGATAAGAAGTATACAAGACATATTATGTAGTATGGGATGCATAATATGTGTTGTATATAGATCCATCATAGGAGGTGACATGTGACGGTTATGTAGTATGTGATGCATAACCACCATTACATGAATGCTCATTAGCACGTTTTTTTTTCGTTACATGTAATGTTATGTAGTATGGGATGCATAACATTGCATGTGTACTCCGCTCATAACATGCATTAAGGCCTCTTTCTAGAATGCATAGCACTGCATACAATCATATCATCGCATAAGCACGCGTGCCAAGTTAAAGACATACCAGATGACATATGTACACACATGATTTGAAAAGAAATTTAAATGTTCATGCACTCATGTTCACGCACTCATGTCATACATTCATATCATCCTAGTTAAGTTCATAGCATTGTTTCATGGAATTCCAGAGCAAGGTAACAGCAATAGCAGATAAATTTCTTTTCCGTTCCAAAATGATCCGTGATATATTTTCCGTGTCTGCTTGGCTTAAGTGCCTTAAGCCGATTTTTGAGTTGATGTCCATCTATCTTGTAGACATGCATCGTGGGAGAACAACGCGATCGACTCCCCAGCCTGAGGGAGAGTCTTCTGGTGGTCAGAGCGCGTCCGTGATCGAAAGTCTGCGTCAGAGCAATGAGGCTTTGACTAGGCAGATAGACGCGATGCAGACTCAAATTCAGTCCCTGGTGTCTGCTGCCGCGGTGCAGCAACCTGTCGCGCAAGAACCGGTGGTGAGTCCAGCTGTTCCTGCTCCTTTGTTGCCTCCAGTGGCATTGCCACCGGAGATGAACTTCATTTCCCACTTACAGCGTTTGGGACCTCCTACCTATGATGGTAGGGCAGACTTCATGGCCTTGGATGATTGAGTGATCGGCATGGAGGAGATGTTCTTCTATTCAGGCATCTCCGAAGCTTCGAAGGTGATGGTGGCTGCTTATCAATTGAAGGGACTGGCGAAAGGTTGGTGGATCAGGGAGAAGGAAAGTCTTGTCGAGGGATGCTCGTGGGAGGTGTTTAAAGCCATGTTGCTTAAGAAGTTTCTCCCTTCGGTTGAGCGCGACTGATTGATGAACAGCTTCTTGCATCTGAAGCAGAGGCAGCTCACCGTCAGTGAGTATGAGATTGAGTTCAACAAGTTGAGCAGGTTCGCCCCAGAATTGGTGGCTTCTGAGGAAGGAAGGGTTAAGCGGTTTTTGAGTGTTCTCACTGGCGACATCCAGCAGTGGGCTAGTGCTTATGGGTCAGGAACTTATGCTGAAGCAGTGGAGGCCGCTTTGAAGGCCGAGTCTATTGAAAAGATAAAGAATCGTGGACAACAGGTGAAGAGTGATAAGAGGAAGTTGGACGATCGAGAGAGTTCAAAGGCATCACACTCGGACTCAAGGAAGAGGGGTATGGGGCACTGTAGCTTCTGCGGCAAGCGGGGTCATCCGTTCGAAAAGTGTTTCAAGAGGCTCGATACGCAGGAGCAGTCGAGGATTAGTGCGATTCAGGATGCACCCAAGGTTATCCCGGTATGCTCTTTCTGCTCTAAGCCCGGTCATGAGGCGGCCTGGTGTTTCAGGAAAACTGGGTGTTGTTTTCTATGTGGGCAGAGAGGCCATCGTAGGGCTGACTGCCCAAGCTCTCAAACCGTGACTTCAGCGGTTCCTCTGCAGACCTTGCTGCCGCCCCCGCGGATCGTGGACAAATGGAAGGGCAAGCTTAATGTGTTGACTAGAGATGAAGCTCAAGCTTCAGCACACATGATATCTGGTCAGTTTCCTTCTTCCTAACTTGTTCCCTTCCTTCTTGTTTTAGCTTACTAGTTGTTTGGGGATGCATGCTTGCTTAGTTGAATTCAAGGTGAAAAATAAGTGGGCGCGTGTCCTATTTGATTCGGGAGCTTCTCACTCTTTTGTCGCTCAGAGTTTTGTTGACAGGCACCGATGGCCTGTTGATCGGTTGGATGATGCCTTGTCTGTTAAGTTTCCATCTGGAGAACAGGTTACGTCAGATCGGGGTATCCGAGAGTGCCCCATTTCCTTGGGTGGTGTCCAAGTTCTCGCAGATTTAAAGATGCTGGATTTGGCAGACTTCGATGTGATTCTTGGAATGGATTGGTTGTCCAAATTTGATGTCGTGATCAAGTGCAAGGAGAAGCGGCTAGATTTCAAGTGGGGAGACGGCCGTCCTTTGAGTGTTTATGGCCTTCCTCGAAAGGGATCTCCAATTATATCCGCGGTACGTGCCCACCGAGCTTTAGCATATGGTTGTGAGGGTTTCTTGGTTTCTATCAGTGCATTGGAAGCTTCTCGTGTTGAGCCAGCCGTGGAGGGCATCCCGGTGGTGCGAGAGTTTCCTGATGTTTTTCCTGATAAGCTTTACGGTCTCCCTCCCGAAAGGGAGGTGGAGTTTTCTATAGACCTCGAGCCAGGCACCCGGCCCATTGCTAGGGCACCGTACCGCATGGCGCCTCGTGAGTTAGAAGAATTACGTGTTCAGTTGGATGAGCTGCTGGAGTGTGGTTTCATTAGACCGAGTACCTCTCCATGGGCCGCTCCTGTTCTCTTTGTGAAAAAGAAGGACGGTTCCATGAGGTTGTGTATCGATTACCGAGGGCTGAACAAGGTGACTATCAAGAATAGATATCCTTTGTCGCGGATTGACGACTTGTTCGACCAGCTGTGTGGGTGCATCAGGTTCTCGAAGATTGATCTCCGTTCAGGCTACCACCAGATGAGGGTTTGTGAGTCAGACATTCCTCTGACAGCTTTTAGATCCTGACACGGACATTTTGAGTTCCTCGTGTTATCCTTCGGTTTGACTAACGCGCCTTCTGCGTTCATGGATCTGATGAACCGTGTGTTCAAGGATTTCCTTGATCGATTTGTGGTCGTCTTCGTCGACGACGTCCTCATCTATTCTCACAGCGATGAGGAGCATGCCCATCATTTGCGGTTAGTTCTGTCTGTCCTGAGAGAGCATAAGATGTATGCTAAGCTTAGCAAGTGCGAGTTTTGGCTGTCTCGGGTGTCCTTCTTAGGACATGTGGTGAGCAAGGATGAAATCTCTGTTGATCCAGCCAAGATTTCAGTGGTGATGGATTGGAAGAGACCTTATACACCAAAGGAGATCAGAAGTTTCTTGGGCTTGGCTGGATACTATAGGAGATTTGTGGAAGGTTTCTCCACGCTGTCCGCTCCGATGACGCGTCTGACGCAAAAGAATGTCGCCTTCATTTGGAGCGATAAGTGTGAGGAGGCTTTCCAAGAGTTGAAGAGAAGGTTGTGCACTGCCCCAATTCTGATTCTGCCTATTGAGGGAGTGGAGTATACAGTGTATGTTGATGCTTCGCACATTGGACTTGGTTGTGTTTTGATGTAGGAGGGGAAGGTGATCGCCTATGGATCTAGGCAATTGAAGGTTCATGAGAAGAACTACCCTACTCATGATTTGGAGTTTGCGGCAGTGATCTATGCCCTGAAGCTGTGGAGGCATTTATTATATGGCGCCGTGTGTAAGATTTATACAGATCATAAAAGTCTGAAGTATGTATTCACACAAAAAGAGCTGAATTTGCGCCAGCGCCGGTGGTTGGAGTATGTGGCTGATTATGAAGTGGACATCCTCTATCATCCTGGTAAGGCCAATGTGGTGGTCGATGCTTTGAGTAGGAAGACGGCTCAGATATTTAATTTATCGGTTCGAGCCTTGGTTGAGGAGTTTCTTTTGATGGATATTTCGGTGGCGAGCCGTGGCGAGCCCTCTGGCTGGGAAGCCGAGGTGCCTTCTTGGATTTCTCTGACGAGATTGCATCAGAAGGATGACCCGGATTTGCAGCACTTGCGAGCTAGGACCAAGAAAGGAGAATTATCTGATTTCTCTATTGATGAGCTTGACACCCTCTTGTATAGAGGTAGATTCTGTATCCCGGCGGTGGGAGATATTCGAGTGATGATTTGCAACGAAGCTCACGGATCTAGCGTGGCTTACCACCCAGGTTCCACCAAGATGTATAGAGATCTGAAGCAAATCGTGTGGTGGTCGGGCATGAAGAATGACATCGCCAAATTTGTATCGGAGTGCTTCACGTGCAAGCGGGTGAAGGCCGATCATGGCAGGCCTGGAGGAAAATTGACCCCTTTGGAAGTTCCCATGTGGAAATGGGAGAGTATCTCGATGGACTTCATTACTGGATTACCGAGGTCCCCTCGTGGACATGATTCTGTTTGGGTCATAGTGGACCGGTTGACGAAGTGTGCCCATTTCGTTCCCTTCAAGGTTGGCTATTCGATGGAGAAGATCGCAGAGTTGTATGTGGATGAGGTCATTAGATTGCATGGCGTGCCTGTAAACATTGTGTCAGATCGGGACTCAAGATATATGTCACGTTTCTGGCAGAGCTTGCATGGAGCTTTGGGCACCGACCTCCGGTATTCTACCGCTTATCATCCACAGACAAATGGTCAGACGGAGAGAGTGAATCAGATCGTGGAGGACATGATCAGGTGTTATATTCTGGATCATGGTGGCGCATGGGATCAGCGTTTGAGATTGATGGAGTTTGCATATAATAACAGTTACCAAGAGAGTCTACAGATGGCACCTTTTGAAGCATTGTATGGGAGGCGCTGCAAGACTCCCTTTTTTTGGGCCGAAGTCGGTGAGAGACCGTTGTTAGGTCCAGAAGCTTTGGTGGAAATGGAAGAGGCGGTGACTAATATTCGGGAGAAGCTCCGCGTTGCTCAGGAGCGGTATGAAAAATATGCCAATCAAAGAAGGGCAGATCTGGAGTTTGAGGTTGGGAGCAGTGTTTTTCTGAAAGTCTCTCCGGTGCCAGGCGTTAAAAGATTTGGGAAGAACCACAAGTTGGATCCCAGATATGTTTGGCCATTTCAGGTCGTTGAGCGCATCGGAGTGTCTGCTTATAGATTGGAGTTACCTGCTACCTTCCCTGGCGTCCATGATGTGTTTCATGTGAGTCAGTTGAGGAAGTGTGTCCGCAGCAATCGTCAAGTCCTCGATTCGGTGCCTCAGATTCAGCCCAATTTGTCTTATGTTGAGGAACCTGTCCGTATTCTAGAGACTCAAGAGCGTGTGTTGCGGAGGAAATCCTTTCCCATGGTAAAAGTTCTCTGGCGAAATCATGACGTCGAGAGCGCGACATGGGAGTTGGAATCAGCTATGCGGGAGTCTCATCCGCAACTCTTCATTTAATTATCCCAGGTGAAACTCTTCTTCCTGCACCGTTTATTTTGTCCCGATAATGTTTTCTGTTCGTACGTCAAGTTTCGGGACGAAACTTTCTTTTAGGGGGAGTGGTTGTAACGCCCCCGGTTTTTCCTAGTATTATTCTTTTGTCTGCTGACGTCATTATAGCGTAAGGGCGTTACGTGTCCGTGAGTTGACGGTGCGACGCCGTTTGTGTTTTTTTTTTGTTTTGGCGTCCGTTAGGTTTGACCGGCTAGATTTTGGGATATGCGTCGGAACCGAAATTTCTTTTACATCGGGAAGCTGAGTTTTATAATTTCTGACTTGCTCGTCGAGTTTCGTCGCAATCCGAGCTTTTTTTTTGGAGTCTCGACTCGCGTTTGAAATTCGGATAATTAAAAATTATCGTAACTTCGTTAGGCCATAAATCGAGTTCGGTGCGTTGGATTTTGATTCCGACTTCGTCGTTGGGTTCGTAGCGTCGACATTCGCCTGCGACGCGAATTTCGTCCGTTTTGACACGCGTTTGGGTCTTCGTAATAGTATAGAAATTATAAATAAATTTAACCTTTTTAGCTTTTCTGCGCTCAGAGATCTCCGAGCGGAGCTCAGAGATTTCTGCGCTCAGAGATCTCCGAGCGGAGCTCAGAGATCTCTGCGCTCAGAGATCTCCGAGCGGAGCTCAGAGATCTCCGAGCGGAGCTCAGAGATCTCCGAGCGGAGCTCAGAGATCTCTGAGCCTTCCTTTTCTTTCTTTGGTTATAGCCATTATAATATTTATAATAATAATATTATTATTATTATTATTATATATACTATAAGTTTTTCTTCCTCCCGAAGTAAGAACGAGCCCCCATTTCCTTTCCCCTGTTTTTTTCGGCCGAAGCAGTGCAGCGAATTCCTTTTTCTCGGGAGCCTTCCGACCGCCGCCGACGGAGCTCCGGTGCTCGGAATCGCGAGCCGAACATAGATTCGGAAAGCTCTCGCCGAGATCTACGCGGTCGTGGTGAGTATTTCTACTTTCATGGAATTTCTCCGTTAGGGTTTTTGGACCTAACTTCTGTTTCGACCTTATTGTTGTAGATTTCTTTTTCTCGCCTTCGCTAGGGCCGATCTGCGTCGTGGTGCCTTCCGAAGTGCGGTTTCGGGTGGTTGAGGCAAGTGGTGATCTTGCTCTTCTCCTTTTTGCTACGTTTTTTTTTCTCCTTTATGCTTCTAGCGAGTTTTCAAATGTTAAGTTCATTTTTTTTGTTCGTTTAGCCCTTTCTCATTACAATATCATTATCTCGTTTCTTAAAATCCTAAATTATTATCTGGTAGGCCTTATCTCTTGCCTTTGATTGAGTCATAAAATGATAAATCTGTTGGAGGTCGTACACGATGTTGGCGGTGCTACCGGTACGATGCTCTTTTAGAATGATAAATCTGTTGGAGGTTGTACACGATGTTGGCGGTGCCACTGGTGCGATGCTCTGAGGGCTGTGACGATGTGTGATGGTATTATCCCCGCACAGTTTCTCTTTTGATTTCTGATGAGCTGATCAGTCTCTTTAATTTGAATAAGATTAATGATCTGAAAATGAATGTTATTTGTCTGTGGTGAGTTTGATTTTGTCCGTCTTCACTCATCTTTTGGCGGGCTCTTTTCCGATTGATTTCTATTGCTAGTTATGACTAGTTTTGTTTAATCTGACCCTTGTAGCTAATGTTTCCCTCCGGTCTCGCAGAGGTTTGCTTACTTTCCTATTTTTCTTCGTCGCTTGTAACTTGTTTCTGAGGTGTTCTTTCTTTGAATGCCTCAGGTTCTGGACTGTAGCAGGTGTTAGTGGGAAGCTGCGTCAGTTGCCGTTTTCTGACCCTCTTGGGGTAGGGTTTTCTATGAGCTTGCCGACCCATGGGTTCGTGTCAGGTGTTGACGCCCATGGTGCCGCTTTGTTAAACTTTGTGCTACCTTGCTGCTGTTACTCTTTGATTGCTTTTGGACTCTTGTTCTGGAACGATTAGTTATGGCTTGGCTTGGGAGCCCCCCTTGCTTAGATATGCTAAGGCAGTTGGAGCATTGCATACCATGATTTGAAATGTTAATCTCATTACTTTTTGCGCATGATAAATCTACTTTTATGTACAGTAAATCTAGACGTCTGATACTGCATGGTGCACCTCACTTGGTCTTCACAAGCATTTAGGTCACCAAATGAATAAATTAAGTATTTTTCCACTGCGTAAAACTATATTTTCAAACCGTGGACTAGTTGATCCACCTAGCCGAGGGACACGGCTTCGCATATTGTGCATAAATTTTATATGGATCATATTGAGTTTAAAAAAAAAGATTTCTATAAGTTGCGAGAGACGATGAGTTGCCTTAACGTCAGTAGATGTCCCCTACGTGACGTGGCATCACAATGCGTAGTTTCCCCTACTCTGTTAGTGTTTTAAATGCTGGGAAAATGCGGGTTGTGACAACCCCCACTCGATTGATCAGTTTGAGGTCAAACTAACATAGCGGAAGCAGTGGTGTGCCCATTTGTAATTCACACTAAGTATGTCCATTGTTACCCTATGATTAGCCAACCTGACCTTAGGTTTGTACCTTTATACATAGATCCCAACACGTATAGAGCCAATAGTGGGCAATCCCGCCCCTTCCGTCTCTACTCAATTTCAACAGTCGGAACTGGGACAGACCCTCACGGCAATCTTAGACGCATTCAGATCTCAGCAGGCCCCGGTCCAGCAGCAAGCCCCGGGTTCTAACTGGTTGAGTACCTTCCGAGCCCTCTCCCGGCCTGCTTACCATGGGACAGAGTCGACTGTTCGTACTAAGGAGTGGCTAGATGTTGTGCAAGAATTGATGGCTGAAATCAGATGTCCAGACAGTATGGTTGTTACTTTAACTGTATCCGTCTTGGAATCACACACAAAAAGGTGATGTAAGTCCCTCATGGGTTCCACTTTTCAAGGATGTGTATACATTGACATCAGCTGGAATGAATTTTTTGAGGCCTTCTTAGAACATTTTTGTAACACCCCCTATCCGTCACATAGCATATAGCAGTAGGTCCGGCCGGGGCCCGACGCCATATACCACAGACAGACCATGTGGTTACTCAATGGAAACCATCCAACCAATCATAACGTCCTACACAGAGCATTCTAGCGGAAGCAGTTTTAAAAGTTGCAATTAAAAGAACCCAGCACAAAAGCATGAATGTCCACTAACAAGCCAAATAGGAATGAAGTACATACACAAGTACTGTCCTTAAGGCCTTACAAATGGTTTACTCTTATTACATATTTTCCATACCACGGCACGCAGGCCGGTCATACATGAACAAAAGCAAGTAAACACTTTAATTAGGCCTTCGAGGGCCGGCTTCGCAATTTGGGCTTTAGCCTGCTATTGACCGCTTGGTTCAGCAACACCTGCAAGCACAATCCACTGCGCGGTGGCAAACAAAAGCAACGGTCAGCAATGCTGACCAAATTATAACGATCTCGCCCCCAATTCGGGGCGGCGATGCTCCTTCTCTGCACTTATTAGCATAACCAAGCAGTGTATAAATATGCATTTTATCACAGGCGTAGGCTCACACGACAACACACCCCGTGCACTCAGGGCACATTCTCGGTGAACCAGCCAATTCACGTCAATTTAAGCCATCGACATTCCGATCACACCACTGCCACTTTGACGGACAAACTATGAGCAATTTGTCTTCCTGGCATGGGTCACGTCAATTTAAGCCATCGACCGCCGAAGACCCTCATCTATGCCAACGGCTCTAACCGAACGACATAGAGCGGGTACGGTTCCATCTAACCCATGCTCACATCGCAACGACAACTTAAGCCATATGCGCGGGTCAAACTTCTCCCGAGTCCCGTTTCCATCACATTTCACATAACCCGGTTATGTTCAAGTTGGCTCCCAGGACACCAAGTTGGCAAGATCGCGCATCCGCCCAGTTTTCCGGGTGCACCTTAGGGTTAATCCCCAAGGCTCCTTGTGTAACGCCCCGAAACTCAAAGGAGCGAAGGGGGACGTTTTGGGCCAGTTTGGGTTCTGGTAGCAGGCACACGGCCTGGGACACGGGCGTGTCCCAGGGCGTGTCGAGCCGTGTCGACACTTAGCCGCGAAGTCGTCGAGATTGTCTCGACGATTCGTCGAGAATGGGCACACGGCCTGCGACACGGGTGTGTCGCAGGGCGTGTCGACCCATGTCGACACTTAGCCGTGAGTCGTCGAGATATACTCGACGATTCGTCGAGAATGGGCACACGGCCTGCGACACGGGCGTGTCGCAGGGCGTGTCGACCCGTGTCGACGATCGTCCCGGGGAGTCGTCGAGATTCACTCGACGATCGTCGAGACAAGACACACGGCCTAGGACACGGGCGTGTCCAAGGCCGTGTCATCAAGTCGTCGATCTTCCCTCGACGAAGTGTCCCGTGTACACGGCCTGGGGTCCAGGCGTGTCAATGTGACACGGGCAAGGACACGGGCGTGTCCTAGAACCCGTGCAGTGCTCAGGTTGAAAATGGGGAAAATCATGGGGTACACGGCCGGCTACACGGCCGTGTGAGGTGGAACACGGGCGTGTCAGATAGAACACGGGTGTGTTCGATACCCGTGTGAGGTTCCAGGTGATTCGATTTTGACGGCGAATGCGGCACACGGCCCTGGACACGGGCGTGTGCCAGGCCGTGTTCGGCCCAGATTGGGCATTTCAGTCCCGAATCGAAGCCGTTCATTTCTTTGACTGAAGATCCAACGGCTGGGGGTTGTTCCTGAAGGGATATACCCTGGTTTTGACTTAGAAAACCCTTACTTTTCTTCACTTGTTCTCTTTCTAAATCCTTGGAGAGAGAGGAGAGCTAAGGGAAGAAGAAGGAGCTAGATCCGCCATTGGAGGAGCTTCGGAGCTCCGAATCGCAAGCCGACTCCGGATCCACGGAGGCAACGCAAGTGCGGTGATTTCCATCTGATTACTTTTCAATGGCGGCAAAGAGGAACTCAAGGGTAACGATCCTCATCTTGAGCATGAATAGCTCTCTTTCTTAGCATAGGAAGCCCGCTCTCGCGAGTTTGCGGAGAGTTGGAGGCGTTCCTTCGGGTAGATATGTGAAGTCCCCGTTGTTTAGAGTCCGTATGCGAGAACGGACATAGGCATGATGTGTGAAGCCTACCCGGACATGTTATTCTGGATCGGTGATGTTGCATTGCATAAGGCCGGAGAAGACTCCGTGCTATTGGTTGTTTTTCGGGTTTTCTACGCGGTAGATTGCAGCAGGGAGCCTTGGGGACTAACCCAAAGGTGCACCCGGAAAACTGGGCGGATACGAGATCTTGCCAACTTGGTGGCTTGAGAGCCAACTTGAACATAACGGGGTTATGTGACTTGTGATGGAAACGGGACTCGGTGGAAGTTTGACCCGCGCAAATGGCTTAAATTGTCGTTGCGATGTGAGCACGGGTTAGATGGAACCGTACCCGTTCTATGTCGTTCGGTTAAAGAGACCTAAAGGCACGTGGCACTTACCGTTGGCATAGAGTAGGGTCTTCGGCGGTCAATGGCTTAAATTGTCGTGATCCAGGCCAGGAAGACAAATTGCTCATAGGTTTGGCCGTCCAAGTGGCGGTGGTGAGTCCGGAATATCTATGCCTTTAATTGACGTGACATCGACCGGTTCACCGAGAATGTGCCCTGAGAGTACGGGGCGTGTGGCCGTGCGAGCCAACGTCTGTGATGAAATGGCTATATATATATACATTGCTCGCTTATGCTAATGAAATGCAGGGAAGGAGCATCGCCGCCCCGAGTTGGGGGCGGGATCGTTATAATTTGGTCAGCATTGCTGACCGTTGCCTTGTTTTGCCACCGTGCGGTGGTTTGTTGCTTGCAGGTGCAGCTGGACCAAGCGGTCAATAGCAGGCTAAAGCCCTTTTTGCGAAGCCGGCCCTCGAAGGCCCAAATGGAAGTGTTTACTGTTTTATTCATGTATGACCGGCCTGCGCGCCGTGGTTTGTAAAACATGTAATATTCAAGTGAAACATTTTGTAAGACCTTAAGGCTTGTTTTGGGTATTTTGTATAACATTCCTATTTGATATTAGTGGACATTCGTGCTTTGATGCTGGGGTCTTGTTTACAACTTTATAAACTGCTTCCGCTAGAATGCTCTGTGTAGGACGTTGAGATTGGTTGGATGGTTTTCATAAGTAACCACCCGGTCTGTCTGTGGTATATGGCGTCGGGCCCCGGCCGGACCTACTGTTATATGCTATGTGACGGATAGGGGGTGTTACAATTTTGTATCAGACTACTGGTTTTGGTCGGGCTTAAAGTGAATTCGTGGGCGAATTCGTTTTAAGGGGTGGTGAGCACATTGTGTCCGTCATCGTTATAATGGTAAAAGAACCCATGAATGTCCACTTAGGAATGAAAATACTCGTGTTTGAGGAACCTGCGTGTTCCTATAATTGCTGTTTGCAATACTATTTGGTCGCTTAACGGTGTTTTGTACCACTATAGGTGACCAGAAGTGGTGTTGGGCCGTCAGAACGCCGAGTTTCTGAGGCTAGTAGTGCACCAGATGTTGCTCCCGCAACACCTCTGTCGGCGGAGAACATACGATTGGTGGCTGAAGCGGTGTTGGCCGTGATTAATGCGCAGCCTGGAAGGCAAGCGCAGCAGCCCGCTCCCGTGATGGAGCAAGTATCTCTTCAAGAGGCTGAGCCGAGGAGGGTGGAGCAAGTGGTTGTGGAACCGGTGGTACCAAGGAGGGCAACTGAGAGGCAGCTGAAGCATGTAATGAGCTTTAACCCTCCGTTATTCTCGGGGTTGGGAACCCCATCTCAGGCTGAAGACTGGCTCTCCAGGGTGAAGAGAGTCATGACAGCGACGGAGACGGAGGTGTGGCAAATGACCACCATCGCTACGTTCCTGCTGGACGGTGAAGCGAGGATGTGGTGGGAAGGATTGGAGCTGCATCATTTGAGAGGTAGACAACTGATAGACGTTCCGATGGAAGAGTTCTCGGGATTGTTCTTAGCAAGATACCTCCCTTCTACTCAGAGGATTTCGATGGAGAATGAGTTCCTGAAGTTGGTGCAGGGTGAGAGGAGCGTGGATGAATATCTCCACGAGTTTACTCGTCTGAGTCGTTATGCTAGTTCCACCATCATGGATGAGGAGCGCAAGACTAATCGCTTCTACGAAGGGTTGAGAGATGAGTTGAGACTACTACTGTCGGGGCCGATGACGCAGGGTTTCTTAACCTTGGTCAATACTGCCCGGTCCTTGGAGAAGGACATGAAAAATGTACAAGCGAAGAAAAGCTTGGGTGAGAAGAAATCTGAATACAAAGTGCCGACTAATTCAAAGTCCGGCTATCGGAGGTCTTTCAAGAAGCATAGGACTTCGGGTCCAGCTCCTTCGGGCGCTTCTGGGGCGACTACGGGTCGGACCCCGGGTGCGTGTTTTACATGTGGAAAGACGGGGCATTTTGCCCGTGATTGTTGGAGCGGACGTCCTAAGTCCGAGAGAAGGCCAGGAGCTACATATGTAGAGAAGGGAAAGGCGGTGGAGTCGACCGCATCCCATTATGCTCCGGCCCAACCAAGGGTTTACAATCTTGGCCAACAGGAGGCCATTAAACAAGCTGATGTGGTGACAGGATTTGTATTGATTTGTGAAAATCCGGCACGAGCACTCTTCGATACAGGAGCTTCACACTCCTTCTTGTCCGAAGGATTTATATCACGCATCGGAGTCCCTTCTTCGATGGCGAAGGATAAGTTGGATGTGTTGTTGCCCAATGGGTGTTCGATGCGAGCGGATAGGATCTGCGATGTTAAGATTCGTATTGGGGAGCAGGAGTTCGACCTGCGGGCATCTTTACTTCCGTTAGTGGAGTTCGGCGTCATATTTGGCATGGACTGGCTCTCGGAGCAGCAGGCCCATATAGATTGTGGTAGCAAGGAAGTTAAGCTGGGAACGAGTCGTGAGACGACGTTTACGGGCTTAAAGGGGTCGAGCAAGACGTTGATGTCTGCTCTTCAGGTGGTGAAGGCGGTTCGTGCTGGAGCAGAACTTTTCTTTACACTAGTGGAGGTTGCAAAGCTGAAGCCCGCGTTGGATTGTATTTCAGTGGTATCGGAATACCCTGGTGTGTTCCCCACAGATCTTCCTGGAGCCCCGCCTCAGGGGGAGATAGATTTTATGATCGAGCTAGTGCCAGGTGCAAAGCCTGTGTCACGATCTCTGTATCGGCTAGCGCCTAAGGAAATGGCGGAGCTGAAAGTTCAACTGCAAGAGTTGCTGGAGCAAGGATATGTGCGCCCGAGTTCTTCGCCTTGGAGCGCACCGGTCCTCTTTGTTAAGAATAAGGACGGAAGCTTGAGGCTATGTATTGATTACCGGGAACTCAACAAGCTGACTGAGAAGAACAAGTACCCGATCTCCCGGATTGATGATCTCTTTGATCAGTTAGTCGGGTCGACGGTGTACTCAAAGTTGGATCTCAAGGCTGGATACTATCAGCTGCGGATAAGGGAGAGTGATATCCCGAAGACAGCATTTAGTACGAGATACGGGCATTATGAGTTTACGGTCATGCCGTTTGGGCTGACTAATGCGCCGTCAGTGTTCATGGATTTGATGAACAGGACTTTCAGGGAGTACTTAGACCATTTCGTGATCGTCTTCATCGACGATATTTTGGTGTACTCCCAAAGTGAGGAAGATCACTTCAAGCATCTTCATTTGGTGTTGGAAACGCTAAGTAGAAACCAGTTGTATGCCAAGTTCTCGAAGTGCGAGTTTTGGCTGTCCTCAGTGGCGTTCCTCGGTCATATAGTGAGTGGAGAGGGTATTGTTGTGGATCCGGCGAAGATTGTTGCGATACGGGAGTGGCCTGAGCTTGCTACGGTAGCAGAAGTCCGGAGCTTTTTGGGGCTTGCCGGCTATTATAGGCGCTTCGTAGAGAACTTCTCGCGGATAGCGTTACCTCTCACTACTTTGACGAGGAAGGAGCATAAGTTCGTTTGGACGCCGGAGTGCGCGCGAGCTTTTGAGGAGTTGAAGTGTCGGTTGACCACGACGCCTGTGTTGAGTTCGCCATGTGGAACCGAAGGCTATGAGATATATAGCGATGCTTCAGGCAGCGGTTTGGGTTGCGTGCTACTGCAGCACGGAAGCGTGATAGCTTATGGCTCGAGACAGCTAAAAGTACACGAGAGGAATTATCCGGTCCATGACTTGGAGTTAGCGGCCGTGATTTTTGCCTTGAAGCTGTGGAGACACTATTTGTACGGTGTGAAGATTGATATCTACACCGATCACAAGAGCCTAAAGTATCTAATTGATCAGAAGGATCTGAATATGCGGCAGCGTAGGTGGATGGAGTTCCTGGGGGACTATACATTCAAGATCCACTACGTGCCTGGCAAAGGGAATGCGGTTGCGGACGCATTGAGTCGCCGAGCCCCAGCTCAAGCCAATTGGCTATCGGTGCATGATGAGCGGTTGGTGCGGGAGTTGGAGGCGCTGGAGATTGTTTGTGTGGATAGACGATCAAGTGCTGAAGCAGTTCTGAATTGGACTGAAGTCCAAGATGACCTGGCTGATCGTATTCGGCAGGCTTTGGATATGGATGCTCATATGAAGCAATTCATGATAGAGGCTCTGAGTGGGTCAAATCCCCAATTCGTCGTGGAGGACGGATTGCTTTGGAAAGACGGTCGATTGTGCGTCCCAAGTGTGGGCAATTTACGGGTGGAGTTGTTGTACGAGGCACACCATACCAAGTACTCGATTCACCCGGGGAGCACGAAGATGTACCGTGATGTGAAGAAACTGTTTTGGTGGTCGGGTTTAAAGAAGGATGTGGCGCTATACGTAGCGAAGTGTCAAACTTGCGCCTTGGTAAAGGCGGAGTGCCAAAAGCCGGGAGGATTTCTTAAGTCCTTGCCTATTCCGGAGTGGAAATTCGACGACATCTCTATGGACTTTGTGCACGGTTTGCCAAGGTCGCAAAAGGGAAACGACGCTATATGGGTGGTTGTTGATCGATTAACGAAGGTGTTGCATTTTATTCCGCATAGGAAGGATGATCCGGTGGAGAAGTTGGCAAAGCTCTATGTGGATAACATAGTACGGCTTCATGGTGTGCCCCGCAGCATCGTGAGTGACCGAGATGGGCGATTCACGTCCAATGATTGGAGGCTGGTGCAACAAATGTTGGGAACAAAGTTGAAATTCAGCACAGCCTTCCATCCGCAAACGGATGGGCAGACCGAGAGGGTCAATCGAACCATGGAAGACATGCTTCGCATGTGTGTCTTGGATTTCGGAAAGCAATGGGAAGACCACCTTTATTTGGTGGAGTTCGCATACAACAATAGCTACCAAGCGAGTATTCAGATGGCGCCCTTCGAGGCCCTATATGGTAGAAGATGTCGCACGCCGTTGTCTTGGTTAGAAACGGGTGAGTCAAAGTTGTATAAGCGATCGGAAGTGGATGAGGCTACTTCTTTGGTGAGAACAATTCGGGAGAGGTTGCTTATCGCTCAGGACCGGCAAGCAAAGTACTATAATGCCAAGCACAAGAACGTGGAGTTCGCTGTGGGCAATTATGTATACTTAAAGATCAAGCCGTTCAAGGGTGTCTCGCGGGTGCGACGATTGAAAAAGCTAAGCCCGAGGTACCTTGGACCGTTTGAGGTTCTGGAGCGAGTTGGTGAAGCGGCCTATAGGTTGAAGCTTTCAGTGGAGCTAAGTGGTTTACATGATGTATTCCATATTTCGGTGCTTCGGAAGGCGGTACAAGAGCCTACGCAAGTGATCGCGGTCGATCAAGTGCCGGTGGATAGTGGGCTAACGACAAAGGTCAAGCCCGTGCAGATTGAGGACTCGGAGGTCAAGCGGCTACGCAATAAAGAGATCATGATGGTCAAGGTCCGGTGGGACAATTGCGGTCGTGAGGAGCTCTCTTGGGAGCGAGAGCAGACTATGCTTGACGAGTATCCGGAGTTGTTCCGCTCAGGTACAAATTTTGTTTTTGTATGCCTTTTCTTTATGTAATTTCGTGGGCGAAATTCTTTTAAGAGGGGTAGAGTTGTAACGCCCCGAAACTCAAAGGAGCGAAAGGGGACGTTTTGGGCCAGTTTGGGTTCTGGCAGCAGGCACACGGCCTGGGACACGGGCGTGTCCCAGGGCGTGTCGAGCCGTGTCGACACTTAGTCGCGAAGTCGTCGAGATTGTCTCGACGATTCGTCGAGAATGGGCACACGGCCTGCGACACGGGCGTGTCGCAGGGCGTGTCGACCCGTGTCGACACTTAGCCGTGAGTCGTCGCGATATACTCGATGATTCGTCGAGAATGGGCACACGGCCTGCGACACGGGCGTGTCGCAGGGCGTGTCGACCCGTGTCGATGATCGTCCCGGGGAGTCATCGAGATTCACTCGACGATCGTCGAGACAAGGCACACGGCCTAGGACACGGGCGTGTCCAAGGCCGTGTCATCAAGTCGTCGATCTTCCCTCGACGAAGTGTCCCGTGTACACGGCCTGGGGTCCAGGCGTGTCAATGTGACACGGGCAAGGACACGGGCGTGTCCTAGAACCCGTGTAGTGCTCGGGTTGAAAATGGGGAAAAATCATGGGGTACACGGCCGGCTACACGGCCGTGTGAGGTGGAACACGGGCGTGTCAGATAGAACACGGGCGTGTTCGATACCCATGTGTGGTTCCAGGTGATTCGATTTTGACGGCGAATGCGGCACACGGCCCTGGACACGGGCGTGTGCCAGGCCGTGTTCGGCCCAGATTGGGCATTTCAGTCTCGAATCGGAGCCGTTCATTTCTTTGACTGAAGATCCAACGGCTGGGGGTTGTTCCTGAAGGGATATACCCGGGTTTTGACTTAGAAAACCCTTACTTTTCTTCACTTGTTCTCTTTCTAAATCCTTGGAGAGAGAGGAGAGCTAAGGGAAGAAGGAGCTAGATCCGCCATTGGAGGAGCTTCGGAGCTCCGAATCGCAAGCCGACTCCGGATCCACGGAGGCAACGCAAGTGCGGTGATTTCCATCCGATTACTTTTCAATGGCGCCAAAGAGGAACTCAAGGGTAATGATCCTCATCTTGAGCATGAATAGCTCTCTTTCTTAGCATAGGAAGCCCACTCTCGCGAGTTTGCGGAGAGTTGGAGGCGTTCCTTCGGGTAGATATGTGAAGTCCCCGTTGTTTAGAGTCCGTATGCGAGAACGGACATAGGCATGATGTGTGAAGCCTACCCGGACATGTTAGTCTGGATCGGTGATGTTTCATTGCATAAGGCCGGAGAAGACTCCGTGCTATTGGTTGTTTTTCGGGTTTTCTACGCGGTAGATTGCAGTAGGGAGCCTTGGGGACTAACCCAAAGGTGCACCCGGAAAACTGGGCGGATACAAGATCTTGCCAACTTGGTGGCTTGAGAGCCAACTTGAACATAACGGGGTTATGTGACTTGTGATGGAAACGGGACTCGGTGGAAGTTTGACCCGCGCAAATGGCTTAAATTGCCGTTGCGATGTGAGCACGGGTTATATGGAACCGTACCCGTTCTATGTCGTTCGGTTAAAGAGACCTAAAGGCACGTGGCACTTACCGTTGGCATAGAGTAGGGTTTTCGGCGGTCAATGGCTTAAATTGTCGTGACCCAGGCCAGGAAGACAAATTGCTCATAGGTTTGGCCGTCCAAGTTGCGGTGGTGAGTCCGGAATGTCTATGGCTTTAATTGACGTGACATCGACCGGTTCACCGAGAATGTGCCCTGAGAGCACGGGGCGTGTGGCCGTGCGAGCCAACGTCTGTGATGAAATGGCTATATATATATACATTGCTCGCTTATGCTAATGAAATGCAGGGAAGGAGCATCGCCGCCCCGAGTTGGGGGCGGGATCGTTATAATTTGGTCAGCATTACTGACCGTTGCCTTGTTTTGCCACCGTGCGGTGGTTTGTTGCTTGCAGGTGCAGCTGGACCAAGCGGTCAATAGCGGGCTAAAGCCCTTTTTGCGAATCCGGCCCTCGAAGGCCCAAATGGAAGTGTTTACTGTTTTATTCATGTATGATCGGCCTGCGCGCCGTGGTTTGTAAAACATGTAATATTCAAGTGAAACATTTTGTAAGGCCTTAAGGCTTGTTTTGGGTATTTTGTATAACATTCCTATTTGATATTAGTGGACATTCGTGCTTTGATGCTGGGTTCTTGTTTACAACTTTATAAACTGCTTCCGCTAGAATGCTCTGTGTAGGACGTTGAGATTGGTTGGATGGTTTCCATAAGTAACCACCCAGTCTGTCTGTGGTATATGGCGTCGGGCCACAGCCGGACCTACTGCTATATGCTATGCGACGGATAGGGAGTGTTACACCTTGTTGCAATCTACCACGTAGAAAACCCGAAAAACAAACATTCGCACGGAGTCTTCTTCGGCATTTATGCAATGCAACATCACCGATCCAGACCAACATGTCCGGGTAGGCTTCACACATCATGCCTATGTCCGTTCTCGTTTACGGACTCTACACAACGGGGACTATTCATGTCTACCCGAAGGAACGCCTCAAACTCGCCGCAAACTCGCGAGAGCGGGCTTCCTATGCAAAAGAAGGAGAGCTTCACATGCTCAAACAGAGAATCGTTACCCTATTGTTCTTCCTTGGCGCCATGGAAATGTAAGCGGATGAAAAGTACCGCACTCTCTTTGCCTTCGTAGATCCGAAGTCGGCTCGCGATTTGGAGCTCTAAAACTCCTCCAACGACTGGATCTAAGCTTATTCTTCCTCCTTTCCTCTCCCCTCTCTCTAGGATTTAGACAGAGAACTCACAGCAGGAAAATAATGGTTTTGAAACCATCTCTCGGGTATAACCCTTTCGGGAATAACCACCGTCGTCGGATCCACAGAAAAGGGATGCACGGATAAGATCTATGTCTGACCTGGATGAATGGGGTTAAACACCGCATGGTTCACCAATCCGGAGCAGGACACGTCCGTATAAATGTCGGAACATTTAGTCAACTCCCGCCAATCCCGTGTGTCGACATTCCGTGTCGACAGAGCTAATCACGCCACAAAGCCCCGCGCTCGACGATCGTCGAACCAAGATCATCGACCGCTGCCAGAATCGTCGAACGGAGCTTCTCTGGCCAAATCGTCGAACGCGCCAAAATCGTCGAACCCAGAAAATTGCCTGTTCGACGAACACGCGACCCGATCGTCGACCGCAGCATTTTGACCAGATCGTCGAGCGCTGCTCGACGATCGTCGAACCCAGAATGTTGACCCAATCGTCGAACGCAGAAAGTTGGCCCGATCGTCGAACGCAGATTTCTGCCTTAACGTTTAGCCAGTTCTTTGAACTACCCCGACACGCCCTGGGACACGCCCGTGTCCCAGGCCATGTACCCCTGCCAAATTCCAAATTTGGTACAGATCGTTACCCGTCGCTCTTTTGAGTTTCGGGGCGTTACAGCTCTCCCCCTCTTAAAAGAATTTCGTCCACGAAATTACATAAAGGAAAGATAAGTACAAAACCAAAATTTGTACTTGAGCGGAACAACTCCGGATACTCGTCAATCATAGTCTGCTCTCGCTCCCAAGAGAGCTCCTCACGACCGCAATTGTCCCATCGGACCTTGACCATCCTGATCTCTTTATTGTGTAGCCGCTTGACTTCCGAGTCTTCAATCCGCACGGGCTTGACCTTTGTCATCAATCCACTATCCACCGGCACTTGACCAACCGTGATCACTTGCAAAGGCTCTTGCACCGCCTTCCGTAGCACTGATATATGAAATACATAATGTAAACCACTAAGCTCCACTGAAAGCTTCAATCGATAGGCTGCTTCACCAACCCGCTCCAGAACCTCAAACGGCCCAAGGTACCTCGGGCTTAGCTTTTTCAATCGCCGCACCCGCGAGACACCCTTGAACGACTTGATCTTTAAGTACACCCAGTCGCCCACAACGAACTCCACGTTCATGTGCTTGGCATTATAGTACTTTGCTTGCCGGTCCTGAGCGATAAGAAACCTCTCTCGAATGGTACGAACCAAAGACGTAGCATCTTCCACCTCTTGGCGCTTGTACAACTTTGACTCACCCGTTTCTAACCAAGACAATGGCGTGCGACATTTTCTACCATAAAGGGCCTCGAAGAGCGCCATTTGAATGCTCGTCTGGTAGCTATTGTTGTACGCAAATTCCACCTAATAAAGATGGTCTTCCCATTGCTTTCCAAAGTCCAAGACACACATGCGCAGCATGTCTTCCATAGTCCTATTGACCCTCTCAGTCTGCCCATCTATTTGTGGATGAAAGGTTGTGCTGAATTTTAACTTTGTTGCCAACATTTGTTGTACTAGCCTCCAATCATTGCACGTGAACCGCCCATCTCGGTCACTCACGATGTTGGGGGGCACACCGTGAAGCCGCACTATGTGATCCACATATAACTTTGCCAACTTTTCCACAGGATCATCCTTCCTATGCGGAATGAAATGCGACACCTTCGTTAGCCGATCTACGACCACCCAGATGGCGTCGTTCCCCTTTTGCGACCTTAGCAAACCGTGCACAAAGTCCATTGTGATGTCGTCGAATTTCCACTCCGGAATAGGCAAGGATTTCAGAAATCCTCCCGGCTTTTGGCATTCCACCTTCACCAAGGCGCAAGTTTGGCACTTCGCCACGTAGAGTGTCACATCCTTCTTCAAGCTCGGCCACCAAAACAGTTTCTTAACGTCGCGGTACATCTTTGTGCTTCCCGGGTGAATCGAGTAATTTGTATGGTGCGCCTCGTACAACAAATCCACCCGCAAACTGCCCATGCTTGGGACGCAAAGACGACCGTCTTTCCAAAGCAATCCGTCCTCCACAACGAATTGGGAATTTGACCCATCCAGAGCCTCTACCATGAACTGCTTCATGTGGTCATCCAAATCCAATGCCTGCCGAATCCGATCAGTCAGTTCATATTGAATTTCAGTCCAATTCAGTACTGCTTCAGCACTTGCTTGCTTATCTACACAAACAATCTCCAACGCCTCCAACTCCCGAACCAACCGCTCATCATAGATCGACATCCAATTGGCTTGAGCTGGGGCTCGGCGACTCAACGCGTCCGCAACCGCATTACCTTTACCAGGCACGTAGTGGATCTTGAATGTATAGTCCCCCAGGAACTCCATCCATCTACGTTGTCGCATATTCAGATCTTTCTGATCAATCAAATACTTCAGGCTCTTATGATCGGTGTAGATATCAATCTTCACACCGTACAAATAATGTCTCCACAGCTTCAAGGCAAAAATCACAGCCGCTAACTCCAAGTCATGTACCGGATAATTCCTCTCATGCACTTTCAGCTGTCTCGAGCCATAAGCTATCACACTTCCATGTTACAGTAGCACGCAACCCAAACCGCTGCCCGAAGCATCGCTATAAATCTCATAACCTTTGGTCCCACTCAGCGAACTCAGCACAGGCGCCGTGGTCAACCGACATTTCAATTCCTCAAAAGCTCGTGCGCACTCCGGCGTCCAAACAAACTTCTGCTCCTTCCTCGTCAAAGTAGTGAGAGATAACGCTATCCGCGAGAAGTTCTCTACGAAGCGCCTATAATAGCCGACAAGCCCCAGAAAGCTCCGGACTTCCACTACCGTAGAAAGCTCAGGCCACTCCCGTATTGCAACAATCTTCGCCGGATCCACTGCAATACCTTCCCCGCTCACTATATAACCGAGGAACGCCACTGAGGACAACCAAAACTCGCACTTCGAGAACTTGGCGTACAATTGATTTCTCCTTAGCGTCTCCAAAACCAAATGAAGATGCCTGAAGTGATCTGCCTCACTCTGCGAGTACACCAAAATATCGTCGATGAAGACGATCACAAAATGGTCCAAGTACTACCTGAAGGTCCTGTTCATTAAATCCATGAACACTGACGGCGCATTAGTCAGCCCAAACGGCATGACCGTAAACTCGTAATGCCCGTATCTCGTATTGAACGTTGTCTTTGGGATATCACTCTCTCTTATTCGCAACAGATAGCACCCGGACTTGAGATCCAACTTTGAGTACACCGTCGACCCGACCAACTGATCAAAAATATCATGGATCCGAGGGATCGGGTACTTGTTCTTTTCTGTCAACTTGTTGAGCTCCCGATAATCAATGCATAGCCTTAAGCTTCTGTCCTTCTTCTTAACAAAGAGGACTGGCGCGCTCCAAGGTGAAGAACTTGGGCGCACATACCCTTGCTCCAACAACTCTTGCAGTTGCACCTTCAGCTCCATCATTTCCTTATGCGCTAGCCGATATGGAGAGCGTGACACAAGCTTTGCACCTGGTACGAGCTCTATCGTAAAATCTATATCCCGCTGCGGCGGGGCTCCAGGAAGATCGCTAGGGAACACATCAGGGTACTCCGATACCACTGAAATACAATCCAACGCGGGCTTAGGCTTTGCAACCTCCACTAGTGTAAAGAACAGTTCTGCACCGGCACGAACCGCCTTCACCACCTGAAGAGCAGACATCAACGTCTTGCTCGACCCCTTCAAGCCCGTGAAAGTCGTCTCACGACCTGCTCCCAGCTTGACTTCCTTGCTACCACAATCAATATAGATGCGCTGCTCCGAGAGCCAGTCCATGCCAAATATAACGTCGAATTCCACTAGCGGCATTAACGACGCTTGCAAACGGAACTCCTGGCTTCCAATTCGAATCTTCACGCCACAGATTCTATCTGCGCGCATCGAACACCCATTGGGCAACAACACATCCAACTTGTCCTTCGCCATCGAAGAAGGTACTCCGATACGTGATATAAATCCTTCGGACAAGGAGTGTGAAGCTCCTGTATCGAAGAGTGCTCTTGCCGGATTTTCACAAATCAAAACAAATCCTAAACAAGCAGTGGTAAGGTAACAAGCACATAACAAGTATTTAAAAGGTTAACTTGCTATAAATTTAAATTTTACCTGTCACCACGTCCGCCTGTTTGATGGCCTCCTGTTGGCCAAGATTATACACCCTTGGTTGGGCCGGAGCATAATGGGACGCGGTTGACTCCATCGTCTTGTCCTTCTCTTCATAAGTCGCTCCTGGCTTCCTTTAGGACTTGGGACGTCCGCTCCAACAGTAACAGGCAAAATGCCCCGGCTTCCCACAGTTGTAACATGCGCCCGAGGTCCGACCCGTAGTTGCCCCAGAAGCACCAGCAGAGGGGGCTGGACCCGAAGTCCTAGCTTTCTTGTTCCACTTCCGGAACACAGTCTTTGAGGAGTTCGGCACTTTGAACTCCGACCTCTTATCACCAACGCTCTTCTTCGCTTGAACATTCTTCATGTCCTTCTCCAAGGACCGGGCCGTGTTAACCAAGGTCAAGAAACCCTGCGTCATCGGCCCCGAGAGTAGTAGCCTCAACTCATCTCTCAACCCTTCGTAGAATCGATTCATCTTGCGCTCCTCATCCGCGATGGTGGAGCTAGCATATCGACTCAATCGAGTAAACTCGTGGAGATATTCATCCACGCTACTGTCTCCTTGGACCAACTTCAGGAACTTGTTCTTCAACGCTATCCTCTGCGCCGAAGGGAGGTATCTAGCCAAGAACAGTCTTGAGAACTCCTCCATTGAGACATCTATAAGTTGCCTACCTCCCAAAAGGTGCAGCTCCAAACCTTCCCACCACAATCTCGCTTCACCGTCCAGAAGGAACGTAGCAATGGTGGTCATTTGCCACTCCTCCGTCTCCGTTGCTGTCAAGACTCTCTTCACCCTGGAGAGCTAGTCTTCAGCTTGAGATGGGGTTCCCAACCCCGAGAATACTGGATGATTAAAGCTCATGACATGTTTGAGCTGTCTCTCGGTTTCCCTCCTTGGCACCAACGGCTCCACTACTACCTGCTCCACTGCAGGAGCGCGCTGCTGCATTTGCCTTGCAGGCTGCGCATTGATCATGGCAAGCACTGCTTCGGCCACCAATCGTATAGTCTCAGCCGATGGAGGTGTTGCAGGAGCATCATTTGGTGCACTGCTAGCCTAAGAAACTCGACGTTCCGACGGCCCAGCACCGCTTCTGGTCACCTATAGTGGTACAAAAGACCGTTATGCGACCAAATAAAATTGCAAATAACAATTATAGGAACACGCAGGTTCCCCAAACACGTGTAATTTCATTCCTAAGTGGACATTCATGGGTTCTTTTACTATTATAACGATGACGCACACACATGTGCTCACCACCCCTTAAAAAGAATTCGTCCACGAATTCATTTTAAGCCTAACCGAAACCAGTAGTCTGATACCAAATTGTAACACCCCCTATCCGTCGCATAGCATATAGCAGTAGGTCCGATCGGGGCCCGACGCCATATACCACAGACAGACCGGGTGGTTACTCAATGGAAACCATCCAACCAATCATAACGTCCTACACAGAGCATTCTAGCGGAAGCAGTTTTAAAAGTTGCAATTAAAAGAACCCAGCACAAAAGCATGAATGTCCACTAACAAGTCAAATAGGAATGAAGTACATACACAAGTACTGGCCTTAAGGCCTTACAAATGGTTTACTCTTATTACATGTTTTCCATACCACGACACGCAGGCCGGTCATACATGAACAAAAGAAAGTAAACACTTCAATTAGGCCTTTGAGGGTCGGCTTCGCAATTTGGGCTTTAGCCCGCTATTGACCGCTTGGTTCAGTAACACCTGCAAGCACAATCCACCGCGCGGTGGCTAACAAAAGCAACGGTCAGCAATGCTGACCAAATTATAACAATCCTACCCCCAATTCGGGGAGGCGATGCTCCTTCCCTGCACCTATTAGCATAACCAAGTAGTGTATAAATATGCATTTCATCACAGGTGTAGGCTCACACGACCACACACCCCGTGCACTCAGGGCACATTCTCGGTGAACCGGCCAATGTCACGTCAATTTAAGCCATCGACATTCCGATCACACCACCGCCTCTTTGACAGCCAAACTATGAGCAATTTGTCTTCCTGGCATGAGTCACGTCAATTTAAGCCATCGACCTTCGAAGACCCTCATCTATGCCAATGGCTCTAACCGAACGACATAGAGCGGGTACGGTTCCATCTAACCCGTGCTCACATCGCAACGACAACTTAAGCCATATGCGCGGGTCAAACTTCTCCCGAGTCCCATTTCCATCACATTTCACATAACCCGGTTAAGTTCAAGTTGGCTCCCAGACCACCAAGTTGGCAAGATCTCGCATCCGCCCAGTTTTTCGAGTGCACCTTAGGGTTAATCCCCAAGGCTCCCTGTTGCAATCTACCACGTAGAAAACCCGAAAAACAAACATTCGCACGGAGTCTTCTCCGGCATTTATGCAATGCAACATCACCGATCTAGACCAACATGTCCGGGTAGGCTTCACACATCATGCCTATGTCCGTTCTTGTTTACGGACTCTACACAACGGGGACTATTCATGTCTACCCGAAGGAACGCCTCAAACTCACCGCAAACTCGCGAGAGCGGGCTTCCTATGCAAAAGAAGGAGAGCTTCACATGATCAAGTAGAGAATCGTTACCCTAGCGTTCTTCCTTGGCGCCATGGAAATGTAAGCGGATGAAAAGTATCGCACTCTCTTTGCCTTCGTAGATTCGAAGTCGGCTCGCGATTTGGAGCTCTAAAACTCCTCCAACGACTAGATCTAAGCTTCTTCTTCCTCCTTTGCTCTCCCCTCTCTCTAGGATTTAGACAGAGAACTCACAGCAGGAAAATAATGGTTTTGAAACCATCTCTCGGGTATAACCCTTTTGGGAATAACCACCGCCGTCGGATCCACAGAAAAGGGATGCACGGATAAGATCTAGGTCTGACCTGGACAAATGGGGTTAAACACCGCATGGTTCACCAATCTGGAGAAGGACACGTCCGCGTCAATGTCGGAACAATTAGTCAACTCCCGCCAATCCCGTGTGTCGACATTCCGTGTCGACAGAGCTAATCACGCCACAAAGCCCCGCGCTCGACGATCGTCGAACCAAGATCATCAACCGCTGCCAGAATCATCGAACGGAGCTTCTCTGGCCAAATCGTCGAACGCGCCAAAATCGTTGAACCCAGAAAATTGCCTGTTCGACGAACACACGGCCCGATCGTCGACCACAGCATTTTGACCAGATCGTCGAGCGCTGCTCGACGATCGTCGAACCAAGAATGCTGACCTGATCGTCGAACGCAAAAAGTTGGCCCGATCGTCGAACGCAGATTTCTGCCTTAACGTTTAGCCAGTTCTTTGAACTACCCCGACACGCCCTGGGACACGCCCGTGTCCCAGGCCGTGTACCCCTGCCAAATTCCAAATTTGGTATAGATCGTCACCCGTCGCTCTTTTGAGTTTCGGGGCGTTATAATTTTTCCCCTCTACTGCTCGAGATGAGCTCGAAGAAAGATTCCTGCAGTTGAAATAGGGATCTAAGTCAGTCGTGGAGTATCAACGGGAGTTTCAGCATCTCGCAAGGTTTGTGGACTGCTATAGTTTGGATGATCACGGGTACGCGAAACGGTTTTACAAAGTCTTGTGAGATCCCCTAACGTAAGCACTTTTGTTTATAGCAGACTCGAGCCTGGCGGAGATAATAGATACGGAAAAGAAGTTGGAGGCAGACCATTTGGGAGTCCAGGCTAGTGGTAAGAGATCCGCAATAGGTGTGATGTAAGCGGGGCCTAGCTTTAGGAGGAGGCAGAATGCTCGTGGCGGAGGAGGAAATCAAAGAGGGGGTGGGCGCTTTGATGCGGTTAACGACAAGTGTACCGGTCGCACAAGTAATATAAAATGAGCGAATGTCCCCAAGTATCGATCTATTAAGGAACACAATAAGGTTGAGTTAATTTTGAGGAGTACTTGAGATTAAAGTACTTAGGTCGGAGTTAACAAAGGGGGGTTTTGATTGTTGCAGAAAAAGAAAGTAAAATACTAAAAACTACTCATATGCAACGCCAATATGCGATGCTTCGCCAGGTGGGATGGAAGACTACGCGGGCCGCTATGCACCGAATCGCTAGGCGGATGGACGAGTAGGCTTGCAGATGAGGTGGTTAGAACGGCAAAATGAGGGTCGTGAGCAGCTCTTCGCTACGCATGCCACTAGAAATTGCTAGTGCGGCACATCCGGATGTGGTGGAGGATGGAAAATAAAGGCGCACCTCAAGCAAATAACATAAATATGAAATCACATGGACATGATTATATACATATGTTTATCAAAATAAGAACAACTTCATCATATACAAGAGATCAACTACACTATCAATAACAAAAGAAGAAAAGTGTGTGAAATCGACCGGATCCGAAGTCTTGCTGAGGATTCACGGTAGGATTCGTTGGGTTGTCAATCTGCATCGTAGCTCGGTCCTCAACTGCGTCCGGGGTAGAGGAGGCTGTCACTCACTTCCAATGGACCCGTCTTCTTCGTGTCACGATCCGGTGGAGAACAATATAAACTTCTCCTAGGTTGATGGAGAAAGCTAAGTCAAACTCTTCTTGATGCTCAAGGATGAAGGAGGAGACCGAGAGGAAGCTCCGGCTTGGATTTGGCAGTGAAAGCTTGCCCGGAGCACCTCCCTACGGTGGAAGATGAAGGGGAATGGCGGAACCCTTCCTCCGAGATGAAAATAACAGAAAATGTGCGGATTGCGTAATTAGGGCGGAACCTGCGAATTTATAGATTGCAGAAATTATAATGCACACGATCAGTGGCGCACGACCAGTGGTCGTGCGCACTATATCCAGTGGCAGTGCGTTTGCCCCAGGCAGAACTTGGAAAATGGAGAATATTGCACACGATCAATGGCGCACGACCAGTGGTCGTGCGCACTGTGTCCTGTGATAGTGCGCATAGGCATGGCAGAACAGGTAAGAAAAATGGAATCAATGCACACGATCAGTGGCGAACGACCAGTGGTCGTGCGCTAAGGAAACCACTGAGCGTGCGCTTGTAAAATCACACGATCAGTGGCCCTTAGGCAAAAATGGGCCCCAAACCAACCACTGATATGTGCAAACATCACAGGCAATCATAATAAGAAGTACAATCAATAAAAGTAACAAAAATACACAACCACGGGCATATATGTGTACTTCCTATAGAAATAAAGATTAGAAGAAATATATACGATAACGAACTAAAAGTGAAGTGCATGTGAAAGAAAACTAGCCCAGATGAGTCCAAAAATTAATATATAAATAGGACTCATCACACCCCCAGACTTACCCGTTTGTGCGTCCCGAGCAAACAAAATCTATGCAGATATGGAAAATAAACTAGCTAACATAGAAATTGAGATACGGAGTAGCATGCGAAGTCGCATGCTCACGCACGTAAAAATATAATAGAGGAAATTTGTAAGTATACAAAATAGTTTATACTTTTCACAATGCGTATCAATATTTTATTACTACTCAAAAATGGAATCACGGTTAATCTTCCGGTCACACGTAGGGAGAAAGTAGACTAATCGCTATGGCGAGCATTGCCAAAGATCGGAGCTTGGGATAACCTCCAAAGAAATCCACCAATGTCGGTGACCATATGCTTGCCCGTTCGCACTCTCTCCACGACACTGGTTTGGTTCACACACGAATCAGTAGGACTTTAGGTGAATAGATGGGGCTTGGGTTTCAGTGAGGTAAACAAAGATAAATAAGAAGGCTACGCATCTAACCCAAATGAGCTAGCATAAAAAAGAATCTGTCCGCTAACCAAAATATATGCTGGTACACCACACCCCCAGACTTAATTTTTAAAATATGGGTGTGTGCACCGCGTACTCTAAATACAATCACATCTCAAATAGAATTTTCAATTATACTTTTTCTTTTCACTTTTCTTTTTCACAATTAATTCTTATATTTTTTTCAAATCATCTTTTTATTTTAATAATTTCAGCAAATAAAAACTTTGGAGCACATCCAGATATTCACAAGGAATATCACCACATCAACACCCCCAACATGAAAATGTAAAACACTAAAGCTCGACTTGGGTGTGCGACTAGGATCGTCTATGAGGCTTTGGTGAAATAATGGTGGAGCTGAATCAAAAGAAGGGTAGGCACAACGGGGCTAGCGAGGATAAGACGTTAGGAACGGTACAAAGCTCAACCGGGCCAAAATGATGGCCTACATCACGCTCATGCGATTGAACTAACTTATACTCATGCTTCAATAATAGTTTGGGGCAAGTTCTTTGCCAAGGAGAAAGATCATACATCCTCCCGACTCGAGCAATATGAATCTAACGGCCATCTACACACATCCATAAGCTACCGTCGGATTCACACCGGATTCACCAATTTTTGAGTAGAATAAATAGTATTTACGTAATTAGAAAAATATAAAATTATAAGCATACAGAAAAATTAAATCTACTCTAATTTCTACATGAGACGAGAGCACTCGACTAGGAGCACTGCAGGAGTCAACATTTTACTTCATCTCACAATCCTATGCCAGCACAATAATTTTCCTAAACCATACAAAAGAAATGAGTTTAACTCGTAGCATGCTAACAGCTAAACACGCGCTCATGTGGATGCAGTGGTGTGCGATGCAATGAACTAATTAAAATAAAATAATAAAAGCTTCTAGTATGCAAATGGAATGTGCACGTGCAAAAGGTAACAAATACTGGCTCTCCCCCAGACTTAAACCAAGTTACACAGTATATGATATCAAAATTAAAATCAGATAGAAATAAGGGGAGAAGTTACCCAATGCTCAGCTAGTGAGCATACCAGAAGACACGTGAAAGCACAGAAGCAGGTCCATCAAACGAAGAATCACAACCCCGCCAATACGAATTTGCCATAAATACCTATAGGGATGAGCTCCGCAAAAACAAAGAAAAATAGACAAAATACAAAGAAATACTAAAACTAAAATAGACATGAAAAATAAAATGCAGAAAATGAAAGATAACTACTGGGGTTATTGTCCTCCCAGCATGACTTATTAAATTTTATACATTTCTAGCTAATGGGCCTATGAAAAGAAAAGTGCACAGGTAACTGTTCCATTATCCGTTTCATTAATGGGTACCGATACGGCGATAAAGCAGTTACCCCTCTACCTAAATAATAATACATGCCCAACACAGGTAGAGGAAATATGAAGTAAGAAGAGGAGGAGTGTTGGTCCTCACTCATCTCACCACAAAATAAATTCTTGCCCAGGAAGGTATCGTCTACAGGGAGACGGCAGGAGGAGAGAGCAATAAATGGAGCTTCCTCAATATAGGAGGAATCAACCTCCTCACGAAAGAGGATGCTATCATCCATGACTCGAGCTGAAAGCTCCAATTCCTCCTGAAACACCTGCGAAGACTCAACCTGCACAGGCTCAGATACAGAAAGGGGATCAAGAAATAAAGGAGATGAAAAACTAAAATAATCAGAAATAGGGGGAGTGGTCCCGGTCTCACTCCCAGCAGGATCCAAGCATAGATCACTGTCGGTGTCATATGAGTCGTACCGGGGGGAATCAGAAAACTCGAGGTCAACGGTGGTAAGAGGGACCGTCTCATCCAATAAGGAGGTGCAAACCTCTGGATCAAAAAGTGGATACTCCTCATCCCACCGGGGTGTGTCATAGTGTTCTGAAGATCCACATTCTCCATCAGAGATAGTAAAATCCTCATCTCACTTCAGCGCAACCTCAGCCACCGAATCACCAACAAATACGGCCTCATCAGCCGACTCACTAAAAATTGGGATAGCTAATTCTTGCAAAAAAGGCGGAGGAGCAACAACATCAGAGAAAATATGTGCGGATTCCTCCGGGGGTGAATCCAAAAGAGGGGAAGAATGCATAGGGAGAGGCGGCACCGCAATGTCGTCACACCGATCAACAGAAAGTCTGATGGGTATATCTGCAGCAGTCCCCATAGATAAGGTGGTACTGCGAATATATCATCAGAATCAGAAGGGGAAGCCAATTGAGAGGTGGATGGAACGAATTGGATAGTCGGTTCATCATCTTCCTCCAACTGGCATTGAAATTCTGCGCAATATTTCAACACGTGCTCTGTGCTACGACAACACAAACACCGTTTTCCATTACTCCTCAGTCCTGGTGGGACCGGAGAGGAATAAGAAAAAGGTGAAGGCGTAGAAGATAAGTGACCATAAGACTTGGGTATGGTGTATGAAGTACCGTAAGAGGACGGTGCTCTATACACTGAACCACAAGAATTATGCTCACTATCTTCAGTGGGGCACTCATCACTACCATGCCTATAATCCCCGCACCATCAGCAACGGATATTCATATATGAAAACATGGTGCAACAAGAAAGAATCCAACAACAGAAATATTCTAAGCAAAAATTAACTACACACCAGCAGATAAAAGAAAAGGAATGTCTGCTGCTGAATAATTAAAACTAGAAAAGGAACTAAGAAAAATAAGCAACGAATTCTAAAAACTAAAGCAACGAAGAAACATGTAATATACAAATGGAAAAGGGCTTCTATCTCTTATCTCCCTCTCCAAAAACTCACACGACTGTGTTCCCCGGCAACGGCGCCAAAAACTTGATGCGGTTAACGACAAGTGTACTGGTCGCACAAGTAATATAAAATGGGCGAATGTCCCCGAGTATCGATCTTTCAAGGAACACAATAAGGTGGAGTTAATTTTGAGGAGGACTTGAGATTGAAGTCCTTAGGTCGGAGTTAACAAAGGGGGGGGGGGGTTGATTGTTGCGGAAAAAGAAAGTAAAACACTAAAAACTACTCCTATGCAACACCGCTATGCGATGCTTCGCCAGGCGCGATGGAAGACTACGCGGGCCGCTATGCACCGAATCGCTAGGCGGATGGACGAGTACGCTTGCAGATGAGGTGGTTAGAATGTCAGAATGAGGGTCGTGAGCACCTCTTCGCTATGCACGCCACGAGCAATTGCTAGTGCGTCACATCCGGATGTGGTGGAGGATGGAAAATAAAGGCGCATCTCAAGCAAATTGCATAAATATGAAATCACATAGACATGATTGTATACATATGTTTATCAAAATAAGAAAAACTTCATCATATACAAGAGGTCAACTACACTATCAACAATAAGAGAAGAAAAGTGTGTGAAATCGACCGGATCTGAAGTCTTGCTGAGGATTCACGGTAGGATTTGCTGGGTTGTCAATCCGCGTCCTAGCTCGGTCCTCAACTGCGTCCGGGGTAGAGGAGGTTGTCACGCACTTCCAATGGACCCGTCTTCTTCGTGCCACGATCCGGTGGAGGACGATACAAACTTCTCCTAGCTTGATGGAGAAAGCTAGGTCAAACTCTTCTTGATGCTCAAGGATGAAGGAGGAGGCCGAGAGGAAGCTACGGCTTGGATTTGGCGGTGAAAGCTTGCCCGGAGCACCTCCCTATGGTGGAAGATGAAGGGGAACGGTGGAACCCTTCCTCCGAGAAGAAAACGGCGGAAAAATGCCCTGATTGCATAGTTAGGGCGGAACCTGCGAATTTATAGATTACAGAAATTATAATGCACACGACCAGTGGCGCACGACCAGTGGCGCACGACCAGTGGTCGTGCGCACTATGTCCAGTGGTAGTGTGTTTGCCCCAGGAAGAACTTGGAAAAATGGAGAATAGAGCGCACGATCAGTGGCGCACGACCAATGTTCGTGCGCACTGTGTCCTGTGATAGTGTGCATAGGCATGGCAGAACCGGTAAGAAAAATGGAATCAATGCACATGATTTGTGACGCATAATCCACTGAGCATGCGCGTGTAAAATTGCATGATCAGTGGCCCTTAGGCAAAAATGGGCTCCAAACCAACCACTGATATGTGCAGACATTCCAGACAATCATAATAAGAAGTAAAATCAATAAAAGTAACAAAAATACACAACCACGGGCCTATATGTGCACTTCCTATGAAAATATAGATTAGAAGAAATATATATGATAACGAACTAAAAGTGAAGTGCATGTGAAAAAAACTAGCCCAGATGAGTCTGAAAATTAGTATATAAATGGGACTCATCACACCCCCAGACTTACCTGTCTGCGCATCCCGAGCAAACAAAATCTATACAGATAGGGAAAATAAACTAACTAACATAGAAATTGAGATACAGAGTAGCATGCGAAGTCGCATGCTCGCGCACATAAAAATATAATAGAGGAAATTTGTAAGTATACATAATAGTTTATACTTTTCACAATGCGTATCAATATTTTATTACTACTCAAAAATGGAATCACGGTGAATCTTCCGGTTACGCGTAGTGAGAAAGTAGACTAATCGTTATGGCGAGCATTGCCAAAGATCGGGGCTCGGGATAACCTCCAAAGAAATCCACCAATGTCGGTGACCATATGCTTGCCCGTTCGCACTCTCTCCACGGCACTGGTTTGGTTCACACACGAATCAGTAGGACTTTAGCTGAAGAGATGGGGCTTGGGTTTCAGTGAGGTAAACAAAGATAAATAAGAAGGCTACGCACCTAACCCAAATGAGCTAGCATAAAAAAGAATCTATCTGCTAACCAAAATACATGCAGGTACACCACACCCCCAGACGTATTTTTTAAAATATGGGTGTGTGCCCCGCCTACTCCAAATACAATCTCATCTCAAAATTTTCAATTATACTTTTTCTTTTCACTTTTCTTTTTCACAATTAATTCTTATATATTTTTTTCAAATCATCGTTTTATTTTAACAATTTCAGCAAATAAAAACTTTGGGGCACATCCACATATTCACAAGGAATATCACCACATCAACACCCCCAACATGAAAATGTAAAACACTAAAGCACGACTTGGGTGTGCGACTAGGATCAGCTATGAGGCTTTGGTGAAATAATAGTGGAGCTGAATCAAAAGAAGGGGTAGGCACAACGGGGCTAGCGAGGATAAGATGTTAGGAACAGTACAAAGCTCAACCGGGCCAAAATGATGGCCTACATCACGCTCATGTGATTGAAATAACCTATACCCATGCTTCAAGAATAGCTTGGGGCAAGTTCTTAGCCAACAAGAAAGACTATTCATCCTCCCGACTCGAGCAATACGAATCTAACGGCCGTCTACACACATCCCTAAGCTACCATCGGATTCACACCGGATTAACCAATTTTTGAGTAGAATAAATAGTATTTACGCAATTAGAAAAATATAAAACTATAAGTATGCATGAAAATTAAATCTACTCCAATTTCTACACGAGACAAGAGCACTCGACTAGGAGCACTGCAGGAGTCAACATTTTACTAGGTCTCACAATCCTATGCCGGCAAAATAATTTTCCCAAACCATACAAAAGAAACAAGTTTAACTCGGAACACGCTAACAGCTAAGCACGCGCTCATATGAGTGCAGTGGTGTGCGATGCAATGAACTAATCAAAATAAAACACTAAACGCTTCTAGTATGCAAATGGAATGTGCACGTGCAAAAGGTAACAAATACTGGCTCTTCCCCAGACTTAAACCAAGTTACACGGTATATGATATCGAAATTAAAATTAGATAGAAATAAGGGGATAGGTTACCGAATGCTCAGCTAGTGAGCATACCAAAAGACACGTGAAAACACAGAAGTAGGCCCGCCAAACGAAGAATCACAACCCCGCTAATACGAATTTTTCATGAATACCTGGATGGGTGAGCTCCACAAAAACAAAGAAAAATAGACAAAATACAAAGAAATACTAAAACTAAAATAGATATGAAAAATAAAAATGCAGGAAATGAAAGATAATTACTGGGGTTATTGTCCTCCCAGCATGACTTATTAGATTTTATACATTTCTAGCTAATGGGCCTATGAAAAGAAAAGTGCACAGGTAACTATTCCATTATCCATTTCAGTAACGGGTACCGATACGGCGATAAAGCAACTATCCCTTTACCTAAATAATAATACCTGCCCAACACAGGTAGAGGAAATAGGAAGTAAGAAGAGGAGGAGCGCTGGTCCTCACTCATCTCACCACAAAATAATTCCTTACCCATCAAGGTATCGTCTACAGGGATATGGCAGGAGGAGAGAGCAATAAATGGAGCTTCCTCAACAGAGGAGGAATCAACCTCCTCGCAAAAGAGGATGTTATCATCCATGACTCGAGCTGAAAGCTCCAATTCCTCCTGAAGCACCTGCGAAGACTCAACCTGCACAGGCTCAGATACAGAAAGGGGATTAAGAAATAAAGGAGATGAAAAACTAAAATAATCAGAAATAGGGGGAGTGGTCCCAGTCTCACTCCCAGCAGGATCCAAGCATAGATCATTGTCGGTGTCATATGAGTCATACCGGGAGGAATCAGAAAACTCGAGGTCCGCGGTGATAAGAAGGACCGTCTCGTCCAATAAGGAGGTGCAAACCTCCGCATTAGAAAGAGGATACTTCTCATCCCACTGGGGTACGTCATAGTATTCCGAAGATCCACATTCTCCATCGGGGATAGTAAAATCCTCATCCCACTTCGGCGCAACCTCAGACACCGAATCACTAACAAATACGACCTCATCAGCTGACTCACTAAAAATTGGGATAGCTAATTCTTGCAAATAAGGCGGAGGAGCAACAACATCAGAGAAAATATGTGCGGGTTCATCCGGTGGTGAATCCAAAAGAGGGGAAGAATGCATAGGGAGAGGTGGCACCGCAATATCATCACACCGATCAACAGAAAGTCTGATGGGTATATCTGCAGCAGTCCCCCATAAATAAGGTGGTACTGCGAAAATATCATCAAAATCAGAAGGGGCAGCCAATTGAGAGGTGGATGGAACGAATCGGATACCCGGTTCATCATCCTCCTCCAAGTGGCACTGAAATTCTGCGCAATCTTTCAACACGTGCTCGGTGCTACGACAACACAAACACCGTTTTCCATTACTTCTCAGTCCTGGTGGGATCAGAGAGGAATAAGAAAGAGGTGAAGGCGTAGAAGAGAAGTGACGATAATACTTGGGTATGGTGTATGAAGTACCATAAGAGGATGGTGCTCTATACACTGAACCACGAGAATTATGCTCACTATCTTCAGTGGGGCACTCATCACTACCATGCCTATAATCCTCGCACCATCTATAATAGATATTCATATAAGAAAACATGGTGCAATAAGAAAGAATTCAACAACAGAAATATTTTAAGCAAAAATTAACTACACACCAGCAGAAAAAAGAAAAGGAATGTCTGCTGCTGAATAATTAAAACCAGAAAAGGAACAAAGAAAAATAAGCAACGAATTCTAAAAACTAAAGCAAAGAAGAAACATTCAATGTATAAATGGAAAAGGGCTTCTATCTCCTATCTCCCTCTCCAAAAACTCACACGACTGTGTTCCCTGACAACGACGTCAAAAACTTGATGCGGTTAACGGCAAGTGTACCGGTCTCACACGTAATATAAAATGAGCGAATGTCCCCAAGTATCGATCTCTCAAGGAACACAATAAGGTGGAGTTAATTTTGAGGACGACTTGAGATTGAAGTCCTTAGGTCGGAGTTAACAGGGGGGGGGGGGGCTGATTGTTGTGGAAAAAAAAAGTAAAATACTAAAAACTACTCCTATGTAACGCTGCTATGTTATGCTTCGCCAGGTGGGATGGAAGACTACACGGGCCGGTATGCACCGAATCGCTACGCGGATGGACGAGTAGGCTTGCGAATGAGGTGTTTAGAACGGCGGAATGAGGGTCATGAGCACCTCTTCGCTACGCACGCCACTAGCAATTGCTGGTATGCCACATCCAGATGTGGTGGAGGATGGAAAATAAAGGCGCACCTCAAGCAAATAACATAAATATGAAATCACATAGACATGATTGTATACATATGTTTATCAAAATAAGAACAACTTCATCATATACAAGAGATCAACTACATTGTCAACAACAAGAGAAGAAAAGTGTGCGAAATCGACCGAATCCGAAGTCTTGCTGAGGATTCATTGTAGGATTCGCTGGGTTGTCAATCCGCATCCTAGCTCGGTCCTCAACTGCATCCGGGGTAGAGGAGGCTGCCACTCACTCTCAATGGACCTGTCTTCTTCGTGTCACGATCTGGTGGAGGACGATACAAACTTCTTCTAGCTTGATGGAGAAATCTAGGTCAAACTCTTCTTGATGCTCAAGGATGAAGGAGGAGGCCGAGAGGAAGCTCCGGCTTGGATTTGGCGGTGAAAGCTTGCCCAGTGCACCTCCCTACGGTGGAAGATGAAGGGGAACGACGGAACCCTTCCTCCGAGATGAAAACGGCGGAAAAATGCGCGGATTGCGTAATTAGGACGAAAACGGCGGAAAAATGCGCGGATTGCGTAATTAGAGCAGAACCTCCGAATTTATAGATTGCATAAATTATAATGCTCACGGCCAGTGGCGCACGACCAGTGGTCGTGCGCACTATTGAAATAAATAGTACCTAATCACCTATAGGGGGGGTGAATAAGTGAACTTAATCTTTTTAAAATTACAGGCAAAAACACTGAATAATAAGACCTGTATTTGCAATGCTCTACAGCAATTCAGCACAGATAATACAACAATCACAGAATTAATCACACACAGAGTACACACAGATTTTTATAGTGGTTCCCAAGGTCTGGGTACATCCACTTTCCCCCTTCGCCTATCTAGTAGTGTACTAGATTCGGCCTAACTTCTCCACTTCTTCTCAGATCCTCAGATCTTACAACTCAGAACCCCAAACAGGTTCCTACAACTCAGAGTGATCCCACTCCTACAACTCAGGCACAAAAGCCCTACCACTCAGTCTTCACCAAGACTTACACTCAGAGAACAAAGTCTCCTACAACTCAGGCACTAGGCCCTACCTCAGTCTTCAACAAGACCTACACTCAGAGCACACTGTCTCCTACACTCAGCCTTTATAAAATAGGCTTACAGCTCAGATCCCTTAGGATCCTACAGAAAATAAAGTTTACAAAGTATATAACCACAACTCTGAAAGAGAGAGATGAGTTGACTGGTTTCTTGATGAGTTCTTGGAAGAACTTGGCAGAGATCAACCTCCCTTGGCTTTCTTCAAAGCTTTTTGAATTAGAACACAGTAGGGTTGTATCTCTAGGCAGATGATCTTCAATCAACTACTGTCTTGAGATTCTAATTTCAACCTGAATCTTACTTAGCAGCCCGGTTCAACAGCTTCTCTTCTTAGAAGGAGATCTCTCTCTCCAACTTCTTAGATCTTCTCTTGAAGGTCTTCTTCTTTATTGTGTTGTTTTTCAATTCCTTACTTCATGGATTCCCCACTTCTGTTCAAGGAGAAAGGTCTTTAAATAAGCTTTCTCCATGGTGACCGGCTGATCCGGTTTCTAACAACTTTCTGACGGCTCTGACAGTTGCAGTTGACCGGTTGAAATGGCAGCTGTCAAGTCATCCAGTCACTTCTTGAAATCTTTGTCACTGTCTGAAAGTGTCGAGACATATAGTCTTTATGTGTCGACACAAATAGACTAAGTGTCGACACAAGTACACTAAGTGTCGACACTAGCCTTGATGGTGTCGACACAACTCCTTGTGTTGTTGTAATAGCTTCTCGACACTGCTTCTTCAGAATGTGTCGACACTGATTCTGTGTGTCGACACAAGCCTTCTTCTTTAATACTTAGTTGATTTCTGCTGAGTGTCGACACAACTCCTTTGTGTCGACTCATCTTCTTGTGTTGAAACTTGCTAAGTGTCGACACATCTTCTTTGTGTCGACACATGTACTTGAACTTTGTTGAAGTTTGCTGAGTGTTGACAGAGCCTCCTAGTGTCGACACATGTACTTGAACTTTGTTGAAGTTTGCTGAGTGTCGACACAGCCTCCTAGTGTCGACACTTTTGCTGTCTACAAAGTTTCTCTGGGTGTCGACACTGCCTCTAAGTGTCGACACAGATAATGTTGACAATTCTTCACTATGTGTCGACACTGCCTATATATGTCGATACTTTTCTTCTGGTGTCGACTCTGCCTTCCTGGTGTCGACACAATTACTCCAAGTGTCGACACAGCTTCTCTAGGTGTCGACACAAGCCTTCTTAAGTGTCGACACTTTTCTTCTAGGTGTCGACACATGGACTTAGAATCTTTTATGCTTTCCCTGTAATTACTTAACCTGCACACATAAACTCAAAGCACATCAAATACACCTTGATGTATATCATTGAGTAGGGTGAGGCTTCTTCAAATCAGGTACATATATTCCAATGTACCCAACAATCTCCCCCTATTTGGAGAAGTCATAACCCTTAGTCAATGATATACACCATACAAAACAAATACTCTATATGATGTACAATAATATTGAATGACAGGGTAAATACAAAACATGTATAAACAAAACATGTATAATCAATTATCTCAGAACAATAATGTAATAGATTGAACATATAACATTGTTCTTACAACTTTAAAAATTTTCATTAATCAAAAGTTTACATAGAGTTAAAAGCAAATGATTACAAATTGTAAACTTAAGAAAATTTCTATCTTATGGTTGTTCTGGTTCCTTGATAGCAATGCCTTTTCCAGATTGAATCTTTGCTTGGACTGGAGCATCATTGTCATCAGCAGGCTTCTTCCCTTTGAGATCTTTCTTTTTTAGCTCTTCAGCCTTTATCTTCTGCCTTTCAAAATAGTGATAAGGCTTAGGGAAATACTTGCTAGGCTCCTGTGCATTAGGAGGTAGCTTTTCCAGTTTAGCCTTCCTTCTATATTGTACTATGGCCTCTTGCCTATTCTCATGTTTTCTCCACTCCTGGTCAGAATACCACTTGCCTCTATCCAGGACATTGTCCTTAGTAGCCTTCCAAGCAGTCAATATGATATTCCTGGATGTGGGGCTCCATTGTTCAAAATCTGGCCTTAATTCAGCCTGCTCTCTGAACCTTTTCTTAGATACTTGAGCCTCTTGTTCCTTTAATAAAGCCTCTTGCTCTTTTAGTACTGCCTCTGGCACAGGCTGTACTACTTTCTCAAAGATAATATTCTGATTACCCTCAGGAGGACTATACATAGACTGTACCTCCTGATGTATCATGTCAAAATCTGCAGGAGGATATATCACTTGAGCTACTTCAGCTTGCTCTCCTCCAAAATAAGCAGGATTTATTCCAGACTCTGCCACATTATAATCATCACATAAAAGTGGATATCCCAGGGTAGCTGTGATGGAGTTTGAAATCCATTTTGCATGATCAGAGCCTGCCTTGACTAAAACCCTCTCCCCCTTTATGACTTCTCTCTCTATGTGATCCCTAAGATCATCTTTCTGGAATCTGATTTGAGCATTCAAATAGTTAACTCCATCTTTATAAAAAGGTTTTAACCTTTGGAGCTTGTCAGTAATGGCCTTTTGAGATTCTTCAATGGTAGTTTTAACAGCAGTGATGCTCTCTTGTAGTTGCTTATCAAATTCAGCCTTGGCAGCAGTCCTTGCTGTAGTTTGAGCAGCAGCTAGATTCTGCATTTCAGTGACTATCACATTGTGTGATTCAGTTAAATTGTCATTCATTCTTATCTGGTTTTCCAGGACATAGCCTTGTTTGACTGCCAAGTCTTCAATTTGTTTCTTAATATTCTCTTGATGAGTAGCCAGATAAACAACTATATTCCATCCTTTATGAAAACAATCAGTCATTTCCTTCTTGTTTTGATTTACTTCAAATCTGATAGACTTGATGTCTTGGGCCAGATCAAAGTGAAGTGATTTATGGCCTTCATCCATATAAGTTTGGAGAGCCTTCCTTTGCTCATCCATCTTAATCTGCAATGCCACCAGCAGAGAACTATAATCAGTAGTTGGGGCAGGCTATGGAGCAATTGTCTGCAATGCTTTCTTGTAGTTCTGGCTTCTTCTCTTGAAGACTTGGAACTTCCTTTTCTTGGCTCTGGCAGCCTCTTCATCCTCTGAAGCAGAAGTGCTAGCAATATCTACTCTATCCTTAGGACTAGGAGGTAAATCCTTCTCAGTCCTTGGTAGCTCCTCAGTATTTCTTTGCTCCTCAGTCTCTTGTCTAGCAGTCTCCTCTACATGCTCCCCCTCAAGGTCTACCTGCTCTCCCTCAACAGCTGCTTTCTCTCCCTCAAAGTCAGTCTGTAAAAGGTCAGGGAACAGCTCTTCTAGAGTAAACTCATGTTGAGGTTGGATTGGTGAATCTCTGTCAGCAACTGGTGTGTCCTCCATGACAACATCCTGGGGTTGACTATGTATCTGTGTTTGCTGATTAACATCAGGTAATGAGTCAGTCAAAACTTCATCCTCAATAGGAAAATTTAATTGATTAACTTCAGTAATTACCTCTAGAATGGTTTGAGTAGCCCTTTCACTCTCTAATGGAGTTGGCTCATCCACATGTAGAGGCTTCCCTTGGAGTGGATCCAGGTGAATTGGGCTAGCTGAGGGTAGCTCCCCCTGCCTCTGAGCATCTCCTTGTATTGCTGGTGACTGTCCAGCATTGCCATCCTCTCCATCATCTGAACTAAACACCACTTGCTCCTCTGAGCTACTTGAGGATTCTTGTGCCACAATGGCTGTCTTCTTCTTCTTCTTCTGAGGTGTTTCCTTTTCTGGAGTTGGCAGTTCCTTTGTCAATACTCTATCCCACCTTGAGAAAATTCTTACATCCATTCTCCTCATGTGGTTTATCTTTGAACCAGCAGCTTGGTTCATCACTTCAGGAATACTTCCAGCTAAGTATAGACTCAGAATTCTACCCAGATTGGGTTTCTTCAGGCTCTCTTTTATCTTATCAAACATGACTGCAGACCAATCAGTATTAAGTTTGAAAATTATCCTTGTCATCAAACTGAACATGTGAGCTGAAATTCTATCATGCCCACCAGGCTTGCTCAGTATTACCTTGCCAACTATCTCAGATAAAAACTTGCCCTGCATGTTCATGCCTTTTCTATTGAAAATTGATCCAATTTTCAGGTTTGAGTCTAATCCACACCATTTCAATGCCTCTCTAGTCTTAGAAGCAGATACATCTTCTTCCTCTTTTGTTCTTGGTAGTTGAAGTAACTTTCTTAGACTTTTCTGTGTGACCTTGACTTTTGTCCCATGAACTCTGGACTTAATCTTGAGTCCAGTGTCATCAAGTGAAGCTACACTCAAGAATTCAAGGACCTCCTTCTTCCAGATCTTGATTGGTTCTGATACAAGATACTCTAGTCTAGTCCAGTCTCGGCAATTAGGGTTACCACACCTTTGATTTCTGGTTCCGTCTCATCAAAGGCGTGACGCACGAGCTCATATCCTTCATTAATGTTCTCTTCTAGCTTGGGCGCCATTAGGGTTTGAAGAAATTTTGAATTGAGAGAAGAGAGATGTCGATACACAAGTTTGGTCTCGAAACTTTGGTGAGCGTGTCGACAAACAATGGGGAAAACCTATTTATACCTTTCTAGAATTGAAGGTGAAAAGGCGCGTTAACATACTTGAAATGTGTCGACACTGACGAAAAGTGTCGACACTTACTTCTAATGTCTCGACAACTATGTGTCGACACAAGTATAGTCGACAGAATATATGTGTCGACACTTATATATATCAGCTCGACACTTAGTCGATAGTCTACTAGACTAATTCTGTGTAAATCCTAAGTGTCGACACCACCCTGGATGTGTCGACACCTATACTGCATGTGTCGACACTAATTCTCTGAAGTGTCGACACTGACTTCTAGATGTGTCGACGTCATTTCTCTGAAATGTCGACACCACTTCTATGTGTCGACACAGACAACTCTGTGTGTCGACACTATTTTACTTAGCCAATTTTTGTAAATTATTCTAAGTTTATCATCCCTAATTCAATTTTAAATTTATTGAATTTGGTTTCATCTAAGGGCTTAGTAAACATATCAGCTAACTGATTATCTGTCTTAACATACTCGAGGGAAATATCTCCTTTTTCCACATGTTCTCTTAGAAAATGGTATTTAATTTCTATGTGCTTAGTCCTACTATGGGAGACAGGATTATTTGCAATAGAAATGACACTAGTAGAATCACAAAATAAAGGTGTTCTACTTACTTGAATACCATAATCTTCTAGCTGATGTTGAATCCATAGAAGTTGAGCACAACAACTTCCTGCAGCCACATACTCTGACTCTACTGTGGAGATAGCCACACTGGTTTGCTTCTTGCTAATCCATGAAACCAGCCTTCCACCTAGAAATTGACAGGTTCCTGTGGTACTCTTCCTATCTTCCTTGCAGCCTACAAAATCTGCATCTGAATAACCTGTCAGTTCAAAATCTCCATTCATATGGTACCAAAGGCCTAGATAAGGTGTGCCCTTTAGATATCTCAAAATTCTTTTGACTGCTGTCAAATGAGATTCTTTAGGGCAAGCTTGGTACCTAGCACAGACACATGTAGCATACATGATATCTGGTCTACTAGCAGTCAAATACAGTAGGGAGCCAACTATCCCTCTATACAAAGTCTCATCTACATGTTTCCCTGCATCATCTTTGCTTAGAGACATGCTTGACCCCATAGGAGTTTTCATGGTAGTGGATGATTCCATACCATACTTCCTTATCAACTCTAGGGTGAACTTAGACTGGCATATGGATAAACCATCCTCAGTCTGTCTAACTTGGAGACCCAAGAAGAACTTAAGTTCCCCCATACTGCTCATTTCAAATTGTCTTTGCATAAGTTTTGCAAACTTCCTGCAAAGACTACTTTCTGTAGACCCAAATATTATGTCATCTACATATATTTGGACTAAGATAATCTTGCCTCTTGATTCCCTAAGGAATAGAGTCTTGTCTATTTTCTCCCTTGAGAATTTATTCTCAATGAGAAATCTAGACAGGGTTTCATATCAAGCCCTAAGTCTATATACATAATCAGGTTTAAGAGAGTCAACAAAACCTGATGGCTGCTCAACATAGACTTCTTCCTTAAGATTTCCATTCAGAAAAGCTGACTTAACATCCATTTGATATACCTTAAATCCTTGAAATGTTGCATAGGTAAGGAACATCCTTATTGCTTCCAGTCTTGCTACTGGAGCAAAGGTTTAATCAAAATCAATACCTTCTTCCTACCTATATCCTTTTGCAACCAGTCTAGTTTTGTTCTTTATAATGACTCCATTCTCATCCAACTTGTTCCTAAAGATCCACTTAGTTCCAATAATGTTGTGGTCTTTTGGTTTAGGAACTAGCTCCCAGACTTTGCATCTTTTGAACTGGTTTAGCTCCTCTTGCATGGCCTCAATCCAATGAGGGTCTAGGATTGCTTCTTCAAATTTCTGTGGCTCTACTTGGGATAGAAAGCTGGAGTAGAGAACTGAACTTATATTTCTGCTCCTTGTTTGTACCCCTTGTCTGAGATCTCCAATAATTTGATTGGCTGGATGATCCTTTAGATGCCTATTTGCTGGAGGCAGCCTGTCTTCAGGTTGTACACCTTCATTCTCTTCATTTAGCTGCACTTCTTGGTCTTCTTCAGCTTCAGGAGTATCTTGTACTCCCCCTGGACAGCAGCCACCATCTTCCACTTGCTGACTTGCAGAAGAACCTTCTGTTAAGGTAAGCTTCTCCATTCTCTCAGTTACACCTGTGGAGCTGCAAACACTTCTAGGCAATTCATTGTTAATGAGTCTAGCTTCATCAAAAACTACATGAACAGACTCTTCTACAACTTGAGTAATCAAGTTGTAGACCCTATAAGCCTTACTATTGTTGTTGTAGCCAACAAAGATCCCCTCTTGGGATTTGGCAGCAACCTTAGTTATATAAGACTTTCCATTGTTAAGGATATAGCACTTGCAACCAAAGATCCTGAAATAGGATAGATTTGGTTTTCTGCCCTTCACAATCTCATAGGGGGTCTTCTTGTGGCTCTTGGTGATAGTAGCCCTGTTGATCATATGACAAGTAGTGTTAACTGCCTCAGCCCAGAAATATTCTGGGAGAGATGTGTCACTCAACAGGGTTCTACCAGCCTCTATCAAAGTTGTTGAAGTTGGTGACCGGGCGGTCTGTCTTGGCGGGTTGAAGACCACGCGGTCTGGCGGTTTGACTCGCCGGCTTGTAAATCGGGCGGTCTAGCGATCTTCACAGGCGACCTCTCTGCTTCTCTTGTTGTAGCCGTGCGGTCAGCCCTTCTGTCTAACCGCGCGGCTTGTGCGGTTTACTTTATATAGTCCGCTTAGCTTGTATATTTTTAGTCCCACATCTCTTATTTGTATTCTCTCATCTCTCCTCCATTCTATATAAGGGAGGGCATACCTTTGTAATAGTTATCTTTTTTGGATAATAAAATTTCAATTATTCAAAAGTTTATCCGATTGTTCTCTCTTTTTCGCTACTTTCTAACATGGTATCAGAGGACACGGTCATTTCCTCCTGATTCTGTGCGCTCTCTGTTGTTCGTGGCTTGTTTTCTGCTTTCTGCAACCTGTCTCGCGGCTTGCCTTCTCTTCTGTCCGCTACCCTGTTCGAGCGGCTTGTTTCTGTCCGCTGCCCTGTTCGCGCGGCTTACTTCTTCTTGGTTCTCCTCTCCTACTGCTATTCGTCGCAGCGACCTGCTTCCTTGTCGCCGCGCTCCTTGCTCTTTCTTGCCTCTCCGACTTCCTAGTCTTTGCGGCTTGTCTCTACCCGCTGCGGACTCCTTCTCCCTGTCCGCTTCTGCTTTCCCCATATCCGCTTGTCCCTCTACTCACGGTTTGCTGCTGTGATCTGCCTGACCGTGCGGGTTGTTTCTTTCTCACCCGCATCTTGGTCGCGGTCACCTGCTCTTCTCCTCTCTTCTGTTCGCTCGGCCTTTTCAGTCCACGCGACCTCTTCCCCGCTGTGCCTTTGACCTCTTGCTAGTCGCGCCAGCCTCATCTTTTGTCGTGCGACCTGTTCTCCTCTGTTCGCCCGACTTTTTCAAGCCGTGTGACTTCTTTCCCTCTGCTTTGCTCTGCTTCTTGGTAGCGGCCTTCCTAGCCGCCCGACCTGTTTTCTCTTCGCCCGGCTTGGTGCTCTTTTCTCTTCTCGCGGCTTGTTCTTATCGTCGCGGCTTGCTCCTCTCTTGCTTCCATGGCTTTCCCCTCCTCCAGCCTGTCCGCCTCCGTGGTCACCTCTTCTGGTAGTGCTCATGTTGTTACTCGCGGAAGATGGCTAATCGACTCTGGTGCAACCAATCATATGACAAGCAATCCTCAATGTTTCTCTCTTCTTGACACACATGCTCAGTTGCCCCCGGTCATTGTTGCTGATGGATCTCCCTCCCCAGTCCATGGGACGGGCATGGTTCAAGTCACTCCATCTCTCTGCCTGGCTGATACCCTCTATGTGCCCAAGTTTCCGTGCAATTTATTATCGGTTACTTCTTTATGCAAGCAACTACGGTGTTCTGTCATATTCACCCCTAGCTCTTGTGCTTTTCAGGATCCGGACTCCCAACGGACGATTGCTACCGGGACTGAGAGTGGTGGCCTCTACTTCCTCGACAACGTTTCTGCTCTATCCGCCTTCTCCTCCTCCTCTACAGATCTTCTCCAATGGCATCTTCGCCTTGGACATGCTCCTCCCCGAATTCTCCGCCAGCTCCTGCCGCACCTCCCTCCTCATCATCCTCCTCTAAACTGTGATGCATGTCAACTTGGCAAACATCACCGCTCATCCTTCCCACCAACGCAAAGTCGGGGCTCTTCCCGTCCGTTCGACCTCGTTCACTCTGACATATGGGGTCCCGCTCCTAACCTCACCATCGGTCGGGGTAGTTCCTATTTTGTCACCTTCATTGATGATTTCTCTCGATGTACGTGGGTATATCTTCTCAAAGATCGCTCCGAGCTGTTCTCTGTTTGGACCTCCTTTTATTCTATGGTTAAGACTCAGTTTGATACGTCTATTAAACTCCTTCGTTCAGACAATGCTAAGGAGTATCTTAGCCACGACTTCTCCTCATTTTGTATTCACCATGGTGTTCTTCGTCAAACAAGTTGTGTCTACACCTCACAACAAAATGGGGTGGCGGAACGCAAAAACCGTCACCTCCTTGATGTCGCTCGCACTATGATGACTCAAATACATGTTCCTCGCTCCTATTGGGGCTATGCTGTCCTCCTCTCCTGCTATCTCATCAATCGCCTTCCCTCCACAGTTCTCCACGGTGCTACCCCCTTCTCCATTCTTTATCCGGACAAGGATCCCTTTCCTCTTCCTCTGCACATCTTTGGGTGCACCGCTTTTGTGCACTCTCCCGCTGCCACCCGTGATAAACTCTCACCACGTGCCACCAAATGTGTCTTTCTGGGCTACTCTCCCACTCAGAAAGGATATTGCTGCTTTGACCCTGTTACCCGCAAGCAATTTGTCTCTGCGGATGTCACCTTCTTTGCCAATGCCTCTTACTTCTCTCCCGCTTTCTCTTCTACTCCTCCTGATCCTACTTCTCATACCAACCCATCCATTCCCTCTGCTCCCACTGATGTTCCGCCCTCTCCACCCACTCCACTGTCTTCCCCATCCTCATCATCTCCACCCTCTACTCCGCTTTCTCCCTCCACTCCGCTGCCATCTCTCTCTACTCCCGGGCCAGCTCTCTCCACCACGGATACTCCGGATACTGAGGCACCTGCTGACCTGGATCTCCTGATTGCTCTTCGCAAAGGGGTTCGGGCCTGTACCCAACACCCGCTTGTTGTAGTTGTTTCCTACGATCATCTTACCCCTGCTCGCAGAGCTTTTGCACTGGCTATCTCGGCCACTGCCACCCCTCGTTCCTATCAGGAGGCCCTTGCTATTCCCCACTGGAAGCTGGTCATGGATGAGGAAATGGCGACCCTCACGGAGCGGGGTACATGGACTCTTGTTCCTCCTCCCTTCGGTACTGATGTTGTTGGCTGTCGCTGGGTCTTTGTGGTCAAATTTAGCCCAGACGGCACTGTGGATCGGTATAAGGCTCGCCTTGTTGCTAAGGGCTTTACTCAGACCTATGGGGTTGATTACTTTGACACCTTCTCCCCTGTGGCTCGTCTCGGCACTATCCGGGTCCTTCTCTCTGTGGTCGTCAATCGGGATTGGCCGATTTCTCAGCTGGACGTCAAGAATGCCTTCCTTTATGGTGATCTTCACGAGGCCGTTTACATGTAGCAACCTCCTGGGTATGTTGCTCAGGGGGAGACACGAGTATGCCGGCTGCAGAAGGCAATTTATGGCCTCAAGCAGAGTCCTCGAGCTTGGTTTGACAAGTTCAGCGGCATTGTGGCGGCTGTTGGTTTTGTGCGAAGCTCTGCTGATCACTCTCTCTTTATTTGCAAAACTCCTTTTGGGCTGGTTGTTCTTGCTGTGTACGTCGATGATATTCTTCTCACTGGCGATGACCAGGAAGGGGTAGCCCTGACAAAGCGACATCTTCGCCAACATCTGATCACTAAAGATATGGGCTCTCCAAAGTACTTTCTGGGGATCGAACTCTCTCGGAAGCCCGACTCCTTAGTTCTCTCTCAGCGTAAGTATGCCCTTGATCTTTTAAAAGAGGCAGGATTAACTGGAGCAAAACCTGCCCGATGCCCCATGGCTACTGGGGAGGACAAAACCTAGACAGATGATTCGCCTCCTCTTTCAGACAGTTCGCGGTACAGGCGTCTGGTTGGTAAGCTCATATATCTCACAGTGACCAGACCCGACATTTCCTATGCTGTGGGCAAGGTGAGTCAATTCATGCAAGCACCTAGGGAGTGTCATCTACAGTCCGCCTTGCGGATCTTGGAGTATGTCAAAGCAGCGCCTGAGAAAGGATTACTTTTTCAGAAGAATGGTCATCTGAGGATTGAAGCCTACTCAGATGCAAGTTATGCTGATGACAAAGGGGATCGCAAGTCAACCTCAGGTTTTTGCACCTTTGTTGGGGGAAATCTGGTGAGCTGGAAGAGCAAGAAGCAGTCTGTTGTCTCCAGGTCCAGTGCAGAAGCTGAGTATCACAGTATGGCGTCAACCACTTGTGAGTTGAAATGGTTGCGGGCTCTCATGCTAGATTTAGGAGAGGTGTACAACCATCCTCTACCTATGTTCTGTGATAACAAGGCCGCCATATACATCTCCAAAAATCCGGTATTCCATGAAAGAACAAAGCACATTGAGGTTGACTGCCATTTCATTCGTGAAGAGATTTTAAAAGAACAAATTTGCACTCTGTTTGTCACGTCTGATAAAGAGCTGGCTGACATCTTCACCAAGCCAGTTTCCGCCTCGTTTCTGCATGTTTGCGACAAGCTGGGCATGATTGATATATATGCTCCAGCTTGAGGGGGAGTGTTGAAGTTGGTGACCGGGCGGTCTGTCTTGGCGGGTTGAAGACCGCGCGGTCTGGCGGTTTGACTCGCCGGCTTGTAAACCGGGCGGTCTAGCGATCTTCACAGGCGACCTCTCTGCTTCTCTTGTTGTAGCCGTGCGGTTAGCCCTTCTGTCTAACCGCGCGGCTTGTGCGGTTTACTTTGTATAGTCCGCTTAGCTTGTATATTTTTAGTCCCACATCTCTTATTTGTATTCTCTCATCTCTCCTCCATTCTATATAAGGGAGGGCATACCTTTGTAATAGTTATCTTTTTTGGATAATAAAATTTCAATTATTCAAAAGTTTATCCGCTTGTTCTCTCTTTTTCGCTACTTTCTAACAAAAGTTCTATTTTTCCTTTCAGCAATACCATTTTGCTGAGGTGTTCTTGGTGAGGAAAATTCCTGAAAAATTTCAAATTCTTCACACAGTTTTGTCATACTTTCAGACTGAAATTCAGTACCATGGTCACTTCTGATTTTGACCACTGTACTGTCCAATTCATTCTGAATTTGTTTAACAAAACTATATAAGATACTTGGAGTTTCAGATTTTTGTCTAAGGAAGAACACCAAGGAATACCTTGAATAGTCATCTACAACCACAAATGTATAGACCTTCCTACCTAGGATGTGAACTGGCATAGGACCAAAAAGATCCATATGCAAGAGGTATAGACACCTCACAGCATCTTTGTTCTCAAGGCTATGAAAGGTGGATTTGGTCTGCTTGCCCTTTTGACAAGCTGAGCATATCCCATCCTTGATACACTTAACCTGAGGACCATTCCTCACTAACTCTTTGCTAAAGAGTTGGCCAATTGTCTTATAGTTAAAATGAGGCAGCCTCTTGTGTCATTTAACACAATGTGAGACTTTCTCATCAGCTACAAGACAAATAGGAGAAATAATGTTCTCACACATAATGTCTAGACAATAGACATTTCTCTTCCTATATCCTGTCAGAATGATCTTTTGATCACTTGACCTTTTGATATGACAACCATCCTTGACAAATGAGATGTCATATCCTTAGTCACTCAGCTGACTTATGCTAATGAGGTTATGTTTCAAACCCTTTACATAAGCCACTTGAGTAATTGTAATTTGGTTACAAGAAATATTACCAAAGCCTTTGATGATTCCTTTTTCTGAACCACCAAAGGTAACTTTAGGGCCATCCTTAATTGGAGTATAGTCCTTCAGCAATCCCCTAGTTCCAGTCATGTGCCTGGAACATCCACTGTCCAAGTACCATATAGGGGCATGGCCACTTGGACTCACCTGCAAAACAAATTACTTAACCTTAGAACCCAAATAATTCTTGGGTTCTTGGTGCAAGTTAGTTTGACTTTTAACAAAACTACTTGTAGCTCTTCTAACAGGTAGTTTGCTACTATCATTGACACTTGTATTGTGCCAACAATCTATGACAAAGTGGCCTAACTTGCCACAACACCAACACTCAAATCTGTTGTACCTTTGTTTAGGTACAACCCTGGCTGTTTTATCTACAGCAGGCTTCTTGTTGAGTGCTGGGGCTTTGCTCTCAGATTTGGACCTAACTGTCCAGGCAGGTTTTGTAAACCCCAATCCAGTTTTACCCTTATGAGGTACAAACTCATCTATTAAAGGTAGAACAGATTTTGGTTTAGAAAAACTTGCAACAATCTCTCTCTCCTTCTGAAGTCTAGCCTCCAGATTTCTAATTTGATCATTCTTAAATGTAATTGTACCCATCTGAATAACAGTAATGTTCTTCAGCCTGCCTATTTCATTTAGTTTCTGATCAAATAACTTGTCTGAATCAGCAGCAGCCAATTTAAGACTAGCAATCTCCTTTGCCTGAGTTTTGGCTAAGGTCTTGCTTTTCTTCAAGGCCTGCAACAAGTCCCTATATTCATCAATTAACTGATGAATATCTCCTTCAGATTCAAACCCACACACATCACTTGATTTAGATGTATCTGATTCTGACTCAGTATAATAAATTGAACTAGAAGAACAACTTTGTACCTTACTTGGTCCAGGCTGATCCTGGATTTTGTCTCCTTCAGATAAGGTCATTAGCCCTTTGCACTGATTGTCCTCATGCTCATAAATTGAGTTCATTAACTGCATGAACTCATCTTCCTCCTCTTCAGCAAATAGTCTAATATAGGCTTCAGCTTCTGAATCTGTTTCTGAAGATGACTGATCAGTCAAACTCTTATCCTTCTTAGCAACAAAGGACCTTTCCTTTTTGCCCTTAAACTGAGTCTCCTTCTTGTCAGTTGACTCTTTCCTTTTTTCTAGACAGTCAGCTACTATATGTCCTTGTCTATTGCAACAATAGCATACTATCTTTGATGATGTAGTTTTACTTGGCTTGGACTTTCTTCTGTCATTCCTTGATGACTTCCTGTTCTGATAGTAGTCATCTTTTGTCTGTGAAGTGGATGGCTTAGACCTCCACTGCTTCTTTTTCAAAAACTTTTGAAAATGCCTAGTGAAGGCTGCAAAGTCTTCATCACTTTCACTGCTTTCTAAATTCTTACTATTTGAATATTCTGTGACTATCTCAGCAACTATTTGAGGTGGAGATGGAGACTTGCTTCTATACTTCCTAGTGGCTTCAGTCTTGAAGGCCACAGCTCTTTCCTTGTGTTCCACTCTAGTAGTCTTCTCTTCCTCCTTTCTAATCATTAATTGCATCTCATAAGATAACAGTTTTCCAAACAAAGTTGGAGGAGGTAAGTCAGCTAGTTTGGCCATTTCCCTAATGGCACAAATCTTGGTGTCACAGTCTTTAGTTAGGGATCTTAAGAACTTATCATTCAGCTCATAGTTGTTGAATTCTCTTCCATAGGACATCAATTCATTAACTATCCTATAGAATTTCTTGTAACATTCAGTAATGCTATCAGAATTTCCTTGTTTGAAGCTTTCATACTCTTGATTTAACAAAGACTTCCTGTCTTGTCTTACTTCTTCTGATCCCTCCATGTAAACTATCAGTGTGTCCCACATTTCTTTTGATGTTTTACAATGTATTAGGTTCTGAAATGTGGCATCATCAATGGCACTTACAATAATATTCTGGGCACTCTTGTCCATAGTGGCCAGAATAATTTCATCCTTAATCATTTCTGAATAGTCTTTGGGAGTTCTCTGATTTGCATCCAGAACAGATACTTTCATTGGCACATATGGCCCTTCTTTGACTATAATGTATATTCTTGGGTCAGAGGCTTCCATAAAAAGTCTAACCCTCTCTTTCCAAATGCCAAATATCTCTTTTCTACAGATTGGCAATTTCATGGACCCCAGCTCTTTGTGATTCTCAGTTGAACTCATTTTCTTGAATCTTGATTATTCTGATTCTGCCTACAGGATCTTTACTCAGACTATTATGTCCTTTTTGAGGAACCTCGTTTTGATACCACTTGAAAGAAATAGTACCTAATCACCTAGAGGGGGGTGAATAGGTGAACTTAATCTTTTTAAAATTACATGCAGAAGTACTGAATAATAAGACCTGTATTTGCAATGCTCTACAGCAATTCAACACAGATAATACAGCAATCATAGAATTAATCACACACAGAGTACACACGGATTTTTATAGTGGTTCCCCAAGGTCTGGGTACATCCACTTTCCCCCTTCGCCTATCTAGTAGTGTACTAGATTCGGCCTAACTTCTCCACTTCTTCTCAAATCCTCAGATCTTACAACTCAGAACCCCAAACAGGTTCCTACAACTCAGAGTGATCCCACTCCTACAACTCAGGCACAAAAGCCCTACCACTCAGTCTTCACCAAGACTTACACTCAGAGAACAAAGTCTCCTACAACTCAAGCACTAGGCCCTACTTCAGTCTTCAACAAGACCTACACTCAGAGCACACTGTCTCCTACACTCAGCCTTTATAAAATAGGCTTACAGCTTAGATCCCTTAGGATCCTACAGAAAATAAAGTTTACAAAGTATATAACCACAACTCTGAAAGAGAGAGATGAGTTGACTGGTTTCTTGATGAGTTCTTGGAAGAACTTGGCAGAGATCAACCTCCCTTGGCTTTCTTCAAAGCTTCTTGAATTAGAACACAGTAGGGTTGTATCTTTAGGCAGATGATCTTCAATCAACTGCTGTCTTGAGATTCTGATTTCAATCTGAATCTTACTTAGCAGCCCGGTTCAACAGCTGCTCTTCTTAAAAGGATCTCTCTATCCAACTTCTTAGATCTTCTCTTGAAGGTCTTCTTCTTTGTTGTGTTGTTTTTCAATTCCTTACTTCATGGATTCCCCACTTCTGTTCAAGGAGAAAGGTCTTTAAATAAGCTTTTTCCATGGTGACAGGCTGATTCGGTTTCTAATAACTTTCTGACGGCTCTGACAGTTGCAGTTGACCGGTTGAAATGACAGCTGTCAAGTCATCCAGTCACTTCTTTAAATCTCTGTCACTGTCTGAAAGTGTCGAGACAGATAGTCTTTTTGTGTCGACACAAATAAACTAAGTGTGGACACAAGTAGACTAAGTGTCGACACTAGCCTTGATGGTGTCGACACAACTCCTTGTGTTGTTGTAACAGCTTCTCGACACTGCTTCTTCAGAATGTGTCGACATTGATTCTGTGTGTTGACACAAGCCTTCTTCTTTAATACTTAGTTGATTTCTGCTGAGTGTCGACACAACTCCTTTGTGTCGACACATCTTCTTGTGTTGAAACTTGCTAAGTGTCGACACATCTTCTTTGTGTTGACACATGTACTTGAACTTTGTTGAAGTTTGCTGAGTGCCGACACAGCCTCCTAGTGTCGACACATGTACTTGAACTTTGTTGAAGTTTGCTGAGTGTCGACACAGCCTCCTAGTGTCGACACTTTTGTTGTCGACAAAGTTTCTCTGGGTGTCGACACTGCCTCTAAGTGTCGACACAGATAATGTTGACAATTCTTCACTATTTGTCGACACTGCCTGTATGTGTCGACACTTTTCTTCTGGTGTCGACACAATTACTTCAAGTGTCGACACAGCTTCTCTAGGTGTCGACACAAGCCTTCTTAAGTGTCGACACTTTTCTTCTATGTGTCGACACATGGACTTAGAATCTTTTATCTTTCCCTGTAATTACTTAACCTGCACACATAAACTCAAAGCACATCAAATACACCTTGATGTATATCATTGAGTAGGGTGAGGCTTCTTCAAATCAGGTACATATATTCCAATGTACCCAACAACTATGTCCAGTGGTAGTGCGTTTGCCCTAGGCAAAACTTGAAAAAATGGAGAATAGTGCGCACGATCAGTGGAGCACGACCAATGGTCGTGTGCACTGTGTCATGTGATAATGCACATAGGTATGGCAGAACCTGTAAGAAAAATGGAATCAATGCACACGATTAGTGTCGTACGACCAGTGGTCGTGCGCTAAGGAATCCACTAAGCGTGCGCTTGTAAAATCGCACGATCAGTGGCCCTTAGGCAAAAGTGGGCCCCAAACCAACCACTGATATGTGCAGACATTCCAGGCAATCACAATAAGAAGTACAATCAATAAAAGTAACAAAAATACACAACCACGGGTCTATATGGGCACTTCCTATGGAAATAAAGATTAGAAGAAATATATACAATAACAAACTAAAAGTGAAGTGCATGTGAAAGAAAACTAGCCCAGATGTGTCCGAAAATCAGTATATAAATAGGACTCATCATTCTTCTGTCAGAACATTAGGATGGAGCATCCGGCCCCACAGCTAGCGTTGCCTCCACCGCAGTAGTTTCAATGCTATCAACAACCCGGACGGCCGTTCGGACAAGTTTGTTTCCAGTGTAATCAGTCGGGCCACATCCAGCATTATTGCCCACAGCTAGGTGGAGATGTTACCCATGTTGTTCCTCCGATAGCTCAGCAAGGACGAGGGAAAATCCGTGGTCGAGGATGAGGACCATGAGGAAGAAATCGTAGACCTGCTCGAGAGCAGATGTTTGCTCTAGATATGACTCAAGAATTGAACCCACAGGATGTCATAACAGGTATTATGTAGCCATGCTTCCCGTCGTATGCATGAGTGAAAGATAGGGGTTAGATTTGATTACTCTAGAGGGGGGGGGGCGTGAATAGAGTATGTTAAAACTTTTAGCTGTTTTTGACTTTTATCAGAGTAAATAAAATAGGTGATACCAGCAGTAGTAAAAGAAAGAAAAGATAATCTAATCTAATCTAATCTACCACAACACAGCAAACTAGTCTATCACAGCCACAGCAAGAACAACAAGAAAAAGGACAACTAGACAACACAAGAAATTTTATAGTGGTTCCCCAACCTAGGTACATCCACTCTTCTACCACTCTTGTAGGAATCCACTAGCAGGTTTTTGATCAGGTGACTGCCACCTTTGAGCTTTTGATCAGGTGCCAAAAAACCAAATAAACTTTTAAAGGGAGTTAATAAACCCTTTATACAAGAGGGGGAGAGAGATTTGATGGTGTCTTCTCTTTCTCAAACAACTGAGAAGACTAGTGGATTTGCTATTGTCAAGACTCCTTCAGAATCACTGGGAGCCTTGCACAGGGTGTAGGTCTTCTGCCTTGACTTGAAGTAATCTAGGAACTTCTGACAGATAGTTATTGCTGTCCTTGAAAGCTCCTGGAGTTGAAGTTGAAGAAGTCTCTTGATTATGTGTTTGTTGTTGTTCTTCTTCTTCAGAAAGATCAAGGTGAAAACAAAGTGTTTTCTGCACTGAGAATGTCTGAGACTGTTTCTGTATTTTTCTGTCTATTCTCTGTGTTGTGTGTTTTCTCTTATTCTCGTGTATTCTTCTGAAAAAGAAAATCCCCTTTATATTCTCTGTCGAATTTCTCCTTTGAATTTTGAATTCTCTGCATTGAATGCTGACTGCCTGGAGAATGAAAATCGGCTGGAGAATATTTTCTTTAATGAGTTTCCCCAACTATCCCAATTAATTAAGCAAGTAATTAACCTGATGAAGACCATAATTAATGCTGCCAATAATGGCTATATTCAGAGAATATGTGCATTAATTACTTTAGGAAATCACAGCTAAATAATATATAGAATATGGACAAAAAATGAGGGAAACTCTAAGTCTGGAACTACAACAGAAATCGTCGACCATAGAACAGATTTCGTCGACCTGAGATCTAAGTTTGTCGAACTGAGAAATCTTGTTCGTCAACCTGAGAAAACTTGTTCGTCGACCTGAGATCCAAGTTCGTCGAGCTGAGAAATCATGTTCGTCGACCTGATATCCAAGTTCGTCGACCTAAGCACAGCAAGCTGCATTCTGTGAATAACTTGCCAATTCTGCGCTCCAAGTTTGTCGAGCTGATAATCTATCTTCGTTGAGCTGAGTTCAGAGAAAGTATTCTGGAAAGAATGTGTTGAAGTTGAAATCCAGACTTCATCGACCTGAGCTCGAATATCGTCGAGCTCAACTCAGAGAATTAACTCTGAGTTCGCCGAGTAGAGCACGACTATAGTCGAGCTGAGTTCGACGAACGTCGAACTTATATACTTAACTTGATTTCTTCTAAGTCTTGAGTCAATCTGAGGTCTTCTGCTGGCTGGTCCATGTATGGTTGAACCTAATGACTTAGCCTAAATTTCTTGGACTCAAAGACATGATCCTGGTTATACGTTGTGGGTCAGACATCCTAGTTAGTGAACCTAGACCAAATCCAATTAGGGATCCAACAATCTCCCCCTATTTGGGTGAGGTCACTAATACAAATGAAAGAAAAACATTCACAAAGCAGAATAACTATATCTGGCAGAAAATTGAAATCAATCAGCAGATATGTACATAATCAAAAGCTTTGTTAAAGTTCAAACAAATATAGTTCAGAAAATCAAAACTAAATAAGAAATTCATTTCTTCTTCTGCTGCTTTTCCTTGTCGCTTTGTCTTTCTCAGAGGGTTGTGTGAATTTGATTTCTCTATTAGGATTGGTTGCATCTCTTTTGGACATGGTCATGTCAGCAGCTCCAATTATGTTGAGAGAGGTAACTCTGGGTACAACAGCCTCTGGATGCAGATTCATGTAAGCATCAACATTGAAAATTTTGTTAGCCTTATCATACCTTTTCAATTCTTTCTTTTTGTATGATGACATTGTTCAGTATTGAGAAGGATCTCTGCCTTCAGCTTTAGCTTTACTAATCATTGATAGTCCAACTAGCTCTTGGAATCTGGCCATTCTTGCAGTATTTTCTGTTTCAGGATCCATAAATGGAATAGGTGGTGATGCAGGCCTTTTTGGACTTTCTGCTTTTTCAATTTCAGAAGCTTGTTGTTCAATGTCTTGCTATTGTTGCTGTTGCTGCTGTCTGCTGCTGCTGGAATACCTTTGTTGGTTGCTTCCATGTAATCTTAAAGATCTACCTGGTTGTCTGTTTGAGCATATGGAGTAGACCTTTGAGAGATGTTACCTGAAGCACCAGCAGCAGCAAGAGGAGGAGGACCTCTCTAGTTCCTTTGAGAAGGAGGAGGAGGAGAGTATCTCCTGCTTTTCTTTCTGGCTTTCTGCTCATTCTTAGAAAGCCACATCCATGTTGGCATCCCTTGATATGGAGTGATATTTTGTAGAATATAGTATGGAGTATCATGAGTGGGATTAAGCTTAGGAGCAACTTTTGGAACAGCTTTTCTCTTCTTAGCAGTCTTCTTCTTAGCTTTAGTATTATCATCATCATCTTAATCATCAGAAGAACCCTGAGGATTGTCATATAAGTCATCAAGAGCCTTCAGAATGTCTTTGGAAATTTGTTTTTCAGCCTGAGGCTGTACTGAAGGTTCTGGAAGAGCTGGTTCAGCAACAATGGTTTCAGAAATACTTTCAGCAATTAACTTATTTTCTTCTTCAATTTCAGCCATAATAATTTCATCTAAATCTGGAAGAGGACTGTCATCCATTTTATATGTGGGAGGTGAGATAGTCTTTGGAGAAGAGCTGGCCTTGGGAGGGGATGATACTTTTGGAATCTCTGCTACTGCAAAACTAGCCTTAAGTTGCTTGGCAACTATAGGACTTATTGGGGCAGTATATGGAACTATTGTCATAAAAGGCTTTGGGTAGACAAATGGAAGATAATTCAAATGAATTGTATCAAAAGGATTTAGTAAACTGAATAAATCAACTGTAGGATTAACAACACAATCACCAACAATTATTATTTCTGGCATAACTGAATCATACATGTCTATATCAGAATCAAGTAAATCAATTATATCTGTAGGAGGAGCTGTTTCTATTGAGTCATCAGTCATTTTAGAATCTGCTGCTGCTGCTTCTGCTGTTGTACAGGGGGGAACTAGAGCTTCTTCATAGAGCATCTCCCCCTAACTGGTTTCAGGGGATCCTGAAGCCAGTCCTCCAAAAGAAGGGATAGAGGACAGAGCAGCAATTCTGGATGATGGAGAAGTGATGGAAGCAGAAAGGGGAGCACTAACAGTGGCTATGAGTTTTTCAAGAGTGGGAGAGATAAATGCTAGAAGGTCTTTAGCTATATCAGAAAAATTGAGATATAGGGATTCTGGAGCAGTGAAGGAGTAAGGAGTGTGATGTCCACCATTGGAATATACAGAGAATGCACTGGACATATCTGTATGTGTATAGTCTGGAGCAGTAGATGGTATGTCAGTGTGGATGACTGAAGGAATATCAGTTGAAGGAGTTGCAGTGGTAGAAGGTTGGACTGTGGTTATGGGGGAAGAGATGAGTTTTTGAATTGGAGAATGATGTGGAGATGGTTGAGAAGATAGAAGATTGAAAGATGGTTCCTGAATAGAGGTAGATGGTATTTTAGAGATATGAATTTGAGGATAAAAATGTGGAGGTGGAGATAGAGGTGGTGTGGTATGCTCTGGATATGGAACTGGTGAGGGCTGATGTTGTTGTTGAGTTGGTGGAGTATGAACTAGAGAAGAAGATGGTAGTTGTTGTGGTTGTTGAGGAGGAGGAGAAGGAATTCTGGTGGAGGGAGGAATTTCTTCTAGAGGTGGAGGAGCAGTTGTTACGGCCCTGGTGCTCTCAGAAGTCGTGGAGGAGGATGAAGCCTTGGATGGCTTTGTGATTTTCCTCTCACATCTGCCAAAAAGTGCAGATTTAAGCCTTTTGGAGGCATTTATGAACACTGTCGTGGAGACCAGTAGTTCAGGAGCCTTGTCTTAAAGGACTATTCCCAGAATCCTTCCAAAGCAAACTTCCTTCTTTGTGTTTTTCTTCTTTATTAACTCAAACAAGATTTGTCCCCAGTTTATTTGTTTCTTGTTAACTAGAGAACACTTCACAAGGAACTGGTTCCTGGTGATGTAATTGTGTGCGCTATGTTTTCCCAATAAAACTTTACCAACAACATCCACCAAAAATTTATACTGAGCAGATAAATTTTTCTTCAACAGTTTGTTTGGGTTTTCTCCAGAGTGACCCATCTTTATCAGCATATTTTCGTACTCATCACTATCCATCTCTATTTCTTTATTACCATTCAGCAAACCAAAAATCTCAGATAGAATGATGGGGGAAAGAGAAACTGCGTTACCAGATATTGTCCTGTCATTGTATCTGCCTCTGATGTTGTAGATGTGAACACCCATTCCTTAATCTCAGTCATTGCTATCTTGATGCAGTTGGTCATGAAGTTTTTCAGATTTTGTTCCTCAAACAATTTCAGAATATCCCGAAAATTCTGTTCAGTGTGCTGGAATGATTTGAAGTCGATGTCAAATCCCATGTCGAATTTCATCACAGCAAGAGTGTTCGCCGGAATCGCCATTAGTTCGCCTACAAAGGAAAAAACAGAGATCAAGTGCAAGGGAACAAAAAGTGCGGGACGAAGCTCGACGAAAACCTAGATATATGGTTTTCAGAATATGAAGCGGCAGACTCCGTCCGACGAAAAGTAAAAATTCTTCGATCTGGGTTCGATGAAATATTTTATTGATAAAAGAATTCGTCGATCTCAGCCAGAAGAAATGAAAACATTTTGTCAATCTCCGTTCGACGAAAATTTTCTGAAGCATTATCGTCGATCTCCGGTCGATGAAAATAGCTTCACACTGATGGGCTAAAACCCGAACAGGCAAGTGTACCTATCGAATTGTAGTACCAAGGTCGTATTTAAAACTCGGGGTTGTCAACTACTCTTACTCACACTTCTACTATTATCCTACCAAAAGATTGCGTGGTTTTTGAGAATTTTTAAATTAAAACTAAAGATAATTTTTTGAAACGAGAACTTATAATAAAAAGCTAGCGTTTGATCAATGATTCACCATGAAATGAGACAAGAAGGGTAAAAGAAAATATAGATTTAAATTTGCAAATTATCCTCGACCGTGACGGATCCGAAAATAAGACAAAATCTCGCTAGAGCATTAAGTCTCCTAACTTATAGACGCTTTGATCGAAATCTCTTTACAAATGAAAGAGGCCTAAAGTTGCATTATCGAGGTGATCCGCACTACTGGATTTGACTCCAATCAGGAGGATTTACGTCATCCTATCTCTAGGATTGCGTGCAACTCCTTCTTTCTTTGAGTGATCTTTCAAATCAACGAGTCTCTCGACTTATATGAAATGAGATCAAATGCCTACTACCGTATAGCGGAAATACGGAGTCGACTCGTTGAAAATCAAAGAAGGATCGAGAATAATTTAGACAAAAATAAAACTAAAAAAATAAAGGAAATCCTCATCTCATTTCATGGATCCTCATGATCGAACGCTAAAGAAAATTAGCTACGCATAGTTGAGGAAGAGAACACAATAAGATGAAGAAAATTCATATTCATTGATTAATAAAAAAGAAGTACACAATAATAAAAGTAAGACAAGATTCTACTAATAAAAGGACTAATACAATAATGAAAAAGAAATCTACTTAACAACAAAGAAAGAAAGAAAACTTGCACTTGAACTAGCTCCCTCACTTGCTCTCTCTCCAATCCAACCTTCCAATGGATGTGACATGGGTTCCTTTTATAGGAGAGGGAGAAGGTTCTAGAATAAAATGAAGATGAGGGGGGCAAAGGAGGTGGTCGGCCATGCATAGGGGAGAGGATGCATGTATGTCATTTATGAGGGGAGAGGGAGATGATGAGATTCATTGCATTTTATAAAAATAGAGAATGTAAAATAGAGAGGGGGAGATGAATGAGGAATAAATAAGAAAGAGGGGATAAATGAGGGGATGAATAAGGGTGGCCGACCATGCATGTAATGAAGAGAGAAATGTGAAAAAGGGGAAGAGAGGGAGTGGATGAGAAATAAATAAGAGAGGGAGAGGGTGTGTGGCCGGCCAACATATTAAATGGGCAGCCATACAAGGTGGCTGGATGTATGCATTGAATGGAGTGGGCTGCATGGTTGAAGGGGGGTTGCACCATTGAAGTGGGCTGCACCACATGGATCTTTGAAGTGGGCTGGATCTCTTGGAGTAAGGAGGAGGCCGGGCTGCACCAATGAGCTGCATGGCCTCGGGTTGTGTCATGGAGGGGCTGGACTTGGGCTGCACCAATAAAGACCGGCCAACTTGAAGAGGGCTGCACCAATGGCTCAGGTAGCATCAATTAAAGGGGGTCGGCTGCATCATGATGTGGGCTGCACCACAAGTGAAGAAGTGGGCTGCATTCATGTACAAGGGTTGCTCCATGTTGCATGCAGTTAGGCCATGAACCTACAAATAAAAAACAAATAACACACACATTAGTTATAATTTTTATAACATAACATAGATAGACATAGAACATAAAATAATAAAAGTGAAAATACATAAAACATATAAATAAAACTATGAATTTTTATATCATAACATAACAAAACATTAAAATAAAATAATAATATAACAAGTATATAAATACATAAAACTATAATAAAACCTAAGAATTATGAATACTAAACTACCCCAAAAGGGATGACAAAAACTAGTCATCAAATTCCCCCATGCTAGAGTTTTTGCTTGTCCTCGAGCAAATGAAAATGAAAATGAAGGAATAGAAATAAAAGTAAACAAAGAAATTTTAGATTTCAAGTTTAAGAAAAACAAAACATAAAAAATTAGACTATCCTAATTTTTATGTTAACAACTAGTGGGGTAAGAAGTGCACAATAGAAAACTTGAAAAATGGAGACCTAAAGATATCATTAGAACATAAAAAAGAATTACAAATTTCAAAATTCTTAAAACAAGGCATCAAAAATTAATGAAAATAAGATAAATAAAAATAGAAGTTCTAAATAAACGGCACATTAACGAACTACTAGGTTGCTAGATAAAAATTAACTTTAAAACACCTCAAGATAACCTCCAAAGAAATCCATCAATGATGGTGGTCATAGGCTTATCCGTTCACACTCTCTCCACTACGCGAATTTACGTTCTAAAGATTAATAGGACTTCTAATAGGCATTAAGACTTGGCTTAGGTAAATGATTAGAAAATGAAAATAAGGATAAACATGGGGGCTTAAACACTAAACCAAGGTTGAGCTCAAAAAATAAAGAAACATGGAGAGAAATGATAAGTATTTCAAACAACAAAAGGCCATAAAATTGTTTACTTTAATAAATTGGCCACAAATAAACTTCATTTTTCTTTTTTTTCTTTCTTTTTTTGATTTGATAACATAATAACATTTTTTTCATAACAGACAGCTCCAAAAATAGGATTTAAAATTTTCTTTTCATTTCAAAGATAATACCCCCTCTCAAAAAATGATTTTTAAGCTCAAAGTTTTAGTGTGAAAATAGGAAAGGCATTTTGGTTTTAGAGCAAATAATGAAATGAAAGGTGGAGCTAAATCAAATAAACATGGAAAAGGCCCAAAATTGTTTTGCAATGGTAAATTTTTTTGGTGGGCAAGAAAAGCTCAAACGAGTCAAAGGGTGGCCTAAATCATTTCTAAAGTACGTAAAAACGACGCAAATGCTTCGAGAGTCGCTAGGAACAAGTTCTAGAAACCAAGAAAGACTACCCCACAAATGAAAAGAGCTAATATTACCTAGCAACCATTCGAACGTAATTAACCGAATAAGAAGAGCAACTACAAATTGCTAACTTAAAATGAGAAAATAGATGTCTATATTTAAGAACTAGAAACTAGTAAAACAAAGCTATGTTAAAATGATAAGTTTAGCAGACCTTTTCAAAGAAATTTATAGAGAACTACAAAACCGCACGGGCCTACACATCACTAGAAGAATCATAAAAATAAAGATGGAAATAATTTTCGATTTTATTTTTCAAATAAATTTAAGAATTTTTTTTTGGATTTTTGGAATTTGATTATAAAAATTTTTTTGGGGGTTTTGCATTTTATAATGTTTTTGAAGTTTTGATGAAGTTAAATAAAAAAAATAATACTACTAAAAGGCTCCAAAATACTATACTATTTTTTTTTTTGAATTTTGTTTTAAAGCATTTTTTTAGGAAAGAAGAAAAAAGAAAGAAACTAAACCCTCCCCCATGCTTAAAATTTTCATTGTCCTCAATGAAGGAGAAACAAAAACGAGAAAGAGCAGAAAATGCTTTAAAATGCAGTAAAGGAAAAATAAAAAGAACATGACTTCCCCAGGTTTGTGAGATGAAGGCGGATGTCGCTCCACCATGCTTGCTTTTTAGTGCACTTGATCATCAGCAGGTTTGATTTGATCCATCTTGATATCAGCAATGTTTGAGCGGCGATCACGAACTTGTACTTGAGCGGCCGTCGGGAGGAAGAGCGAAGTACAAAGAAAACAGAAAAAAAAAAGTCTTAGGCAGGACTCCCAAGAATGTTCTTTATTTTATAATATAAAGATTGTCCGAATAATAATAAAAGTCTTGTAATAAGAAGAAGTCCAAAAAATAAAAAAAACGTTTCACATCAGGATAAATATTTAAGAGTTCGACACGAAATTCTCCTTTGCAAGAGACACAAAATCATTATAAAAATAATGTTTCAGTATATGACCTTTAACTTTGAAATCACCCTTATCCGTGTGCGAGAGCATCACAGTTCCATCAGAATAAACTTCCTTGACCGTAAACGGTCCAGTCCATCGATATTTAATGTGTCCGAAGAAAATACGTAAGCGTGAATTAAATAGAAGAACTTGATCGCCAGGTTTAAAAATTTTATGGTGGCCCAAGTTCTTATCGTGATCGACTTTCGTTTCAGGGTCGGGTGATTTATCATATGAATTTTTCAGTTTTTTTTTTCAAAAATGAGATTTTCAAGATTCTTTTGTCTAAAAACAGTTTCATTTTCAAAATTCCTTTGCATGTACATAACCGTATTTTCAAAAACATTTGTAGAAAATTCAGAAAAAGAAGACGAAAAATCATTTGGAGAAATATAGGTGTCGTCTTTTAATTCATCAATAAAAAAACAAGAGTCATCATTTTGCAAAGAATTTCTCATAGATTGGTTAATATCAAAAGTAAATTCTTCATCTCCCACACGCAGAGAAAGTCTTTCGTCACTCACATTTATGATTGCTCGAGCGGTGGCTAGGAAGGGACGACCAAGGATAAGAGGGAGCTCGACGTCCTCTTCAATATCGAGAATGACAAAATCCACCGGGAAGATGAATTTGTCTACCTTTACTAGCATGTCCTCAACAATACCTAACGAATATTTGATCGACCTATCGGCTAACTGGATACTCATTCTTGTATGGCTGAGAGTGCCCAATCTTAGCTTCTTGAATAATGACAAAGGTATCAGGTTGATGCTCGCACTTAGATCCGCTAGCGCATGTTTTATAAAAAGATCACCAAAAATGCAAGGAATTGAAAAACTACCCGGATCGTTTATCTTTTTAGGAAGAGTAGAGTTTTTAATAACCGCCGAGCACTCTTCATTTAAGGTTACATGCGATAAATTTTCCAATTTCGTTTTGTTTGTTAATAAATCCTTAAGATATTTTGCATACTTAGGCATTTGACTAATCCCTTCGTGAAATGGCAAATTTATATGAATTTGTTTAAACATTTCAAGAAAGCGCAAATATTGATCATCTAATTTTTCCTTCCTAAGCCTAGCTGGATAAGGAGGTGGCGGAAATTCCTTTATAACAACCGGAGCAATATTTTGAACGTCATCATTTTCTCTTCCAAAATCAGCATTATCCTTTTTAAAAACAGAAATATCTTTTTCTTTATCAAAAGTAGATTTTTCATTTCCAAAAGTTGATTTATCATTTTCTGTGGGGATAATTGTTTCCGTAGCAGGAGGGACAATCACCTTTGGCTCTTCCCTTGTGGTGGGCTCGTTAATAACCTTACCACTTCGAAGGGAAATCGCATTTGCGTGCTCCCTTGGGTTAGGTTCAGTGTTCGAGGGAAGAGTTCCAGGTGGTCTCGCGGAAAAAGCCTTGGCAAGTTGCCCGACCTGGTTCTCTAAATTTTTCACGGAGCCAGATAGAATTCTAATGGTAGCATCATTCGAGCTTATATATTTAGAAAGTATTTCCTCCAAAGATGGAGTTTTTTGAAAATTTTGGTTTTGATATTATGGTGGTGGTGGTGGAGTGAAATCGTGTGGTGGACACGCAACATTAGCACGGTTACTCCAAGAAAAATTAGGATGGTTACGCCATCTAGGATGATAAGAGTTCGAAGCAGTATTAAAACCAGGAGGAGAAGAAAAGGTAGAAAAAGTAGTCAAATTTGCAGAATTATTTTGAGCAGGCCTGGGTATGTTCCCCAGATAATCCACCTGCTCGGCAGCAGCAGCATTCACATTTTCATATACCTTAGTAGCGGAGGAAGCAGTTATCTCCGAAATATTCTTGTTCAGCATTTCCACTTGCAGCACCAGTTGCGAAACCGAGTCCACCTCATAGATACCTGCAAGTTTATTTGTGCGAGTCCTAGACGAGTTCCACTGAAAAGTGTTCATCGCCATGTCCTCTATAAGCTCAAGAGCGGCTTCCGGAGTTTTGCGGTCCAAAGAACCAGCGGAAGCGACGTCTATCATTTGCTTAGTCTCTTGATTTAGCCCATTATAAAATGTCTGAACCTATAACCATACAGGCAGAGCATGATGGGGGCAGCGCCTCAAAAGCTCTTTGAACCTCTCCCATGTGTCATAGAGGGTCTCAGAAGCAATTTGAGAATATGAAGTTATATCGTTTCTTAATTTAGCAGTTTTGGCGGGGGGAAATATCTTGCAAGAAATTTATCCATTAGAATGTTCCAAGTAGTGATTGATCCTCTTGGAAGAGAACTCAACCACTGCTTGGCTTTTGTCCTTAAAGAGAAGGGGAAGAGTCTTAGCCTAATAGCATCGTCTGAGACACCATTTATTTTGAATGTGTCACAGATCTCGAGAAAACTAGCAATATGCAAGTTCGGTTCTTCATCTTGTAATCCGTCGAACTGTATATATTGCTGCACCATTTGTATGATGCTAGGCTTAAGCTCAAAATTATTGTTCGCAATTGCAGGTCGAACAATACTTGTTTCAGTCCCCTCCAGGTTGGGTCGAGCATAATCGGACATGGTCCTTTACTGAGCCATTCATGGGTTGGGATCTCCCATTTCAGAATTAAAATTACAATCACCGTCAGAATCCTCAATCGCTGTTTGAGAAGTGGAACCTCTGAATCGCAAGTTTCTCCGAAAGGAGCATTCGATTTCTGGGTCCAAATCAACAAGTAGCGACGGATTCGTGCGGGTCATGCACTAAGAAAATTAGACGGAGAATGGAGGAAAGAAAAAGAGAAGAAGGGAAATAAAAACTTGAAGAAGAAAATAGAGAAAGGTAAACTTTGTTTTTGATTTTTTTGCAGAAGTAATAACGAAAGCGTTTTCCTAATATTGATGAAAAACATCCCCGGCAACGGCACCAAAAACTTGATGAGATAAAACCCGAACAGGCAAGTGTACTTATCGAATTGTAGAACTAAGGTCGTATTTAAAACTCAGGGTTGTCAACTACTCTTACTCACGATTCTACTATTATCCTACCAAAAGATTGCGGGGTTTTTGAGAATTTTTAAATTAAAACTAAAGATAATATTTTGAAACGAGAACTTATAATAAAAAGCTAGCGTTCGATCAATGATTCACCATGAAATGAGACAAGAAGGGTAAAAGAAAATATAGATTTAAATTTGCAAATTATCCTCGACCGTGACGGATCCGAAAATAAGACAAAATCTCGCTAGAGCATTAAGTCTCATAACTTATAGACGCTTTGATCGAAATCTTTTTACAAATCAAAGAGGCCTAAAGTTGCATTATCGAGGTGATCCGCACTATTGGATTTGACTCCAATCCGGAAGATTTACGTTGTCCTATCTCTAGGATTGCGTGCAACTCCTTCCTTCTTTGAGTGATCTTTCAAATCAACGAGTCTCTCGAATTCTATGAAATGAGATCAAATGCCTACTACCGTATACCAGAAATACGGAGTCGACTCGTTGAAAATCAAAGAAGGATCGAGAATAATTTAGACAAAAATAAAACTAAAAAAATAAAGGAAATCCACATCTCATTTCATGGATACTCATGATCGAACGCTAAAGAAAATTAGCTATGCATAGTTGAGGAAGAGACCACAATAAGATGAAAAAATTCATATTCATTGATTAATAAAAATGAAGTACACAATAATAAAAGTAAGACAAGATTCTACTAATAAAAGGACTAATACAATAATAAAAAAGAAATCTACTTAACAACAAAGAAAGAAAGAAAACTTGCACTTGAACTAGCTCCCTCACTTGCTCTCTCTCCAATCCAACCTTCCAATGCATGTGGCATGGGTTCCTTTTATAGGAGAGGGAGAAGGTTCTAGAATAAAATGAAGATGATGGGGGCAAAGGAGGTGGCCAGCCATGCATAGGGGAGAGGATGCATGTATGGCATTTATGAGGGGAGAGGGAGATGATGAGATTCATTACATTTTATAAAAATAGAGAATGTAAAATAGAGAGGGGGAGATGAATGAGGAATAAATAAGAAAGAAGGGATAAATGAGGGGATGAATAAGGGTGGCCGGCCATGCATGTAATGAAGAGAGAAATATGAAAAAGGGGAAGAGAGGGAGTGGATGAGAAATAAATATGAGAGGGAGAGGGTGTGTGGCCGGCCAACATATTAAATGGGGAGCCATACAAGGTGGTTGGATGTATGCATTGAATGGAGTGGGTTGCATGGTTGAAGGGGGGCTGCACCATTGAAGTGGGATGCACCACATGGATCTTTGAAGTGGGCTGGATCTCTTGGAGTAAGGAGGAGGTCGGGCTGCACCAATGAGCTGCATGGGCTCGGGTTGTGTCATGGAGGGGCTGGACTTGGGCTGCACCAATGAAGACCAGCCAACTTGAAGAGGGTTGTACCAATGGCTCGGGTAGCATCAATTAAAGGGGGTCGGCTACATCATGATGTGGGCTGCACCACAAGTGAAGAAGTGGGTTGCATTCATGTACAAGGGCTGCTCCATGTTGCATGTAGTTGGGCCATGAACCTACAAATAAAAAAAAAATAACACACACATTAGTTATAATTTTTATAACATAACATAGATAAACTTAGAACATAAAATAATAAAAGTGAAAATACATAAAACATATAAATAAAACTATGAATTTTTATATCATAACATAACAAAACATTAAAATAAAATAACAACATAACAAGCATATAAATACATAAAACTATAATAAAACCTAAGAATTATGAATACTAAACTACCCCAAAAGGGATGACTAAAACTAGTCATCACACACACATAGAGAGTTCGTCGATCTCCGTTCGACGAATTTCTCAAGAACTTTTCTCGGTTCGTCGATCTCCGTTCGACGAATTGAGGCAGATTCTTCGACCGCGGTCAGAAATTTAAATTAAGACTTCTCCATTGATTATACCAAGCTGATTTATAAAGAACAGATGGTTCCTCTCATCCAATGGTTTGGTGAAGATATCTGCTCTTTGCAAATCAGTGTAGATGTAGACAAGCTTAATTTTATTTTTGTCCACACACTCTCTAATAAAATGATGCATAATATCTATATGCTTAGTTCTGTTGTGATGCACTGGATTTTGTGCAATAGAAATTGCACTTGTGTTGTCACAAAGTAAGGTTGAATTATTTAAGTTGAAGCCATAATCCAAGAGTTGGTTCTGAATCCACAGCATCTGGGAACAACAACTGCCAGCAGCTATATATTCTGCTTCAGCAGTTGAAGTAGACACGGATGAGTGCTTTTTGCAAAACCAAGACAATAATCTCATACCAAGGAACTGGCATATCCCCGAGGTACTTTTTTTATCCACTCTACATCAAGCAAAGTCAGCATCTGAGTATCCAGTTAACTCAAATTCTGACTCAGTTAGATACCAGAGTCCTACACTAGGACAAGTCTTTATATATCTTAAAATCCTTTTTAAGAAAATAAGGTGAGATTCTTTAGGGTTCACCTGGAACCGAGCACAAAGGCATGTAGCAAACATTATGTCAGGTCTACTTGCTGTAAGATATAATAAGGACCCAACAATGGTCCTATATAGTTTCTGATCAACAGGTTTCCCATGTTCATCAGAGTTAATTACAGCATTTGTAGCCATAGGTGTTTTCTTGGCTGAGTCATCTGACATGCGAAACTTGTTGACTAGCTCTTTAGTGTACTTAGATTGGGATATAAAGATGTCATCAGGTGGCTGCTTCACTTGGAGACCAAGGAAGTAGGAGAGATCACCCATGCTAATCATTTCAAACTTTGAATGCATGAGGTCAGAGAACCTCTTGCATAGTTTGGAATCTGTAGACCCAAAAATAATGTCATCTACATAGATTTATACTAACAAGATTTGATCCTTATGGTGTCTAGTGAATAAATCCCTATCTACAATGCCCCTAGAAAACTTATGCTCTAGAAGAAAGCTAGCTAATGTTTCATACCAAGCTCTTGGATCTTGCTTTAAATCATAAAGAGCTTTATGCAATTTAAAAACATAAGAGGGATGAGTTTGAGAGATAAAACCTGGTGGTTGCTCCACATAAACTTCTTCTTTAAGTTCACCATTCAAGAATGCACTCTTGACATCCATTTGGTATACCTTGAATTTTTTGTAGGCAGCATATGCAAGGAATATCCTAATTGCTTCCAGCCTTGCAACAGGTGCAAAAGTCTGGTCATAATCAATTCCTTCCTCTTGCTTATAGCCTTGAGCAACCAGCCTTGCCTTGTTCCTTATTATATTACCGTAGGCATCTAGTTTGTTCCTAAATACCCATTTAGTTCCAATGCTGGATAGTCTTTTGGTCTTGGAATTAAATCCCAAACTCTGCATCTCTCAAATTGGTTGAGCTCCTCTTGCATTGCAACAATCCAATGGGGATCTTGCTCTGCATCTTTAATGGATTGGGGCTCAATTTGAGATATGAAGCAGGCATGCATCAAGTCTTGGTTGAGTTGATGCCTGGTCTACATACAAACTAAAATGTCTCCAATCACTTGAGATACAGGGTGATCTTTAAGTGTGACAAACTCAGTAGGTGGAGTTGGTTGGACAACAGCTTGGGGAATAAATTCCTCTTGTGGAATTATAGTAGTTGTTGGAGGTTCTTCACTGTTTTCAGTGTTTTCCTCTTCACTGTCTTCATCTTCATTGTCTTCAGTAATTTGTGGTGAAGGATGGCTAACAGCCTCATTGGTGAGGGTTAAATCATTCAGCTTCTCACACAAATATGGTTCCTGCAAATATTTACTGGTAGAAATTTTTTTCTCCATGTAAAACATGTTAGTTTCATCAAATGAAATATGTACAGATTCTTCAATTTTCATGGTAGATTTGTTAAATACCCTATAAGTCTTGCTTAATTGGAAATATCCAAGAAAAATTCTCATTTCAGCCTTAGCTTCAAATTTTCTAATGTGTTTCTTATTATTGTTGTGAATGTAACATAAGCAACCAAAAATTTTAAAATAGTCTACTTTAAGTTTCTTTCCTTTAAGTAGCTCATAAGGAGTCTTATTCTTAAGTTTTTGTATAAGACTTCTATTCAGTACATAATTTGCTGTGCTCACAGCCTCTGCCCAAAAGGATATGGGCAAATGAGCATCTGCAAGTAATGTTCCTACAGATTCAATTAAGGTTCTATTCTTCTTTTCAGCAACCACATTTTGTTGAGGTGTTCTAAGAGCTAAGAAGCACTGTCTGATACCTTCCTTCTCACAGAACTCTTGCATAAGAAGAGACTCAAACTCAGTACCATGATCACTTCTTATCAATGCAACTGGAGTAGAGTACTCAATCTGTATGTTCTTGAGAAAATCTGTAAGAATCTTGAAGTTATCAGAATTAAATCTCAGAAAGAATACTCAAGTGAATCTAGAGAGGTCATCTAAAATCACTAAAGTATAAGATTTCCCTCCTAGACTTTGTACTGCAATAGGGCCAAAAAGGTCCATATGTACTAAGTATAATATTCTAGGTGAGTCACTTTTATTTACAGATTTAAAACTACTTTTAGTTTGCTTGCCTAATTGACAAGCCTTGCAAGAAGGCAATCCTCTAACAAGGTTGTCCCTAGATAGTTTGGCAATGTTTTTCAGATTAACATGACCTAATCTCCTATACCAAAGGTCATTATTATTACTAGTTTGATTGAACGAACAAATTTCAGATTTAGCTGACTGAAAATTAACTATGTAAATGTGTTTTACTCTAGTGTCAGTCAAAACTACATGGTTATCTAAAGAAGTAATAATACATGAGGTTTTATTAAAGGATGCCTGAAACCTTTCATCATATAATTGACTTATGGAGATAAGGTTATGCTTCAATCCATTTACATATGCAACCTTCCTGAAGGTGATAGTTCCAATCTTGACCTTTCTGTAGCCTTTAGCCTGGCCACAATTGGAGTCACCAAATATTACTTTTGGTCCTAGATTTGACTTGAAGTTGATTAGATTGTTCTTGTTTCCAGTCATGTGTTTAGAATAGCCACTATCCAGATACCACTGTTGCTCTGTGGTAGGATAATCTTTCACCTGCAAGAAAATAGATTAGCTATTATTGACCCAGGTTACCTTGGGTCCTTCTTTCTTCACATAAATAAAACTAGAGATATATGAATATTCAGGTTGTCATTTATAACCTAAAGGGTGATATCTTCTAGGTGGTATAATCCATTGATTAAATTGATTAGTAGAAGATCTTGGTTGATTGTAGGTTTTAGAAGAATTAAAGTTTCTGTTTAGATGAACTGCGTTCGACGAATTCTGGTACGTCCGTCGATCTGAGTTCGACGAATGGGGATGAGTTCGTCGAACTCCACTCAGAGAATGGAAATATTCATTCTCTGGGCCCCAAAATCGTCGATCTCGGGTCGACGAACCATACTGGTTTCGTCGATCATAGTTCAATGAATTATTATAATAGAAATCTGCGTTCGGAGTTCGTCGACTGGAGCTCGACGAACTGTATATATTTCGTCAATCAGAGTTCGACGAAATCTGTTGAACATAATTATAATTTGGATTTTTCTTATTCTGTTTCCTTTTCTTATTCTTTTGTTTTAATTCAGTTGGTTTAACATTATTATTATCTATTTTCTCTTTTCCTTTTTCAGAAACAAACTTAATTGGTGTTGTCAAAATATTTTTCTGAATTAGTGGGGGTTGGCTTGATGATGCACCTAAGCCCAGCTTGCCATTTATCCTGGCATTAACTGCGCTTGTGATGTCCATCAACTTGATGCTTCTCTCATTTAGGGATTCTTCAAGATTCCTGGCCTCAGCTAATTCAGATTTTAATGATATAATCTGTTCTTGAGCCAAAGTTAATTCATCTTTTAATTTAATATTTTCAGAAACAAAGTTTTCATGATCTATTAATCTTTCCCTAAGTGTTTTAATTTCTTTTTCAGAATTTATTAAATCTATACACATGGATTTAAATTCATTTTTGAAACTATCAGAATTGTAATCAAAGAATGATAATACCTGATCAGCCTCTGATTTAGAAGATTCTTCATTATCTAATTGTTCTGTTGGTTCCTCAGCATCAGTTGGGCTGCAAGAGGCATTGATAGCCATAAGGCAAACTTTCCTTATCTTAGCTTCTTCTTCCTCTTCACTGGAGCTAGATGATGAAGATTCTTCTTCAGTATCACTCAAGGTCTCAGCCACAAAGCCCTTCTCTTTTCTCTTATACTTGCTGGAAGAAGGCTTGTTGTAGTGATGCTTCCTAGAGTCTTTTTCTTTTCTTTTCTCCTTCTTTTGATTTTCAGGACATTCTGAAATGAAGTGTCCTGGTTTCCTGCACCCAAAGTAAACAATTTCCTTATTGGGTGTTTTGTCATACCTGGGTTTGTCATCATATCTGGATGACTTTCTCCTGAAGTCCTTCCTTGCCATCTTATAGAATCTCTTGGCCAAGAGACTCAAGAGTTCTTCATTTGATGTTGGAGCTTCAGTTTCTTCTGCATCTTTAAAAGTTATGTTCTGCTCATTCCTTGATGTTGTAGGAGTCTTCTGTTCTGTAGCTTCTCTGGACTTAATCAATTTCTCATATGATTTGAGCTTTCCCAGGATAGATTCTGTGGAAATCTCATTCAAGATTCTGGCCTCCTTAATTGGCCATATCCTAGAATACCATGAGCTTGGTAAGCACATGAGGATCTTATCATTCACCTCAGTGAGAGAGATGTCTTTGTCCAAGGTCTTCAGCTCACTGATAATTGAACTTAATCTGTTGTACATGTCACTAACTGATTCTGATTCTTCCTTCTTGAAGTTCTCATATTGGGAGATAAGAGTTGATCTTCTGTCTCTCCTCTCATCAGCTGAACCATCAACCATCTAGTTTAGAGAGTCCCAGATTACTTTTGCAGATGTGCATTCAGCCACTTTCTGAAATATGTCATCTGACATAGTCTGAGCCAATATGTTCATGGCCTTTGCATCTACAATCTTTGCCTTTTTCTGAGCATCTGTCCACTCAGGTGGTGGAACAGCATGAGTTCTTGAAGTTGAAGTAGATGTAGTAGCAGTTGTTGGTTGAGGAGGACCTATCAAAATAGAATTATATATGTACTCATCAATAGAATTCATATACAGCCTGATTCTTGTCTTCTAGATTGCAAATTTATGCAAGTTGCAGACTGGAGGTCTGGTGCTTTTATAGTCTTTGTTCTGTGCCATGTTGTGTAATAAATAAACTAAGATCAGATCTAACAAAGGATTTTTTTTGGTTCAAGTGTTAGCTTGTACAACCAAAGGAACCTCCTCTGATACCAATTGAAAGATAGGGGTTAGATCTTATTACTCTAGAGGTGGGGTGAATAGAGTATGTTAAAACTTTTAGCTGTTTTTGACTTTTATCATAGTAATAAAATAGGTGATACCATCAATAGTAAAAGAAAGAAAAGATAATCTAATCTACCACAACACAACAAACTAGTCTATCACAGCCACAACAAGAACAACAAGAAAAAGGGCAACCAAACAACACAAGAAATTTTATAGTGGTTCCCCAACTTGGGTACATCCACTCTTCTACCACCCTGATAGGAATCCACTAGCAGGTTTTTGATCAAGTGACTGTACCTTTGAGCTTTTGATCAGGTGCCCAAAAACCAAATAAAATTTTGAAGGGAGTTAATAAACCCTTTATACAGGAGGGGGAGAGAGATTTGATGGTGTCTTCTCTTTCTCAAACAACTAAGAAGACTAGTAGATTTGTTGTTGTCAAGACTCCTTCAGAATCACTAGGAGCCTTGCACAGGGTGTAGGTCTTCTGCCTTGACTTGAAGTAATCCAGGAACTTCTAGCTGATAGTTATTGTTGTCCTTGAAAGCTCCTGTAGTTGAAGTTGAAGAAGACTCTTGATTTTGTGTTTGTTGTTCTTCTTCTTCTTCAGAAAGATCAAGGTGAAAACAAAGTGTTCTCTGCACTGAGAATGTCTGAGACTGTTTCTGTATTTTTCTGTCTATTCTCTGTGTTGTGTGTTCTCTCTTGTTCTCATGTATTCTTATGAAAAAGAAAATCCATTTTATATTCTCTGTCAAATTTCTCCTTTGAATTTTGAATTCTCTGCATTGAATACTGACAGCCTGGAGAATGAAAATCGGCTGGAGAATATTTTCTTTAATGAGTTTCCCCAACTGTACCAATTAATTAAGCAAGTAATTAACCTGATGAAGACAATAATTAATGTTGCCAATAATGGCTATATTTAGAGAATATGTGTATTAATTACTTCAGCAAATCACTGCTAAATAATATATGGAATATGGACAGAAAATGAGGAAAACTCTAAGTCTGGAACTGTAACAGAAATCGTCGACCATAGAACAGATTTCGTCGACCTGAGATCCAAATTCATCGAGCTGAGAAATCCTGTTCGTCAACCTGAGAAGACTTGTTCGTCGTCCTGAGATCCAAATTTGTCGAGCTGAGAAATCCTGTTCGTCGACCTTATAAAACTTGTTCGTTGACCTGAGATCCAAGTTTGTCGACCTGAGCATAGCGAGCTGCATTCTGTGAATAACTTGCCAATTCTGCGCTCCAAGTTCGTCGAGCTGATAATCTATCTTCGTCGAGCTGAGTTCAGAGAAAGTATTCTGGAAAGAATGTGTTGAAGTTGAAATCCAGACTTCGTCGACTTGAGCTCGAATATCGTTGTGCTCAACTCAGATAATTAACTCTGAGTTTGTCGAGTAGAGCACGACTATAGTCGAGCTGAGTTCGACGAACGTCAAACTAATATAATTAACTTGATTTCTTCTAAGTCTTGAGTCAATCTGAGGTCTTCTGCTGGCTGGTCCATGTATGGTTTAACCTAATGACTTAGCCTAAATTTCTAGGACTCAAAGACATGACCTTGGCTATACATTGTGGGTCAGACATCCTAGTTAGTGAACCTAGCCCAAGTCCAACTAGGGATCCAACAATGAGTATATTCCCTCATTTATGCCTGAAATGCAGTAAGGTAGCTATATTATGGTTTAACATTTAAGCATGGTGACTGTAAATTGGAGGCCCTCCAATACCCTGTTTGGCACGGGTGCGACGCACACATTCGTCTCGTCGGATTTTGCGAAGGTCTTGGAAGGGGTGCGACATTACACCGGAGCAAACCGGAGAGTTTGACTCTCCAACGGCTCTGTGATAAATGCATCCGCCAAATGCACCCTGGATGTATACATAGGTGGAAAGCTTTTTGAAACCCCGACAATGGTGTTGCTGCTACCCGAGTTCGATCATGTTTTAGGCATGACCTGGCTGGAGTGGACCCAGGCTCGAATTGACTGTGCAGCAAAGGATATTATGTTTACACTCACAGATTCAGAGATCATTTTTCAAGGTATTAAGTATGTATCACGTATGATAATATCCTCTATTCAGGCCATCAAGGCCTATGTGCAAGGAGACAAAGTTTTCATTATAAGCTTTAAGATGAAGAAGGAAGTGGGCAGCAAAGCGGATGTATCCGTAGTTCGGGACTTTTCGGATGTTTTCCGAAGAATATGCCAGGATTACCCCTACATAGAGAAGTGGACTTTCAGATCAAACTAATACCGGGTGCCAAACCCGTCTCTCGTGTAACAGCCCAATTTTTATCAGCAGGCAAATTTTAGGGTGACACGACCTAAGACACGGGCGTGTCCCAGGGCGTGTCCTGCTTGGGTGCGAGTCGTCGCGAGATCAACGAAAGTCGTTCGATGAATAGTGTTCGGCAGGAACACGTCAGGCGATACGGGCGTGTTGGGAGGGCGTGTCTCCTTGCGTTCGACGAAAGTTGCTCGACGATCGTCGAGTGTCGAGATGTCGACAATATTCGGTCGACGTTTATCGAGTGTAGTGAACACGGCCTGTGACACGGGCGTGTCACAGGGCGTGTCCCTTTGGTTCGACGAACTCAACCTGACGCCTTTGAGCTTGGGCGTGTCGAGTGTCATGTATGGGCATATGGCCTGGGACACGGGCGTGTCACAGGCCGTGTGAGTCTCGGGTGATTTTGAGATTTTTCAGCCTGATGAACACGACCACAGACACGGGCATGTCTGAAGACGTGTTAGGTGACACGGCCCAGGACACGGGTGTGTCACATGGGCGTGTCACTGGTTTGGATAAGTCGGTTGAGCACCGCTTTGGGAACACGGCCACAGACACGGGCATGTCATAGGCCGTGTCAGGAAAACTTTATAATTTTTGGTGAACTTGTGGTCATCCATTCCTTCAGCCTGGATCCAAGGGCTGAGAGGCCTCCTTGTCTTCTTAAGGCCGAGAATGGGTTGGGGAAACTCATTTGGCTTTTGCCTTTCTCTTACTATGCTTATAGAGAGAGAAAGAGAGAGGAAGAAGGAGGAGGAGGAAAGGGGGCTGATCACCGGTGGTGCTGCGGTTTACCGATGAGAGATCCGAGGCCGACGTTGCAGAGGAAAAGCTCTTGTGAGTCGTTCGAGCCAGCTTCGAGCTCATGAATCCAAAGAGGTCATCAAGGGTAACGACTTTTCTTCCTAGCCATGTGAAGGCTTCCTTTTTGGCATATGTTTGTGATTCCCCCACCAAGAGGTGGCTGATTTTGGGAATCTTTGGGTGATTCATGACATCCCCTTTTCTTGGCATATAGATCCGGAATTGGAGTACGGAATAGGCATGATGTGTGAATCCCATCTGGACAGGTTGGTTTGGATTGGTGATGTTGCATACGAATCGGAGAAGACTCCGTGATAAATGTGTAGTTTAAGGAGTCAACGGGTTATGCCTGTGAAGGGTAGTAGCAGGAAGTACTGGAGTGGTAGTCTAGGAAAATATCCATGTATGCTTGTGCTATTGGGTCATACCTGTGAATGAGTAACATGAAGTACTGGTGTGACCAGGAAAGGCCCTTTGTGATGCTTGATGTCGTAGGTGGTACCTGTGAAGAGAGTAATAGGAAGTACTGGTATGCCCAGGAAAGACCCCTGACATTTGTGATATTGCGGTATCGTACCTGTGAACGAGGAATAGGAAGTACTGGTGTACCCAGGAAAGACCTGCTAATGTTGTGAGATGAATGGGTGTAATAAAAATACCCAGGCTGAATGCCAAGAACAGGATTGGTGAGACCGACCCGCGCCTTTGATTAAGCCGCGAGTATGTCGTACTCGGTGAAGGTAAAGCGATTTGAGCAACGGGGTTGGAGGATCCGACCTGTGTTATGTCCGTCTGACGTGGACCAGAAGGTATGGTCTGTTGGAGCGCATAGCGAGAGTCTTAGGCCTGCGCGCCATGACACAATGGGGGGCTACGGGCCATCCCGGTGTAGTAAGACTAGAACTCCGGCTGCACGCCATGGAGTAAATGCTCAAGAGAGTTACCGTTGGGTTGTGACCCTGATATGGTGGTGGGCAAGTGCTTTGCCAGAATACCAAGAATGTACCCTGAGTGCACGGACCGTTGGGTCGGGTGGCGAACGGTTGTGATGGCATGTGTGCGTGAAAGCACCTTATATGAGATATATTATCATGCTTGTGATATGTTATGCCTGCAGGGAAGATTACCGCTGCCCCGAGAAAAGGGGTAGGGTTGTTATAATTTGGTCAGCTGAACGCTGACCGTTGCTTCTGTTTGCCACCGTTGGGTGGATTGTCCCTGTATAGGTGCTGTAGAGCCAAGCGAGACGCATAGAGGTTGAGGTCCCTGCTGATGCTGCTGCTGCTACTGCTAGCCCTCGAAGGCTATTTGGAATGCTTGTTGTGTTTTCTTTTATTGTGTTAGGCATGCGCGCCAATGTTTAGGCCACTGTTTGAAAGCCTTGTAAGGCCATAAGGCTAATGATGTTTACATGTTGTAAGACATTCCTATGATATATACAATGTGGAGTTGTTTTATATGTTGGACATTCAAGTGTGGAGTTCAAGTGTTATTATAGGCTTCTGCTAGAATGTAGTGTGTTCAGATGCGTTGCGCTACTTTAATATCATCCCGTACCTTCACCGCCTGTTTTGTGATATGTATTGTGGGGCCACGGCCGGACCTTCTATTATATACCATATGAACGGATGAGGTTGTTACATTTTTGGTATCAGAGCTGTCTCGGTCTTTTCCTCTTGAAGTCGTGGCCGACTTCTTTTGTGGGGTGGCGAGCACGTGTTTGTACAAACTACGTTTATACGAGTGAACTCCTGAATGTACATGATAGGAATGCAAATTGTTGTGTTTGGGGAACTTGTGTGTTCCTATTTTGTGTTGTTTGCTTGTGTAAGGCCGCTAATGTGTGCATCTTGTCCACCTTTAGGTGACACGGAGTGGAGCTGGGCAGTCAGAGCCCCAGCATTCTGATGAAAGTATGGCACCAACCGCAGTGCCTACACCTCCACCGTCTGCGAAACATGTGTGTTTAGTTGCTGAGGCTTTATTTGCAATGATCCAAGGCCGGCCACTTGGGCAGGAACAACCGGCTGTAAGGCCAGAATAGGTGGCGGCAAGGCCTGAACCTGTAGTGGATGTGGCTCCTCGAGCGGCTGAGAAGAAGCTGACGCGGTTTATGAGTTTCCATCCGCCTACGTTTTCGGGAGCGGGAACTCCTACGCAGGCTTAGGATTGGCTATTGCGCGTCAAGCTAATCATGACGGTGACTGGATCGGAGGAGCATCAGAAAGTCACCTTATCTACCTTCCTGCTTGAAGGAGAAGCTAGATTGTGGTGGGATGAGATGGAGTTGCATCACTTGGCGGGTCGTCCCTTAACACAAGTATCGATGGAAGAATTATCACGACTCTTCCTAGCGAAGCACCTTCCTGCGGCGCAACGGATTGCCATGGAGAATGAATTCCAAAGGCTGACGCAAGGTGATGGCAGTGTTGATGCGTACCTGCATGAGTTTACTCGCTTAGGGCGGCATGCGGATTCTATTTTTGCTGATGAGCAGAGGAAGACAAATCGGTTCTATGAAGGACTGAGGGATGAGTTGAGGTTCCTGGTTTCTAGTTCTGTGAACCAAGGCTTCCAGGCGTTGGTCGACACTGCGAGCGCGCTGGAAAAGCATATGAAGAGGGTGCAGGGGAAGAGAGCTTTGGCTGTGATGCAACCGGAGTGGAAGGTGCCCCGATCTGTGAAACCATTTTATAAGAAGAAATGGGGCAAGAAGTCCAAGACAAGTGGACAAGCTCCTTCATCAGTTGCATCGGGAGCAACGTCGGGGGCTACCTCAAAGCCGGATACTCGTATATGCTATAATTATGGCCGGGTGGGGCATATCGCTCGAGATTGTCGAGTGCCGCCAAAGACTGAATATAAGGCGGGAGCGTCGTATGCGGAGAAGGGCAAGGCAATCGTGGACTCCTCTGCCTCGCAGGTGCAGCCCCGGGTCTACAATCTTGGCCTGCAGGAGGCCATCAAGCAGAGTGACGTCGTCACAGGTATGAGTTTAGTTTTGCATATGATATTGCTTGTATGCTTTGCTTAGTGCATATATGTTTGTGGTTTATGTGTGTGACATGATTGTCACAGGCTTTGTGATGATTCGGGACACGCTGGCGCGAGCACTGTTTGACACGGGTGCATCGCATTCTTTTCTATCTAGCGAGTTTATCGCGTGGCTTGGGATACCTAGTCGTGCAAAGACAGATAGCGTCAGAGTGGTGTTGCCGAATGGCTGTTGGATGCTTGCGGATCAAGCTTGTGATGTGGCGGTCCAAATAGGAAGTCCGGATTTCCGTTTGACTGCTTCTGTATTGCCGATATCAGAATTTGACGTGATTTTTGGTATGGATTGGTTTTTGGAGCAGCATGCCATGATTGATTGCCAGTCCAAAGAGATCACGTTGGGCCAGAATACCGAAAAGGAGACAAAGTTCGCGGGTATGCGAGGAGTGGGCGGGACGTTGATGTCTGCACTCCAGGTTGTCAAGGCTGTTCGGAAGGGTGCGGAGTGTTACTTCGCACTGATTTAGGCTGTTGAGCCTAAGGCCAGTGTGAGCGCGGTTCCGATTATGGCGGAATTTACAGATGTGTTTCCCACGGATCTCCCTGGGCTACCACCCCAACGGGAGATTGACTTCACGATCGAGTTGACGCTAAAACCAATCCATACCAAGCCAGAGTGCGCACGAGCTTTGCCGCTAACCACGTTGACGTGAAAAGATCAGAAGTTCGTTTGGACGCCAGAGTGCGCACGAGCTTTTGAAGAGCTGAATGTTCGGTTGACCACGGCGTCGTTGTTGTCTTCGCCAAGTGGGACCGATGGATTTGTTATTTATAGTGATGCCTCAGGGAGCGGCTTGGGATGCGTTCTTCTGCAGAATGGAAAGATAATTACTTATGGCTCACGCCAGCTGAAGGTGCACGAGCGAAATTATCTCATCCATGACTTGGAGTTAGCGGCGGTGATTTTTGCACTAAAGTTGTGGCGACACTACCTTTATGGAGTGAAGGTGGAAATCTATACAGATCACAAGAGCCTAAAGTACCTATTGGAGCAGAAAGATTTGAACATGCGACAACGAAGGTGGTTGGAGTTCCTTGGGGACTACACTTTTGAGATTCACTATACTCCCGGAAAGGGGAATGTTGTCGCGGATGCCTTGAGTCGGAGGGCTCCAGCTAGAGCGAGTTGGTTACAAAGGCATGATGAACGTCTTATCCAGGAGTTGGAAGCATTAGAGATATATTGTGTTGACAAAAATGTCGCTGTCAATGCATGTTTGAACTGGACGGAGGTGCAATGTGACCTTGCGGACCGAGTTCGACGGGCAACGGAGTTGGATGAAGATCTCTTACGCTATGGTAACGAAGGTCCAGAGGGCAAATTCACCTGGAATGACGGTCTTTTGCGAAAAGAGGGCCGTTTGTGCGTCCCAAATGTGGGTAAATTGAGGGAAGAACTGATGTATGAAGCTCATTATACAAAGTATTTCATTCACCTCGGGAGCACAAAGATGTTCAATAATATGAAAAAGCTATTCTGGTGGCCAGGGCTAAAGAGAGATGTTGCCCTCTATGTGGCCAAATGCCAAATATGTGCGATGGTGAAGGCGGAATGCCAAAAGCCGAGCGGTTATTTGAAGTCGCTGCCGATCCCAATGTGGAAATTTGATGATATTTCCATGGATTTTGTGCACGGATTGCCGAGATCGCAGCGAGGAAATGATTCCATTTGGGTGATTGTTGATCGGCTAACTAAAGTGACACATTTTCTCCCGAACAGGCGGGATGATTCAGTCAAAAGTTTGGCAAAATTATATGTTGACCAGATTGTACGGCTTCACGGTGTTCCTCGAAGCATCGTCGGTGATCGAGATGTGAGATTCATGTCAAATGACTGGAGGCTAGTTCACCAACTATTGGGCACGAAGTTGACTTTTAGTACGGCCTTTCATCCCCAAACGGATGGCCAAACTGAACGTACCAATAGAACGATGGAGGACATGCTCCAGATGTGCGCCCTCGACTTCGGAAAGAGATGGGAAGATCATCTCTATATGGTGGAGTTTGCGTATAATAACAGCTACCAGGAGAGCATTGGGATGGCACCATATGAAGTGTTATATGGAAGGAAGTGTCGTACTCCCTTGGCTTGGGTAGATACGGGCGAAGCACGAGTTTATAAACCAAATGAGGTTGATGAAGCAAATTCAACCATTCGGACTATTCGAGAGAGGCTACTTATAGCCCAAGATCGTCAAGCAAAGTACTACAACGCAAGCACTGGAACGTGGAATTTGTGTTTGGCGATTGGGTCTACTTGAAGATCAAGCCCTTCAAAGGTGTCTCCAGGATTCGAGGTTTGAAAAAGTTGAGTCCAAGATATTTGGGTCCCTTTGAAGTAGTTGAGTGCGTCGGAGAGGCTGCATATCGGCTAGCTCTGTCGGTAGACTTGGGTGGATTACATGATGTATTTCACATCTCGGTGCTTCGGAAGGTCGTTAAAGATCCAGCTCAAGTGATCGTGGATGATCGTGTGCCAGTGGAATATGGGCTAACAACGAGAGTTAGACCCATTCAGATCGAGGATCGAGCCGAGAAATAGTTGCGGAACAAGACGGTCGGCATGGTTAAAGTCCGATTGGACAACTGCGGTCGTGAGGAACTTAAATGGGAGAGAGAGCAAACCATGCGAGAGGAGTTTCCCGATCTGTTTCTGTAATCCGTGGAGAGAATATTGTTGTAACATGAGAATTTTAAGGTTATAACTATTTGGTTGTTGATTGCTGGTTGCCTTCCTGTGTACTAATTTCGAGGACGAAATTTTTGTAGGAGGGGAGGGTTGTAACAGCCCAATTTTTATCAGCAGGAATATTTTCGGGTGACACGTCCTAGGACACGGGCGTATTCCAGGGCGTGTCCTACTTGGGTGCGAGTCGTCGCAAGATCGACGAAAGTCGTTCGACGAACAGTGTTCGGTAGGAACACGCCAAGCGACACGGGCGTATTGGGAGGGCATGTCTCCTTGCGTTCGACGAAAGTTGCTCGACGATCGTCGAGTGTCGAGATGTCAACAATATTCGGTCAACGTTTGTCGAGTGCAGTGAACATGGCCTGTGACACGGGCGTGTCACAGGTAGTGTCCCTTTGGTTCGACGAACTCAGCCCGACGACTTTGAGCTGGGTCGTGTCGAGTGCCATGTATGGGCATACAGCCTAGGACACGGGCGTGTCACAGGCCATGTGAGTCTCGGGTGATTTTGATATTTTTCAGCCTGATGAACACGGCCACAGACACAGGCGTGTCTGAAGATGTGTCGGGTGACACGGCCCAGGACATGGGTGTGTCACATGGGCATGTCACTGGTTTGGATAAGTCGGTTGAGCACTGCTTAGGGAACACGGCCACAGACACGGGAATGTCATAGGCCGTGTCAGGCAAAATTTATAATTTTTGGTGAACTTGTGGCCATCCATTCCTTCAGCCTGGATCCAAGGGCTGAGAGGCCTCCCTGTCTTCTTAAGGCCGAGAATGGGTTGGGGAAATTCATTTGGCTTTTGCCTTTCTCTTACTATGCTTCTAGAGATAAAGAGAGAGGAAGAAGGAGGAGGAGGAAAGGGGGCTGATCACCGGTGGTGCTGCGGTTTACCAACGAGAGATCCGAGGCCGACGTTGCGGAGTAAAAGCTCTTGTGAGTCGTTTGAGTCAGCTTCGAGCTCATGGCACCAAAGAGGTCGTCAAGGGTAACGACTTTTCTTCCTAGCCATGTGAAGGCTTCCTTTTTGGAATATGTTTGTGATTCCCCCACCAAGAGGTGGCTGATTTTGGGAATCTTTGGGTGATTCATGACATCCCCTTTTGTTGGCATATAGATCCGGAATTGGAGTACGGAATAGACATGCTGTGTGAAGCCCATCTGGACAGGTTGGTCTTGATTGGTGATGTTGCATACGAATCGGAGAAGACTTCGTGATAAATGTGTAGTTTAAGGAGTCAACGGGTTATGCCTGTGAAGGGTAGTAGCAGAAAGTACTAGAGTGGTAGTCCAGGAAAATATCCGTGTATGCTTGTGCTATTGGGTCGTACCTGTGAATGAGTAACAGGAAGTACTAGTGTGACCAGGAAAGGCCCTTTATGATGCTTGATGTCGTAGGTGGTACCTGTGAAGAGAGTAATAGGAAGTACTGGTATGCCTAGGAAAGACCCCTGACATTTGTGATATTGCAGTGGCGTACCTGTGAACGAGGAATAGGAAGTACTGGTGTGACTAGGAAAGACCCGGTAATGTTGTGAGATGAATGGGTGTAATAAAAAATACCCAGGCTGAATGCCAAGAACAGGATGGGTGAGACCGACCAGCGCCTTTGATTAAGCCGCGAGTACGCTGTACTCGGTGAAGGCAAGGCGATTTGAGCAATGGGGGTGGAGGATCCGACCTGCGTTATGTCTGTCCGACCTGGACCAGAAGGTGTGGTCTGTTGGAGCGCATAGAGAGAGTCTTAGGCCTGCGCGCCATGACACAATGGGGGGCTACGGGCCATCCCGGTGTAGTAAGACTAGAACTCCGGCTACACGCCATGGAGTAAATGCTCAAGAGAGTTATCGTTGGGTTGTGACCCTGATACGGTGGTGGGCAAGTGCTTTGCCAGAACACCAAGAATGTGCCCTGAGTGCACGGACCGTTGGGCTGGGTGGCGAACGGTTGTGATGGCATGTGTGCGTGAAAGCACCTTATATGAGATATATTGCCATGCTTGTGATATGTTATGCTTGCAGGGAAGATTACCGCTGCCCCGAGAAAAGGGGTAGGGTCGTTATAATTTGGTCAGCTGAACGCTGACCGTTGCTTCTGTTTGCCACCGTTGGGTGGATTGTCCATGTACAGGTGCTGGAGAGCCAAGAGGGACGCATAAAGGTAGAGGTCCCTACTGCTGCTGCTGTTGCTGCTACTGTTAGCCCTCGAAGGCTATTTGGAATGCTTGTTGTGTTTTCTTTTATTGTGGTCGGCCTGCGCGCCAATGTTTAGGTGAAAGAAATTGTACCTAATCACCTAGAGGGGTGGTGAATAGGTGACTAAATCTTTATTAACTTTTTAGGCAGATTTCAGATTATATCACAGATTCTTAACTAATTCTACACTGCAGTCAATTCAGCAATCACAGCAATCAATCAAGCACACAGTGAACACACAAATTTATAGTGGTTCCCCAAAGTTTGGGTACATCCACTTTCCCCCTTCGCCTATCTAGTAGTGTACTAGATTCGGCCAAACTCCTCCACTATCTCAGATCCTCAGATCTTACACTCAGAACCCCAAAACAGGTTCCTACAGCTCAGGCCCAAGGCCCTACAACTCAGTCTTCTCCAAAGACCTACACTCAGCTTCTTCCCAAAGCCTACACTCAGCCACAGCAGGCCTACACTCAGCCACAACAGGCCTACACTCAGAGATACAAATCTCCTACACTCAGGCACACAGGCCCTACACTCAGCCTTTATAATTGCAGGCTTATAACTCAGATCCCTAAGGATCCTACAAGAAATATAAAATACAAAGTGTATATACCTACAACTCAGAATAGAGAGATGAGTTGATAGGTTCTTGATGAGTTCTTGGAAGAACTCTGCTGAGATCAATCTCACTTGGCTTTTCTTCAAAGCTTCTTGAATGTAGAACACAATAGGATTGATCTTCTGCAGCTGATCTTTGATCTCTGCAACTTAAGATTCAGAACAAGGTCTGAATCCTTCTTCACAGCCTGGTTCCAACGGCTGTCTTCTTGGATGGAGCTCTCTCTCTCCAACTACTTAGAACTTCACTTGAAAGTCTTCAATGAATTGCTTTTCAACAACTTGATCCTCTGTTTCTGTAGACAGTATAAGCCTATATATAGGCCTTCTTCATGGTAACCGGCTGGTCCGGTTCATAACTGATTTCTGACAACTCTGACAGGAGTAGTAGACCGGCTGGAATGGCAGCTGTCAAGTCATCCAGTCAGTTCTTGAAATAACTGTAACTGTCTGTAAGTGTCGAGACTGTCTGTCTTTAAGTGTCGACACTTATAGACTAAGTGTCGACACAAGTAGACTAAGTGTCGACACCAGCCTTCAAGGTGTCGACACAACTCCTTGTGTTGTAGAATTCACTTCTCGACACGGCTTCTTCATCCTGTGTCGACACTGATATTGAGTGTCAACACAACTCCTTGTTCTTCAGCACTTAGTTGAATTCTTGAAAGTGTCGACACAACACCTTTGTGTCGACACATCTTCATGTGTTGAACTTGTTCAGTGTCGACACATCTTCTTGGTGTCGACACATGCCTTCTGTGTTGATACTTACTGAGTGTCGACACTGCTCCTTGTGTCGACACATTCTTCTTCTGTTGAGACTCTGGCTGAGTGTCGACACATCTCCTTAGTGTCGACACTTGTACTTAGAATTTTTGTTGAACTTTGCTGAGTGTCGACACAGCCTCCTAGTGTCGACACTTTCTTCATGTACTGAGTCTTCTACTGTGTGTCGACACATTCTTCGTTGTGTCGACACTTTCTTCAAGTGTTGAGTCTTCTGCTGAGTGTCGACACATTCTTTATTATGTCGACACTTATACTTAGACTCTGCTGACTTTTGCTGAGTGTCGACACAGCCTCCAAGTGTCGACACTTTCTGACGTAGACACAGTCCCTCTGGGTGTCGACACTGCTTCTAAGTGTCGACACTTCTTCACTGGACTTTTCTTCATTGAGTGTCGACACAGCTCCTTGTATCGACACTTTCTGTCTGGTGTCGACTCTGCATCCCTGGTGTTGACACAAGTACTCCAAGTATCGACACTGCTTGCCTGGGTGTCGACACAAGTCTTCTTAAGTGTCGACACTTTCCCTCTGGGTGTCGACACATGGACTTAGAATCTTTTCATCTTTCCCTGCAAATACTTAACCTGCACAAGGCAACTCAAAAATACATCAAATACATTTTGATGTATATCATTGAGTAGGGTGAGGCTTCTTCAAATCAGGTACATTTAAACCAATGTACCCAACAATCTCCCCCTATTTGGAGAAGTCATAACCCTTAGTCAATGATATACACCATACAGAATAGCATGATGTAAAACAGGATTATATAACAGGGCAAACATAAACATGTATCAAACAAAACATGTATACACAGATATCATCTCAGAACAATTATGAAATAAATATATCACACAGCACATTGTTCTAACAGCTTTGTCATATTCATTTTTCAAAAGTTTACAAAGTGTTAAAAATCAAAAGATTACAATTGTAAACTGAAGAAAATTCTATTCTATTTTTGCTCAGCCTCCTTAATTACAATGCCCTTCCCAGACTTTATCTTTACTTGCACAGGGACTTCAGCATCTTCAGTATCAGCAGGCTTTTTCCCTTTCAGCTCCTTCTTCTTTAGCTCTTCAGCTTTAATCTTCTCCCTCTCAAAGTAATGATAAGGCTTAGGAAAGTACTTGCTAGGCTCCTGAGCAGTAGGAGGTAGCTTTCCCATCTTGGCCTTTCTTCTATATTGCACTATGGCTTCTTGCCTGGTCTCATGCTTTCTCCACTCTAGTTCAGAAAACCATTTATTTCTATCTTAAATATTATCCTTGGCAGCCTTCCATGCAGTTAAGATAATATTCCTTGAAGTGGGGCTCCACTGCTCAAAGTCAGGTCTTTGTTCAGCTTGCTCTCTGAACCTCTTCTTAGACAATCTAGCTTCTTATTCAGCTTGTTCCTTCAGTATAGCTTCCTGTAAAGCCTCAGATACTGGCTGAACCACCTTTTCTATGATAACATTGTGTTGTCCCTCAGGTGGGCTATACATGGACTGTATATCAGCTTGTACTATATCAAAATCTGGAGGAGGGTAGATTACTTGAGCCACTTCAGGTTGCTCCCCTCCTAGATATGCAGGATGTATCCCAGATTCTGCTACATTGTCATCATCACATAAAGGAGGATAACCAAGAGTAGCTCTGATAGAATTAGAAATCCACTTGGCATGATCAGAGCTGGCTTTGACTAACACCCTCTCCCCCTTTATGACTTCTCTTTCCATGTGATCTCTTAGATCATCCTTTTGAAATCTGATTTGTGCATTAAGATAATTGACTCCATCCTTGTAGAAAGGTTTTAACCTTTGGAGTTTTTCTGAGATCAGCTTCTGAGAATCTTGAATAGCAGATGTAACAGCAGTGATGCCCTCTTGTAAAGCTTTATCAAACTCTGCTTTAGCAGTAGCAGTAGAAGTAGTCTGTCCTGCAGCTATATTCTTCATCTCTGTTGCTATGACATTGTGGGAAGCAGTCAAATTATCACTCATTCTTATTTGATTTTCCAGTATATATCCTTGCTTCAGTACAATGTCATCCACTTGAGTTTTGATTTTCTTCTGATGAGTGGCTAAGTAGACTACGGCATTCCCTCCCTTGTGGAAGCAGTCAGTCATCTCCTTCTTATTGAGATTCATTTCAAATCTTATAGACTTAATGTCTTGGGCCAGATCAAACTGTAAAGACTTATGCCCCTCATCCACATATGTTTCTATGGCTTTCCTGTGCTCATCAAGCTTAATTTGCATAGCAATCATCAAAGCGCTGTAATCTACAGTTGGTGTTGGCTGTAGTGTAGGTTGTGGTGCTATAGTTTGCAGAGCTTTTTTATAAGTCTGGCTTCTTCTTTTAAATACTTGGAATTTCCTCTTTTTAGCTCTTGCTGCCTCCTCATCTTCAGAGGCTGAGGTGCTTGCTATTTCTACCCTCTCCTTAGGTAGCTCCTCAACTTCCTTTGGCTTCTCAGGCTCTGTCCTTGCAGGTTTTTCAACAATGACTACTTGCTCCCCCTGAACTTGATCATTCTCCCGCTCAGCAGCAGCACTTTCCTTGTCAAAGTCTGTCTGATCCAGATTAAGGAAGAGATCTTCCATAGTAAATTCTTGTTGAGGAAGAGATGGAGATTCTCTTATCTCATCTGTTACTTGATGTGGTTCCACTGGATCTGCAACAGATGTGTCCTCCATGACAACATCTGGGGGTAGACTATCAATCTGTGGTTGTTGATTAACATCAGATAAGTTGTCAATTATAACTTCACTCTCAATAAGGAAATCTAATTGATTGATTTCTGAGATTACCTCAAGGATAGTGTGAGTAGCTTGCTCACTCTCTAGTGGAGTTGGCTCTTCCACTACTAGAGGCTCCCCCTGGACTGAACCCTGGTGAATGGGGCTAGCTTGAGGTAGCTCCCCTGCCTCTCTGCAACTTCTTGTTGAGCTGGTGACTGCCCAGCATCTCCAGTGTCTTCTTCATCGGGAGTGAAGACAACATGCTCCTCAGAGCTGCTAGATGAATCCTGAGCCACAGGGGCTATCTTCTTCTTCTTCTTGAGTGGGGTTTCCTTCTCAGGAGTTATTTTCTCTGGTGTTGGAATCTCCTTAGACAATACTCTATCCCATCTGGAGAAGAGTCTCATGTCCATTTTCCTCATATGATTGATCTTAGATCCAGCAGCTTGACTCATTACTTCTGGTATACTACCAGCCAAGTAAAGACTTAGAATTCTACTCAAATTGGGTCTCTTTAGGCTCTCCTTAATCTTCTCAAATAATACTGCAGACCAATCAGTAGTTAGTTGAAAGATAATCTTTGTCATGATGCTGAACATATAAGCTGAAATCCTGTCATGACCTCCAGACTTGCAAAGGATAACTTTGCCAACAATTTCTGAGAGAAATTTCCCCTGGCTGTTCATGCCTTTCCTATTGAATACAGATCCAATTTTCAGCTTGGAATCTAGACCACACCAATTTAATGCTTCTCTGGTCTTAGAAGCAGTAACTTCATCCTCTTCTTTTGTTCTAGGTAGGTTTAGGACCTTTCTTAAACTCTTTGGTGTGACCTTCACTTTTTCTCCATGAACCCTGGACTTTATCTTGAATCCTGATTCGTCTAGGGTTGATCCATTCAGAAACTCTAGAACTTCTTTCTTTCAAATCTTGGTTGGTTCTGACATAAGAAAATCTAACCCTGAGTTTGTGACTAGGGTTACCACATTCTTGATCTCTTGTTCTGCATCGTCAAACGCATGCCGCAGCAGTTCATAGCCTTCGTTCACGTTCTCCTCGAGCTTTGGCGCCATTAGGGTTTGAAGAATTTAAATTGAGAGAAGAGAGGTGTCGACACACAAGTTTGGTCTCGAAACTTTGGTGAGCGTGTTGACAGACAATGGCGAAATCCTATTTATACTTTTCTAGGATTGAAGATGAAAGAGCGGGTTAACTAACTTAAATTGTGTCGACACTGTTGAAAAGTGTCGACACAGACTTATAATGTCTCGACACCTATGTGTCGACACAAGTTTAGTCAACATATATATGTGTCGACACTTGTTTATGTGTCGACACCGCTATGCTCGACACATAGTCGAGACTTTACTACACTAATGCTGAGTAAAGCCTAAGTGTCGACACCACCTTGGATGTGTCGACACCTACTTATCATGTGTCGACACTAATTTTCTGAAGTGTCGACACCTACTTCCTAGATGTGTCGACACCTTTTCTCTGAAGTGTCGACACCAATTTTCTGTCTCGACACAGACAACTCTGTGTGTCGACACTATTTTACTTAGCCATTTCTATAAACTTATTCTAAGTTTATCATACCTAGTTCAATTTTAAACCTATTGAACTTTGTTTCTTCTAAAGGCTTAGTATACATATCAGCTAGTTGATTATCTGTCTTAACATACTCTAGTAAAATATCTTCTTTTTCTACATGTTCCCTTAGAAAATGATATTTTATTTCAATATGTTTAGTTCTACTATGGGAAACAGGATTGTTTGCAATTGATATAGCACTAGTAGAATCACAAAATAGTGGTGTTCTACTTACCTGAATTCCATAATCCTCAAGCTGGTGTTGTATCCATAGAAGTTGAGCACAGCAACTTCCTGCAGCCACATATTCTGATTCTGCAGTGGAAATAGCCACACTTGTTTGCTTCTTGCTACTCCATGAAATCAGTCTTCCACCTAGGAATTGACAGGTTCCAGTTGTACTTTTTCTATTTTCCTTGCAGCCTGCAAAATCTGCATCTGAATAACCTGTCAGTTCAAAGTCTCCATTCCTAGGGTACCAAAGGCCTAGATAAGGAGTGCCCTTAAGATATCTCAGTATCTTTTTGACTGTTGTCAAATGAGACTCTTTAGGGCATGCTTGGTACCTAGCACAGACACATGTAGCATACATGATATCTGGTCTACTTGCAGTCAAATAGAGTAGGGAGCCAATTATCCCTCTATATAAAGACTCATTTACAGGTTTCCCTGCATCATCTTTGCTAAGAGACATACTTGATCTCATAGGAGTCTTCATGGTACTGGATGAATCCATACCATACTTCCTTATGAGTTCTAGGGTGAACTTAGACTGGCATATAGATAAACCATTCTCAGTCTGTCTAACTTGGAGACCCAAGAAGAACTTAAGTTCCCCCATACTGCTCATCTCAAATTGTCCTTGCATAAGTTTTGCAAACTTTTTGCAAAGACTATTTTCAGTAGACCCAAATATGATGTCATCTACATATATTTGGACTAGTATGATCTTGCCTCTAGATTCCCTAAGGAATAGAGTCTTGTCTATTTTCCCCCTTGTGAATTTATTCTCAATGAGGAAACTAGACAGGGTTTCATACCAAGCCCCAGGGGCTTGCTTTAACCCATACAATGCCTTCCTAAGTCTATAGACATGATTAGGTTGAGTTGAATCAACAAAACCCGATGGCTGTTCCACATAGACCTCTTCCTTTAGATTACCATTAAGAAAGGCTGACTTAACATCTATTTGGTAAACTTTAAATCCTTGATAGGTTGCATAGGCCAGGAACATCCTTATGGCTTCTAGTCTGGCTACTGGAGTAAAGGTTTGATCAAAGTCAATACCTTCTTCCTGCCTATATCCTTTAGCAACCAATCTTGCTTTGTTCTTTACAATTACTCCATGTCCATCCATCTTGTTCCTAAAGATCCACTTGGTCCCAATTATGTTGTGGTCTTTTGGTTTAGGAACAAGCTCCCAGACTTTGCACCTCTTGAACTGATTCAGCTCTTCTTGCATTGCCTCAATCCAATGAGGGTCTAGGATGGCTTCTTCAAACTTCTTTGGCTCTACTTGGGATAGAAAACTGGAGAAGAGTGCTGCACTCAGATTTCTGCTCCTTGTTTGCTCCCCTTGTCTTAGATCACCAATGATTTGATCTGCTGGATGATCTCTAAGATGCCTATTAGCTGGAGGCATCCTGGCTTCAGGTTGAACTTCTTCAATTTCTTCAACTTGCTACACTCCTTGGACTTCTTCTGCATTAGGTACATGTAGTACTCCCCTGGACAATAGCCACTATCTTCTACCTGCTGTCTTGCAGTAGGTCCTTCTTCTATAGTGAGCTTGTCCATCTTCTCAGTCACACCTGTGGAGCTTCAAATACTACTAGACAACTCATTGTTAATAAGTCTAGTTTCATCAAATACTACATGTACAGACTCTTCTACAACTTGAGTAGACAAGTTGTAGACCCTATAAGCCTTACTATTGTTGTTGTACCCAACAAAGATCCCCTCTTGGGACTTGGCAACAAACTTAGTCAAGTAAGACTTTCCATTATTAAGTATAAAGCACTTACAACCAAAGATCCTGAAATAGGATAAGTTTGGTTTTCTGCCTTTCACAATCTCATAGGGGGTCTTGTTGTGGCTTTTAGTAATGGTAGCCCTATTATTTACATGGCATGCAGTATTAACTGCCTCAGCCCAGAAATATTCTGGTAGAGATGTGTCACTTAATAGGGTTCTACCAGCTTCAATCAAGGTTCTATTTTTCCTCTCAGCAATGTCATTTTGCTGAGGTGTCCTTGGTGAAGAAAATTCCTGAAATATCTCAAATTCTTCACATAGTTTTGCCATACTATCATACTGAAATTCAGTACCATGGTCACTTCTTATCTTGACCACTGTACTGTCCAGTTCATTCTGAATTTGTTTGACAAATCTATAGAAGATACTAGGTGTTTCAGATTTCTGTCTAAGGAAGAACACCCAGGAAAATCTTGAGTAGTCATCTACAACTACAAAGGTATAGACCTTCCTACCTAGGCTGTGAACTGGCATAGGACCAAAGAGATCCATATGCAAGAGGTATAAGCATCTCACAGCATCTTTGTTTTCAATGCTACTAAAGGTGGATCTAGTCTTCTTGCCCTTTTGACAAGCTGAGCATATTCCATCTTTAATACACTTAACTTGAGTACCATTCCTCACTAACTCTTTGCTATAAAGTTGGTAAATTATCTTATAATTTAGATGGGCTAGCCTCTTGTGCCATTTGTCACAATGAGAGACTGTCTCATCAGCTACAAGACACACTGGATAACCATTGGTCTCACACATAATGTCTAGGCAATAGACATTCCTCTTTCTATAACCTGTCAAAATAATCTCTTGATCATTTGACCTCCTGATATGACAACCATTTTTAACAAATGAGATGGCATATCCTAAATCACTCAGTTGACTTATACTAATAAGGTTATGTTTCAAACCCTTAACATAAGCCACTTGAGTAATTGTAATATGGGAGTTAGAAATGTTACCAAAACTATTGATGATTCCTTTTTCAGAACCACCAAAGGTGACTTTTGGACTATCCTTGATAGGTGTGTAGTCCTTTAGCAATCCCCTTGTTCCAGTCATGTGTCTGGAACATCCACTGTCCAAGTACCATATTGGGGCATGGCCACTTGGACTCACCTGCAAAACAGATTAGTGAACCTTAGAACCCAAAGAATTCTTGGGTCCTTGGTACTGGTTAGTTTGCTTCCTAACAAAGCTACCTGCAGGTCTTCCAACAGGCAGTTTGCTACTCACTTTGGCACTTGCATTGTGCCAACAGTCCATGGCAAAGTGGCCTACCTTGCCACAGCACCAGCACTCAAACCTATTGTACCTTTGCTTAGGAACATTCTTAGCTGTTTTATTTACAGCTGGCTTGTTGAGAGCTGGGGCTTTGCCCTTAGACTTGGACTGAACAGTCCTAGCTGGTTTGGTAAACCCCAGTCCAGCTTTACCTTTTTGATGAACAAATTCATCAATTAAGGGTAGAACTGACTTTGGTTTAGAAAACCTAGCAACTAAATCTCTCTCCTTCTGAAGACTAATCTCCAGACTTCTGATTTGATCATTCTTAAAAGTTATAGTCCCCATCTGAATCACAGTTATGTGCTTCAGTCTGGCTATTTCATTTAGCTTTTGATCAATCATCTTCTCAAGATCAGTTGCAGCAACTTTGAGACTAGCAATTTCCTTTGCCTGACTCTTGGCTAGGGACTTGCTCTTCTTAAAAGCTTGCAACAGAATTTTATATTCATCTATCAATTGATGAATATCCCCTTCAGACTCAGATGCACTCTCATCACTTGATGATGATGAATCTGATTCTGAACTAGCACAAGAAATTGAACTTAAAGAACAATTTTGTACCTTACTAGGTCCAGGCTGTTCCTGGATTTTGTCATCTTCTGTTAATGCCATCAGTCCTTGCCACTGACTGTCCTCTTGCTCATAAATAGAGTTCATTATCTGAATGAACTCCTCTTCTTCTTCTTCAGCAAACAGCCCTATGTAAGCTTCAGCTTCTGACTCAGTTTCGGAAGAAGACATGTCTAACAGGCCTTTGTCCTTCTTGGCAACAAAAGACCTTTCCTTCTTGCCCTTGAATTGAGTCTTTTTCTTATCATTAGACTCCTTCCTTTTCTCTGGACAGTCTGCAATAACATGTCCTTGTCAGTTACAGCAATAGCATACAATTTTTGATAGAGTTGCTTTGCTAGACTTGGTCTTTTTCCTGTCTTTCTTTGATGACTTCTTGTTCTGATAATAGTCATCTTTTCCCTGTGAAGTAGATGGCTTTGTCCTCCACTGTTTCTTCTTTAAGAACTTCTGAAAGTGTCTTGTGAAAGCTGCAAAGTCCTCATCACTTTCACTGCTCTCAGAATTTCTACTTGTTGACTCATCTGACTCGGTCTCAGCTACTTTAGGAGGTGGAGTTGGTGACTTACTTCTGTATTTTCTGGTGGCTTCTGTCTTGAATGCCACTGTCCTTTCTTTATGTTCACTTTTTGTAGATTTCTCCTCTTCTTTTCTCACCATCAACTGCATCTCATAGGATAGCAGTTTTCCAAACAGTGTTGGTGGAGGGATATCTGCTAACTTTGCCATTTCCCTTATGGCACAGATCTTGGTGTCCCAATCCTTTGTTAGGGACCTTAGAAACTTATCATTTAACTCATAATTACTGAATTCTCTGCCATAGGACATTAGCTCATTGACAATCTTATAGAACTTTTTATAGCATTCTGTTATGCTATCAGATCTACCTTGCCTGAAGCTTTCATATTCTTGGTTTAATAAGGACTTTCTGTCTTGCCTCACTTCTTCAGAACCCTCCATGTACACTATAAGAGTATCCCACATCTCCTTAGATGTCTTACAGTGTATCAAATTCTGAAAGGTAGCATCATCTATGGCACTCACAATGATATTCTGAGCCCTCTTGTCCATTGTGGCTAGAACTATCTCATCTTTTGTCATTTTAGAGAAGTCTTTAGGTGTTCTTTGATTTGAATCCAGGACTGAAACCTTCATAGGCACATATGACCCTTCTTTAACTGTGATTTAAATTCTAGGGTCTAAGGCTTCCATAAATAGTCTCACCCTTTCCTTCCAGATGCCAAATATTTCTTTTCTGCAAATGGGTAGCTTCATGGATCCAAGTTCCTTATGATTCTCTGTTGAACCCATGTTTCTTGATTTTCTTGATTTCACTTAATCTGCCAACAGGACCTACTCAGACAGTTATGTACCTTTTTGAGTAACCTCGCTTTGATACCACTTGAAAGAAATTGTACCTAATCACCTAGAGGGGGGGTGAATAGGTGACTAAATCTTTATTAATGTTTAGGCAGATTTCAGATTATATCACAGATTCTTAACTAATTCTACACTGCAGTCAATTCAGCAATCACAACAATCAATCAAGCACACAGTGAACACACAAATTTATAGTGGTTCCCCAAAGTTTGGGTACATCCACTTTCCCCCTTCGCCTATCTAGTAGTGTACTAGATTCGGCCAAACTCCTCCACTATCTCAGATCCTCAGATCTTACACTCAGAACCCCAAAACAGGTTCCTACAGCTCAGGCCCAAGGCCCTACAACTCAGTCTTCTCCAAAGACCTACACTCAGCTTCTTCACAAAGCCTACACTCAGCCACAGCAGGCCTACACTCAGCCACAGCAGGCCTACACTCAGCCACAACAGGCCTACACTCAGAGATACAAATCTCCTACACTCAGGCACACAGGCCCTACACTCAGCCTTTATAATTGCAGGCTTACAACTCAGATCCCTAACGATCCTACAAGAAATATAAAATACAAAGTGTATATACCTACAACTTAGAATAGAGAGATGAGTTGATAGGTTCTTGATAAGTTCTTGGAAGAACTCTGCTGAGATCAATCTCACTTGGCTTTTCTTCAAAGCTTCTTGAATGTAGAACACAATAGGATTGATCTTCTGCAGCTGATCTTTGATCTCTACAACTTAAGATTCAGAACAAGGTCTGAATCCTTCTTCACAGCCTGGTTCCAACGGCTGTCTTCTTGGATGGAGCTCTCTCTCTCCAACTACTTAGAACTTCACTTGAAAGTCTTCAATGAATTGCTTTTCAACAACTTGATCATTTGTTTCTGTAGACAGTATAAGCCTATATATAGGCCTTCTTCATGGTAACCGGCTGGTCCGGTTCATAACTGATTTCTGACAACTCTGACAGGTGCAGTAGACCGGCTGGAATGGCAGCTGTCAAGTCATCCAGTCAGTTCTTGAAATAAATGTAACTGTCTGTAAGTGTCGAGACTGTCTGTCTTTAAGTGTCGACACTTATAGACTAAGTGTCAACACAAGTAGACTAAGTGTCGACACTAGCCTTCAAGGTGTCGACACAACTCCTTGTGTTGTAGAATTCACTTCTCGACACAGCTTCTTCATCCTGTTTCGACAATGATATTGAGTGTCGACACAACTCCTTGTTCTTCAGCACTTAGTTGAATTCTTGAAAGTATCGACACAACACCTTTGTGTCGACACATCTTCATGTGTTGAACTTGTTCAGTGTCGACACATCTTCTTGGTGTCGACATATGCCTTCTGTGTTGATACTTGCTGAGTGTCGACACTGCTCCTTGTGTCGACACATTCTTCTTCTGTTGAGACTCTGGCTGAGTGTCGACACATCTCCTTAGTGTCAACACTTGTACTTAGAATTTTTGTTGAACTTTGCTGATTGCCGACATAGCCTCCTAGTGTCGACACTTTCTTCATGTACTGAGTCTTCTGCTGTGTGTCGACACATTCTTCATTGTGTCGACACTTTCTTCAAGTGTTAAGTCTTCTGCTGAGTGTCGACACATTCTTTATTATGTCGACACTTATACTTAGACTCTGCTGACTTTTGCTGAGTGTCGACACAGCCTCCAAGTGTCGACACTTTCTAACGTAGACACAGTCCCTCTGGGTGTCGACACTGCTTCTAAGTGTCGACACTTCTTCACTGGAATTTTCTTCATTGAGTGTCGACACAGCTCCTTGTGTCGACACTTTCTGTCTGGTGTCGACTCTGCATCCCTGGTGTCGACACAAGTACTCCAAGTGTCGACACTGCTTGCCTGGGTGTCGACACAAGTTTTCTTAAGTGTCGACACTTTCCCTCTAGGTGTCGACACATGGACTTAGAATCTTTTCATCTTTCCCTGCTAATACTTAACCTGCACAAGGCAACTCAAAAATACATCAAATACATTTTGATGTATATCATTGAGTAGGGTGAGGCTTCTTCAAATCAGGTACATTTAAACCAATGTACCCAACATTAGGCCACTGTTTGAAAGCCTTGTAAGGCCATAAGGCCAATGATGTTTACATATTGTAAGACATTCCTATGATATATACATTGTGGAGTTGTTTTATATGTTGGACATTCAAGTGTGGAGTTCAAGTGTTAGTATAGGCTTCCGCTAGAATGTAGTGTGTTCAGATGCGCTGCGCTGCTCTGATATCATCCCGTACCTTCACCTCCTGTTTTGTGATATATGTTGTGGGGCCCCGGCCGGACCTTCTAGTATATACCATATGTTGTGGAGTTCAAGTGTTAGTATAGGCTTCCGCTAGAATATAGTGTGTTCAGATGCGCTGCGCTGCTCCAGTGTTGTTCGTAAAGAAGAAGGATGTGTCACTTCGGTTGTGTATAGATTACCAGGAGCTTAACTGGTTGACCGTACGAAACACTAACCCTTTGCCTCGGATCAACGAGCTTTTCGATCAGTTGGTGGGGCACACTGGTTTTCTAAGTTGGACTTACGATCGGTCACTATAAAACGTGGGTGATGGGCAGGTCGGGCGATCTGAGTGGCCTGAGCGGTCTGAGTCCACGGCCTGGGCGGACTGAAGGTTGTGGCCTGGGTAACCAGGGCTGGTTGGACTTGGTGGCTTGGCTGTTCTTGTGGAGCGGCTTGTGATGCCTGTGTTTGCGGCCTGGGTGACCTGACTTGGTGTCTTGGCTGTTCTTGAGGATCGGCCTGTGCGGCCTGGTGTGCGGCCTGTGCGGCCTGGTGTGCGGCCTGGGCAGACTAGGTGTGCGGCCTGGATGGTGTATGGCCAAGGATGTCTTGCAACTTGGGCATTTAGTGGAGCGGCCAGAGCGGACTGTAGTTGGCGGTCTGTTGGCGGTGCTCAGCTTGATCTGCAACCTTACTGTTAACCAGTTCTTGAGTAACCAAGCGGATTGGAAGTTGTATCCGCGGTGTGTTGGCGGACTTGTTTTATTGCATCCGCGGAGTCCGCAGTTGTGGACGCTTTGGAGATGGGCTTTGGTTCTTGCCGAGCTCTCCATGTTACGATGGATGTTTCACATCCATGTGGCGGACTGTCCTGATGATTGGCGGTCTGGGTCTTCTGTGTCCGCTGTGCTCGCGCCAGTTGCTTGGTGGGCTGCTGGACTTGGTCATACTCTATGACAAGTCCATGGTGTCCGCAGAGTCTGCCTAGTCCGTTGTTGACCGGGCGGACTGCCTGTTGGTCGTGGACTCATGGAGGGCTATGGCGTTGTTGGCGAGCTGTATGGGCTTCCCCTTTGTCCGCGTACAATATGCGGACTGATGCAACATGAGTTATGGTTGTGTCCGCATGTTGTGGAGTATTGCGGACTGATGCAACATGAGTTGTAGTTGTGTCCGCATGTTGTGGTAAATTGCGGACTGATGCAGCATGAGTTGCGATTGTGTTCGCATGCTTTGTTGAGTGGCGGACTGTCATTATGCTTGCATTGGGTGGGCTGGCACTGTGCTTGAGTTGTGTAGGCTGGCAATGTGTCCGCATAATGGCGGACTGTCTTTGACCCTGGCTCCTGGAGGTTTGGAGTTTGTCCAAGTCCATGCGAACTTGGCGGACTAGATTGTGTTAGCGCGCGGGCTGGGGCGGTGACTCTATTCACTAGGTTGGTGACCACACTCCTCACCTTACCTATAAATAGACCCCCCGACACATCTACAGTAACTGAGTGAACAGTAAGTGAGGGCTTGGTCATTTGTTGCGGTCTGGTTTTTGCTGTCCGCATGGGTTGAGCAGAGTTAACTCTTTGCTATTGCAGGTTGTGCTGCTAACACTGAGGAGCCAGGGGTTTGGCTTTGACTGCGGTCAGCATCAGTGAAGTTGCAGTTTCAATCAGCGGTTTCAGCAGGTTGCCTCTGTGGCTTGTCAGTTTCTCTGCTTCAGCTTTCCAAGTTCAATAACCTATCCGCCGAACTCGGCGGTCTAGGCGGTCTGTTCCTCAGTTCGGCAGCGGCTTGTAGTAGTCAGCGAATAATGGTGTGTCCGTGCGACCTCGCGGTCTCGGCGGACTCTGTGTTCTATTCGTCTTCTAGCAGCAGCAGTTCGGGCGGCTTCGGCGACTTGGCGGACTAGACGGTCTCGGCGGTCTGCAGTTCTGTCCACGCGAACTGTTTAACTTTGTACAACCCAGTGTGTCATACAAGGACCAAGCATATTGAGATCGAGCACCACTTCATAAGGGAAAAGGTGTTGGAGGGATCTCTTCTGGTCGGGCAAGTTCGGAGTGAAGATAATCCTGCTGACATCTTCACGAAGCCGCTGTCGAAGGGGCCATTTCAACGGTTACGAGGGTTGTTGGGCTTGATCACCACTTCTCATTTCAAGGGGGAGTGTTGAAATTTGTGAAGTGAAAGTGGGTGATGGGAAGGCCGGGCGGTCTATGCGGCCTGAGCGGTCTGAGTCTGCGGCCTGGGTGAACTAAAGGTTGCGGCCTGGGTGACCAGGCCTGGTTGGACTTGGTGGCTTGGCTGTTCTTGTGGAGCAGCTTGTGCGGCCTGTGTTTGCGGCCTGGGTGACCTGACTTGGTGGTTGGCTGTTCTTGAGGAGCGGCATGTGCGGCCCGGTGTGTGGCCTGTGCGGCCTGGTGTGCGTCCTGGGCGGACTAGGTGTGCGGTCTGGATGGTGTATGGCCAAGGATGTCTTGCAACTTGGGCATTTAGTGGAGCGGCCTGAACGGACTGTAGTTGGTGGTCTGTTGGCGGTGATCAGCTTGATCTGCGGCCTTGTTGTTAACCAGTTCTTGAGTAACCAAGCGGATTGGAAGTTGTATTTGCGGTGTGTTGGTGGACTTGTCTTATTGCGTCCGCGGAGTCCGCAGTTGTGTACGCTTTGGAGATGGGCTTTGGTTCTTGCCGAGCTCTCCATGTTGCGATGGAAGTTTCACATCCATGTGGCGGACTATCCTGATGATTGGCGGTCTGGGTCTTCTTTGTCTGCCGTGCTCGCGCCAGTTGCTTGGTGGGTTGTTGGACTTGGTCATACTCTGTGACAAGTCCATGGTGTCTACAGAGTCCGCCTAGTCCGTTGTTGACCGGACGGACTGCCTGTTGGTCGTGGACTCGTGGCGGGCTATGGCATTGTTGGCGAGCTGTGCGGGCTGCCCCTTTGTCCGCGTACAGTATGTGGACTGATGCAACATGAGTTGTGGTTGTGTCCGCATGTTGTGGAGTATTGCGGACTGATGCAACATGAGTGAGGTTGTGTCCGCATGTTGTGGTAAATTGAGGACTGATGAATCATGAGTTGTGATTGTGTCTGCATGCTTTGTTGAGTGGCGGACTGGCGCTATGCTTGCATTGGGCGGGCTGGCGCTGTGCCTGAGTTGTGCGGGCTGACAATGTGTCCGCATAACGGTGGACTGTCTTTGACCCTGGCTCCTGCAGGTTTGGAGTTTGGCCAAGTCCTTACAGACTTGGCAGACTGGATTGTGTTAGCATGGGGGCTGGGGCGGTGACTCTATTCACTAGGGTGGTGACCACACTCCTCACCTCACCTATAAATAGACCCCCCGACACATCTACAGTAACTGAGTGAACATTAAGTGAGGGCTTGGTCATTTTTTGCGGTCTGGTTTTTGCTGTCCATGCGGGTTGAGCAGAGTTAACTATTTGTTGTTGCAAGTTGTGCGGCTAACACTAAGGAGCCAGGGGTTTGGCTTTGACTGCGGTCAGCATCAGTGAAGTTGCGGTTTCAATCAGCGGTTTTAGCAGGTCGCCTCTGCGGCTTGTCAGTTTCTCTGCTTCAGCTTTCCAAGTTCAATAACCTGTCCTCCGAACTCGACGGTCTAGGCAGTCTGTTCCTCAGTTCGGCAGCGACTTGTAGTAGTCAGCGAATAACGGTGTGTCCACGAGAATTAGTGTACTTTCTCCCTACGCGTGACCGGAAGATTCACCGTGATTCTATTTTTGAGTAACAGTAAAATGTTGATACACATTGTGAAAAGTATAAACTATTTTGTATACTTAGAAATACCTTCTATTATATTTTTACGCGTGCGAGCATGCGACTTCGCATGGTACTCCGTATCTCAATTTCTGTGTTCGTTATTTTATTTTCCCTATCTACATAGAATTTGTTTGCTCGAGGCGCGCAAACAGGTAAGTCTGGGGGTGTGATGAGTCTGATTTATATATGGTTTTTCGGACTCATCTACGCTAGTTTTCACGCACTTGCACTCCACTTTTAGTATGTTATCGTTGGTATTTCAGTTTTATAGTTTTTCATGCTAAGTACATTGTTTTGGCCCTTGTGGTGTGCAATTGAACATTCTGTTGTTGGGGGTAAGCAAATGGTGCTCCCCAGGGGCACTTTCCAGTGTCTTTTGTTGCATTTCTGCTTTGCTGGAGGTTCCTCTTTGGATTTATTTGTTTGTATGCAGGGGGTGCGTTTTCCCCAAGGTTGAAATGCAGGTTTGAGGTAAACGCACGGTTGTGTGTTTTCTTAGTACACGATTCTTTGTGATCGTGCATTTCATTTTTGCAGGAGAAACGTCGAGCTGAGCTCGTCGAACTGAGCTCGACGATCTTAATGCACGGTTAACGCACGGTTTCTTCGGAACCGTGCGTGAAGGAAACACACGGTTTTCCTGTAGCTTCTTGTTTATTGCATTTTGTGGTTAACCGTGCAATTTGTTCACGCACGGGCGAAAGCGCCCGTGCACGAGTAAAACGCACGATTCCACTGTATTTTCTAAATTTCCTGCGCTTTGTGTTTACCCGTGCGATTTCCTTCATGCACGAGCGGAAGCATCCGTGCGCCAGTAAAATGCATGGGTCAATGCATCTTCACCCGCAAGCTTGGGCTGGAAGTTAATAACGCACGGTCGTGCGCCAAACCGCGCGTGCCTATTTTTCTGACCTGCTTCTATTTAAAGCGCATATTTCCTCTTCCAAAGGAAGACTTTTTTCCTGCTATTCTTCCCGCCGTTTTAGGGCAAAGGTCCGTCGTTTTCCACCTTAGAGAGGCCTCCAGGCAAGCTTTCAATGCCAAATCAAAGCCGGAGCTTCCTCTCGGCCTCCTCCTTCATCCTTGAGCTTCAAGAAGAGTTAGATCTAGCTTTCTCCATCAAGCTAAGAGAAGTTTGTGTCATCCTCCACCGGATCGTGACACGAAGAAGACGGGTCCATTGGGAGTGAGTGACAGCCTCCTCTACCCCGGACGCAGCTGAGGATCGAGCTAGGACGCGGATTGACAACCCAGCAATTCCTTCCGTGAATCCTCCACGAGACTTTGGATTCAGTCGATCCCGCACACTCTTTTCTTGTTTGGATGTTGATAGTGTAGTTTAATCTCTTGTATTTGATGAAGTATGCTTATTTGGTAAAATGTTTGTATACAATCATGTCTTTGTGATTTTATATTTTCGTTCTTTGCTTGAGGTGCGCCTTTATTTCCTTCCTCCTCCACTTTCAGTTGTGTCGCACTAGCAATTGCTAGTGGCGTCCATAGCGAAGAGGTGCTCTCGACCCTCATTCCGCCATTCTAACCACCTCAACCGCAAGCCTACTCGTCCATCCGCCTAGCGATTCGGTGCATAGCGGCACGTGTAGTCTTACATCCCGCCTAGCGAAGCATCGCATAACGGCGTTGCATAGGAGTAGTTTGTTAGCATTTTAATTTATTTTTCTGCAACCATCAAACCCCCCTTATTTAACTCCGACTTAAGGACTTCAATCACAAGTCCTCCTCAAAATTAACTCCACCTTACTGTGTTCCTTGAAGAGATAGATACTTGTGGAAATTCACCCATTTTATATTACTTGTGCGACCGGTACACTTGTCGTCCGACGCATCACTGGCAGGGTCGTAGGCTCGCTTGCGGGGTAAGGGAATACCCCGAGAGGATGCCGCTGTCAGGCTCCATTTAGCTGGCTGGGGTGGAAGGCGTACTCAGCCCCGAGTAGACCCGCTGCCAGGCTCTCACTAGCTGGCAGGGTCGTAGGCTCGCTTGGAGGGGAATGGAATACCCCAAGAGGATCCCGCTATCAGGCTCCATTTAGCTGGCAGGGCAGGAAGGCACACTCGGCCCTGAGTAGACCCGATGTTAGGCTCTCACTAGCTGGCAGGGCCGTAAGATTGCTTGGGGGGAAAGGGAAAGAGGTTGGTTGTTTGCAAGACCTTGAGAGGATCCCGTTGTCAGACTCCCATTAGCTGGCAGGGCTGGAAGGCGCACTCGGCCCCGAGTAGACCCGCTGTCAGGCACTCACTAGCTGGCAGGGTTGTAGGCTCGCTTGGGGGGGGGGTAAGGGAATACCCTGAGAGGATCCTGCTATCATGCTCCATTTAGCTGGCAGGGCTGGAAGGCACACTCGCCCCCGAGTAGACCCGCTGTCAGGCTCTCATTAGCTGGCAGGCTCGTAGGCTCGCTTGGGGGGAAGGGAATACCCCGAGAGGATCCCGCTGTCAGACTCCATTTAGCTGGTTGGGCTGGAAGGCGCACTCGACCCCCAGTTGTCCCGCTGTAAGGCTCTCACTTGCTGGCAGGGTCGTAGGCTCGCTTGCGGGGTAAGGGAACACCCCGAGAGATCCTGTTGTCAGGCTCCCATTTGCTGGCAGGGTTGGAAGGCGCACTCGGCCCCGAGTAGACCCGTTGTCAGTCTCTCACTAGCTGGCATGGTCATAGGCTCGCTTGGGGGGAAAGGGATATGATTTGTGGTTACTTGTGGCACCAAGTAGGCCTGCCGACCGGACTTCCATCAAGACGATCGATTTGAAGGCTCGTCTAGTGATGAGATGAAATGGAAGAATGACTAAATTGAGGGCCACCCCCGCTGTCAGACTCTCACCTAGATGACGGGGCAACTCGATCCCGGACGAACGTTGCAAAGAGCCTCATTATTAAGGGTTGTAGATAGCCAGCACCTATTTAAAATTAAGAGGGGAGAAATCATGGCCTCTCAGCACATAGAATCTTGGCAAATGCTTCCCGGCAAGTCTATTTGGCACACCCCTCGTGGCGAAATTAACTTATCTAATCTAAGCAATAAACGAGCTGTGGTCATCGCCTAAAGGGCCTAGTGTCCAAACATGGTCGTGGAAGTGTTCGTGAACGATAACAACACACAAAAAAGGGGAGAGGGGTGAATAATAATTCAAGGCCTTTCGGGGAAAAGCCGAAAGCAAACTTTTTATACATGTATCACAAAACTTTGCATGTTCCTAGGCATCTCACCCATTACATCAAAATTCAAAAAAGAAAATAAGGAAAATTATAAAGCGGAGTTGGGCGAGAGTTCGTCAGGCGGAGCCGCTGGAGGTCCCGCTGGAGCTCTTGCTGGAAGTCTCACTGGAAGATTCCCCACCGGACCCGTCGCTCTGGATGAGATCCAACGCCTCATCTTTGCCCTGAGATTCTCCCTCCCCAGCAGGTTAGGGGATGGGTTCAAACAGTCGGGGCAGGACCCCTCGCATGGGTGAGGGTCTCTCCACATTCGTTCAAGAAGCCCGATTCCCGGAACACCTCGATCACCATCGCAGACGCCTTCTGCGCGTTCTCCTGCATCGTCACTTCGATTTCGTATTCTGAGAAGTGACGAATTTTGAGCCTCTTGTCTAGGGAGGGCGGGACCGGCGACTTGACCCCTTTCGCAAGCTTGAGCTCTGTCTTCAATAGATTGTTCTCTCATTCGAGGCCGGCCACCCTCGCCCGCAGAAGCTGGGTCTGGGCGGAATCCTGTGAGGATTTTGGGTTTAGAATTAGCATGAGATTCCCGTAATGCGAAAGGCCTTTGAAGATTTACATACCTTAGCCGTCGGGCGAAGGGCGAGAAGCTACTAGGAAGCCACTAGTTCGGCCTTCAGGGTGGTTATCTCAACAACGGCAGTTTCCCTTGATTTGATCGTGTCGATAAGGTTGCTCTCGAGCGTGATGCCGCGTCACGTAGTCTTGTGCGCGAGCACAAACACGTGAATCCGGGCTCTGGTGGTGTCATAGGCGAGAGATCGGGAACCTCCTGGTCAAACGTGTGGGCATCTTTCCGGTTGTAAAGCTCGAAGCCTAGCGTGAAGGCCTCGTCGGTGACCATGTCTCTCTCTGCCCAGGTGGTGAGAAGTAACGAGATTGAAACCTAGTTGGCTTCGGGGTCCCACCGGAGCAGGTGGTGACCCTCTTCATCAATGAACTTCCCGCCGATGCCGAAGTTTTGATGCCCTTTCGGCACTGGCTTGGTGAGGGCCTCGGTGAGGGTCTCAGCAGCTTGCCCTACGACAGTCGCTTCGCCAGCGGTAGGTTGGGTCCCAGCTAGGTCCTCGGTGAGGGACTTGCCCTTGTTCATTGTGCTTATTTTCTTCTTGGGAGGAGCTGGAGGAGGGCAGTTGGTCTTCCGCTTTCGGCCACTTTGTGCGGATGAGGAGCCGGGCTCCTTTCGGCAGGCCTGGGCGACGGATTTGGAGAGAGCCAGGGTGCTGGCGAAATCCCTAGAAACATCGAAGGGCTGGCGGAGGGGAATTTCTCATTTACCTGCGAAGGCTTTAATGATTAAAACTCTTAACATATGACGAAGGATTGCGAAAATGGGCCGAAAAGTACCTTCTACGGGAGGGACTGGCGGGAGAGAGTCTAGGCCTCGCCGAAGGAACTGGACGTTGAAAGCCTTCAACCCGAAGAACTCGAGAAGGGCGCCCTCCCCCCCCCCCAAGGGTGGAAGGCTTGTATGTCGCCTCATCATACTGAATGGGGGCGAGGGGAATGTTGTCGAAAGGCCCGGAAACAAAGACGAATGTCTTGGCCCAATGTTGGTTTCCACCTCGAAATGCTCTAAAGGGATGGCGAGCTCCCATTCTGGCACAAGGTTGACCATGTCCTCGTTCCCTGGGTTTCGCACAGCGAACACCGGCGGGATGAAGTTCTCAAATATCGAGAGGTATTCTGCCTGGGTCAGCCAGCAGGGTGGGAAGTTATGGCCCAAGAAGGTTTGCGTGCACTTAGAGCGGCCCTCGGTCTCGCCAGGTATCTTGAGAAAAGGTGGAAGGGAAGAGGAAAGGCTAGTAGGCGAGAGACTTTGAGTTGCAGAGGGCAGCGCGAGCATGGTAAAGAGAACGCCGAAGGCGTAGAATCAGAAAGAAATAAATGTAGTTGGTGGGCTTGCCCATTTATAGAAAGAGAAGTAGTCATTAGGGATTTTCCTAGGCGGCAGAAGTGCGGTTAGCGAATTTAGATATTTTGCCTCTTCATATTCCACCCAGTCTCGCCGACACCTCTCGCACCTGCAAATGGCGAGAGCTTCCGGGAGGGACCCCGGGTAAGAGAAAAGAAGCATACAAATATGAAAGGCAAAAAGGGTCTGGGATTCAGGCTCTCGGCAAGATAAACAAAATAACAAAGTACACAAAAACTAATATATATATATACATATACCAAAAGGCATCTCGCGAGGCGAGAGCCTTAGAAATAACAATTATAAATAATGTTTTGATAGTCGGAAGGGGTACAAGCGGGAAGGGTAGGCTGAGAGGTTGGGTTTAGAAGGGGCGAGATCCGGTGCAGTTCAGTACTGCTCCCAACTCCATCGGCCCAAACCTTGCCTTCCTGATCTCGGCGGCACCCGCGGGTAGTGATTGGCAGTCAGTGCGGTGAGCCCCTGGTTGGCTAAGCACAGCTGATCCCGGACTCACGTGATATGCCTTCCAGGGGATGTCTCCTCGCATTCAACCTAGCGCTCATGCTCGTCTAGAAGGTGAGTGTAGTCCCTCTCGATCACAGCCATACGCCGCTCAACCGACTTCTCGAGTCTCATCAACGATAGTGAATCGGCTTGGCGCATCCCAACGAGCTTTGTCAATACTTCTGTTATTTGCTTTTGTCTAGTTTTGTCGCTCCCGTCGGCATCTAGATATTCCTCCATGTCGCTGGGGTAAGGCATGGGCGAGATCATCCCCTCTTCTTCATCGGCTTTCGCCTCCACAGATGTCGGATCTAACAGGAAAAATCTTGTCAAATCAACCAACGGTGAAAAGACTAGGCAATGACCACTTACCTATACAAGGGGGCGGGCTCTCGGCCGCAGATCGGCGAGAAGGGTCGGGCTGCCATTCTGTGCTTTTTCCAAAAAGGAGGTGGAGCAGTTTGCCTCATCCCAGGGGGTATGTCATGCGCTCCAGAGCAATGGTTTCGGCCAGTTGGGGAGCGGCGGTACCCTCATCCGTTGGAGGCTAAGACCCCGATGCGGGAGCGGTTGATACAGTAACAACCCTCCTGGGAGAGAGGGGAAGACCAGTTACTGTATTCTCGGGATCATTGGGCGCGGGCGTTTGGGGGTACCGGAGGGTGAGCCTTGGGCTGTCGATGGAGGGAGCTGTAAGGAAATGAATCAGCAAAACGAAGGCAAGCCATGCAAGATGAATGACAGGCAATGTTACCGGGATGGATCGCGGGCTGGACTTGGGTAGTCGGGGTAACGACCTCTGAGACCAGTGACAGGTTCTCAACGAGGGGATGAATTAACTCGGTATTTGTCGGAGGGTTCCCAGTGGCAGTTTCTGGGACATATCGGCGAGAGGGGAAACGTGTCAGACGCAGCAAAGTGGGATTGCACAAAAAAGTGAAGAGTGAGAAGTACCTTCGGCGGTGAAGAAGTATTCTCGGTGCGATCTGGAGTCAGAGAGGGAGAGGCCAGATCCTTCTTCGAGTGTTCTCGTCTAACCGACTTAGCCTTCCTCTTCTTTGGCCGAGAAGGCGAGCTGTCGGCCTCTTGCGCATAAGCCAGGGAGCAACCCCGGTGCAGTTGGCACGGGCTCTCGCCTGAGCCGCGGCAAGACGGTCTTGGAATTATTTCGAGAGTGGCTTCTGGCTACGCTTGGCATACATCTTGGCAGCCTTGCGGGAGCTAAAGCGGAAGGTGACGGCAACAACGGTGGTCTGAGAACTGGCCTGGCGGCGTGTATATATATACAGGGACAAGGTAGGGCCCACCCAAGATTCCCTTCCAGGTCAGCAAGTTCCCAGCGAATATCTGGGATTGGACGTGTCTTTCGGAGTGCAAGGCTAGATCGCAAAGAGCAGGGATTGTGTACAACCCCAGATTCGCTGAGGTGGAACCTAGATTCCCAAAGGACCGGGGTTTGGCTAGCCTTGGGCTAGCTTTAGGCTAGAGGCCGGGTCAACTAACAGATGGGCGAGAGGGTTCCCGCCCATGGCGAACGAGAGGGTTCCTGCCCAGGGCATGCGAGAGGGCTTGCGCCCGGGAAGGTGGGATCCCCTCAAGATTGGTGTAAGGCAGGCGAAAAATTTACAGAGTGGCGGAAGGGCTTCCACCCATTGCGGTCCCGAGGTAAAATTACCAGATTGCCCTTGGGCAAAATTACAAGATTGCCCTCAGGTAAAATTATCAGATTGTCATCTGGTAAAATTACCAGAATACCATTGAGTCTGCAGTTAGCCTCTTTGCATAGCGGAACTACGCTGTTGGCAGACTAGATACAGAAACTCTATAAATATGACCCACAGGGTACCTCAGAAGGCAGATTTTTCATATTTTCCTAAGTCCTTCAAGTGCTTTCTGAGGTACTCCTAGCCCAGCAATTGGCTTTGGAGGGGAAGCGCTCAGAGATCTTCTGGGTTTGTGGAGGGACCTCCCAGTTGAAGCTTAGGGTCAGTTCCAGGTTTTTAGTAACTAGTCAGGGGTCAAGGTTTGGGAGAAGTAGGTGTTAGCTACACCCGGAGGTCCGAACTCTCGTTGAGGCCAGTTTTTGGCTTCAACAATCATCACTCGACGCCTTAAACTAAAAAGCTTCGAGAGCATCGAGTGAAGGATCATCACTCGACGCCTTAAACCAGAAAGTGTCGAGAGTGTCGAGTGAAGGATCATCACTCGACGCCTTAAACCAGAAAGTGTCGAGAGCATCAAGTGAAGGATCATCAATCGACGCTTTAAACCAAAAAGTGTCGAGAGCATCAAGTGAAGGATCATCACTCGAAGCCTTAATTCAGGAGAGTTCTGCCAACTCCGGGGGCTTTCTGCCTACCCAGGCGGAAGCCTTTTCGCCTATCCAGGAGAAAGGCTTTTGGACTACCTGCCCTGGGGAAAAGACCTACTCTACGAATAAGGGGTTATATAGGGAGACTCCTTTCAAGCTCTCCCACGGTTGTGAAGTTGTACTCCCAATAGAGTTCGAGGACCGGACACAACGAGTAGTGGAGGCAAAGGAAGGTGGAGAAGAATGGAGGACCAAGAACGAGGATGAGTTGTGACTCTCCCTAGACATGGTGGAGGAGCTGCGCGATTTATCAGCCATCCGACAGGAATAGTTCAAGCGGCAGATGGTCAAGTACTTTGACAAGCACGTTAGGATCAAGCAATTCGTCAAGGGATACTTAGTCTTGAAAAAGGTCGATGCGGCCGGAAGATCGGCAGCCGTCAGCAAGTTGAATCCTAATTGAGAGGGTCCTTATTTTATTAAAGAGGCCTTGAAGTCGGGAGAATACCACCTCCAAAATGTAGAAGGGGAGCTCCTCAGTCATGCCTGGAGCGTCAATGACTTAAAATGCTTCTATCCGTGAGAAAATAATATAACAATGTTTTTCCTCGTTCTATCTGATATTGATGGTATGCTTGCTCGACAGAAGGAATATGGGTCGTGGTTGGCCAAAATGAAAGTCTGGTTGATGTTCAACACCTGCAGTAAGGCTCCTACTAGTTGATTGGGTCGGTGGTAGCGCCCGATGGTTGGCCAAAAGGAAAGTCTGGTTGATGTTCAACACCCGCCGTCAGAATCCTACTAGCTGACTGGGCTGGTGGAAGTGCCTGGTGGTTATCCAAAAGGAAAGTCTGGTTGATACTCAATACTGGCCGTCAGGTTCCTACTAGCTGACTGGGCCTGTGGTAGCACATGGTGGTTGGCCAAAAGGAAAGTCTGATTGATGCTCAACACCCGTCATCAGGCTCCTACTAGTTGATTGGCCCGATGGTAGCGCCTGGTGGTTGGCCAAAAGGAAAGTCTGGTTGATGTTCAACACCCGCCGTCAGGCTCCTATTAGCTAACTGTGCCGGTGGTAGCGCCTGGTGGTTGGACAAAAGGAAAGTCTGATTGATGCTCAACACCCGCCGTCAGGCTCCTACTAGGTGACTGGGCCGGTGGTAGCGTCGGGTGGTTGGCCAAAAGAAAAGCCCGGTTGATGCTCAACCCCGCCGTCAGGCTCCTACTAGATGACTGGGTCAATGGTAGCGCCCGGTGGTTGTCTAAAAGGAAAGTTCGGTTGACGCTCAACACCCGTCGTCAGGCTCCTACTAGCTGACAAGGGGAAAGAGGTGCAAACTCCTAGTGACCCGCCAAATAGAGAATCGGAGTAGCGGACATTATCAAGGGCAAGCACTCCAGACGAGTTGGTTCCCACCCATCCACGCGAGATGGGTCTCGCCCCTCCAAACGAGCTGGACCTCGCCCCTCAGGTGCCCGCTCGGCAAGCTCCGGCATCTGCGAGGCAACCCAACTCGCGAGGGTTCAGTCTTGTGGGATGCTTGCGAGTCCCTTAGACCGTCTCGACCAAATGAGGCCTGGCTCGCGCAATATGAACACTCTAGGCGCGGGTCAGAAGACACCTAGACCTAAAACTCGCGAGCACTACAAAGGCTCTCTGAATGGAGGCGGCGGGTCGTCACTCGTGGGCCGACTATCGAAGGTCTTAATGATTCTCTGCACTATATCCTTAAGAATCACGTGATCTCACTATCGAGGCATGGGTTCAAAGGCAGTGAGCGAGAGGATCAATCTTGTTTGTGAATAAAGAAAAAGAAAACATCATAGGCAATAAAAGCAACACAAGGACAAGCATTATCCATTCAAGGAAAGTACATATATATTGAAAATTAGTAGTCACAAAATATGGGGCACCGCCCGTGTGTACAATATTACAAAATGAGTAACAGAAAGTAAATACAAGGGTTCGGCAAAAATGAACCCAGCTTGCGGATTCTTCAGGTCGAGTCCTCGGGCGACGCGCTACCCCACAGGGCGAGGTAGGTGTCTGTACAACCCCATATTCACTTAGTGGGATCTAAAGGCCTGGTACCCCAGCTTTGGGTGGGCTTTAAGCTAATCGGGCCAGGTGAGAAGAATAGGCGGAAGGGTTCCCTCCATGCAGGAAGGCTTTCACCTGCATAAGTGGAAGGCCCTCAGATTTGGCGTTGAGTGATGCTTCTCCGCTCAATGCCTTTTAGTTTCTGGCGTTGAGTGAATCCTATCCACTCAACGCTCTCGACGTCTTTTTGCCTCTGACGTCGAGTGAAGCCTTTCCACTCAATGCACTCAACTCTTTTGGAATCACCCATGTCTCTTATAAGAGTAGGCGAGTGGGGTAGACAAACCCGCACTCTGTCGGATAATGGCCTCCCGCACAGGGCATGCAGAAGGGTTTCCGCTTGGATGAGCCGAAAGCCAACGGGAATCGGCGGAATGGTTCCCGCCCAGTATGGTACAGAGGTAAAATTACCTGGATACCCTTGGAGGTCTGCATTTAGCTCCTCAGAACAGTGGAGTTTGGCTGTTAGCAGATCACTTTGGGCTGCATATAGCCCTTTAAAATAGCAGAGTTATGTTGTTGGCAAACCAGCTTTTTGGATTCTATAAATAGGCCCACAGGATACCTTAGAAGGCAAGCTTTCTCATTTTTGAAGTCTTGTAGCGCTTTTTGAGGTATCCTTAACTCAGCACTTGGCTAAGGAGGGGAAGCACTCTGAGATCTTTCGGGTTAGTGGAGGGACCTCCGCGTTGTTGACTTGGGAGAAGTAAGGGTTAGCTATACCCCAGGGTCCGAACTCTCGTTGGGGCTAGTTTTTGGTTCAAACGGTGTCGTCACCTGGCATTGGGACCGGGATAAACAGCTCCAGAACCACGTCCTTTTCCGAAATTCCTTCACCCCCGCTTGTCACCAGGCCCGCTCACTGCATGGTCTGGAGGGTTTACTTCACCGCCTTTGTTGAATTTAGCTGTAGCAGCACATCAAGCTCGTACTCGGTATACTGGGCGAGCTAGCCGCCGCTGCTGGAGGGTGGCAGGGGAGCTGCGGATTCCAGTTCTCGCACCCGTATTTTAAGCTCCTCATTCTCTTTCTCAAGGGTGGCGATTCAGAAGCTAAGGCGCTCGGCCGTCGCCGCGTACTGCAAAAGGAGGCGAGAATATTAATGCGGGAAGATAGCTAAAGAAAAAAAGAATTTTGCTTAAGTTTTAGAACTGACCACCCCACCCAGGTATCCGGCGAGGACGGCGTCGGACGCGTCTGCTCTCTTCTTGTGCAGCTCTACCTACTCGAGCACATGGCAATGGGCTTGCTCCTTATCGGCAAGGTTCTTCTAATGCTTAGCGGTGTTCCTTTTGGACTACATGCAGCGGCGACCTGCCATGTGAGCCAGCTCCAGGACGCGAAGTTGGGCCCGTGCACTTTCATGCACGAGTGTTCGCGTGGACTCCTCGTCAAATATCGAGGCATCCTCCCGCGAGTAAAGACCGAAGGAAATCCTAAAGGCCTCCCGGTTGGTCGTGTCCTGCTCCAGCCAGCTCGGTAGCAGGGTCGTGATGGATGCCCTATTCTCCCCCTAGTCCCACTACAGGAGGGGCTAGCCGAGCTCGTCGAGATACCTCCCGCTGTAGCCACAGTTTCGGTGCCCCATTGGCACGGGCTTATCGGCGAGCTACTGTTCTCGCTCCTTGGAGTTGTCAGCTGCCTCGCCAGGGGGTTTGCTGGTGGGAACTCCATAAGTTGCGGCCTTCTCAGGGAGGTGGCCCGCCGGTTCTTTCCCCTTCAACCGGGACGCGGGGGCTCGCCTCCCCGGGTCTTCGATTTCTTAGATGCCGACGATGGGGGAGAATGCTCACGGGTGACACGCTTTTGAGATGAGAGGGGGGTTGGGACCTCGTGACGTGTGGCAGCGGCCGCCTCGGCGAGGGCGAGCTCAGCTGGAGCGACCCAGGCGCTTTTATATGATTGGTGTTGGGGAAGGTCTCGCTCACCTATAGCAGTCTACAGTCATAATCTAAAGCAAGATAAAGGAAGAAGGGCGAGTGCGAGTAGCCTTACCTTCCCTGGGCGAGACGGGGGCGAAGGTGTCTACGTTACTTCAAAGGAACGCGACCTCAAAGTTCTTCCCCGTGAATAATCCGATGAGGTCGGCTTCGTGACCTCCCAGGATGGGAGGGCGGTAGCTCGGCTCGCTGAGCTGTACTTGTGAGAAGGGGATGTTGTTGAAGTCCCCCTTCACGAAAACAAACTTCCTTAGCAAATTATGGCTCTTATTCACTGTCTCCCGCACCTTGACATGGTTGTTGGAGAAGTAGGCGGTGTCGTCCTTGTTCGCCCGGAAGGAAAAAACTTGCGGAAGACCGCAAGGCTGAATTCGATCCTCTCCTCCCGCAAGAATCAGGAGAACGCGACCACCACCGAGACAGAATTTGGGGTTAGCTGGCCTAGGATGACCCCGAAGTACTTTAATACCTGACATACCTCGGGCCATAGGGGCAGCCGCAGGCCCATGTCGAAATGGGTGATAGGGATTGCGAGCTCGACATCAGAGAGATCGTTAATCTTCTCCTCCTCTCCCAGAAACCTCGCCTCAAACCCGGGTGAGATGAAATTTGCAACCACCGAGACTAGCTCGTTCTTGATAAAGTTGGCGGAGAAGAAAGTTTAATCTGAAAAGGTCCATGCACACTTGCTTCTCCCCTCTGCCTCGCCACTGCCTCCTCCCATCATGCAATCTGGTAAGCGGGCTGGATGTTGAAGTCCTCGCGAAAGTTTGCGAGCTGAGAGTCAGACTCAGGAGCAAAGGGAGTACAGAGGAAGAGTTAAATGTGGTAGGTGGATGAAGGGCAAGGGGGCTATTTATATAAAGAAAAAAGGGCGGGAAAACGTCCTTTCGGCGGGAGGTGTACGAGTAGCAAAAACGCGTTTTGACGCTTCGATACTCGATTCTGCCCCGAATTCCTATCTACTTGTCGCGATCCTATAAAAGCTAAATGGTAGCGAGATAAAAGGCGAGCAGGCATGGGGAACTGGCCCGCAACCGCCTAAGAGAAGCTAAGCAATAACAAAATGAATAGCAAGCGAAAAATATAATTATATACATATAACACATGCCCATTAGCGTGCGAGCAGTCCCAAATAAATAGATGGGAGGGGAAAGCCCTCTCAAAGAAAAGAAAAGGAAAATCAGTTCACAACTAGACCACCTGAGCCAAGGTCCGGGAAGTAGATACGGCCCAGGTCCCCAGGCTAGCAGCAAGGAGGTGGAAGGCTCAATACTGAATCCACTTCCACCTACCCTGCCCTCGCACCCCGGAGCGAGGCGGAAGGCAGGGGTAGTAGTACTCGTGAACCACCGCGAGCTCTTGATGGGCAAGGCCGACCTGCTCCATGGCCCGCCGCAGTCATCCCTCAGCCAGCGTGATATGCACTCTGGGCAAGGTCGTCCCGTCACCATCTTCTTGGCGCCTCCCGCCATCCAAGGCCCCAAAGCGTGCCTCCACATCCGCCTTATCCTCGTCCACCCTGCCATAAACCTCCCGTAGCATCAGGAAATGTTTCTGAAATAGCTCGGCCACCCATTTCTTTGTTCCCTCAGCATCTTGAGGGTCGCCCGGGTAGTCAGAGATATAGTCCGGGGAAGGAGGAGGCGAGAACTCCTCGCTCATGGTGACTTCAGATGATGACACCTGGTGGAAACCTAAAAAAGTGAGGGTATCAGCAGAATAGGAGAGCAACGATGGGTGAGCAAGTATACGAACTAACCTGGGGTTGGCGCGTTTCCCGCGCTGATATTCGGGCAGGAAGTGCCCGGTTGGCCCTGGAAAAGCTCTCCTTCGAGAGCCGAAAAGGACTTGCCCAAACCAGGTCAAATCGGAGATTATGGAACCCGCAGAGGCAGGTCGCAGACTCCTGGGGTGGAAGCTATAGAAAACAAGTGATCATGTGAGGAGCGATCAGGCGAAAAGCAAAGGCGAGGAGTCGAACTCACCGGTAATTAAAAGAGGAATGTTCGGGACCGCGAGAAGGGTGGATCTCACAGCCAAGGGGGGGATAGCCCGCTCGGATACACGAGGGGAAGGATGTCCCGGATCCACTCCCCCATCTCCATCCTCGTGAGGCGTCTCCTATGGAGTAGGAGATCAGAATCAGAGTAATAATAATACCAAATAACCGGCCCGCATACCTGACGAATGGCCTCAGAACCGGCCACTAGACTGGATGCGGGGGCGTCATCCTGAGAAGGCTGCTTGACCATCTCGGCCATTTTTGGTCTGAAAGTAGAGTTGGGCGACCCCCGAGACATACAAGTGGCGACATCAGCGACCTGTGATCGCGTGCCCTCCCTCGCAGCTGCTAGGCGAGCTCATATCTCCTCTGATATAGGCATCACTCAGCTAAAGTAACTCGCGAAAAGAAATAGAAGCAGAAGGTCGGGGAATTGCTTTGAGCCTGATGATATATATGTAGCACGAAGGTGGGACCCACCAAAAGATTCTCTCCAGCTCAGCAGACACTCACCGAGCATGTGGGGTTGGATGATTCTTTCCGAGCTTTGCAAAAGCTCAAAAAGAGCGGGGATTATGTACAACCCAGTGTTCGTCGAGTGGGTCCAACATCGTGGAAGATGGGGCCCTCGATATAGGCCAGCTCGCGCCCACCCAACTAGGCGTGCGAGACAAAAAGGCCAGCTCACGCTTGCCCAACCAGACAGGCGAGCTGGAAATTCTAGGTCGCACCCACCTAGAGAGCGAGCGGGCCAGCCCGTGTCCGCGTGGCCGGCGAGCGAGCCAGGTCCACTGGCCCGCATCTGCCTGAGTGGCCACCAAACCTCAGGTAGCTGACCCGCCTCTGTATGAGGGGCTGGCAAGCTGCAAGAAGTCGGCCCGCACCCATCTAAAAGTGAGGCGAGTTACGGGTAGCGGGCCGCACCCGTCCCAGACACTGGCGAGCTGGCTTGCATTTTTCCCATGGGTGGGATACAAATATCCTATGTTTAATGTGATTTGGTCTGCCAGTAGCCTCGTCAAACAGCGGAATTTCGTTGTTGGCAGACCCACCTTGGGCTACGTATAGTAAAAGAAAACGGCAGAGTTACGCTATTTGCAGGCCCGAATCAGAAATCTATAAATAGACCCACGGGGGTACCTCAGAAGGTAACCTTTTCTCATTCTCTAGTATTGTAGCGCTTTCTAAGGTATCCTTAGCTCAATACTGGCTAAGGAGGGGAAACGCTCTAACATCTTTCGGGTATGTGGTGGGACCTTCGTGCTATAGTCGTGGATCAGTCTCGAATCTTAAGTTCTCAGTCAAGCAGACTCACTAGGAGAAGTAAGTGTGTGGTCACCCCTTTCGAGGGTCTGAACTCCATAAATACCGAGTTTTTGGTTTCAACACCGATAGCCCAATAAAAATCGGGATGTTACAACATCCCGCCACGCCTATCTAGCAGTTCGGACTAGACTCAGCTAGTTCACCAAATCTCAGATTAAATAATCTTACACTCGGAGTATATAACTCTTACAATCTCAGAGAACAACTTCCATTACACTCGACCCCTCAACAAGGATCTACAAAAACTCGGAAGAACAAACTTCATGCAAAGCAATAAGAAAAATATTGTTTGAAAAAAAACTCATTTTCTCAGATCTGAAAATATAATCCTTCTCTGTTACTTGAAAGCTCTGACTGAATTATTGAAGAAAAAGAAGAAGATAGCTTGAAGATCGATCTGAACTAGGCGTCGGATGAATCTCTAGAAGTATTCTGAAAGACTTGAGAATAGGATATCAATCGAAGCTTTTCTTGAGGGAGGAATTGCAAATCGGAAGAGTTGTCGGCGACAAATATCTTCGTGAAAATGATTTTGAATTTCCGATCGTTTTTGGAAATTTGCAATTAGATCATGATTAGGTTATTCTGAAGTAATCATTGACTTTTTATAAACGATTCCTCACTAACAGCTCGATTTTGAACTTAGTTCTACAGTCCATGTGTACTGTACATGACGGAAGCAGTAGTTTTGGAAAGTCGTAAAAACGAGAATGAAATAGAACAAAAAATTGTTCAAGTCCAAATTCGTTGAGACATCACGTGAACTATCCAGACCACTTGACAAACCAGTCGAAACAACTTGGGAGAGAGCTTACGTGAGATGTTTGGGCTTCACGAGATCTTTCGACGAATTAACTGAAAGCTCTCGAGAGTACTCGACGAATTTACTTGAGTACTCCATGAATTTTACTTGAACAAGGCTAACACTAACTTTATTTGTAACATTAAAGTAGTTTACTTGACTTATCGAGAGGACTCAACGAATTTCACGAGTACTCACGTAAGTACTCGAAGAATTCACTTGAGTACTCGACGAATTTTACTTAGCTATTCTGGACAGCAGTTCTCAGTGATATCTCAAGTACTTCTAAGATCACTCGATGAATTATATGAGTGCTCACGTGAGTTCTCGATGAATTTAACGAGACCTCATGTGATCACTCGATGAATTTTCCTTAGCCAAAATATGCAACTTCTGAACAACTTCCTTTGTGATGCTAGATCAAGTATACTCCATTAGAGAGATTACACATGAGTCAACACAATGTGTTGAATCTAGTGTCCAACCTTAGAGGGGGTGAATAAGGTTTTACGCGTTCCTTTGAAATTCAAATTATTTTGCCCCAGGAAACCAAGTTCTGGAAGCTACCGCGGGACGTTAGGAAGCTAACGTGCGGCGGTATGTCACAGAGCCCATTTCCCTAGTCAGACTCCTTGGAGATCTGTGCGCTCTTTGGAGAATCACCGTATAACACTCTCAATGTACCACGCAATAAACAGAAACTGGAAATTAACTTATTGAAAGACCAAATCAAAATACGTTCATAACAATTACAAAAATCTTGATCCTCGTGATGCCGGAGATCGGACGCGGTGAATGAAAAAGCTTTTGGTTGTCTATACCGACCCGCTCCACGAATCGGTTGACTCTCTCCCTTTCCCTCCAAGAAAGGTCTTCGAGCCGGCTCTTCACCTCCACACAAGGAAGGGTATTATAGCCCCGCTAGATCCCCTGATCTAGACGTCCCTTCCTCGGGATGATTTCTCACAGAATCCTTCCTGGATCTCGACGACCTTCCCCGGTCAATTTCCCTCACCACCAGAATATAGAGAAAAAGAAAGATTACAATAAAGAGTTCAAAGAATTTAAAAGATTAAAATCTCTCTTTTGACGACTCATCCGTCGAGCGATCCGTGGGCGGTGCTTGAGATCTTCGTGTCCTTGCAACTGGTCGTCTCTTCGTAGTCTATGTAGTTCTTGGCTCGATGTAGTTCTTCGCGCGTGAACGGGAGGGAGGCGGATTTCTTTTCCTTCGACGAAGACGATGGAGCGGACCACAGAGAGGCGGCCGAACCCGAGGAATGATAGAACTCTGTCTCTTTTTCATCTTGGTGAGGAACACAGAAGAACGAGGCGCCTTTATATACGTCCTTGTGAAAATAGGCTATCGGTGGCGATAAGTCTAGCGCCCGATGGTAGGTTCGCGTGCTTGATGTTGACAGATGTCCTCCAAATTTGGAAAAATATTCAAAACGAATATTTTCCTATTTCCAATGCTAGGATGAAGCGGTATGCAGTTATCGCTTGGCGGTATCTTCTCGAGTGCCTGGTCCAGTTAATTCTTCGAGCTAGTGCGGGAGGTAGGACTAGCGCGGCGCGGTAGATCTCTTGACGCCTCTGTCTCAATGCTCTCGATGCTCTCAACGCCTCTGTCTCAATGAGCGTTGAGTGTGTTATCGCGACGCAGTAGGCCTAGCGCGGCGCGGTATGCTCCCGAGAGCCTGGAGAATTAATTCATCGAGCTAGCACAGGCGGTAGGACTAGCGCGATGTGGTAGGTTCCCGAGCACTTTGTCCATTCAATTAAGGCTACCACCCGGCATTAGCTGCTACCGCTTGGCGGTAGGTTCCTGAGGAGAGCTCCTTGAATTTCTTGGACTTGTAAACTTGCACACTCTATCAAACACAAGATGTGATCAAATACAACATGGGAGTTGATATTATCAAACTAAGAATATATGAACCGTCGGTTCCAACAAACTCCCCCTTTTGATATTATCAAATCTCATTCATGAGAAATACAAATGAAGTGCATGATACAACATATATATACGAGATAATCTTTAAAGTTCAGGTTTCAAGTTCTATAAAGCTCCTCTACACGCGTGCTCCCACTATATACGTGTTTTATGCTCTCCCCCTATCTACGTGCATACAATGAACTAAGCTCCCTTACATGTGATCTACACTTGCACATGACTCATGAACCATCTATCCTCCTTCCTATGACATTATCGAAAAGGGAATGAGCTTGAGCAAACACACAAGCGGGATGAGAAACAGTATATGATGAGCGTGAAAAAAATAACAGATAGTGCACAAAAGCAGTAAAGCAAGAAGTGAAAAGCATAGGGGTGACCAAAAATGCAAATCAAAGAATATGAAGCACATAGGTCAAACAAATGAGCGGAGTACACAAAAGTAGAATAAATGAGTTGTCAGAGTTTACACAGATTGAACTAAGCACACAATGATTTAAAATACAATGCTACGAGAGTTATAGAGGTAATTACAGTGGAACACTGTAACTATCAAGAGTAGAAATCGTGTGCTAGTACCTATGTGCTAAAGACATATAATGCAGTTTCAGTCCAATTCTTATGCATGGAAGCGTTAGATAGAGCAATGACATGTGTACCTGTAGCACGAAAAGAGAAAAATGCCATGTAGAAATATCATGTATTACATGGTTTATCTCGAGAATTCAATATGCTAACACGAGAGAAATAAAGTGAAAAATCATGTCACTTTTCTATCTTCGACATACCAAGACTAGAACTAGGGGCACTAAGCTTAAGGTGAGTCTTTGCACAAGATCCAAATGATTCTTTGAACCAAGTTGTTCATCCTCACAATGCTCATAAAGACTTATCAGGAGTGAGCAATGCTTGCGGGGTATCCTTGACTCGTGATTTGATAGCATGCATACATTTTTAAAAAGTTTTTTATTGTTTTGAGCTATTAATTTAAGAGTTTTGATTGCAAGGACCCCGAATTACTCAAAATCTACCAACATAGATAGACTCACTTTTACTTGTATACATAAGACTCACCCATTAGAGTTTTGGCCCAAAGTTCTAACTTTTTATACAAACGCATAGGTATCGTGACATTGATTTTTCAAGTTATTCCTAACGTGTTAGACATAGTATCACGAGTTATAACATGTAATCCTATCATTTCTACAAAAGTGCTCCATCTAGGGAGGTGTGAACAATGTGAAGTCATTCCCCTATATAAATCCTCATACATACCAGAGGCATATTCAACGAGCACTAATATATCTACTCGCACTCAGTAGCTAAGAACCTTTAGATTCGATACGTCATGACATATGTAGACAATGTTCACAAGGATTAACATGCATAAGTTCAACATTGTATGTAATCGTTATGCTCTAAGTTCTATCCATGTGTGTTTGAAAGGTGATCGATCCATAGTTTTTTTTAATACATTTTATTTTTAACCCTTTTTTGTATTTTCTGATTTAGCAAGAAATAGATAAACGAAATACACACCAAAACAAGCAAAAAAACACAAGCAAGAAGAAAAAGGTAAAGACGTGTTTTTGTTGTTTTGTTTTTTTTTCATATTTATATTGTAACACCCCCTATCCATCACATAGAATATATCAGTAGGTTCGGCCGGGCCCGACGACATATACCACAGACAGACCGGAAGGTTACGCAATGGAAACCATCCTGCTAATAACCAATGTCCTACCCAGAGTACATTCTAGCGGAAATAATTTAAGAGTTGCAAATTAAGAACCCGGCCAACAGCATGAATGTCCACTACACAAACCCAACAGGAATGAAAGTATAAATACATGAGTACTTGGCCTTATGGCCTTACAATAGTTTACTCAAATATAAGTGTCTTCCAAACCTCGGCACACAGGCCGGTCATACATGAGAATAAAAGAAAACACTCAAAAATTAGGCCTCCGAGGGCCGGCTCAACAACAAGGGCTTTTGCCCGCTATTTGCAACTCGGCTCTGCAGCACCTGCAAGCAACAATCCACCGAAGCGGTGGCAAACAAAAGCAACGGTCAGCTAAGCTGACCAAATTATAACGACCCCGCCCCTAAACTCGGGGCGGCGATGCTCCTTCCCTGCACTTTATTAGCATAGCCATATAATAGAGAATTTACACATCATCACAGACGTAGGCTCGCATGGCCACACACCCCATGCTCTCAGGGCACATTCTCGGTGAACCCATTCAAAGTCTGCGGTCTCACCACCGCCCTTGGACGGCAAATCTCATGAGCATTATGGTTTTTCTGGCCACTGCCTAAGACCCTCCATCTATGCCAATGGTAAGTGTCGTGTACCTTAGGTCTTTTTAACCGAACCACATAGAGCGGGTACGGTTCCACCTAACCCGTTGCTCACACCGCAACCTCAATTTAAGCCGTCTGCGCCGGTCAAGCTTCCCCGAGTCCCAATCCGATCACACACTTTACATAACCCAGTTATGTACAAGTTGGCTCCTAGGCCATCATGTTAGCAGAATCACGCATCTGCCCAGTTTTTCGGGTGCACCTTGGAGTTAGTCCCCAAGGCTCCCTGTTGCAATCTATAACGTAGAAAACCCGAAAAACAATCAACTGCGCGGAGTCTTCTCCAGCCATTCATGCAATGCAACATCACCGATTCAGACCAACTTGTCTGGGTAGGCTTCACACATCATGTCTATGTCCGTTTCTTGATTACGGACTCTACATGCAAAACAATGGGGACTATTCATGTCTACCCGAAGAAATACCTCACACTCACCGCAAACTCGCGAGAGCGGGCTTCCTATGCAAGGGAAAAGAGGACTTCACATGTCCAAGATGAGAATCGTTACCCTAGCGTTCCTCTTCGGTGCCATGAAGATCTATGCGGATGAAAAGCACGCAATGTCCTCGCCTTCGTAGATCCGAACTCGGCTTGTGATTTGGGGCTCCGAAGCTCCACCGGCGGCCGGATCTCCCTTCCTTCTTCTTCCTTGCTCTCCCCTCTCTCTAGAACTTTAGAAAGAGATGGTTTGAAAGAAATGAAGGCATACAAACCCTATTCCAGGGTATAACCCAGCAAGGACAACCCTGAGCCGTTGGATCCCAAAATAAGGAAACAGACGACCACGATTCGCACTTAAAATCCAAAACCTGGGCCAAACACGGCTTGTGACACGCCCGTGTCCAAGGCCGTGTGCCTCATTCGATGTCGAAACTATCGCATCCCAAAAAGAACACGGGCTCTCGACATGCCTGTGTTAGGCTTGACACGCCCGTGTCATCCAGTACACACCCGTGTAGCTGGGTGTGTTCCTCCATCGACACAGGACTAACACCAACCTGAGAAGAACACGGGTATTCGACACGCTCGTGTCCCATTTGACACGCCCGTGTCATACCTGAACACTCCTGGCGGTGAAGGACCTGCCGAATCATGAGGATCCGTTTTGCGATGCGCTGGTCATCCAGACGGCCATCGAGGGCTACACCATCTCCCGGATCTTGGTTGACAACGGGAGCTCCGTCAACATCATTTTCAGGAAGGCGTTTGACGAGATGAAGGTAGATTCAAGGAGGGTGTTGGCCTCGGACGGACCCCTGTTCGGATTTTTAGGGGAGAGGAAGGAGGTTAAAGGTGGAGTGGGACTCCAAGTTAAATTGGGGGGAGTCTCAAGGAACTGCCGGTTCGTCATTGTTGACGCTCCAAGTAGCTACAACGCCATCTTCGGAAGGCCCCTCATCAACGCCTTCCGCTGCGTGTCGTCTTCCTTCCACCAATGCCTCAAGTTCAGCTCAGGAGGGATCCAGGTCAGAGTCAAGGGAGACTCCAGGATGGCAAGTCAGTGTTATGTCACGGTCGTCGACACCATCTCTTGGTTGGCCAAGGTAGAGGAGATGGAGAAGATCATGGAGAGCCTAAGCAGGATGGAAGTGTCCGGCGAGCAGGAAGCGGATGGCGACCACCAGGCCCAGACCCCCTGAGGAAGCCTCGCCCCGGCGGAGTCCTGTATTTTTCTTATGTTGCATTGAGTCCAGCCCCCGATCGGCTGAGTCGGGGGGGGGGGGGGTCATATAACCCATTTTTCCCCATTTGAGGATGTTGGATTTGGTAGAACCCAAGTGAAACACCCGGTTCCCCACCCCCGAGAGGATCTCCTCAGCCAGGCTCCCACTAGCTGGTTGGGTCGAATGTGCCTCGGGGAGAGTAAGTACCCACCCCCCGAGAGGATCTCCTCAGCTAGGATCCCACTAGCTGGTTGGGTCAAATGTGCCTCGGGGAGAGTAAGTCCCACCCCCAAGAGGATCTCCTCCGCCAGGCTCCCACTAGCCGGTTGGGTCGAATGTATTTCGGGGAGATCAAGTACCCACCCCCGAGAGGATCTCCTCATCCAGGCTCCCACTAGCTGGTTGGGTCGAATGTGCCTCGGGGAGATCAAGTACCCACCCCCGGGAGGATCTCCTCAGCCAGGCTCCCACTATCTGGTTGGGTCGAATGTGCCTCGCGGAGAGTAAGTCCCACCCCCGAGAGGATCTCCTCAGCCAAGCACCCACTAGCTGGTTGGGTCTAATGTGCCTTGGGAAGAGTAAGCCCCGCCCCTGAGAGGATCTCCACAGCCAGGCTCCCACTAGCTGGCTGGGTCGAATGTGCCTCGGGGAGATTAAGTACCCACCCCCGAGAGGATCTCCTCAGCCATGCTCCCACTAGCTGGTTGGGTCGAATGTGCCTCAGGGAGAGTAAGTCCCACCCCCGAGAGTATCTCCTCAGCAAGGATCCCACTAGCTGGTTGGGTCGAATGTGCCTCGGGGAGAGTAAGCCCCACCCCCGAGAGGATCTCCTCAGCCAGGCTCCCACTAGCTAGTTGGGTCGAATGTGCCTCGGGGAGATCAAGTACCCACCCCCGAGAGGATCTCCTCAGCCAGGCTCCCACTATCTAGTTGGGTCGAATGTGCCTCGGGGAGATCAAGTACCCACCCCCGAGAGGATCTCCTCAGCCAGGCTCCCACTAGCTGGTTGGGTCAAATATGCCTCGGGGAGAGTAAGTCCCACCCCCGAGAGGATCTCCTCAGCCAGGCTCCCACTAGCTGATTGGGTCGAATGTGCCTCGGGGAGAGTAAGCCCCACCCCCGAGAGGATCTCCTCAGCCAGTCTCCCACTAGCTGGTTGGGTCGAATATGCCTCGGGGAGATCAAGTACCCACCCCCGAGAGGATCTCCTCAGCCAGGCTCCCACTAGCTGGTTGGGTCGAATGTGGCTCGGGGAGATCAAGTACCCACCCCCGAGAGGATCTCCTCAGCCAGGCTCCCACTAGCTGGTTGGGTCGAATGTGCCTCGGGGAGAGTAAGCCCCACCCCCGAGAGGATCTCCTCAGGCAGGCTCCCACTAGCTGGTTGGGTCGAATGTGCCTCGGGGAGATCAAGTCCCAACCCCTGAGAGGATCTCCTCAGCCAGGCTCCCACTAGCTGGTTGGGTCGAATGTGCTTCGGGGGGAGTAAAAGTCCCTTTGCTCCGATGAGGATCCCGCTGCCAGGCTCTCACTAGCTGGCAGGGCCGGTGGTACCTCTCGTGGAGGCTAAGTGTTTTTTACCTGGATGGGGTCTCGCCACCCAGACTCCCATAGCTGGCATGGCAGGTTGACCCCTCCGGGGGGGCCAAGTATTTTTTACCCGGAGGGGGTCTCGCCACCCAGGCTCCCGTGGCTGGCATGACAGGTTGACTCCCCGGAGAGGCGCGCAAGGAAATTGCACTCAGCAAATACGTTGGGTTGGACATTTCTTTCTGAGATTGTGCCAACCTCGAAAAGAGCGGGGATTGTGTACAACCCCGTATTCGCCCCTGTATAGTTTTAAGCTTTTTGGAGATTTTGCACTCTCGGTGGCCAATTTTAGCTCTGGCTTGGAAATATACTAGTAGGGGGAGGAAAAATTTGCCTCCCCCCATTGGCCCCTTTTTCTTTGGGGGGGAGTGCGCCAAGTTGGCAGGCACCCGCCTCGGCCCGGTGGACGCGGTTAGGCGGGGGCGAGACCGGCCTGGCCCGGGTTCCCGCCCCGCCTCGCGGTTAGGCAGGGGCGAGACCGGCCTGGCCCGGGTTCTCGTCCCGCCTCGCGGTTAGGCGGGGGCGAGATCGGCCTGGCCCGGGTTCTCGCCCCGCCTCGCGGTTAGGCGGGGGCGAGACCAGCCTGGCCCGGGTTCTCGCGCCGCCTCGCGGTTAGGCTGGGGGCGAGACCGGCCTGGCCCGGGTTCTCGCCCCGCCTCGCGGGTAGGCGGGGGAAAGACCGGCCTGGCCCGGGTTCTCGCCCCGCCTCGCGGTTAGGCGAGGGCGGGACCGACCTGGCCCGGGTTCTCGCCCCGCCTCGCGGTTAGGCGGGGGCGAGACCGGCCTGGCCCGGGTTCTCGCCCCTACCCCCCCCCCCCCCCTGCGGTTTTACCGTCTTGCCCTCGAGGGGAGTTACCCATTTGCCCCCGAGCGTGGTCATTTTCTATTGGCCCAAGGTATATTGGGCGTAAGGGCATTTCGGTCATTTTGGTCCATGGGATTTGGAAAACTATAAATAGACCCCTTTGGGTGCCTTTGGAAGGGGGACTTTTCCTTGCTTCCTCCTCCCTTAGCTTCTTCTTGGTAGAGTAGAGAGAGCTCCTCCAAGGCACCCTAGCTCGAGCATTGGCTAGGGAGGGGAAGTGCTCAGGTAGCCTTCCGGGTGTGAGGTGAGACCTCTGCGCTAGAGCCGAGGGTCTGTTCCTAGCTTCTTGATCCTTCGGTCCGTGACGCTCTCTTGAGTGTAGTAGGTGTGAGGTCACCCCTTTCTATGGACCCCGAACTCCACAGAGGCCATTTTTGGCTTCAACATTAGGTCATCTGTCAGACCTTCATAGAAACGGTTTGTCTTATGCTCCTCATCTGCGAATGTAGAGCTAGCATACCGACTCAACCGTGTAAATTCGTGGAAATACTCGTCCATGCTACTCTCTCCTTGCGTCAACCTCTGAAATTAATTCTCCAATGCAATCCTCTGAGCCGAGGGAAGGTACCTTGCCAAGAACAGTCTCGAAAATTCTTCCATCGAGACGTCTGTGAGTTGCCTTCCCCTCAGATGATGTAGCTCTAGACCTTCCCACCACAGCCTAACATCTCCATCCAATAGGAATGTAGATATGGTGGTCATCTGCCACTCTTCCATTTCAGTAGCTGTCAATACTCTCTTCACTCGGGAGAGCCAATCCTCAGCTTGGGATGGGGTTCCCGTCCCCGATAACACTGGAGGATTGAATCCCATAACATGTTTGAGCTGCCTTTCAGTTGCTCTTCTAAGCACCAAAGGCTCCAACACTACTTGCTCCACCCATTTCGGTTCCGCTGCTTGAAGCGGTACCTGCTCCACCGCAGGAGCAGGCTGTTGTATTTGCCTTGTAGGCTGCACATTGATCATAGCAAACAAAGCTTCAGCCACCAATCGTATGGTTTCTGCCGAGCAAGGTGTTGCAGGCACATCATTCGGTGCCCTACTAGCCTCAGAAACCGGGCGTTATGACGGTCCTGCACCACTTCTGGTCACCTATAGTTGTACAAAACACCGTTAAGCAACCAAACAAAATTGCAAAAAGTAATTATAGGAACACGCAGGTTCCTTAAACATGTGTATTTTCATTCCTAAGTGGACATTCATGGGTTCTTTTATGTTATAACGATGACACACACACATGTGCTCACCACCCCGTAAAAGAATTCGTCCATGAATTTATTTAAGTTGACTGAAACCAGCAGTCTGATACCAAATTATAACACCCCCTATCTGTCACATAGCATATAGCAGTAGGTCCGGCCGGAGCCCGACGTCATATACCACAAATAGACCGGAAGGTTACGCAATGGAAACCTTCATGCTAATAACCAACGTCCTACCCAGAGTACATTCTAGCGGAAGTAATTTAAAAGTTGCAAATTAAGAACCCAGCCACCAGCATGAATGTCTACTACACAAACCCAATAGGAATGAACATACAAATACACGAGTACTTAGCCTTATGGCCTTACAATAGTTTACTCAAATATAAGTGTCTTCCAAACCTCGACATGCAGGCCGGTCATACATGAGAATAAAAGAAAACACTCAAAAACTAGGCCTTCGAGAGTCGGCTCAGCAATAAGGGCTTTTGCCCGCTATTTGCCACTCGGCTCCACAGCACCTGCAAGCAACAATCCACCGGAGCGGTGGCAAACAAAAGCAACGGTCAGCTAAGTTGACCAAATTATAATGACCCCGCCCCTAAACTCGGGGTGGCGATGCTCCTTCCCTGCACTTTATTAGCATAGCCATATAATAGAGAATTTACACATCATCACAGGCGTAGGCTCGCACGGCCACACACCCCATGCTCTTAGGGCATATTCTCAATGAACCCGGTCAAAGTCCGCGGTCTCACCACCGCCCCTTGGACGGCAAATCTCGTGAGCATTATGGTCTTTCTGGCCACTGCCTAAGACCCTCCATCTATGCAAATGGTATGTGCCATGTACCTTAGGTCTCTTTAACCGAACCACATAGAGCGGGTACGGTTCCGCTTAACCCGTTGCTCACACCGCAATGTCAATTTAAGCCGTCTGCGCGGGTCAAGCTTCCCCGAGTCCCAATCCGATCACACACTTTACATAACCCAGTTATGTGCAAGTTGGCTCCCAAGCCATTATATTGGCAGAATTATGCATCTGCCCAGTTTTTCGGGTGCACCTCGGACTTAGTCCCCAAGGCTCCCTGTTGTAATCTACCGCGTAGAAGACCCGAAAAACAATCAACTGCGCGGAGTCTTCTCGGGCCATTCATGCAATGCAACATCACCGATCCAGACCAACTTGTCCGGGTAGGCTTCACACATCATGTCTATGACCGTTTCTCGATTACGGACTCTACATGCAAAATAACGGGGACTATTCATGTCTACCCGAAGGAACACCTCACACTCACCGCAAACTCGCGAGAGCAGGCTTCCTATGCAAGGAAAAGAGGACTTCACATGTCCAAGATGAGAATTGTTACCCTAGTATTCCTCTTCGGCGCCATGAAGATCTATGCGGATGAAAAGCACTGCAATGTCCTCGCCTCCGTAGATCCGAACTCGGCTTGAGATTTGGGGCTCCGAAGCTCCACCGGCGGTCGGATCTCCCTTCCTTCTTCTTCCTTGCTCTCCCCTCTCTATAGAACTTTAGAAAGAGATGGTTTGAAAGAAATGAAGGCATCCAAACCTTATTCTCGGATATAACCTAGCAAGGACAACCCTGAGCCATTGGATCCCAAAATAAGGAAACGGACGGCCGCGATTCGCACTTAAAATCCAAAACCTGGGCTGAACACGACTTGTGACATGCCCGTGTCCAAGGCCGTGTGCCTCATTCGATGTCAAAACCGTCGCGTCCTGAAAAGAACACGGGCTCTCGACACACCCGTGTCAGGCTTGACACGCCCGTGTCATCCAGTACACGCCCGTGTAGCTGGGCGTGTTCCTCCATTGACACAGGACCAACACCAACCTGAGAAGAACACGGGTATTCGACACGCCCGTGTCATACCCGAACACGTCTGGGCTCCAGGCCGTGTTTCTCCCCCGACACAACTCGGCCAACTACCGGAGTAGGACACAGCCTAGGACACGCCCGTGTCTTAGGCCGTGTTCGCTGTTCGACGATCGTCGACTGCAACTTCGTCGACCACACGGCCATCGTCGAACCCGAGCACAACACGCCGTTGGGACACGCCCGTATCCCAGGCCGTGTGACCTCTACCAAGTCCGAAACTTGGCTCAAAATGCCACCTGTCGCTCTTTTGAGTTTTGGGGCGTTACATATATAACACCAGCTAAATGCACCATGACTAAGAAGAAAGATCCAAAACACCAAGATCGAGTCAAAGTAACGAGAAACTTGCATTTGGGAGGGGTTTTGTGAAAATGTCAGCTATTTGGTTGTCGGTGCCAATGAAGCTTACTCTCACATTCTCTTTCTTAATGTGATCCCGAATGAAATGATGACGAACGCCAATATGTTTGGACCGTGAGTGATGCACTGGATTATTTGTCAAGTCTATAGCACTCTTGTTGTCGCACCTAAGAGTAATGTTTCTACAAATTAGGCCAAAGTCTTCCAATGATTGAGACATCCAAAGTGCTTGTGCGCAACAACTCCCTAGGGCAATATACTCGGCTTCAGTAGTAGATATGGCAACCGAGTTTTGTTTTCTACTTGACCATGAGACTAGTGTAGGGCCAAGGAAGTGACAGGTACCACTCGTGCTCTTGCGATCAAGTGAAAATCCAGCATAATCGGAGTTGGAGTACCCATGGAGTGTGAAATCAGTAGTGTGTGGGTACCAAAGACCAAGCTTTGGGGTTATTATAAGATACCTAAAGATATGTTTAACCGCTTTCAAGTGTGATTCTTTAGGATTGGCTTGATATCTAGCACATAGACACACCGCGAACATAATATCGGGTCTAGACGCACTTAAGTAAAGTAGTGATCTGATCATACCTCTAAAGACAGTTTGATCCACTGAAATGTCACTTTCATCCTTTCTTAATTTTAGAAAGGCACTCATTGGAGTCTTGACATATTTTAGATTCTCAAAGTCAAATAGCACAAGCATATCTTTTATGTATTTTGATTGACTTACAAAGATTCCATTATTACGTCGAGAAATCTGAAAACCTAAGAAATAAGATAACTCTCCAACTAGACTCATTTCAAATTCAGTATGCATTAAAGTGACAATTTCTTTACATAATTTATCGTTTGTTGCCCAAAAATAATGTCATCCACGTAAATTTGCAAAAGAATTAGAACAAGATTCTCGTGCATCACAAAGAGAGTGGTGTCTTCCCTACCCATCCTAAACACATGTCCTAGTAGAAAAGTTTTGAGCTTATCATGCCAAGTATGGGGTGCTTGCTTCAATCCATATAAGGCTTTCACCAACTTTTATACATGGTTCGGCTAGTCAGCGTTCTTGAATCCGGGTGGTTGCTTAACATTCACCTCTTCCACAATATATTCATTAAAGATTGCACTCTCAACATCCATTTGATATAATTTAATTTGTTTAAAACTTATAAATGCTAAGAACATACAAATGGATTCAAGTCGTGCAACCGGTGCAAATGATTCCTTAAAGTCCACGCCCTCTATCTGCGAGTAACCTTGTGCCATCAACCCAGCTTTGTTTCTAGTTATCCTAGAGTCACCGTCAATTTTATTCTTATAAACCCATTTCAACCCAATAAATGAATGGCTATCCAGACGCTCCACTGACACGCAGACTTTACTTCTCTCATATTGGTTTAACTCTTCATTCATAGCCAAGAACAACGATTCATCCTTTAAGGCTTCTGAGATGTTTTTGGATTCAATTTCAGATAGGAAACACAAGTTCAAAAAGGATTCATGTAATGCCGATCAAGTTTTAATCCCATGTGTGGGCTCTCCTATTACTAGTTCTTGTGGATGCTCTTTTAAGAAGTTTAGAGTACTTGGAGGCCTATATTCATCTACATGGATTGGAACTTCATCTGACACTTCTTTCTCCTTACTCTTAGCTTCTAATTGTGCATCGTCATCAATTTCCTCCTCGTTTTGCCTAGGAGCTACAGTTGGTGAATTACCGTTAAAGTAGATGTGAGCCGATTCTTCAATAACTAAGGTTCATTTGTTATAGACTCTATAGGCACGACTCGTACTAGAATATCCTAACAGGATGCCATGGTCTAATTTTTCGTCAAGTTTTCCTAACTGATCCTTAGTGTTTAGAATAAAATGCGGGCAACCGAACACTCTAAAATATGAAACTGACGGCTTCCTATTGAAATAGAGCTCATACGAAGTTAGCTTAAGAATGGGGCGAAGCATGACTCGGTTCATTACATAATATGCCGTGTTAACCGCTTTAGCCCAGAAATATCGAGTCAAGCCAAACTCGGCGAGCATTGTGTGTGCTAACTCTTGAAGCATGTGGTTCTTTCTTTCCACTACCCCGTTTTGTTGAGGAGTGCGTGGGGATGAGAATTCGTGCTTAATTCCTAAATTATTACAATAGTTCGTGAATTTTTCATTCTCAAATTCCCCCCCCCCCCCATGATCTGACCTTCTGCATTTTATTTTTAGTTCCTTATCATTTTGGAGTCTAGTGCATAAATTCATGAACTCAAGGAACGTGTCAGATTTGTTCGTAAGGAAGATTGTCCAATAATAACGGGAATAGTCATCAATAAGAACAAAGGTGTATTGTTTCCCACTCAGACTACATGTACTAAGAGGACCAAACAGATCCATATGAATGTGTTCAAGCGGTCTAGTCGTAGAAATATCATTTTTACTTTTGAAAGAGGTTTTAATGAATTTCCCTTTTTGACATGGAGCGCATAAAGAGTTTAAACTACCGCTTAGTTTTGGAAGTCCACGAATAAGTTTATTTTTCGATAGTTGACAATAAGTTTACTTTCTGAGTGTCCTAGTCTCCTATGCCACAGATCTGATTCCTCATTCTTGATAACTAAGCATTTCAAATCAGAAGCAGATATATCACAAAGTTTGTAGAGGATTCAAATATAACGTTTAGACCCTTATCACAAAGTTGGCTAATAGAAATTAAATTATGCTTGAGTCCATCTACAAATAGTACATTACAAATTGAAAATGCCTTGTTACCTACGGTGTCGATTCCAAGTATGCGTCCTTTACTATCGTCCCCAAATGTCACCATGCCTCCCTTCTTCTTCTCCAGGCTAAGGAACTTGTCTTTATCTCCTGTCATGTGCTTGGAACACCCGGAGTCCAAGTACCACATTATCTCCTTATCATTGGCCTGCCAACACACCTAAAAATAAGATGAGAGTAAAGATCTGGTTACCCAAGTAGTTCCACCCATATGATAGCTAGAAGACTTTGGTAGCCAAACTTGCATAGATTTCTTGTTACCATTCCTCAGACATGACCCAGAAGTGTGACCAAACCTCTGACAGTTTACGCACAAAGCATAGGCAGTGGATGCTGTCTTTATCGTGTTCTTAGAGCTCGTGCTTGAGGATAGGGATAGCCCTTCAGAACTATTGATCTTATTGTGTAATTTCTTATGATTTGTTTTAGTCTTAGCTTGACTATGATTGTCACTCGGTGGTAGCGTCAGACTTACATATCCCAGTCCAAATTTTCCAGATCCATGACACTATGCTCCCAACAACATGTTCAGTGATTTTTGCCCTATTCCAAATTTCTGGATAGCACAGTTGAGATCATGGATCCTTGCCTTTAGGGCGGTGTTCTCAGTAACTAGCATAACACACTGTTGGCGAACTGTTGTTTTTCTTCCTCTATTTTGGCAAGAGACATTTGAAGTCTTTTCTCCAAGACATTCTTATCATTGATCAGATTGTTGGTTTTCAACAATGTCTTGGAGAGACTTGCTTTTTGCTCTTCAATCGCTGCCATCAAGTGAGGAAACTCTAGGCACTCGATCTTCTCTTTGCCACATTTTACGAAACAGCTTCGACTCCTTCACCTGCAAGGTACCTTTATGAGTAAGCTCAAGTATACGTCATATATCATATGCAGTTTCACAGTTATAGATTCTATTAAATTCAGTTTTATCTAATGCGCAAAATAAAGAGTTCATTGCTTTGGCATTGTTCTTATATCTAAGCTTGTTAGTGTTGTCCTAATTATCGTGTGGTTTGACCAAGACGATATCACCTACAGAGGTGGTGGGTATAGTGTATTTTGTCTTGATCATGGCCCACACGTCCTTGCTTTGGGTCAGCAAAAAGATTTTCATTCGAGTTCTCCAGTGACTGTAGTCACTCCCAATGAACAATGGCGGTCTACTCACACCATGTCCCTCAGGAAATGCGTGAACCGTGTTGGCCATCTTACTTCAGGATGTTAAGCCTTTTTGAAGTAACCTCTTTTTGATACCACTTGTTGGATCTAGTGGCCAACCTTAGGGGGGTGAATAAGGTTTTACGCGTTCCTTTGAAATTCAAATTATTTTGCCCCAGGAAACCAAGTTCTGGAAGCTACTGTGGGGCATTAGGAAGCTAACGCACGACGGTATGTCACAGAGCTCATTTCCCTGGTCAGACTCCTTCTTGGAGATCTGCGCACTCTTTGGAGAATCATTGTATAACACTCTCAATGCACCACACAATAAACAGAAACATAAAATTAACTTTAATGAAATACCAAATCAAAACACGTTCATAACAATTACAAAAATCTTGAACCCCATGACGTCGAAGATTGGTGGCGGTGATTGAAAAAGCTTTTGGTTTTCTATATCGACCCGCTCCATGGACCGGTTGGCTCTCTCCCTTTCCCTCCAAGAAAGTTCTTTGTGCCGGCTCTTCACCTCCATGCAAGGAAGGGTCTTAGAGCCCCGCTAGATCCCCAGATCTAGACATCCCTTCCCCAGGATGATTTCTCATGGAATCCTTCCCGGATCCCGACGACCTTCCCCGGTCGATTTCCCTCACCACTAAAATATAGAGAAAGAGAAAGATTACAATAAAGAGTTCAAAGAATTTAAAAGATTAAAATCTCCCACTTGACGATTCCTCCATCGAACGATTCGCGATCGGTGCTTGAGATCTTCGTGTCCATGCAACCGATCATCTCTTCGTAGTCGATATAGTTCTTGGCTCGCCGGAGTTCTTCATGGACGAACGGGATGGAGGCAGCTTTCTTTTCCTTTGACGAAGATGGTGGAGCGGACCACAAAGAGGTGGTCGAACCCTAGGAATGATAGAACTCCGTCTCTTTTTCATCTTGGTGAGGAACACAGAAGAATGAGTCGCCTTTATATACGTCTTTGTGAAATTAGGCTACCGCCGGCGGTAAGACTTGCGCCTAGCGGTAGGTTCGCGCGCTTGATGTTGACAGTTGTCCTCCAAATTTGGAAAAATATTCAACACGAATATTTTCCTATTTCCAATGCTAGCGCAAAGCGGTATGCAGTTATATCTTGGCGGTATCTTCTCAAGCACCTGTTCCAGTTAATTCTTCGAGCTAGTGCGGGCGATAGGACTAGCGCGGCACGGTAGATCTCTCGATGCCTCTGTCTCAACACTCTCGACTCTCTCAACGCCTCTGTCTCAACGAGCATTGAGTGTGTTACAGTGGAACAGTAGGCCTAGCGCGACACGGTATGCTCCCGAGAGCCTGGCGAATTAATTCATCAAGCTAGCACAACTAGTAGGATTAGCGCGGCGCAGGAAGTTCCCGAGCACTTTGTCCATTCAATTCAGGCTACCGCCCAGCATTAGCTGCTACCGCTTAGTGGTAGTTTCCTGAGGAGAGCTCCTTGAATTTCTTAGACCTGTAAATCTTCACACTCTATCAAACACAAGATGTGATCAAATACAACATGGGAGTTGATATTATCAAACTAAGAATATGAGAACCGTCATTTCCAACATGATGTTCTATACAATGAAGGATTACATTGCATAGAACTCTGTTTGAAGACCCATTGTAACCTTACAATGGTTTGTACTTGGCAATAAAGACCTGCACCACACATAACTAAAACTAACATCAAATACAACTTCAATTCAACTTAGTTCAATGGACACTTCTTCAAATCAGGGCTATTATGGATACAATACCCAACAGGTAGCTACCCTCGAAAGAAGAAACTAAGGTCTATATCAACATATCAGTCATAATGTGTGAGTAAGCATTGGCGAGTCATCATACTTCATTGCATTGCACCACATTGAGATCTTCATCATATAAATTTGTATAAGCATTTTTATATGATGAGTAATTATTTATATACCAGATCCTTAACTTATAAATTTTTATGACTATTTTTTAAGATTCAGTTCTTAATATACTCTGCTCTTGATAAACTTCTAGTATAGATGTACTGCTTATTGTATATCTTATTGATGATTTTGTATTGTTTATATACCTACTGAAACTGTATGTATTACCATTGTTTCCTATAACACATGTATTACAACTGTGAAATCTCTTAACAATGGCTAGATTAACTATTCTATCTTATCACCAACTTTCCTTGTGCATCACTGATTATATTGTAGCTCATTTTCCCTCCTTTCGCCCGATGCCTAAGAGTCGTCGGAGGAGAGCATGTGAAACCGCTTTGTCTTTATGAATAACGGTTGTTACACCACCATTTTTAGGAGCACACACAGTAGGAGCAGTCGCAGTCAAGCAGGGGAGACAGTACTTAGAGACATGTTGCATCTTTAGCAGTAATACCTTCAGATATGGTATAAGGTGTTATAGTTCTTGATGTGGCTTTCGAGCATTCGCACTCTGATATGCACATGAACTTTTGTATCATCTTGTTTTTTTATATATAATTGTGGACTTATATGCTTAATGTGATTATGGATTTTGAAAATCTTTATTTCAAGGATAGGTAAATCACCTAAAGGGGGTGAATAAGTTTCTTAGTCCTTAGTGACTATCTTTTATTTTCTTTTAGTTGGATGCTTTATTGGTTGATTTTATTCTGCTTTCAAGACATGCAACCTGCAATAAAACCAACACAGAGAAAACACACAAGGCACACAAGATTTATAGTGGTTCCCCTAACAAGGGTACATCCACCTTCCCTCCAGCCTATCCAACTATCTTGTTGGATTAGGCACTTCTCCAAAACTCTGCTCCAAAGAGCTTATACATCAGATCCCTCAGGATCTCTCAGTCTCCTTCAAGACTTACAACTCGGCCACAAGGGCCTACAACTCAGTGATCAGCAGATCACCTACCTCAGGCCAAAGGCCCTACACTCAGGCTGGGAGGATAGCCCTACCTCAGATCCACTAGGGATCCTACCTCAGAGAGAATGACTCTCCTACAGCTCAGACCCAAAGGTCCTATCTCAGATCCAAAGGATCCTACAGCTCAGGCACAAGTGCCCTACCACTCAATGAGAATGACTCACCTACCTCAGGCTCAAAAGCCTACATCTTAGTAATCAACTGATCACCTACCTCAGATCCAAACTAGATCCTATAGCTCATGCTAAACAGCCCTACAATTCAGATCCACTTCTGGATCCAACCTCAAAGCAAATTTGCTCCTACAACTCAGATCCACAAAGGATCCTACAAGGTGGAAGTGGGTTGTTGAGTTGATTGGACATAAGAGAGATTTCTCTGTGCCAATCTTCCTGAACTGAGATAGACTCAGTCCAACTTTGACTCCAGGAATATATTTCCTGAGTCTACTTTTACCTGAACTGAGATATACTCAGTCCTAGCTTCTCCTTCACAGCACCAGGGATTTTTCCTACTGCAATTGTGAAGTGACTGCAGCAAAGTTTGCTGCTACCTGAGGTGAGAGAATCCCAGCCCAACTTCTTCTCAGCAACAAAGATGTAGATCTTGTTATGGCTTGTGCTGGAAGCAACTTGCAGATAACTGTTTTGCTTCTTCTTTCTTTCCTGGGCTGAGGAGATTCAGCCCTAACTTCTTCACAGCTTCCAATAAATGTTCTTCAGGGTTATACAGCTAGATCTGAGAAGAACTTGCTAGTGAAGATGGAAAATGCCACCAGTTATCCTACTTTGTTTCCTTCAGAGATTTTCTTTGATCTTGATGATGTCGATGGAGAAGACAATTAACTAACTTACTTAGCGTTCAGGATTGCTATCTTGAGCTTCATGTTCTTCAGTCACAGCAACAATGGCGATGAAGATGAACAACTCTAACTGCTTCTAGAAAACTATCTTCCTCTGTAAGAGATTTTCCTTTTATCATTTAAGTCCCAGCGGATCTTTAAGCAGTGGGCCCCACACTTTTAATACCAGTTGCAACCTTGCTTTAATGCCAACTATCGTACAATAGCTCAGCGCCGCCTTTTGGCTTGTACTGTAGCCTTCCCGCTATCAATTTGAATAATGTTGACTTGTTGACTTGCTAATGTCACCAGCTGTGGACTTAGCCAAAATCAAGTAACATTAGTATAGGCGTTGAGTGAGCGAGCCTCACTCAGCGCCAAAACACTTGGACAGAATTCTGTATATCTAGGTGTTGAGTGAGTAAGCTACAATCAACGCCAAAACACTTAGGCAACCTTTCTGTCATTAGGCGTTGATATTATTGAGTGAGCAAGCCTCACTCAAAGCTTTTTTTTCTTAGCTTATTCTTCAGCCTCTTGGAGTTGAGAGCGTTGAGTGATCACGCCTCACTCAACTCCTTATGCCTTAGCCATGCTTTCTATAATTTAGGCGTTGAGAGCATTGAGTGACCACACCTCACTCAACGCCTTTTTCCTTAGTCATTGTCTTGCTTCTTCAACATCTTAAGCATTGAGAGCATTGAGTGAGCACGCCTCACTCAACAATTTTTTCTTTAGCTAGATTTTCTGAGTTATGGCATTGAGAGCGTTTAGTGAGCTTGCCTCTCTCAATGCTTTCTGCCTTAGCCAGATTTCTCTACTCATTGGCATTGAGTGAGTAAGATCCACTCAATGAATTTGGACTTAGCCAAATTTCTGTGTCTGAAAACTCAGACACTTACTTGATGTGATACAGTCAATGCCTTCAACACATGGCATTGAGTGAGTTTGCCTCACTCAATGCTTGTAGACTTAGTCAATTATCAGCACAGATTTTTTGTGGCTTTGAGTTACAAGGCTATCCTTAACGATTATGAAGCAATGGCATTGATCGAATGATGTTCACTCAACGCCTATGAACTTAGCCATATTTCTCCCTGCTTCCTCTTAGGCTTTGTCTATCTCATAGCCTTTAGTTGTATGGTGTTGAGTGAGTTGACTTCACTCAATGCTTGTATACTTAGCAAGTTTCTCAGCTTTTCATAACTTTGGATTTGACTGTATAGGCTTCACTCAGTGTTATAAGTCATTTGGCATTGAGTGAGTTACCTTCACCCAATGCTTGTGGACTTAGACAGATTTCTGTCTGTACACACCTCAGGTAAGTGTTCACCTGACTTTGCCACTTAGGCAACTTGTTCCATTATTGTTGCTAGGACATCCTGCAATCACTAAGCTTGAGTAACATCAAATACAACTATACTCTTATTGTTGATGGTGATGCCTCTTCAAATCCAAACTAAGGAACATTGTGGGCAATGGACCCAATAATCTCCTCCTATTTGAAGAAGGCAGGACACCCAACAATACTAAGAAGCATTAACATAATAAGAAGATCAATTTTATATACTCCATTTGACTGCATTGACTCAATAAGTCAAGTCAATGCATTCTCCTTTATACCCTTAATACTTAAATGGAGCACTACTAGAAGCACTGACTCAACATGACTTGATCATGTCAAGTATTGCTTGCATATAACCCCCTTATATATTTCCACACATCTCCCCCTTTCTGGCTACTTCAATAGGTATATTTATTGAGGGAGGAGATGAGATCAGGAGAGAAATTATCTCTTGATCCTAGCCAAAGTCCCATGTAGATACTACTAAGAAAATCAGCCTATAAATTTAACTACTTGATTAGGAGTCATACCTTTTGAGTTGATACTGGAGATTGTAGTTCACTTGCTGATGTTGTATCCACAGAATCAGCATCCACTTATGGTGATATCATAGATACACCACATCACTAAAACCCTTTGACAATTGAGTGGACCATGGATCCACTTGAGCTAGCTGCTAGTTGTTCCTCTTATCCTGCAGCAACACTGTTTTCTCAGCAGCAATAGTTCATCTCAGACTCAGAGAAGATTATGACTATATCATAAATAATCTCCCCCATATTCTATGCATTGTCCTTAGGACAAACTAATCAGCAGTGAAGATCTTTGACCACTGCAGTAGCTATTTGTTCCTTCTCAACAGGAGGCTGATCCTGTTCCAGCAAGTGATGGACACGCTCCCCCTTAATAGGAGCATTTCCTATCATCATTTCTACAGGTGCTGAGCTTGCTCCCCCTCAATAGGAGCATCACTGTCATTCCCTCTGCTGGACACTTGGGTCCATCTTTGTCTTAATACCACTTAATGGTCATTATAGTCTTGATGTCGCATCAAGGACTTATCTACCTGCAAGAGAAGTGAATCCTGCAACACAAGTATAATAGGGAGAAACTGAAGCTATACCAAGTTCAACATACCCAATCTCAACCTAGAGGGTGTTGAACTTGACTTCATCTAGTGGCATGATAAACATGTCAGCCACTTATCAGTAAGGACAAACTCAGGATTTAGTTTTTCATATGCTCACTAACAAACTGACACTTAATCTACATATGCATAGTCCTGCTGTGAAAGATAGGACTCCTAGCAATTTAGATTACACTAGTAGAATATCAATATAAGGTATTTCTACTTATCTGGAGTATGTGGTCCCATACCATGGAGCAGATATTGCAAGACTGGTTTTTTTTCTTGTAGCTCCAAGTAGTCAGTCTTCTTCATAGGATTTGATAGGTTTCATCTTTGCTTATCCTATCTACCTTGTACCTTATGGTGGAGGTGCATCTTCTTACCTATTATCCTTTCATCTGACTGGGCAGTCAGCTCTGACAAGCCCAGCCTTGCTATAACAGCAACATATTATGTTAGGGAAATATGTTATCTGGGTTTAGGATCATTACCTGTCTCCTTTGGAGAGCATCATCCCAAAGTAGTTGTGTTCTTCCTTGTACTGTGAAGAGGTGGAAGAATTGTTCTTTTACTGCTTTCACACCTTCAGTAACATATATGCATCTGGCCAAGCTGCCTGATTGTTTGAGTTGGCTGAATACCACTTGGATAGTTTTGGTAGGGTTTTGTATGCCAGCTCTCTTGAGTAGATTCCACTTGAACCTTGAATGACCTTTCCTTGAACCATCCTTTCATTCTGGTTTCAAATCTTTCTTTACACTACTATTCCCATAGGAATATGCTAACTTGTATCACAAAGGCTAGAGCAATCCAGTAGTTCTTGTGAACATGCTCACTTACAGCAATTGTAATCATTTGGATAGTCTCCCTCTCATCCTCAACATTGTCCATATGGACAATCTGAATTTCAGCAGTATACTTATGATCTCTTTGGAGCTGGAGATTCTCAAACACCAATTCTTTAGACTAGATTTTAAAGCTTTCCAAACTGAAACAGACTGTATTGGCTCCCCCTTAATAATTACACAGATTCAGTCCACACTGCCCACTGACTTGGATAACCTTTGTTACAGGTTCAGATGATGTTGAAACCTAAGCACACTTCTTTTTAAGTTTTCTCTAAAGAGTCTACCTGAGGATACCTGAGAAACTTTTCAGCTGAGCATTATGTGTTCCTTCCATGCTTCTCTTAGAAGAGCTACTTCTAATGATTTCCGTAGTGAGTACAGCCCGCTTTTCCTTCACTGATTTGCTGGTGTGGCAGCAACACTTTATTTATAGAGGTGGAAGCTCTGATACTAAAACACTTTGTCCCACCACTCAGTCATTTTGACCTTTAATGGATGGATTCAGCCAGTCTTCATCCATGAGTGTGCACTTGTCCTTCAGGATTTCACTTGAAAGTCTTCCTCTTTGGGCAGCAAGAGGAGTGTCCTAGATGATCAATATCCATCACAAATTCCCAACTATAGATCTTAGGTCATTTCCTCACTAGAGTATGATCCATAAGATTACTTTCTTATTCTGTTCCAAGATCTGGAACATCCTCTGTCCAAGTACCACATGGGGGAATGGGCACTTGGACTAACCTGCAAAATAGAGTTCATCCTACCTTAGGACCCCAATAGGTATTGGGTCCTAGGTTCTGATTAGTCTGAAATCTAACTTTCCTACCAACAGCATTTCTAACAGGTAGACTAACTCTTGTTATGGGCACAAAAGGATTGTGCCAGCAATCTAGGGCAAAATGCCCCACCTTGCCACAACACCAACACTCATGGATATTATATCTCTTTTTTTTGAGTAGGTCCTGCAGTGTGCTTAACTGCCGACTGAACAGAAAGAAGAGTAGCAGCAGCTTTCTTCAGATTCCTTTCAGCAAGGATCTGACAGAAGGTTAATCTTCCAGTAGGCTTCTTTTTCTTGCTCTGAATGTTACTTATAGTTTTCTTCTTTGCAGATGACATGCTATTTATAACATCAGAAACAACCAAGTTAGGCTTACTGGTAGACTGACCCATGGTTTGAGTCCTTACTAGATGGGCTTGAGTGAAAGCCGTTGCCTTGTCCTTGGGAGTTGGGGCTGAGGCACCAAATACAAATGGTCCAGAATGGGTAATTTGTACTTCCTCATGGGGAGCCTTAAAGGCACTCATTCCCCTACCCTTTCTTCTTCCATTGGAAAATACTCTTGTATTCTTACAAGAAGAATTCTCATTCTCCCAGTGATCATGCATGCAATCATGGTCATACCTGTGAGAAGGGAGGATTACCTTATGAAAGGTTGACTGTGGCACTAAATGAGCTTTGTATTTCCCTTTGAAAAGGTAAACTCTTGTGCTTCCCTTGACTACCAACTCCTTCTTACCCTTTTGAGAGGAGAAGCAATCTATCAAGGGCAACACAACTTTAGGCTTGCTGAATTCAGCCACAGTCATTCTCTCCTTTAGGATTTTCTCTTCAAGATCCAAAGTGATCTTGTCCTTTTGGATTATGGTCTCAATTTGGATGATTGAGATGACCTTCAATTGGCTGACTTCCCTCACTTTTTGATCCAGCAAGGATGCTATCTCAGACTGCTGGGCAGCAACTAGCTCTAGAGAGATAATCTCCTCAGCCTGCATCTTGGCCAACTTCTTGCTTCTTCTCAAAGCATCTATGATTTTACCATACTTATCAATCAATTGATTGATATCTACCTCAGATTCAGAGTCATCTTCATCATTGTATGAGGATGCATCAGAATCTGGACTGGCCCCATAATCTAAACAGTAAGAAGAACTAGATAGAGAATGTACCTTTTGTGGACTAGGCTGATCCTGACAGGATTCTTCTTCTGTCATGACTATTAGCCCATAAAAACTGCAGTCATCTACTTCATCATCATCCTCCTTTGAATCACTTTCTGAATTTGACAATGGGGCCCTGATCTTTAGACTAGTATCTGGATGGACACCATTTGATAAGCTGATGACATCTTCTTCCTTATCATCCTTCTCTTTGCCTTCCATGTGGACAATCAAAGTGTCCCACATTTCTTTGGTAGTCTTGTAATGGACCAAAATCTGGATGGTGGAGTCATCCATGACACTTACCATGATGTGTTGTGCCCTCTTATCCATAGCAGCCAGGATGACTTCATCCTCAGTCATTTCAGCGTATCACTTTGGGATCTGCATACTTGCATTTGATGTAGAGACCTTCATGGGAATGAAGTCAAGACTCTAGGATCAGTGGCTTCCATGATCTGTCTGATCCTTTCTTTCCAACTCCCAAAATTCTCCTTGTTGCAGACTTGGAGCTCCATTGTGCTCCACTCCTTATGTTTCTCTATTGAATCAACAAGTGCAAACCTTTTAACTATCCTTTGAGGTCAACTCAGACTATTAAGTTCTTTTTGAGTAACCTCCCTCTAATACCACTAGAAAGTCTTTATTTCAAGGATAGCTAAATCACTTAGAGGGGGTGAATAGGTTTCTTAGTCCTTAGTGACTATCTTTTATTTTCTTTTAGTTGGTTGCTTTATTGTATGATTTTATTCTGCTATCAAGACATACAATCTGCATTAAAGCCAACATAGAGAAAACACATAAGGCACACAAGATTTATAGTGATTCTCCTAACAAGGGTACATCCACTCTCTCTCCCACCTATCTAACTATCTTGTTGGACTAGGTACTTCTCAAAAACTCTACTCCAAAGAGCTTACACCTCAGATCCATCAAGATCTCTCAGTATCCTCCAAGACTTACAACTCATCCACAAGGGCCTACAACTCAGTGATTAGTAGATCACCTACCCCAGGCCAAAGGCCCTACACTCAGGCTGGGAGGATAGCCCTACCTTAGATCCACTAGGGATCCTACCTTAGAGAGAATGACTCTCCTACAGCTCAGACCCAAAGGTCCTACCTCAAATCCAAAGGATCCTACAGCTCAGGCACAAGTGCCCTACCACTCAGTGAGAATGACTCACCTACCTCAGGCTCAAAAGCCCTACAGCTTAGTGATCAACTGTTCACCTACCTCAGATCCAAATTGGATCCTACAGCTCAGGCTAAATAGCCCTACAACTCAGATCCAATTCTGGATCTAACCTCAGAGCAAATTTTCTCCTACCACTCAGATCCACAAAGGATCCTACAAGGTGGAAGTGGGTTGTTGAGTTGATTGGACACAACAGAGATTTTTCTGTGCCAATCTTCCTGGATTGAGATAGACTCAGCCCAACTTTGACTCCAGGAATATATTTCCTGAGTTTATTTTACCTGAACTGAGATAGACTCAATCTTAGCTTCTCCTTCACAGCACTAGGGATTTTTCCTACTAGGACTGTGAAGTGACTGCAGCAAAGTTTGCTGCTACCTGAGCTGAGAGAATCTCAGCCCAACTTCTTCTCAGCAACAAAGATGTAGACCTTTCTATGGCTTGTGCTGAAAGCAACTTGCAGACAACTGTTTTGTTTCTTCTTTCTTTCCTGTACTGAGGAGATTCAGCCTTAACTTCTTCACAGCTTCCAGTAAATGTTCTTCAGGGTTGTACAGCTAGATCTGAGAAGAACTTGTTGGCGAAGATGAAAAATGCCACCAGCTATCTTGCTTTGTTTCCTTCAGAGATTTTATCTGATCTTGTTGATGTCGATGGAGAAGACAATCATCTAACTTGCTTAGCGTTTAGGATTGCTATCTTGAGCTTCCTGTTCTTCAGTAATAGCAACAATGGCGATGAAGAAGAACAACTCTAACTGCTTCTCGAAAACTATCTTCCTATGTAAGAGCTTTTCCTTTTATTATTTAAGTCCTAACGGCTCTTTGAGCAGTGGGCCCCACACTTTTAATGTCAGCTGCAACTTTGCTTTAACGCCAACTGTCGTACAGTAGCTCAGCGATGCCTTTTGGCTTATAATGTAGCTTTTCCGCTATCAATTTGAATAATGTTGACTTGTTAACATCACTAGCTGTGGACTTAGCCAAAATCAAGCAACATTAGTATAGGCATTGAGTGAGCGAGCCTCACTCAGCGCCAAAACACTTGGACAGAATTCTGTCTATCTATGCGTTGAGTAAGTAAGCTACACTCAACGCCAAAACACTTAGGCAACCTTTTTGTCATTAGGCATTGACAGCGTTGAGTGAGCAAGCCTCGCTCAACGCTTTTTGTCTTAGTTTATTATTCAGCCTCTTGCCATTGAGAGCATTGAGTGACCATACTTCACTCAACGCCTTATGTCTTAGTCATTCTTTCTGTAATTTAGGTGTTGAGAGCATTAAGTGACCACACCTCACTCAACGCCTTTTGCCTTAGTCATTGTCTTGCTTCTTCAGCATCTTAAGCGTTGAGAGCGTTGAGTGAGCACACCTCACTCAACGCTTTTTGCTTTAGCCAGATTTTTTGAGTCATGGCGTTGAGAGAGTTGAGTGAGCTTGCCTCTCTCAACGCTTTCTGCCTTAGCCAGATTTCTCTGCTCCTTGGCGTTGAAAGAGTAAGCTCCACTCAATTCATTTAGACTTAGCCAAATTTCTGTGTCTGAAAACTCAGACACTTACTTGATGTGATACAGTCAACGCCTTCATCACATGGAGTTGAGTGAGCTTGCCTCACTCAACGCGTGTGGACTTAGTAAAATATCAACCCAGATCTTTTGTGGCTTTGACTTACAAGGCTATCCTCAACGATTATGAAGCAATGGCGTTGAGTGAATGATGTTCACTCAACGCTTGTGGACTTAGCCACATTTCTCCCTTCTTCCTCTTAGGCTTTGCCTATCTCACAGCCTTTAGCTGTATGGCGTTGAGTAAGTTGACTTCACTCAACGCATGTGGACTTCGCCACTTTCTTAGCTTGTCATAACTTTGGCTTTGACTGTATTGGCTTCACTCAGCGTTATAATTCATCTGGCGTTGAGTGAGTAACCTTCACTCAATGCCCGTGGACTTAGACAGATTTCTATCTGTCCACACCTTAGGTAAGTGTTCACCTGACTTTTCCACTGAGGCAACCTGTCACATCATTGTTGCTAGGACATCCTGCAATCACTAAGCTTGAGTAACATCAAATACAACTATGCTCTTAGTGTTGATGGTGATGCCTCTTCAAGTCCAAACTAGGGAACATTGTGGGCAATAGACCCAACAGATTTCTATGTGCTTTCATTTATTGATGGGTTGGTAGATGATATATTAGCTGGTAGAATGGGGTCTTGTAGTACATGTTAGCCTATGTGTTGACGCCACTACAAGGCCCCTATTTTGGGGTTAAGGATACCCTCGACCGTGTCTTATATTTTGGGAGGGGGGTCTTACACGGGCAACTTGGGTGGTATAGGGCAGGCTTTCTGGAGAATTATAGCGGTAACAAAGGCAAAGAATATGGTTGTGTCGCTCAAGCATGCGGCATGTGCCGCTGAAGCATGCACATACGCGTAGGGACGAGCGTGATCCACGTGTGAGTGTGTTCCCACACGCCTCGGAAGGGCCTGCATGTGCACATTGTTGTTGGTCTTAATTTGGATGAGACAGAGCCCCGCACGGTCACGGAGAACCGTTTCGACGGTCCGATTGGGGTTGTGAGCCATGAAATGCCGACTTGATTTTGATAGAGGGGAACCTCATCAATACACACACATACATACTAATATATGAAGATATTCATTTATGGTGTAACCCGGTCGACCATCAAGTCAATCATAATCATTCGATTATATATATACATACTAGAGCTCATACAACTACTATGATGTGGTATTCTAGACTTATATTAAGGTGTAAGGTACCTTACAATATGAAATTACAATTTTACTCCTAAATTTAATGAAAAATAGGGCCATAGGGCCCGATTTTTAACCTCACAAAAATTGTCAATAAGGAGAATTGAACCTAGGTTCCCAATATGCCAAGCAACGATAACAACCACCGCACCATATGATTTTTGTTAAAAATATATTGAACTACGTCATATATATACGCATATAAATATGAGCCGACCCACCTAATGTCGCCACCCCTGCGGAATGTCGTCGCACCCGTCATGTCACTACCCCCGCTAAATGTCACTGCCCCAGTTGAATGTCGTCGTCCTATCACAACCCGCATTTTCTTCATATTTAAATAATACGTTAGAGTAAGAGAAAATACGTGTTGTGATGCCACGTCGTGCAGGGGACAACTGCAGACGTTCAGGCAACCAAGTCCTCACATTTACTTTATATAAAAGACTTATGAAATTAAGTTTAAAAATACATATAAGTTCCTTGAGTTTACTGACTGTGTCCCTCAGTCGGGTGGATCACTAGTTCATAGGTGAGAAAATATATAAGTTTATGCAGTGGAAAATACTTAGTTAGATTCATTTGTTATCCTATATGAGAATGAAAGTCTAGCATAATGTAATGATGATGCGACTTCTACATTTAATATAAATAAAAAAAAGACTTTTATAGTGCTTAAAAGTAGTAAGTTTTGCAGTTAAAAAGTTATGTCATGTCAATATTCCAGAATGCAGTCTTGTAAACTTGAAAATAACTATATGCATCCTAACATAAATTCTTCCCAGAGAGAAAGTATAAATAAGCAATAAGTAACAGCAGTAAAAGTAACAAGTAAAATGTCATAAGAAGTCCAAGACTATAGGCGTCAATAACTGACAAGAACCTATAGAGAAATAGTCATGTCTAATAAAACAACTACCTCAACACTTTGAGGTGGAAACAAACGGCCGCAGCAACTCGCAGCACCAGAAGCATAACTCTGTCAGCTAAACATGTTACTGCTCTAGACCTGAGACATTAAAAAGAAGAACACCTCAGAAGCAAGTTACAAGTGGTGCAAAAGAGTAAAAGGAAGACCAACAAACCTTGAAGTGAACGAGGGACAACAAATCGACTGCAACAAAAGTCAGTAGCAAAGCAACATAAACAAAACATTAAATCTAGCTGAGCAAGAAAGGCTAAATCACAACAACTGGACAGAACAAAGAGTCAAACATCAGAAGTTCATATATTCATCTTTCTTTATTATTCATGTCATTCATCATTTAAAATGAGACTGATCAGCTCAATGGGAAAGAGTACTGTGCTGGGGAAAAAGATCCACAACGCGCACAAATCCAGCCAAAAGGCACCATGCCGAGGGAGAAACCCCAACGTGCACAGACCAATGGCTAAGATAATGTGTCGGGGATGAAGGTCTACAACGCGCACAGACTCAGCCATAAGGCACTGTGCTGAGGGAGAAACCCCAATGCGCACAGACCATCAGAGTTTTCTTTTGTTATATATTTATCTACGTAGAGTTTCTTTTATTCAACATAGACAAACGGTCAACAAACTAAAAATTGACTCTTAATGAAACCGATACATCAAAAGGACACTTATCATCTAGGACTTACCCAACGAGATTTCAAATAGGTTAACAAATGACTTGGACTAATAGATGAAGACTGCAAAGGGTCATACAAGGTACGGGACGATAAAAAATAATAGGACGCACAAGATAACGCAACGATCAAAATGACACGACAATTAAAATGACGCGACTACATTTTTACCAAATTTACGGGGCAATTTAGGGATAAAAGGTTTAGGAAATTTAAACGTATCAAATACAAGAAAAAGGGAGTAGAAATTGGAAGAAATAAGTTAAGAGAGCAAGAACGCCACTTGCATCGGTTTCTACTCCAATCGGTTTTCCAATTTACTCCACGTCGTGGATCTAGCCAAAAGAAGGCGGGGGAAACAGAATCTACAAGGATTTGGCCAAAAGAGAGGTTATGGCCGAAAATCCTAACGAAAAACTTCCATGAAACGAGAAATACTTACCATAAACATGAAGATCTCGGCGAGAGCTTTCCGGATCTATGCTCGATTTGCGATTCTGAGCACCGTAGCTCCGACAGCGGCGATCCGAAGCTTTACAACTTAGAACCCTCGATGTCACTCTCGCTCTCTGGTTCGGTCAAGAAGAAGAGATGTTCTATTTATCCTTAAGTATATGAATATATACATATATATACGAGCATCTTCGCACGGGCTGCGCCCGTGCTCTATGTTATTCGCATCGACAGTACCCCAGCTGCGACGGTACCTCCACCCTAACTCGCCCCCTCTACGAAACTCGATGCTCTCGGGCAGCCTTCGGCCGCATTCAAGCGGGCTTCTCCCGCCAGTGCACAAACTTCAGTCGTGCTGGATGCTTCAGGCGGTCTTAGGCCACATAGAAGCGGGCTTCACCCGCTTCCACGTAAATCACCATCTCGACCCCGTACACGTCACTCGCGTCCCTCGGAGCACATATGCAAAATCGGCCCCTCTACGACAATCGATCAATTAATATGGCACAGGGAGCCCCCATTCCCTACGCGATAGTAGCCCCGCCTTGACAGTGTCCCGATGCAACGATGCTTTTGCAGCGCGCAGACCTTGTTCACACGATAAAGTGGGTACAAGAAGAGCAGCATGGACAGGGGTCGTATGCACAGGGGTTTGCGAGCTGCAAAAGCATCGTTGCACCGGGACACTGTCAAGGCGGGGTTACTATAGCGTAGGGCACGGGGGCTCCCTATGCCATGTCAATTGATCGATTATCGTAGAGGGGCCAATTTTGCATATGTGCTCCGGGGGACGCGAGTGACGGGTACGAAGTTGAGATGGTGATTTACGTGGAAGCGGGTGAAACCCGCTTCTATGCGGCCTAAGACCGCCTGGAGCATCCAGCACGGCTAAAGTTTGTGCGCTGGCGGGCGAAGCCTGCCTGAATGCGGCTGAAGGCTGCCCGAAAGCATCGAGTGTCATAGAGGGGGCGAGTTTGGGTGGAGGTACCATCGCAACTGGGGTACTGTCGATGCGAAGAGCATCGAGCACGGGCGTAGACCGTGCGAAGATGCTCGTATACCAATATAGTAACTAATGTCTTTACTCACTCTCACGTAAAGAGAAGCAAACAACAGCAAAGGTTCTATTTCCAAATAACTGAAGCTAACAGCAAGTAAATTCTTTAACATAATTATTTCAATAATACTGTTTATCTGTTCACAGTCATTTATCACAGCAACTGCAGGAAACAGGCCAGAACTTCCTCTCTTGAAAGTAATTAAATTAACATCACCTAAACAAATGCTAATGGGAGCATTAACGAACATCTACCAGAAATTTTACATAGATCATACAATAAATAGTAATAAGATGACAACAACACACATAGTAACTTACTTTAATTCGTTGTACATTTCATTCATTTTATGCTGACAATGCAATATACTTGAATATATTTGCAAGTTAATAAAATATTATTATAAAAGCCTAATCTACTTATAAGAGATATATTTTTGAATATTTGTATTATAGTTCTTTGTTTATATGATCTTCGTAGCAATACAATGAACACATAAACATGAGTAATTGTACAGAACTTATCAGTAAACTGTGTACCGAAGGCAGAGTACTGAAGGGAAATTATTCGGATTGTCTGTATGAGACCAGAGTTTTCTTTCAAATAATTGCAGACAACTACATTTGATGAGCCTGTGTAGAAAATACAATACATTAATCAATCACACTGATAATAACTTAAACACATATATAAAACAAATTTTTGATAAGAAATAGAAAATTCACCTGGACAATAACTTTGGTCAGTAATTCTTTGAATACAATATTTTTTTGTATAAGTACCTGTGTGTTTAGGCATAGCACCATGTCTTACTAAAATTTTGGTATTTGTTGCATTAACTCCTCGTGATAAAGCCACATAAAGTTGACCATGAGTAAAAACTGGAGAGGGCAGGTAAAGGCCAACATGCCTAATTGTTTGTCCTTGAGATTTGTTTATTGTAATTACAAAGCTTAAAAGAACTGGAAATTGCTTTCGAGTTAACTCAAACGGCATATTGATATCTCCAGGATTTTTAAGTGGTATGCGGGGGAGAAAAACAGTGTTCCCTTTATGTTGTCCCGTTAGTATTTCTGCTTCAATAATATTTCTTGAGAATTGACGACAAAGCAACCTCGAACCATTGCAAAGTCCAATTCGAGGATTTAAATTCTGCAAGAGCATTATGGGGGCACCCTTTTTCAAAGATAATTTATGCGGTGGCAGAGTGCCTGGTGATATGCTATTCAAAAACTCTTGTGGGTATAAATTATATCTGTCATCATCAACAGAGTCAAAAGAATAGTACGTAATTTCGTCTCCACTAAGTAACTTGAGACATTTTTCATTTAGCAAAGAAATGTCCTCATTTAATGGAGTAAGTAATGCCCTGTTTTCCCAATAATCACAGCTGGTAACACTGTTTATAATATCAGAAAATACGATGTTGATCAGTACATTGAGTGAATGTTCGTCTTCCCATGGAATAATCAATGAATCGTGAATTTGAATCATATCATCAGCATATGTATACTCCTCACCATTTTCTATACGAAGCAAAAATTCTGAGAAATTTCGATCATCAATAGCACGCATATTTTCAGATAGTGAAATTAAACGCACAGTTGACCATAAAGGTGAGTCAACTATGCTGGCATTGATAATTTGAGATTTTGTGCCATTAATTACAACTGGTGCAACTTGTCAAAAATCTCCTCCCATAATTACAACCTTACCACCGAAAGGTTGTGCAACGTTAAGAACATGTCGAATTGAGCGATCAACTGCCTCAAATACATGTTTATGTGACATCGGAGCTTCATCCCACAAAATAGCAGAGCACTGTTCTATAAGTTTATGCAATGCAGACTGTTTGCCAAAATTGCAAAATGAACCGGCTTCCACAGGAATTGGAATTTTAAATTTTAAATGTGTTGTAGTTCCACCTGGAAGAAGAGTCGTTGCAATCCCTGAAGATGCAGTTGCAAGCACAATATAACTATTATGTCGTAAATGAGCAAGTAGCGCCTTATATAAGAAAGTTTTTTCCGTGCCTCCAGGGCCATCTATGAAGAAAATACCTCCATCTCGGTTTCTAATAACTTGCGTAATAGTATGAAAGGCATATGATTGACCAAGATTTAATAGTGAAATAGAGTTAAGATATGTATGTGAGATTGGTATGGAGATTTCTTCTTCAATTAAGCTCGATAAGTTGTTAAGATTTGCAAAAATTGCCGACATTTAAGGAATATCAAATTGTGTAATACTCTTGTTATATTGCTGAAGAGTATAATCTATATCACGAAGAAGCTTATTCATGACATATAAATCACTGATCAAAGTAGAAGAGACGTAATCTTCAGTCATTGCAGTATAGTTATCATTCCATAATTGTCTAACCTCAGTTGGGTTGCAATAAAGTAAAATTATTGTAAATAAATTTCATAATGCTTGTGGCAGTTGAAATTCCCGTGCTTCACGCATACAGTTATGTAGATTGTTGTCTCGTTCGAGCAGACCATGATGTTCAGCAGCTTCTTTAAATGTGGAGTATGTAATGTTCCTGACTGTCATGAGATGTTCAAAGGATGTTGGAGCTCGAATATGATTCAACAGTATGCGTAAATAAAATCTTTCCCCTTCCGAAGGATGTACTGAGTATATTCGACCAATAACTTTTTGGCGGCATCTTCGTTTGATCCACCTTCTAGATGTTTGATTAAATGTATAGTATTTTGGGAACTCCTTGTACAGATAATTGTGACGTTCTTGTTCCGTAGCATAGACATGGAAAAATTCAGTCAACATTGTGCAGGAATTTCGTTCATTTGCCAGTACAGTGTCCGCTAAATCAGTACTGCGAAATTGTACATGATGTTTATTAGGTAAATGAATCTGTAAATGGATAACAGATGGATATGTTTGGTACATAGAAAATTTGAATATCTTCCAAGATGCTTCTTGTGGACATATCCATTGACCATTTACATATTGAGCAACCTCATTATGATCTGAGGAAGGTTGAACTTGAAATGCAACTTAATCAGGGCCTTTGTGAATGTACTTATATAGATATTTTATGCTTTTTATACTACTGCATATTTCAACATTAATATGACAGTCATATTTCAACATAAGCCATGGGTTATATGGAACAACCCATCGATTGTCAATTGTAAAGTTTCATGCACGATGCAGTATAAATGAGCGACCATTATTACGACGTCTATAGATTGGGTAAGAGTCTGCTCCTTGCACCGTTTCCTCAGCAAAGTTCTTTGGGTACCCTTTTTTACAAACACCATGTTTCATGCATGGTGCAATAGAGTTAACATGTGCACATGGCCCATGAATCATATGGTGCACAACAACATTGTATAATTCAGGTTCATGTTCAATATGAGGAAGCACTGCTCTAATAATCTTATTATAGCCATCTGGAGTATTCACTTTATCACATGAGTCAAAAATAACCAGCATATGCACGTGTGGCAGAGCTCTTTTCTGGAATTCGATTACGTGGACATGACTAACAGTTTTGCCCAAAATATTTTTATGGAAAATATCTTTTTTTAGCTTTTCATATTTAGCATGGAATATTCGAGAAACTACATCTGGGCGGTCTTGAGGGGTCTGTCCAGTATAAAGCGCATCTGTGATTTCATGCCAAGAAGCATTACATGTCATTGTTAAAAATATATCTGGTCTACCATACTGCTGCACAACAGCCATTGCATCTTGGTAACGCTGGTACATATCGCGAGGACTTCTAATAAAAGATGACGGCAAGATGACACGCCGACCAATATTCGCTATAATGGAAGTACACACTATACAAATTTAGCATACTAAACGGTCTTAAAATAAAAAGTGTATCATATTTAATTAAAATATGTACCAACCTCCACTATGTTCTCCAGCAGTAAGACAATCTTGTAGACCGCTATAAAGTTCAGACCGGATTATTTTTTGGTTATTTTTTATCCACCGCAGTTTTTGAGTTTCACTTTTAATGTAATTGTCCACAACATATTGTTGCAGTAGCCGACATGCATGTAATGGAAATGATAAAGTGGGCTGACGATCCTACAATATAACAACTATGAGGTGAAATATCATATAAGTAGAAGTAGGATATCTATACACAGTAAATAGTGTTGACATAAAACCTGAAGTATGTATGAGTAGTAGTCGCAGCGGCTAACATGACGGTTATTCAGTCCTTTGTATTCAGCCAACCAACCGTATGTACCATATGGGAGGAGCAACGGATACTGAAGTGGGTCGTAGTACCCAGCGTATTCTTGAATATTAACCAACTGACCTTCAATTGTCTCAACAATTATATGGCGCTCATTTGATTCAAGGTACTCTTCAGAACCAACAATTATAGCAGCAACTTGTGATGCTGATGGTAATGTATATTGATGGCCCAAAGCAGGTTTTTCCTTTATAATAACCTTGCATCTGTTAATATACTGATGTTGAGATATTTGCCGAAACATCAGTACAAACGGGTTATACGTATCCAAAATTTTTCTTAATTTTTCTAGTAATGTACGATCTAACTCTGAATTTTCTTGCAAACGATAATCAATCTCATGTTCTGTATCATATATATAAAGTTGCAGGTATCTAGAACGTGAGTTTACAGCAGGCAAAAGAGAACCAATGCGGTGATATATTGATCCATGAGCTCGAAATGTGTATATTGTATGTTGATCAGCTCCGAACGACTCATCTAGCATCACACCCATAGAAGTAAAAAAGAAAACATGGTTATATGAACGAATATATCTTCTAAAGTGATGACTTTTAGCAGAGTCAGTAATGAATAAATTATAGAGCTCAGGTGGAACAGGTATAGCAGGAATCTGAACTCTTTCGTTGCCACAACAAATCGTCGATGTTTCACCATCAAATAGTTTAGCATTACAATTATTACAGAAATGAGGGCGTTGGAGTTGTAAATGTACAACTTGCTGCGTCGCATTACATATGCATGCAAGATTGTGGTTCCGAGAACTTCGCTGCCTCACACGAACAGTGACATCGGAGGAAATATCATCTGAGTTGTCATTTTGTGAAGTTAGTGTTCGTGAACTTTCTATAGGGCAAATAATATCAGAATAATATCAAATATATTGTGTCACAGGAAAATTATGTGACATATATGTGTGTACTGTAATAAGACCATAATACCTTCTGGATGTATATCATGTACGACATTTTCCTGCGTTACATGACCGACATATTGCCCTATATTCACAGCTGCTGTCAGCGTGGCAAATGGTTGTACTGATGTTGGAGCAGTAATGGTTGCAGTAGTACGGTAATTTGAGCGGGAAGATATGAGTGACATGCTCCAGTCACGCAGGGGTACAATACATGGTGGCATTGTCGATGATTCTCCAGCTTGCGGTCGTCGGTCAGTATGGAACAACGAAAGAGATGGTACAGTTGTTAATGAATATATATGGACAACACCATTATCTGCGCTTGTGACTTTAAATTGCAAAAGATATACCGATGTTATATAATGTAACATTACTTATAAACATACGATAGTGTCAAAAAAGGAAAGGTAATTATTACCCCAAGTCATGTTTACATTTTCAATGTTGCTCTGGCCAGTCGCTACACATGAAGATGTTTTAGTTCGGGTTGCAGCAGTGCAGTGGAGTATAGAATCCTGATCTGCCCATATGAAATTTTGATGGGGTGATTGGCGGAGGCGTCTTTGAGTAGCAGCACACCCCATATCTCTTTCATGTGCTTGTTGTGATTCTGTCATACGTGCCCGCCTCGCCGTTTGGTAAGATCGATTATATGCTCATTGAGCTTCACGTTGTTTGTCAGACATAAGGGATCTTTGTCTCTATGAACGTTCTTGATTCGAAGCTCGTTGAGTAACACGTTCTTCTTCTATCATATGAGCAGTTCGTATTGATGCGTATGAATAATTGTGCACTTGATGTAATTCATGTTGTTCATCACGCATAGAGAGAGATCCAGCATGAACATCAGATCAAATAGTATTATGTAGTTCCATTATCCTCTCATTACGATCCATATCTACAAATTTGTATGCATCAAATATAGTAATGTAAGAATAGATCAAATAAGTATGCTCGTAACACCACATATAATTACCACATCACAGGTTTTGACCAACCCCTGCGCAAAGAGTCCAAAATACCTTATTTTTTTGTGTAACCGCATCATATAACGTAACATAGACCCAGTGCGTATGTTGTATTCTGTGACGCAAACATGCATATTTTGTAACTATTATTTTATGTACATAGCTCTACAAAGATCTATTGTATGGATCTACAAATGATACCTGAAAAAATTCACTAATATCTTTTTTTGTGCTTTTTTTATTGTTGAGGACCTCTATTTTGTTGATCTCATGTATCTTACTAAGTGTAACATGACGATTGATGTTTAAAGCATGAAAAAATATCCCAAGCAAGTTTTACACTGTCTTGTTGTATGTCTATCTTCTGTAGGCGAAATTTGTTTTAGGATGTTCTTAAAATGTTCGATATGAAATCGATTTGATTGTCTTGTAAGATGGAACCACTTTGATTATATTCTTCTTCCTAACTATATGTATGATGTCTATAGTATGAATAGGATTCCAGTTTACTAGAAGGAGAGCATCCTTGGAAATGAAAGAGAGAAGTAGGGGAAGGGTAAGAGAAAATTTGAGGTAGGAGGAGAATTTTAGAGAAGAAAGAGAGCAAAACAACAACACTTAAGAGAGTCAATAAATAACTAATATATCACCATCTATGTCTTGTAAACAACGCATCACTGAAGACGTACGCTCACGATGACATCTCTATGGGCTCGTGGACTAGGCGTGATGATGTAAGCTATGTCAATGTTGCAGTGCCTCCAAGCTAGGTATCCATTTTCAGCAGCTTCTTATTTTTTAACCTGGAAATATTGTTGCATATATTTATATTTATTGCGCAATCAAATTAGGAGAACTAAGCTGCCTAATGGTTTCTTTCTATTTGTAAAGTACAAATAGGTATTACAAAATAATTAGCACGTCCATTAAAGACAAACTATTTATAAGTAAAAATGTAAATGAATTGATCAAATTATAAGCTAGCCAATGTGAATGAGGTAGAGAAATGCAAACCAAAAATAGTTATTGTAAGAATAGAACAACCTAAAATAATATTCAAACGAAAAAGCAGAGTGGATAACAAAGCATAAGAGTGTAGCATTTAAAAATCAATTGTATGCATGGAAAAAATATATACATAAAATTTAATAAGTTCGAACGTAAGAGTATAGCGGTGAGACTTTAAATTTTGCAGATTTACAGGGAGTGCAAGCAAAATGGTTTAAGGATGAGAAGTTAATTCAAGCAAGTGTTAAGGATAAACCCTACCCCTTTGATGCTCGATATGTTCAGGTCAGAAGAACGGAAGACTTCTACCAAAACATATTTTGATACATTCACAAAGAAATCAAAGTCGAACCCTCAGTTGCGGGAAGGTGAATGATATATAGTGTTTCATAAATACAAACAAACAATACTAATTGTAGACCCTCATCAATTGAAGGATCTTTCCTCGACATCACGGCTCAAAATGAGAAATTTCGTGGCATTCACACAACTAAGGTTGTAACAACTGTGTTTTGCTATATTTGGCTAATTATATTTCTTATGAAAGCTTAGAAGAGTGGGCTGAGTTGATTCATTGTTTTTGGTGATTTTAACATGAAAAAAGAGTATGATCTATATGTCATTCGTAGTTGTGGGTATTATGCATGAGTAACTCCAAACATAATTCAATATTTACAACTCTAAACTCTTATATATGATGATTAACTGAACACCATATCAAATCTGAAGCAGATCCCAGACAAAACAGATCAGTTACTTAAGCCCCCCCCCCCCCCGAAAGAACTTTGGTTTATCGTCATAGAGTTTCATCTCACGAACTGAAATCTTCTGCCCGTCAATGATGTGGTGGTCCATCTTTATCACAGCTTCACACATTGTCGTCGCATCAGTGAAAATGACCTCACCCATGTCAAGTGACTCTCCCTTTGTGTCCACATCAGCCTTCATGAGCAAATAAACAGTAACACTGAATTATGAAGCCAAAATGATTAAAGTGTGTAATGCATGATCAAGATTTAGGAGCCATACACTGACATGAATGAATTCCCGAAGGGAGCCAAAGACTGACTTTAAAACTTCAGTAGTCATAGAAACGTTAAGGTTGCTAATTAAAAGAGAGAAGTAATAGTTATCACGCATTTTTGGTGGGACATCGACGCTGTACTCGCATTCGTTGCTCGTGAAAAGCAGGTCTTTCTTGCATGGCATGGGCGACGAAGAGTTTGAGTAGGACATTTGATGATTAATTTCTCCGCGCTAACGCGAGTTTCCAATCGATGAGGCAAGTATACCTATCGTTCGGAGTATAGAATCAAGTGTTGTATATCGACTTGGGGCTTGTCGAGTACTTGTACTCATAAGAAAAAGCTATTATCTTATCCGACGAAAAGTTGGGTTTTGTTTAAAACGGAAAAGGAGACGTTATGCTAAGAAAGAGAAATTCGATTTTGGGGAAGCTAGCACTTGATCTAGAATCCATTTGGACTAAAATAAACCTTCTTGAAAATAAAGAAATACAAGTTCTTAAATTACTCACTCGACCGTGGAAGTTCCTAAGTACAAAAGTGTCTCTCTCGAGCTCATGCTTTTAACTAACCTTAGGTTGATCGATTAAGACCTCTCGGCCAGTCGAAACCCCTAAGCTTGCTTTAGGCGGTGAACCACTCTACTGGATTTGACTCCAATCCGGAGGATTTATGTCATCCTCTCTCAAGGAGTGCATGCAACTCCTTTTATATTTGAGTGATCTACTCGTATCCTCAACCTCTCGGCCATTTAGGATATGGATCTTGGATCGAAAAACATATCCGCAAAATATAAATTCGACGAAATATAAATCAAAGATAGATCGTAAGCGAGCAAAATTAAGAACAAGACATTTGATAAAGAAAAGAAGAGTTTATTTTATTCCAAGCTTCATCGTGATCAAGCACTAAATGAGAATTAGCTACTCATCATTGTTAGGGGAATACAAGCTAAGGTAGGAGAAGACATAATATAAAGCAACTTGAATTGAAACTTAAAGCAAGACTAAGCTAAGAAAAGGGAAATACAACAGAATAGAAAAGCAAACTACAAGATTCCAACCCCCCAAAATTCGACACCTGGGCATCTGAAGTTGTCTGCAATTTATAGGAAAAATTGTTTTATGGTCACGCTCTGGGTCACGCCCGTGACCTAGGGCGTGTCGGGTCCGGAACCGTCGTCTTCAAGTCTTCGGAACGTTGGCGCGAAACTGCCAAAAATCATTAATTGGTGGGTCATGCCCACAGGTCACGCCCGTGACCAAGGGCGTGTCTTGACGGTTGCTGAAAATGGCTGGAAGCAGAAATAGCGGGAGTAACTTCGGCTGTCGTTGGAATGGCCACACCCATGGTCATGCTTGTGACCAAGGGCGTGTCTTTCAAAACGCTAGATCTTGAAACTGCAGCTTTAATTTGTCACGCCGGGATGTTACGGCTAGGATTCATGCCCGTGACCAACATGTCACGCTCGTGTTAGGGCGTGTAACTTTAATCTGACGCGGATTGGAGTTCTGGATCATCATCACCGTGTCACGCCTGGTCGACACGCCCGTGTTAGCATGGTCATGCCCGTGACCAATGGGTGTGTACTTTTAAATGACGTGGCATTGAGCTCTGGAGCACGCGCTGGGGTCACGCCTAGATGTCACGCCCGTGACCTGGTGGTCACGCTCGTGACCTTAGCGTGTACTTTGCAATTTTTTCAGCTTTGTCTAGCTTTGTCTCCTGATCAATCCTGTAGACTCCATATTGATATTTGCAGCCCATATTGATCCTAAAATAAGAAAATAAGGAAATTTAGATAATAAAATCATAGAATATATTTAAAACTAATTAATTATTAAATAAAAATTATATAAAAATATAGATAAAATTAGCGTTATCAAATACCCTCATACTTACTCGTTTGCTTGTCTCGAGCAAACAACTTCTTATAGGGAGAAGAAAAATTTTAAATGCTAGAAAAGAAAATTGAACCTAAGGAGTAAAATGCGAAGTCTTATGTCTATGCTTGTAGTTATTTTCGTAGAAAAACTTACTCAGCATACAAAATAGGTTTTTATTTTTCTTAAAATATGTTTCCACTATTATTTTTACTTTTAAAATGAAAAATCTGGTAAATCATAAAATTATATTCAGGGAGAATGTAGCGTGTGTACTAAGATAACATTGCACGAGCAAAAATCAAGATACCCTCCAAATAAATCCATCAATGTCGATGGCCATAGGCTTGCCCTTCCACACTCTCGTCACGGCACTAGTTTAACTTATAAACATAAATCAGAAGGACTTAATTAGGTTGAAACGTAGGCTTAGGTTTTTGGTGAGGATGATCAAAGATAAAAACGATGGCAAGTCACACCAAAACCTAGAGAAAGCTTGCACACAATAATTTGTTATGGCTTTTAAGAACACAGCCAAATTCCTAATCCTTTTGTTTTTTTTTTCTTGTTTTTTTTCAACTCTCTCATCATGTTGAAAATTTTCTTCTACCTCTTCATTTTTCCACAGTAATTTTCTTTTTTTTCTTTTGAAAAGGAAAGAAGAATAAATCAACTCTTTTTTATATATATAAGAAAAGAGCCACCAAAAAAAAAGGCTCCTCATCACTCACAAACTGTGTTTATTTATCAATTTGCAAGCATGGTCTTAGGTGTGCAATTAGGTTGTTTTTTAGGCTTTGGTAAAATGTTTGGTGGAGCTAAAACAAAACGATAGGGTAATAGGCTCAAAATGGCTTAACAAAGATAAGATTTTAGGTAAGGGCGCAAAGTCTCAAACTGGCCAAAAGATGTGCCTAAATCATATCTATGTTAATGAGTTTAACTTATGCAAAGTCTTGAGAATAGTTAGAGGGCAAGTTCTAGACATCGAGAAAGAATATCTCTTTCTTGATCCGCGAAATATCTCTCTAGTAAACTTCTACTTACTCACCTAAAGTTTTTTAGATTTTACCGGTTTTCAAAATGAAAGTAAAATAAAGCATTTCCACGCATTTAAAAAAATAAAAATCTAATTATATGCTAAATATTTAGATCTACATAAAATTCTATGTACACGTGCACTTGACTAGAAACACAGCATGGCCAACAGTTTTACTCCAAAATTCAAAATTCAATTAAAACATCAAAATTTTCTAAACACTATATAAAAGTTCAATGACTAGTAATTTTACATGCGAATAACTATAGAAATAATGACTGCTCTAATTAAAAATTAAACCTAATTTTTTTTGGAATTTTTTGATATTTCTTTTTTTTGTATTTTTGTGAAGAATAAGTAAAAATTAAAACTTGAAAATGGAAAATGATTTTTTTTGTGATTTTTAGAAAATTGTTATGATTTTTTTTGTATGTTTTGCTTGAGAAAGATCCCCCCCCCCATACTTAAACAATACATTGTCCCCAATGGAAAAATAAATAAAGAAAAAGATAGGAGACTTCCCTGAAGCGGTCCAATCAGCACCAAAATGTACCTAGAAGACAAGACTGAAGCAAAACACATTTTTATATATGTATATATATTTTTTTTGAAAAGAAAAAGAAAGGATACATTTGTATGTTTTGCTTGAGAAAGATCCCCCCCCCATACCAAAACACATTTGTATGTTTTGCTTGAGAAAGATCCCCCCCCCCCATACTTAAACAATACATTGTCCCCAATGGAAAAATAAATAAAGAAAAAGATAGGAGACTTCCCTGAAGCGGTCCAATCAGCACCAAAATGTACCTAGAAGACAAGACTGAAGCAAAACACATTTTTATATATGTATATATATTTTTTTTTGAAAAGAAAAAGAAAGGATACATGGCAAGTGAAAAGAAACGACAAAAAAGGAAAGATACATGATGACAGACTACAACCTCAAAGATAAGAACTATTCTTCATCGCTAGCATCCCCCCGAGGCGGATAATGAGTGCGCAGATTTGTGAACTCACGGGTAATATGAGCCACGAAAGAGGAGTAGCTCTGCTCCAGCGCGGTAAAACGAGCATCGAAAGTAGTAAAACGGTTGCCAAAATTGGTCTCCATCTGATTTATGCGAGTGTGAATCAACCCAAATTGGTGATCTCAATAGTTTTGAGGACCGGGCTCGGAAGAAGGATCCTGCGGTAGTGGTGGAATGGGGGAGAGGGAATAGTGCCACTGGGACTGACACCGAAATTGAGATCAAGATCCCCGCCACCGACCGCTTGGGGGATAACCTCAAACTCTCCATCACGTTGTCGCGCCAGGCCGAGGGCCTGAAAGGTCGGGAACTGGATGAATTGCGACGTCTGGATGCAGCTGAGTCACGGAAGAGCATCCCAAAGGCCGATCTGCTTGGCGAGAAAAGTGATGAAGTTCCCGCCGTGCACCGCTCCCAACCTCACATTTTCGGCTTGGTGCCGAAATAAAATTGCGAGCATATAGCCAAGGTTGAGGGGGGCCAGTAAAACATACTATATAAATATAGTAAGTCTGCCCGAGTCACCACCCCGTGGCTATCGCCGCGACCATAAATAGTAAAGGTGAGGAGGTTGTGGATAATGCGCAAGGCAGGGGAAATGAGGTGGCTGCCTTTGGACTTCTTTGGGCTGTAGGGTGCGGTATCATTACTGAGTTCCGCCCAAAAGGTGAGAAGGTTGACATCAGGAGGGAAATCAGTAAGGAGGCCGAGGTAGGCGGGAGATTGGGATAAGGCCTCCGAGCAAAAGCCCATGGCGACATTGAGTTGGCGGATGGTGAGCTGATGCATCACCCCACCCATGCGAAAGACGATGAAATTGTCACTCGCAGCCCAACGGAACTCTAATGATGCCAAGAACTCAACGGTGAGCTCAAGGAAGGCGTGCTCGGAAATGGAGAAGAGGGAACTCCATCCGAGGGTGGAGAGGAATTCTCTAACTAGATCAGCTGCTCCAAATGTGGCGAGGATTGCCCAATCCAAGATTAGGAAGACGCCACGGGGTTTGGCGCGGAGGCGTTCGCTGCGCTCTTGCTGAGTTTGGTTTTCAAAGAGCATCATGGCTTCCGCCGTGGCGGGATCCGTAGGGTGCTCGGAGGAGGAAGCAGTGGAGCGAGGATGATGGCGAGGCATTGTGGAATGAGGGAGGAAAAAGGGGTTTTCGGGTATTTGAGTTGGCTAAGGGAGAAGGGAGGTGCTGGAAGGTGTAGAGGATGGAGAGGGGGAGAAAAGTCCTATATATAGGATTTTCTGGCTGGGCCACGCCCCCCTATCACGCCCGTGATAGGGGGCGTGACAAGCACGGGTCAAAGGATGATAGAACTGAGGCTTCCTGACTCGGATGCGCGGGACACGCCCCAGCGTCACGCCCGTGACTCCCAAAGTCATGGTCATGACGCTAGGCGTATGAGGGGAATCCTAGGGAGACGCGAGGGAACCTAAGGCGCTGGCCTTGGATTCCAAGGTCACGCCCCAGGTCACTACCGTGACCTGGGGCGTGGCACATAAAATATGAAACTGAAAGGCATCTGAGGCATTGATCTAGGGTCACGCCTCGGATTCGCCGACACGGCCCAGGGTCACGCCCGTGACCCTGAGGCATGTAACTGAAAACTAAAGTTTTTTTATTTTCTTTTTTTATTTTCTTGTTTTTTACTTTTTTTATTTTTTTTTCGGTTTGGGTTCCCGGGCCAGTCACGGTCGTGACTCTCCATTTGTCACGGGCGTGACACGAATTGTCACGAGCGTGCCTGGGCAGAAACAATGTTCTTCCTGATCATTTCGTCGAACGAAGTTCCGCGTAGGTCACGCCCGTGTCTGTAACGGAAGAAGAACGAGAAACTTCGCTCGACGAAACCGCTATCGGGTTTTGTAGGACGAAATAAACACGGCTCTGTCACGCCCGTGACCCATAGGTCACGGCCGTGACAGAGGCGTATACGAACAGAAAATTTTTTATTTTTATTTTTTTTATTTTATTTCTTTTTTTTCTTTCTTTCTTTTTATATATATTTTTTATATTTTTTTAAAAATATTTTTGAGACAGAAGTAAAAGAAAATAAATTAAATTTACCGACATGAAGAACTCGCATGAAGTTGACGTTCGAACCCGATCGACCGTCGCACCGCCAAGATATTCTTCAAACCTGCAAAAACTTAAATAAAAACAATTAAAATAAAAAGAAAAGATAACCATGGGATGCCTCCCGCGAGCGTTTTGTTTATGGTCGTTTAGCTCGACCATAGTGATGCGCGCTTACTATGGGTTTGACAACATTATGTTGTCCAATTGTGCGTTAATATTATCACCGGAAATAAATAATTTTAGTCGGTGCCCATTTACTTTAAATTCGTCTCCTTCCGAGTGCGAAATAAGCACCGTCTCGTAGGGCCAAACCTCCTTTACGACAAAGGGGCCGGACCAACGGGACTTAAGCTTACCCGGAAATAAGCGCAAGCGCGAGTTATAAAGAAGGACTTGGTCCCCCTGTTGGAAGTCCTTTGGGTGCTTAAGTTTTCTATTATGATAAAATTTGGTGTGCTCTTTATAGAGTTTGTTATTCTCATAAGCGAGGGAGCGTCACTCATCGAGCTCGTTAAGTTGAAATTTACGGAGCTCTGAGGACAAATTTTCATCAAGATTTTGAAATTTAAGTGCCCAAAAGGCACGATGTTCAAGCTCAACCGGTAAATGGCATGCTTTCTCATAGACCAATCGATACTGCGTACAACCGATAGCAGTTTTGTACGCGGTCTGATCAGCCCATAGAGCATCATCAAGCTTGACTGACCAATCCTTCCGATTAGTAGAAACCATTTTCTCTAAAATTCGTTTGATTTCATGGTTAACTACTTCTACCTGGCCACTTGTTTGAGGGTGATAGGGAGTGGCTAACCTATGTGTAACGTCGTATTTAGATTAAACCTTAGCGAATTGTGCGTTACAAAAGTGGGTGCCCCTATCACTAACTATTGCCCGCGGTGCTCCAAATCGTGAAATTAGTTTTTAAGAAATCGGGTCACGACTCGGGCGTCAAGTGGGAAGGGCTTGCACTTCCGCACACTGTGACACGTAGTCGACCGCCACCAAAATATATTTATTTTCATAAGACGTTGGTAGCGGTCCAACAAAGTCGATCCCCCATAAATCAAAAACTTTTATTTCTAAAAAGGAATTTAAGGGCATTTCATCACGGCGGGAAATATTACCTGAGCGTTGGCATTGTTCACAACGACTTACATGGGCGTGAGCATCCTTGAAGATGCTTGGCCAATAGAAGTCTGCTTCAAGTACCTTACGAGCCATCGGATTAGCTTTATAGAGCCCACCTGCGGGTCCCTCATGGCAATGCTTTAGAATTTGGGCGCCTTCCTCATGAGAAACACACCTCTGCACTACTTGGTCCACGCAAACACGAAAAAGAAAGGGATCCTCCCAAAAATAATTTTTCAAATCAGAAAAAAAAAAATTCTTCTTTTTTTGATAAGAAAAACCATTCTGGAGCAATCTTGCAACAAGATAGTTTGCGAAATCGGCGAACCAAGGAGTGGGGAGAGTAATTACCTTATGAATGGCGAGAAGGCACTTCTCGGGGAAAATGTCATCAATGTCCTCCTCTATGAGCTCCCCCGAATTTGGGTTCTCCAACCGCGAAAGATGATCAGCCGCCAAGTTCTCCGCTCCTCTCTTGTCGCGAATCTCCAAGTCAAATTCTTGGAGTAGTAAGATCCACCTAATCAATCGCGGCTTTGCATCTATTTTTGTTAGTAAATATCTCAAAGCCGAATGATCAGTAAAAACGATAATCTTGGACAAGGTGAGATATGAGTGGAATTTATCAAATGCGAAAATTACGGCTAATAATTCTTTTTCAGTGGTCGTGTAATTTTCCTGTGTGGCGGTTAATGTTTTGCTCGCATAATATATAGGATGAAAATTTTTATTTATGCGTTGTCCTAAAACCGCACCGACGCCAAAACTACTAGCGTCGCACATTATCTCAAACGAAAGTTCCCAATTGGGAGCGATCATGATAGGAGCGTTAGTCAATTTTTCTTTAATAAGAGAAAAAGCACGCAAATAATTTTCATCAAAAATAAATGGTGCATATTTTTCTAACAAGTGTGTAAGAGACTTAGTTATTTTAGAAAAATTTTTAATAAACAGGCGATAGAAACCGACATGCCCCAAAAAACTACGAACGGCCTTTACATTTGAAGGGGGAGGTAGCTTTTCTATTGTTTCAATTTTAGTTTTATCTACCTTTATGCCCTTAATAGAAATTTTGTGTCCTAATACCAAACCTTCCCGTACCATAAAATGACACTTCTCCTAGTTTAAAACTAGGTTCGTGTCCTCACATCTTTGGAGTATATGGGAAAGGTTTACTAAACATAAATCAAACGAATCTCCAAAAATGAAGAAATCGTCCATGAAGACCTCCATGATATCATCCACTAATTCGTCAAAGATCGCTAGCATACACCTTTGGAAGGTTGTCGGCGCATTGCACAAACCAAAAGGCATCCTTCGACAAGCAAAGGTGCCAAACGGACAAGTGAAGGTTGTTTTCTCTTGGTCTTCGGGCGCGATTGGGATTTGAAAATATCCCGAGAGACCATCAAGAAAACAATAAAATGAGTGCCCGGATAGCCATTCAAGGATTTGGCCAATGAACGGCAAAGGAAAATGATCCTTACGGGTTGCATCATTTAATTTACGATAGTCGATGCACACCCGCCATCCGGTAACGGTTCGAGTAGGGATTAATTCATTTTTATTATTAGGCACTACCGTTAACCCTCCTTTCTTGGGTACCACTTGGACCGGACTCACCCAAGAGCTATCTGAAATCGGATAGATGATACCCGCATCTAATAATTTTATTACCTCGGCCTTGACTACCTCCTTCATGTTAGGATTTAGCCGGCGTTGAGGTTGAATGGTTTTGTGAGCGTGTTCTTCCAATAAAATTGTGTGGGTGCAAAAGGAGGGATTAATCCCTCTCAAATCCGTGATCTTCCACACAATTGCGCGGCGATGAAGTTTTAAAGTATTAGATAATTTAATTTTTTCATCATCGGTCAAGTAGGCCGACACAATAACTGGAAGTTTTGAATCCTCCGCTAAAAATAAATACTCTAAATGATTAGGCAATTGTTTTAGTTCTAGCGCGGGAGGTTCATCATAAGAAGTTTTCAAACGATCACTACCAACTTCTAAAAGTTCGAAAACAGGCGCGCGAGTGATCGAGAGATTATCACTATTTTCATGAGCAATTAAATCTAAATTTTCAAAATCGGCATCATGATCAATCAAACATAAAAAGATTTCCGAAAAAGGAAAGGAGTCTTCTTCAGGAGAAGCCTCCAAATAATAACATGAGTCGTCATTTGAGAGCGAGTTTTTCATAGACGAGTCAATAGTAAAGGTAACTTCTTCATCTCCGACTCTAAGGAGAAGTTTACCATTACTAACGTCTATAATTGCGTGCGAGGTGGAAAGAAAAGGACGACCGAGAATGAGTGGTACCTCGGTGTCCTCTTCGATGTCAAAGATGACGAAATCTACCGGAAAGATAAATTTGTCAACTTTAACAAGCACATCCTCTATGATCCCCATATGGAACTTGACAGACCGATCCGCCAATTGAATGCTCATTCTTGTGGGCTTAGGTTCTCCTAATCCCAACTTCTTAACTAAAGAATAATGCATTAAATTAATTGAGGCGCCTAGATCGGCTAACGCATTTTGACTTATAAATCACCAAACAAACAAGGAATTGAGAAACTACCCAGATCGGGTAATTTCTTTGGTAATTTATTAAGTAAAACTGTCGAGCACTCCGCGTTCAATTGAACGGTGGAGATATCCTCAAGTTTATTTTTATTGGACAAAAGTTCCTTGAGGTACTTGGCATATTTTGGCATTTGTGTTATTATTTCACAAAACGATAAATTTATTTGAATTTGTTTAAACATGTCTAAAAACTTACCGTGATGCTCATCCACCCGATCTTTTTGCATTCTAGACGGGTAGGGAAGAGGTGGTTGATAAGCTTTTGGTTTATTAGAAATAGAAGGCTTAAGCGGAGGAGAAGATGAAGAAATTGTTACCTCCGTATCAACCGGAATTGGAGAAGTATCAACCAGAATTGGAGAAGTGGTTACCTCCTTCCCGCTCCGTAGAGTGATGGCTTTGGCTTGCTCCTTTGGGTTGGGCTCTGTATTGCCCGGTAGCGCTCCTTGTTGGCGTACGGAGAGCATTTTAGCGATTTGCCCAATTTGTGTCTCCAAACTACGAAGAGATCCGGTGAGATTCCGGATGTTGGCATCATTTGTAGTTGTATACTTGGTGAACAACTCCTCGAGATTGGGAGCTTTTGGAGCTTGCGGTGTAAAATAGCAGGGTGGAATCGTGTTCGGTGGGCACGCCGAGTTTCCCGGATTACTCCAAGAGAAGTTGGGGTGATTCCTTATACCCGGGTGATAGGTATTACTAAAATTATTACCCGGATTATAAGGTGGCCGATTCGGATTACCCATGTAATCCACATGCTCGGCAATAGTAGAAGGCTCCCAATATTGGGGCTCGCAGGAAGATGTAGACGAGGAAGCAGACATCTCGTTCATCTGTTTTTGTAGTTTCTCAACCTGGAGAGATAAACTTGAAACCGTATCGATTTCATACATCCCGGCCGATTTAGGTGGACGTGACCGGGGTGTACTCCATTGATACGTATTCATGGTCATACCTTCTATAAGTTCTTGGGCGGCCGCCGGTGTCTTGTTGTTTAACGTTCCACCGGCGGCAGCATTAATATGTTGCCTCTTTTGTTGATTGAGGCCATTATAGAAGGTTTGCACTTGCAACCAAACGGGGATTGCATGATGCGTACAACGGCGAAGCAATTCCTTAAATCGCTCTCAAGTATCATATAACATTTCCGTATCAACTTGGGAGAAATAAGTAATATCATTGCGCAACTTGGCCGTTTTTGCGGGCGGAAAAATATTTCGTGAGAAATTTTTCAGTCATTTCAGCCCAAGTAGTGATGGATCCTCTTAGTAAAGAGGTCAACCACTGTTTAGCTTTGGAGCGCAATGTGAAAAGGAAAAGCCTTAATCGGATAGCATCATCCAAAACCCCGTTAATTTTAAAAGTGTCATATACTTCTAAAAAGTTAGAAATATGTGTGTTGGGATCCTTATCTCGAAGCCCATCAAATTGTACATATTGTTGTACCATTTGAATGATGCTTGGATTCAATTCAAAGTTATTGTTCGTGATAGCGGGGGGAACAATACTCGATTGAGCATCATCCAAATTTGCCGGGCATAATACGACATAGTCCATTCTTCGGCCATATTTGGATTTTGGTTAATCAAAATAAAAGAGAATTAAGAAGAAGGGGTAGATGAAGAAGAAGAAGAAGAAGACGAAGATAAAGAAGAAGAAGAAAGTGTTACCTACGGATTCCTCAACCAAATCTGGAGTCTTAGGCGTCGCTGTAAGCTTTGCTCGATCTCCGGATCCAAGTCAAATAGATATGACGGATTCCCTCGGGTCATACACCAAAATAAAATAAAAGTAAAAGTTTTAAAATTAAAAATTTATAAAATAAAATTTCCCGTACTTCCCAAGGGCTACCCAATGATGGGTTCGCAAAGTACTAGGTGGTATTGCGGGATGAAACCCGGCACGGCCCTTTCGCAAGAAATTTTAATTATAAAAAAATTAAAGTTAAAACTTTTAAAGAGAACAACCAAAAAAAAAATTTTGATTTAAAACGGAAAAGAAAAATGATAAAACTAATAGATCCTTGCTTTCAAAATATCGACAAAGCAATTTCCCCGGCAACGACGCCAAAAACTTGATGATTAATTTCTCCGCGCAAACGCGAGTTTCCAATCGATGAGGCAAGTATACCTATCGTTCGGAGTATAGAATCAAGTGTCGTATATCGACTCGGGGCTTGTCGAGTACTTGTACTCACAAGAAAGGCTATTATCTTATCCGACGAAAAGTTGGGTTTTGTTTAAAATGAAAAAGGAGACGTTATGCTAAGAAAGAGAAATTCAATTTTGGGGAAGCTAGCACTTGATCTAGAATCCACTTGTACTAAAATAAACCTTCTTGAAAATAAAGAAATGCAAGTTCTTAAATTACTCACTCGACCGTGGAAGTTCCTAAGTACAAAAGCGTCTCTCTCGAGCTCATGCTTTTGACTAACCTTAGGTTGATCGATTAAGACCTCTCGGCCAGTCGAAACCCCTAAGCTTGCTTTAGGCGGTGAACCACTCTACTGAATTTGACTCCAATTTGGAGGATTTATGTCGTCCTCTCCCGAGGAGTGCATGCAACTCCTTTTATTTTTGAGTGATCTACTCGTATCAGCAACCTCTCGGTCATTTAGGATACGGATCTTGGATCGAAAAAATATCCGCGAAATATGAATTCGACAAAATATAAATCAAAGATAGATTGTAAACGAGCAAAATTAAGAACAAGACATTTGATAAAGAAAAGAAGAGTTTATTTTATTCCAAGCTTCATCGTGATCAAGTGCTAAATGAGAATTAGCTACTCATCATCGTTAGGGGAATACAAGCTAAGGTAGGGGAAGACATAATAAAAAGCAACTTGAATTGAAACTTAAAGCAAGACTAAGCTAAGAAAAGGGAAATATGGCAGAATAGAAAAGCAAACTACAAGACTCCAACTCCCCAAAATTCGACTCTTGAGCATCTGAAGTTGTCTGCAATTTATAGGAAAAATTATTGTATGGTCACTCCCTGGGTCACGCCCGAGACCTAGGGCGTGTCGGGTCCGGAACCATTGTCTTCAAGTCTTCGGAACGTTGGCGCGAAACCGCCAATAATCGTTAATTGGCGGGTCACGCCCCCAGGTCATGCCCGTCACCAAGGGCGTGTCTTGACGGTTGCTGAAAATGACGTGAAGCAGAAACGGCGAGAGTAACTTCGGCCGTTGTTGGAATGGTCACGCCCATGGTCACGCCCGTGACTAAGGGCGTGTCTTGCAAAATGCCAGATCTTGAAACTGCAGCTTTAATTTGTCAAGCCGGGATGTCACGATTAGGCTTCACGCCCGTGACCAACATGTCACGCCCGTGTCAGGGCATGTAACTTTAATCCGACGTGGATTGGAGTTCTGGATCATCATCACCGTGTCACGCCTGGTCGACACGCCCGTGTTAGCATGGGCATGCTCGTGACCAATGGGCGTGTACTTTTAAATGACGTGGCATTGAGCTCTGGAGCACGCGCTGGGGTCACGCCTAGATGTCACGCCTGTGACCTGGTGGTCACGCCCGTGAACTTAGCGTGTACTCTGCAATTTTTTTAGCTTTGTCCAGCTATGTCTCCTGATCAATCTGTAGACTCCATATTGATATTTGCAGCCCATATTGATCCTAAAATAAGAAAATAAGGAAATTTAGATAATAAAATCATAGAATATATTTAAAACTAATTAATTATTAAATAAAAATTATGTAAAATATGGATAAAATTAGAGTTATCAACATTGCAAATTTTCAATTGAAGTACAGTTGCCTAGCAGTGAGGGAACCAACTGGCGACGAAGAATGGCAACGTTTACTGTATAAGCACTAACAATTATTGTCAGTACATAACACACTGTAACATACTTGTAAATATCGGTTATTTGTGTTGTTAAGTTTTTTTGTTTTTTGAGGTTTTCAACAAAACTCAGTAAGCATTAAAAACAAAATACGCAAATCAAGCATTATACAATTATCTTATGAGTGCCTGCACGCTATTCGTTAGAAAATATGAAGCATGTTCTTTTCTAATGTAGTAATAAGCTACAAATGGCATGGAAACTATTCTCATATGATAACACATGTAATTTAACATATATTACAGATCAATATGTGAAACACTCCTGAGGCAATATACATACAATAAGATTAGTACTATATATATGTCACTATTCATTATTAAAGAAAGATAATATTTGTTAAAACCAATTTCTCGGTCTCGTGTGGAGTTCGACCCTTGGGGAAGGGGTGACCTCACACCTACTACACTCGAGAGAGCGTCACGGACCAAAGGACCAAGAAACTAGAAACAGACCCTCGGCTCTAGCGCGGAGGTCCCACCTCACACCCGGAAGGCTACCTGAGCACTTCCCCTCCCTAGCCAATGCTTGAGCTAGGGTGCCTTGAGGAGCTCTCTCTACTCTATCAAGGAGCTAAGGGAGGAGGAGGCAAATGAAAGTATCTCCTCCAAAGTCACCCAAGGGGTCTATTTATAGTTTTTTCAAGGGTCCTGGGCCAGAAATGACCAAAATACCCCTACGACCAAAAGGCCTCGGACCAATAGAAAATAGCCATGCCGGGGGGTAAAGGGGGAATTTCTCCCGAGGGCAAGAAGGTAAAACTGCATGGGGGCAAGGGCGAGACTGTGGCCTCCGACCGGTCTCGCGCCGCTAGGCCGCCAAGCAAGAAGAGGCGGGGGCGAGACCCTGGCCCCCGGCCGGTCTCGCCCCGCCAGGCCGCCGAGCAAGAAGAGGCGGGGGCGAGACCCTGGCCCCCGGCCGGTCTCGCCCCGCCAGGCCGCCGAGCAAGAAGAGGCGGGGGCGAGACCCTGGCCCCCGGCCGGTCTCGCCCCGCCAGGCCGCCGAGCAAGAAGAGGCGGGGGCGAGACCCTGGCCCCCGGCCGGTCTCGCCCCGCTAGGCCGCCGAGCAAGAAGAGGCGGGGGCGAGACCCTGGCCCCCGGCCGGTCTCGCCCCGCTAGGCCGCCGAGCAAGAAGAGGCGGGGACGAGACCCTGGCCCCCGGCCGGTCTCGCCCCGCTAGGCCGCCGAGCAAGAAGAGGCGGGGGCGAGACCCTGGCCCCCGGCCGGTCTCGCCCCGCCAGGCCGCCGAGCAAGAAGAGGCGGGGGCGAGACCCTGGCCCCCGGCCGGTCTCGCCCCGCCAGGCCGCCGAGCAAGAAGAGGCGGGGGCGAGACCCTGGCCCCCGGCCGGTCTCGCCCCGCTAGGCCGCCGAGCAAGAAGAGGCGGGGGCGAGACCCTGGCCCCCGGCCGTCTCGCCCCGCTAGGCCGCCGAGCAAGAAGAGGCGGGGGCGAGACCCTGGCCCCCAGCCGGTCTCGCCCCGCTAGGCCGCCGAGCAAGAAGAGGCGGGGGCGAGACCCTGGCCCCCGGCCGGTCTCGCCCCGCTAGGCCGCCGAGCAAGAAGAGGCGGGGACGAGACCCTGGCCCCCGGCCGGTCTCGCCCCTGAGGCGGCTTGCGGCCTGGCGGCCTAAGACGGCTTGCGGCGGCTTGCGGCGGCTTGCCAAGAGCGCCTTGGGGGGAGAAATATTTTTCTCCCCCCTACTAGTATGCTTTTCATGTTCACCAAAAATTGGCCCCTAGGAGTGCAAAACTCCCAAAAAGCTTAAAAACTTGCTTACCTTGTTTTGGGCCCACTCTTCGCGAATACGGGGTTGTACACAATCCCCGCTCTTTTCGAGGTTGGCACAAGCTCGGAAAGAAACATCCAACCCAACGTATTCGCGGAGTGTAACTTCCCCTCGGGGTCAACCTGTCATGCCAGCTATGTGAGCCTGGGTGGCGAGACGACCTCGGGGTGCAAACACTTACTCTCTGCGAGAGGTACCATCGGCCCTGTCAGCTAGCGGGAGCCTGGCAGTGGGACCACCTCGGAGAAAAGGGACTTGGGCTACCACGAGAGATCAACCTACCCAGTCAGCTAGTGGGAGCCTGGCGGTGGAATCGTCATCGGAGCAAAGGACTTGGGCTACCACGAGAGATCAACCTGCCCTGCCAGCTAGTGAGAGCCTGGCAGCGGAATCCATCTCGGAGCTAAGGGACTTAGCCTCCACGAGAGATCAACCTGCCCTGCCAGCTAGTGAGAGCCTGGCAGCGGAATCCATCTCGGAGCTAAGGGACTTAGCCTCCACGAGAGATCAACCTGCCCTGCCAGCTAGTGAGAGCCTGGCAGCGGAATCCATCTCGGAGCTAAGGGACTTAGCCTCCACGAGAGATCAACCTGCCCTGCCAGCTAGTGAGAGCCTGGCAGCGGAATCCATCTCGGAGCTAAGGGACTTAGCCTCCACGAGAGATCAACCTGCCCTGCCAGCTAGTGAGAGCCTGGCAGCGGAATCCATCTCGGAGCTAAGGGACTTAGCCTCCACGAGAGATCAACCTGCCCTGCCAGCTAGTGAGAGCCTGGCAGCGGAATCCATCTCGGAGCTAAGGGACTTAGCCTCCACGAGAGATCGACCTGCCCTGCCAGCTAGTGAGAGCCTGGCAGCGGAATCCATCTCGGAGCTAAGGGACTTAGCCTCCACGAGAGATCGACCTGCCCTGCCAGCCAGTGAGAGCCTGGCAGCGGAATCCATCTCGAAGCTAAGGGACTTAGCCTCCACGAGAGATCAACCTGCCCTGCCAGCCAGTGAGAGCCTGGCAGCGGAATCCATCTCGGAGCTAAGGGACTTAGCCTCCACGAGAGATCAACCTGCTCTGCCAGCTAGTGAGAGCCTGGCAGCGGAATCCATCTCGTAGCTAAGGGACTTAGCCTCCACGAGAGATCAACCTGCCCTGCCAGCTAGCGAGAGCCTGGCAGCGGAATCCATCTCGGAGCTAAGAGACTTTTCATGGACCACAAATATTTTTTTGGTGGTTTCTATCATTAATCATAGCTAATACAACGTAAGCTAAGTTCATTACAAAAAAGATGATTCACTTCTCTCTTACCTCCCTCTTCCCCCGTGAATCATCTGATCCTTCCCCGGGTGCCCACATCAACCCTGTCCTCACATCTCTCCTCTGCTGCCTCGGCTCGGACTTCTTCAATCCGCACCGGGTCTTGCGCTTGTTGAGGCTGATGAGGTTGCGGTGCTGGAGCTCTTGTCCTTCTCAACTCCAGAAATTCGGGGCAAGTAGATGTTGCATGGCCTTCCTCCTGGTGGAACTCACAGTAGGGCAATTCTACTCTGACTCTTCTCCTTCCCGTGTGGTTCCTCCTCTCCCTTCGACCAATTTCCATCGCTTGCTGTGGTGGGGATAGGAGCTGCCTAGGGGCTTGCCTTTGGAAGTTGAACCCCCCTCGGCCTTCATGAAAGTTTCCCCTATCTTGGGCGTAACCTCTTCCCGGGACCAGAGCGGGTCCTCCCTGCTGCCTCCAACCTGGTTCTAGACCCTCCTGAGCTCTCCGCTCCTCTCTCCTTCTTCCTTCCTGAGGTCTCGAGCCACCTTGCTCATTTGCCTCCGTCTCTGTTAGCTTTGCCAACTTCTTGACAAATGCCGGGTTGGCTGCCTCCATGGCTATCTCCTCAGCCGCCCTCTCCATCAGCTCCTCGAAGGAAAGGGGGGCCTTCCGGGTCAAGCTCATCTTGAAGAAGCCCTCCTTCAGCCCAACAGTGAAGGCCATTTGGAGAGCATACCCTGGCATCTCCTGGACCTCCAGGATCTCCTCTTGGAACCTGTCTACGTAGCGGGCCAGCGACTCCTCGGCCCCCTGCCTTATCAAGAAGATGGACTCAGGACTCCTCTTCCGCTTCTTGGAGGTGGAGAAGCGAAGCTGGAAGCTTCGGCTCAGGTCCTCGAACCCATAGATCGACCTCGGAGGGAGTTGATGGAACCAGTCCCTTGCCTTCTCCTTCAACGTGATCGCAAAGAGGCGACACTTGAAGGCGTCCGTCATCGGCCTGATGGAGACGGCATCCTCGAACCACTGCAGATGCTGAATAGGGTCATCCTTCCCGGAATAGTAAGCCATGTCTGGCTCTCTGAACCCCTCGGGAACGGGAGCTGAGATGATCAGCTCGCTGAAGGGTGACCCCCTAAGGGGTGGTCTCGCCACTTCCACTCGCGCGGCCTGCTCCCCTGGGAGGTTGGCACTCGCCGGGCTAGAGAACAACTCTCGGCCTGTGAGGTCTCGCTCGACCCCATCGCCCATCCTCTCCTTCCCGGGCCTTCTTCCTGGGACACTTCCTTCTCCCCCCGCTGGGGTCATCTCGCCTAAACCCCTGGGAGTCGACTCGTCGAGGGGGGGAGCTAGCTCCTGGGGGGTCGGGGTGGAGCTGCCACCCTGAGGAGCAATGCTTCGCAACATCTCCATGATGCCTTGGATGGAGGCCATGAACTCTTGCCTCCCCACAAAGGATCCTGGGGTGGGGAGCTCGCCGAGATCGTCACTACCTCCTTGACCTCCTGTCATGACACCCTCTCGAGATCTTCTGTGCTGGTCACTCTCCACGCTCACCGCACCAAAATGTTGAAACCGATTTCTCGGTCTCGTGTGGAGTTCGACCCTTGGGGAAGGGGTGACCTCACACCTACTACACTCGAGAGAGCGTCACGGACCAAAGGACCAAGAAACTAGAAACAGACCCTCGGCTCTAGCGCGGAGGTCCCACCTCACACCCGGAAGGCTACCTGAGCACTTCCCCTCCCTAGCCAATGCTTGAGCTAGGGTGCCTTGAGGAGCTCTCTCTACTCTATCAAGGAGCTAAGGGAGGAGGAGGCAAATGAAAGTATCTCCTCCAAAGTCACCCAAGGGGGTCTATTTATAGTTTTTTCAAGGGTCCTGGGCCAGAAATGACCAAAATACCCCTACGACCAAAAGGCCTCGGACCAATAGAAAACAGCCATGCCGGGGGTAAAGGGGGAATTTCTCCCGAGGGCAAGAAGGTAAAACTGTAGGGGGGCAAGGGCGAGACCGTGGCCTCCGACCGGTCTCGCGCCGCTAGGCCGCCAAGCAAGAAGAGGCGGGGGCGAGACCCTGGCCCCCGGCCGGTCTCGCCCCGCCAGGCCGCCGAGCAAGAAGAGGCGGGGGCGAGACCCTGGCCCCCGGCCGGTCTCGCCCCGCCAGGCCGCCGAGCAAGAAGAGGCGGGGGCGAGACCCTGGCCCCCGGCCGGTCTCGCCCCGCCAGGCCGCCGAGCAAGAAGAGGCGGGGGCGAGACCCTGGCCCCCCGCCGGTCTCGCCCCGCTAGGCCGCCGAGCAAGAAGAGGCGGGGGCGAGACCCTGGCCCCCGGCCGGTCTCGCCCCGCTAGGCCCGCCGAGCAAGAAGAGGCGGGGGCGAGACCCTGGCCCCCGGCCGGTCTCGCCCCGCTAGGCCGCCGAGCAAGAAGAGGCGGGGGCGAGACCCTGGCCCCCGGTCGGTCTCGCCCCGCCAGGCCGCCGAGCAAGAAGAGGCGGGGGCGAGACCCTGGCCCCCGGCCGGTCTCGCCCCGCCAGGCCGCCGAGCAAGAAGAGGCGGGCGCGAGACCCTGGCCCCCGGCCGGTCTCGCCCCGCTAGGCCGCCGAGCAAGAAGAGGCGGGGGCGAGACCCTGGCCCCCGGCCGGTCTCGCCCTGCTAGGCCGCCGAGTAAGAAGAGGCGGGGGCGAGACCCTGGCCCCCGGCCGGTCTCGCCCCGCTAGGCCGCCGAGCAAGAAGAGGCGGGGGCGAGACCCTGGCCCCGGCCGGTCTCGCCCCGCTAGGCCGCCGAGCAAGAAGAGGCGGGGACGAGACCCTGGCCCCCGGCCGGTCTCGCCCCTGAGGCGGCTTGCGGCCTGGCAGCCTAAGGCGGCTTGCGGCGGCTTGCGGCGGCTTGCGGCGGCTTGCCAAGAGCGCCTTGGGGGGAGAAATATTTTCTCCCCCTACTAGTATGTTTTTCATGTTCACCAAAAATTGGCCCCTAGGAGTGCAAAACTCCCAAAAAGCTTAAAAACTTACTTACCTTGTTTTGGGCCCACTCTTCGCGAATACGGGGTTGTACAATATTGGTACAGAGGAACCATAAAATTAAAAGAAATATTTTTAGTCTAATACAGTCCAACGAATCATTAGAGTAAGGAAACTGTAAAAAACTCAAATCATACCTGAAAATTATAGTGTCAAAATCCCTCACCGAGTGAATATCGTGAACATGCAGAATCAATTTAATAGAAAACAAACCACCACTTTTGAGGCATTAAACAGCAAGGAAATATTGTTGATGCCGCCTTGCAGTCAAAAGAAAAAAACAACATGAAATAGTGAATCAAGAACAAAGTAATAAAGAACAAATGATATTGATGGTGCTTCAGATATATATAAGAGTAGTAGCAGGTAACTGACACAATAACTATTTTGTAGATCAAAGCAGGTGGTTTGTAAGAAATATAAAACTTGGAAATCCATTTATTGCAAATCATGTCATTTAAAAAACTAAAAATTTCATTATATTAAATCAGGTTGTTTCATTGCAAATACGGCTCTCTCATGTCAAAACACTGTTGTAACCCCAATGTTAAGCTAGAAAATTTTACATACTCGCTGACAGCAACACTAAACAAAAGATATGTCATAGTTTCAAAACACTCGATCCATTGACAGGGCACAGGGAGCCCCGGTTCCCTACGCAACAGTACCCCGCCTCGAGAGCGTCCCACCGGTGCAGCACTTCTGCAGCTCGTAAACACCTGTGCACACGACCCTTGTGTCCGATAAATGTTTGAGTGCTTGTATCTTTTTCAAACTAACATAATGAAACCTATTTTATATAGATAAGAGAGTTGAAAAAAAAAGCATAGCGTTGTTACACGAAATAGATTTTTGCAGAACATTTTGCAGTGATGCACACAAAAATCAATGAACATTCCAACTGTTATTCAAACACCTACTATGAAAACAATAAGTATTTTGCTAAATATTCCAATGATTTGTTCAAGATTTTAATAATTTCCATTCTCAAAACATTAATCTGCGTGATCTATGTGAAGCATCATTCTTACAAAATGAGTAAAACGACCAAATGTATGGCAAGTTCCTCAGGTGAGGCTGGGCTTTCAAGAATGGCGTTTGATAGCTACCGCGTTCATGACCAAGGCCGCCATGGCAAATGTATCTTTTTCAAACTAACATAATGCAACCTATTTTATATAGAAAAGAGAGTTGAAAAAAAGCATAGTGTTGTTACACGAAATATATTTTTGCAGAACATTTTGCGGTGATGCACACAAAAATCAATGAACATTGCAACTGTTATACAGACACCAACTATGAAATCAATAAATATTTTGCTAAATATTCCAATGAGTTGTTCAAGATTTTAATAATTTGCATTCTCAAAACATTGGTCTGCGTGATCTATGTGAAGCATTTTTCTTACAAAATGAGAAAAACGACCAAATGTATGGCAAGTTCCTCAGGTGAGGCTGGGCTTTCAAGAATGGCGTTTGATAGGTACCGCGTTCATGACCAACAACGCCATGGCAAAAGCACCCTTACAGTATGCGTGACAAAATTAGGGCAACTCCATTCACAATTCCTTCTTTCTACTTACTACATGATTACATGTATGGGGGAAATGAAAAAACAACAACACAAAAAACAAATATATCAACGCATTTTTTCACACACACCCCTTCGCCGTAGAGACATTTTGTTATGAAGCGGAAAGAACTATTTTACTCAATTTGTATTACAGTAGCAAAGCAAGCGAAAAATTAATTCAATTGAATACCTTTTATTATTTTCTCAAGAACAATTTATTAAGTAACATAACAACTTGATAGAGGACATGTAAAAAAGTCCTTGGAAAACTCAAAAAGAATATGAAAATGCATTGCAACATGCTTCCCATGTTGATGAACTAATCATCCCGGGCTCTGTAAACCTTAGCGCAAATTGAATTATTCCCATAATCCCAAACATAAATTATCGAAGAAGGACCGATACAAAGTAACACAGAAATGAGTCTTTGATTTCAGCTTCTAGTTTTGGGGGACATACTGGCATGCATAAGAGAAGATACGGAAATGAAAATTCTATCATACAAAGAGGATAAATTATTAAAGTATGTGAGTGATATTTGTAAACAAAAAAATTGGTGGATATGAGGCAAAATTCAGAATACACCGTCAACATAACTTAAAAACAAAATCAACTTTATAGGTTGTACAATATCACTATTGAATTGGAGCAGGTAAGTGAACACAAATTAGGTAAAGGAAGATGCAATGAAGTATTTCTATAAAGCATGTGTTGCATCATTACAGTAATTTTAGATAATATTATAGACATTTGACTTTCCTTCTGTCGTTCCCCTTGGGAGGGTTATGTAAACAATTATTTGGCAAAATAAATCTCAAAACTTTATGATGAAAGTTTGCGATGTCAGTTGTATAGATAGATATATATGTGGCCCAGCAACTTGAAAAATAGTTGCTAGGTCAGTTTTCTAGCTTGCACTTGGTCTTCTTCAATTAGTATGATAATAGTGAATGATTTTTAAGAAATAGGAAAAGGCCTCTTCATGCATTATTATATATACCAGATGTTAAGTTCGGGAATCTAGGGATGTGTATTCATCAATTGCCCAGTTCACATGTATGATCAAAAGAAAAGGCATGTATGCTTTCTACATCCTACTTTGTATCAACTCAAGTAAGCATTCCAAAATTTGGAGAACTACTAATTATGTTGTTATCAACTCAAGTACGCATTCCAGAATATGGGCAACCACTAATTATGCAAAAGATAGTTCTGGAGGACCAAACCGCGGCCAACACTAACCAATTACCATGTTCGTCAAATATGAAAACACAGCATTACAGATCTTTTTAAAAAATCATCAAAGCCTGATTACATGGCTAACATAATCAAAGAAATGAGTGATAGAATGAAAGCTTTTCAATGGCACAATGATGAAGTCTTCGAAAATGGAAGAAGCGGCAGAATTTCGAGAAGCAGTAATGCAAAAAATTTTGAGAACTACTAATTGTGGAGATGTACAGAAACTGTACCTGCAAAATTTCACAAAAAGATCACTGTGCGCATTCCAAAATTGCAGGAACTGGATTTCCTGTATATGCTTGACCGTGCTCGCCGAGTTGCAACAGACGGGTCTGACGCACCAAGCCGCAGCCGACGAAGATGAAGACGGCGAGGCGATGATCGGATACCGGTGACGACACTACTACCGGAGATCTTATGCGGCGATCAAAGAGGAGGAAGTGCGCCCTTTTTTTGCGATCGCGAATAGCGATATGGAAGAATGTCGGGGCTTTAAAAGAAGAGGAAGCGTGGCGGTGTCCCTTAAGCGGCGGCCCATCCTCTGCGATGTGGAGCGCACAGCTATTACCACGCGGCGGAAGCGGCGGAGCGGTGAGTCAGGAAAGTGGTGTAGGTTTTGGCGATTTCCGCAAACCACCGGAGGTTATGCAAAACAGCGGAGCTCACGGCGTTAGAGCTTTTGTGACCGACGACGGGACGGAGATGGACGGAAAAACTGAAGATTTTTATTTAATATATATATATATATATATATATATATATATATATATATATATATATATATATATATATATATATATATATTTATATTTATATATATATATATATAAATATATTTTTTTTGTTTTGTCTAAACAGGAAGGAGGCGTGCAATTTAAGTGCGGGTGCGCGGAAAATGAAAATAGAGGCTTAAGATGGTCTCGAATCGAAAAGTGATCAACATGAAAGTTGTAGATCTCGTCGAGACTAACAAATTTTATGTTAACCATTTTTTCATTTGTCCCCGTTTTGTCCCACAAAATGGCGCCCGAACATTCGCGTAAAGTGCAGGAACGACCTCTCGAGAAACATTGTTGTTTCTCGAGAAATAAAGCTGTTTCTCGAGAAACAATGCTGTTTCTCGATTGTTTCTCGAGAAACAGAAAAAAAAAACAATGATGTTTCTCGAGAAATAGAAACAATATTGTTTCTCGAGAAACATTGATGTTTCTCGAGAAACAATGTGATTTCGCGAGAATTGACCTTTTTTATCGAGAAATGACATTATTTCTCGAGAAATCAATATTATTTCTCGAGAAATCAATGTTATTTCTGGAGAAATCAGTTTTGTCTCATACTTCTGGATAAAATGACGATACGGGGGGATAAACGTACCCCGATTCGAATGAAATTCGTAACGTAAGCGAATGTCAGCGCTACGAATATAACAGCGAAGACAAAACTAAAATCCGACGAGCCGTTCTCGAGATATAAATTTTCAAAGCCTACAACAAACATAAATTGTACAAAATTTCAGAAATTCACCGAGGCTCGAATATCGCTCGGATCGCGATGAAACTTGACGAGCATGTCAAAAATTAATTAATTTAATTTCCTAACTGAAGTTTTCTATTTTAGACAAGGATTCACGAATTTGGACGCCCCGACCGAACAAACGCGAAAATGCACTAACGGCGACGCACATCAACTCCACATTAACGTAACGCCCCCTAACGTCATTATGACGTCACCAAGAGGATTAAATAATTGTCGGAAAATCGGGGGCGTTACAGTCACCCCTCCAAAAAGGAAGTTTCGTCCTGAAACGTGGAACACGAAACGAAATAAGAGGGCAGAGGGAGAGACATGATAGAAGAATTCATTAAACAATAATACTAACCAGGGAAGACTAGGAGAATAGCTGAGGATGAGATTCTCTCATTGCGGATTCCATTTCCCAAGTTGCACTTCTACCGTCCTGATTGCGCTAGAGAATTTTAACCATCAGAATTATCTTCTTTCTTAGCACACGATCTTGCGTCTCCAGAATACGGACAGGCTCTTTGACATACGAGAGATTAAGCTGTAACTGGGGCACGGAGTCAAGGACATGTCGATCAATACGAATACACTTCCACAACTGGCTCACGTGAAACACGTCGTGAACACCAGGGAAAGAAACTGACAATTCCAGTCTATAGGCAGAAACTCTAATGCGCTCCAGAATCTGAAAAGGTCTCACATACATGGGATCCAGCTTATGGTTCATTCCAAATCTCTAAGACCTGGCATCGGAGAGACCTTCAGAAACACCATGTCCCCAACTGCAAATTTCAGATCAACTCTGCGCTGATTTGCATACTTTTCATATCGCTCCTGAGCCAACCTCAGCTTTTCATGAATATGTGTCACTAATATGCTCATACCTTCTAAAGCTTGCAGACCGAGCAAAGGCTTCTCACCAACCTCAGCCCAAAACAGGAGAGTTCGACAATGTCTCCTATATAAGGCTTCAAAGGGCGTCATCTGAAAACTCTCCTGATAACTGTTATTGTAAGCGAACTCCATCAGTCCGAGGCGTTTATCCCAAGCCCCACCATGGTCCAGAATATAGCATCTAATCATATCCTCCAAGATTGGATTCACTCTCTCCGTCTGACCATTTTTTTGAGGATGATAGGCGGTAGAATACCTAAGGTCAGTACCTAGAGCTCCTTGTAAGTTTTGCTAGAAACGAGATATGAACCGGGAGTCTCGGTCTGACATAATACTTGTAGGTACACCATACATTTTGATAACTTCATCCAAGTAAAGCTCAGCTATCTTCTCCATCGAATAGTCAATCTTGAAAGGCACAAAGTGGGCACACCTGGTTAGTCTGTCCACAATAACTCACACTGCATCATGCCCTCGGGGAGATCTCAGCAAACCGGTTATGAAATCCATGGATAAACTCTCTCATTTCCAACTCGGTATGTCTAAAGGCGTTAACTTACCACCCGGCCTTCTATGATCAGCTTTGACACGCTAGCAGGTATAACATTCAGATACAAATCTTGCGATGTCGTTCTTCATGCCTGACCACCAAACAATCTACTTTAAATCTTTGTATATTTTTGTGGAACCTGGATGGTAAGCAACACTTGAACCATGCACTTCACTGTATATTCTTGCTCGGATGTCCCCAACGGCGGGAATACAATATCTGTCGCGGTACTTTAGGGTACCAACGTCATCAATTGAAAAGTCAGGTAATTCCCCTTTCTTAGTCCTACCGCAGAGGTGCAGCAAATCAGGGTCATTTTTCTGATGTATCCTAGTGAGAGTAATCCACGAAGGCTATTCCACCACTAAGCTACTCGATGAAGCGCTATTCCCTATGGTTATGTCCATGAGCAAAAACTCCTCCATAAGGGATTGCACCGAGAGGTTAAAGATATGTGCTGGTTTCCGGCTTAAGGCATCCACTACTACATTAGCCTTGTCGGGATGATAAAGGATATCAACTTCGTAGTCCACAACATATTCTAACCATCTATGCTCACGTAAATTAAACTCCTTTTGAGTGAATACATATTTCAAACTTTTGTGGTCTGTGTAAATTTTGCATGACACTCCATATAGAAGATGTCTCCACAACTTCAAGGCATAAATGACGGCAGCAAATTCCAAGTCATGCGTAGGATAATTCTTTTCATGGACCTTCATTTGTCTCGACCCATACGCAATCACCTTACCATCCTGCATCAACACGCAACTGAGTCCAACTCATGAGGCATCCACATAAACAGCATACTCTACTCCTTCCATCGGCAATGCCAAAACTGGAATAGAACACAATATTATCTTGAGCTCTTGAAAAGCTTCCTCACAGGCATCACTCCAAACAAAAGCTGCGCTCTTTTGCGTAAGCCTGGTCAACGGCGCAGAAAGCACGGTGAATCCTTTCACAAATCTTCTGTAGTAACCTGCCAACCCTAAGAAACTCCTTATCTCCTTAGGCGATGTAGGTCTCTTCCTGTAACACCCCATATCCGTCGCATATCATATAGCAGTAGGTCCGACCGGGGCCCGACGCATATACCACAGACAGACCGGGCGGTTACTCAATGGAAACCATCCAACTAATAACCAACGTCCTACACAGAGTCATTCTAGTGGAAGCAATTATTAAAGGTTGCAAATTAAAGAACTCAGCCACAAGCATGAATGTCCACTACAAAACCAAATATGAATGAAGTACAATACATAAGTACAATGGCCTTAAGGCCTTACATTTGTTTACTCAAATAAAATGTGTCTTCCACACCACGGCACGCAGGCCGGTCACACATGAATAAACAAGTAAACACTAAAAATTTGGCCTTCGAGGGCCGGCTCAGCATCATGGGCTTTTTCCCGCTATTTATTGCTTGGTCCTGCAGCACCTGCAAGCAACAATTCACCGCAACGTTGGCAAACAAAGACAATGGTCAGCTATGCTAACCAAATTATAATGATCCCGCCCCCAAACTCGGGGCGGCGATGCTCCTTCCCTGCACTTTATTAGCATAATCAAGCGTTATAGAGTAATAACACTACATCACAGGCATAGGCACGCACGACCACACACCCTGTGCTCTCAGGGCACATTCTCGGTGAACCCGGTCAAAACCGCGGTCTCACCACCGCCACTTGGATGGCACAACTCGTGAGCATTTGAGTCTTTCAGGCAGAAGTCACGTCACTTGAAAACATCGACAGCCTAAGACTCGACCTCTATGACCTCGGTAGGCCTCTAACACCGAACTGCATAGAGCAGGAACGGTTCCACTCAACCCATTGCTCACTTGCCATGACAATTAAAATCATCGGCACGGGTTAAGCTTCCCCGAAGCCCGTGAATCGAACACGCAATATTACATAACCCAGTTATGTACAAGTTGACTCCCAGGCCACCAAGACGGCAGAATCACACATATGCCCAGTTTTTCGGGTGCACCTCGAGGTTAGTCCCCAAGGCTCCCTGCTGCAATCTACCGCGTAGAAAAACCCGAAAAACAACTAATTGCACGGAGTCTTCTCTGGCCATTTATGCAATGCAACATCACCGATCCAAACCAACTTGTCCGGTTAGGCTTCACACATCATGCCTATGTCTGTTCTCGCTTACAGACTCTACATGTACACAATGGGGACTATTCATGTCTACCCAAAGGAACGCCTCAACTCACTGCAAACTCGCGAGAGCGGGCTTCCTATGCAAAGGAAAAGAGGACTTCACATGTCCTAGGATGAGAATCGTTACCCTAGCATTTTTCCTTGGCACCATGGAAATGTATGCGGATGAAAAGCACCGCAATCTCCTTGCCTCCGTAGATCCGAAGTCGGCTCGCGATTTGGAGCCCCGAAGCTCCGCCGGTGATCGGATCTAGCCTCCTTCTTCCTCCTTGCTCTCCCCTCTCTCTAGATCTTTAGAAAGAGAATGGTAGGTTGAAATGAAGGATTTCCAACCCTATTCCCGGGTATATCTCACAAGGAACAACCCTCAGCCATCGGATCCCAAAATGATGAAACGAACGGCCAAGATTTGGAGCTGAAATGCAAAATCTGGGCCGAACACGGCCTGCGACACGCCCGTGTCCATGGCCGTATTCCCCATCTGTTGTCGAAACCGACGCGTCCCGAAAGAACACGGGCAACCAACACGCCCGTGTTTGACCTGACACGCCCGTGTCATCCAGTACACGGCCATGTTCCCGCCGTGTTCCTCCATCAACACAGGACCAACACCATCCCGAGACACGCACGGGTCTTGGACACGCCCGTGTCCTATTTGACACACCCGTGTTACCACAGAACACGCCTGGGATTCCAGGCCGTGTTTCACCCTTGAATAAAATCGGCCAACCACCCGAGAAGGACACGGCCTGTGACACGCCCGTGTCCCAGGCTGTGTTCGCTTCTCGATGATCGTCGACTTCAAGATTCGTCGACCACATGGCTAGATCATCGACCCAAGCACGACATGCCCTGGGACACGCCCGTGTCTCAGGCCATGTGCCCCTGCCAAATTCCAAACTTAGCTCAAAACGCCTCCCATCGCTCTTTTGAGTTTTGGGGCGTTACAACTCTCTCCCTCTTAAAGGAATTTCGTCCACAAAATTACATAAAGGAAAGATAAAACAAAACTTAAACGGTACCTGAGTGAAATAACTCCAGGTACTCCTCAAGCATGGTCTGCTCTCGCTCCCAAGAGAGCTCTTTCCGACCGTAATTGTCCCAACGGACCTTGACCATCCTGATCTCTTTGTTGCGTAGCCGCTTGACTTCCGAGTCCTCAATACGAACGGGCTTGACCTTCGTCGTCAACCCATTATCCACCGACACTTGATCCACCGCGATCACATGCGAAGGCTCTTGAACCGCCTTCCGTAGCACTGATATATGGAATAAATCGTGTAGACCACTTAGCTCCATTAATAGTTTCAACCGATACGCTGCTTCACCAATCCGCTCCAGAACCTCAAATGGTCCAAGGTACCTCGGGCTTAGCTTCTTCAAGCGCTGCACCCGCGAAACACCCTTGAACGGCTTGATCTTCAAGTACATCAAGTCGCCAACAGCAAACTCCACGTTCTTGTGCTTGGCATTATAGTACTTAGCTTAGCGGTCTTGAGCGATTAGCAACCTTTCCCGAATGGTTTGCACCAATGAAGTAGCATCTTCCACCTCTTGTCGCTTGTACAACTTTGACTCGCCCGTTTCCAACCAAGACAATGACGTGCGACATCTTCTACCATAAAGGGCCTCGAAGGGCGTCATTTGTATGCTCGCCTGGTAGATATTGTTATACGCGAACTCCACCAAGTATAGGTGGTCTTCCCACTGTTTCCCAAAGTGCAGGACGCGCATGCGAAGCATGTCTTCCATTGTCCTATTGACCCTCTCGGTCTGCCCATCCGTCTGCGGATGAAAGGCTGTGCTGAAACTCAGCTTTGTTCCCAACATCTGTTGCACCAGCCTCCAATCATTGGACGTGAACCGCCCATCTCGGTCACTCACGATGTTGCGGGGCACACCATGAAGCCGCACAATATTGTCCACATACAGCTCTGCCAATTTCTCAACAGGATCATCCTTCCAATGCGCAATGAAGTGCGACACCTTCATTAGACGATCTACGACCACCGAAATGACATCGTTCCCCTTTTGCGACCTTGGCAACCCGTGCACAAAGTTCATAGTAATGTCGTCGAACTTCCACTCCGGAATAGGCAAGGACTTCAAGAATCCTCCCGGCTTTTGGCACTCCGCCTTCACCAAGGTGCATGTCTGATACTTCGCCACGTACAATGCCACATCCTTCCTCAGTCCTGGCCACTAGAACAATTTCTTCACATCACGGTACATCTTCGTGCTCCCCGGGTGAATCGAGTACTTGGTATGATGCGCCTCGTACAATAATTCCACCTGCAAAGTGCCCACATTTGGGACGCACAGACGACCATCTTTCCAAAGCAATCCATCCACAACCTCATATTGGGAATTTGACCCATCCAGAGCCTCAACCATGAGCTGCTTCATGCTGCTATCCGCATCTAAAGCCTGTCGAATCCGATCAGCCAGGTCATACTGAACTTCCGTCCAGTTCAAAAGCGCTTCTGCACTCGATTGCTTGTCTACGCAAGAGATCTCCAATGCCTCCAACTCCCGAACCAACCGCTCGTCATGGACCGACAGCTAATTGGCTTGAACTGGGGCCTGGCGACTCAACGCGTCCGCAACTGTATTGCCTTTGTCAGGCACATAATGGATCTTGAACGTGTAGTCCCCCAGGTACTCCATCCATCTCCTCTGTCGCATGTTTAGATCTTTCTGATCCAACAAGTATTTCAGGCTCTTGTGGTCGGAATAGATATCGACCCTTACCCCATACAAGTAGTGCCTCCACAGCTTTAAGGCAAAAATCACGGCCGCTAACTCCACGTCATGGACCGGATAATTCCTCTCTTGCACTTTCAGCTGTCTCAAGCCATACGTTATCACACTTCCGTGCTGCAGCAGCACACAACCCAAGCCACTGCCTAAAGCATCGCTATAGATTTCAAAGCCTTCGGTCCCACTCGGCGAACTCAGCACAGGCGTCGTGGTCAACCGACACTTCAACTCCTCAAAATCTCGTGCGCACTCCGGCGTCCAAACGAACTTTTGCTCCTTCCTCATCAAAGTAGTGAGGGGTAACGCTATCTGCGAGAAGTTCTCCACGAAGCGCCTGTAATAGCCGGCAAGCCCCAGAAAACTCCGGACTTCCGCTACCGTAGACAGCACAGGCCACTCTCGTATCGCAACAATCTTCGCCGGATCCACTGCAATGCCCTCTCCACTTACTATATGACCAAGGAACGCCACTGAAGACAGCCAAAACTCGCATTTGGAGAACTTGGCGTACAATTGATTCCTCCTCAGCATCTCCAGCACCAAATGCAGATGCTTAAAGTGATCCTCCTCACTTTGTGAATACACCAAAATATCGTCGATGAAGACGATCACAAAATGGTCCAAGTACTCCCTGAAAGTCTTGTTCATCAAATCCATGAACACCGACGGCGCATTAGTCAGCCCAAACGGCATGACCGTAAACTCATAATGCAAGTATCTCGTACTGAACGCTGTCTTAGGGATATCACTCTCCCTTATCCTCAGCTGATAATGACCAGGCTTGAGATCCAACTTTGAGTACACCGTCGACCCGACTAACTAATCAAATAGATCATCACTCCTTGGGATTGGGTACTTGTATTTTTCCGTTAGCTTGTTCAGCACTCGATAATCGATACACAGTCTCAAGCTTCCATCCTTCTTTTTAACAAATAGGACCGGTGCGCTCCAAGGCGAAGAACTTGAACGCACATAACCTTGCTCCAATAACTCTTGCAGTTGCACCTTCAGCTCCGCCATTTCCTTATGAGCTAGCCGAGATGGAGATCATGACACAGGTTTCGAACCTAGCACTAGCTCAATCGTGAAATCAATTTCCCGTTGAGGCGGGGCTCCAGGAAGATCGGCAGGGAACACATCAGGGTACTCATCTACCACTGAAATACTATCCAACGTAGGCTTATGTACAACCCCATATTCGCTGAGTCAGACCAGGAGGCGCAATGGTCACAATTAGGCTAGCCAAAGGAGTTCCCGCCCTAAAGAAGATCTTGCCCAAGTTGGCGGGAACGGTCGCGCCAAATCATCGAACCCAGATCGGCGAGCGCAACCGAATCGTCGAACGGAGATCAACAGGCCAAGATCGTCGAACGCAGCCAACGCGGGAACGCTTGCGCTTGCGCCAAGCTCCAATCTCAAAGGGGCTCTCGCCTATAAGTAGGCGAGAACGCTTGCGCCGACCTCTAGACAGAAGGCTCTTAGTTCAAAGCTCTCGCCGAGTGGGGCCCAGGGTCTTAGGTAAAATGACCAAGTCACCCTCGGGTGAAATTACCCCAGTACCCTCAGGAAAACAACAGGATTCGGCTATTGGCAGATCAACTAGGGGCATTTCAGTAATCTCAGGACAGCAAAGACTATAAATAGACCCATAAGGGCTCTTTGGAGAGTAGGCATTCATTATCCTCCAACTTCTAGTGCTTTCTGAGGAGCTCCTAGCCCAGCTTTTGGCTTTGGAGGGGACGCTCTCAGGGATCTTCCGGGTGTGAGGTGGGACCTACCTGCTGAGGCTTTGGGTCAGTCTTAGGTCCTTTGCAGCCAGCCGAGGGTTGAGGCTTGAGAGAAGTAGGTGTCGGCTGCACCCCTGTTTTTGAACTCCCGTTGAGGTCATTTTTGGCTTCAATAGTTCTGGTGCGGTGAGCGTGGAAAGCAGTCGATACAAGAAAGCCTTGAGTTTTGTCCCATGGCTGGAGGCGAAGGTGAAGGGTCAGGTTCTGGAGGCTCCCCCACCCGGGGAGAGGAAGCGACAAAGAGGATGCTGGATGAATTCACGCGAGAGGTCCTGCAGACGATCAGCTTGGCATTCTCGACCAGAAGTGAGTGGGCCACACCCCAGGTTCCGATAGAGGAGGTCCCGCTCCTAGGAGAGAACGCCCCTGGACAACGCCCGGGGAAGGAGGTCCCGGCGGAGGCTGGCGAGAGAGACGTAGCGGCGCGGGAGCTCTTCCCAGGCCAGAGCCAGCGCCCGGGCAAGGAGGCACTGACAGATTTGGGCGAGAGGGAGGCGGCAGTGCGAGAGCTTTTCCCTGGGCACGGTCTCGCGGATCGGGCCAGCTAGCCGAGGCCGCGGGACATGTCCTCTCGCCAGGCAGGAGGCGAGAGCCCATTCAGCGAGCTCATCATCTCAGCTCCGGTACCGGAGGGGTTCTGGGAACCTGACATGTCCTACTACTCGGGGAAGGATGACCCTGTACAGCACGTGCAGTGGTTTGAAGACGTCGTATCGATAAGGCAGATGACGGATGCTTTCAAGTGCCGACTATTTGCCATCACGTTGAAGGAGAAGGCTCGGGACGGGTTCCACCAGTTGCCAGCAAGATCAATCTACTGTTTTTAGGATCTGCGGAGATGTTTCTTGTTGAGGTTCTCAACCTCGAATAAGCGGAAGAAGGAGGCGGAGTGCCTGTTTGCGGTGAGGCAGAATCTGGATGAGACACTGGGTCACTATGTCGACCGGTTTCAGGAAGAGATCCTCCTAGTCCAGGAGGTCCCAGGGTACGCACTGATGCTAGCCTTCACCCTGGGGCTGAGATCGGGATTCTTTAGCATGGAGTTGAAGAGAGTGCCCCCTCTCCTTTGAGGAGCTCATGGAGAGGGCGGCAAAGGAGATAAACTTCGAGAGAGCAAACCCGGCATTCGCCAGGAAGTTGGCCAGGCTGGCGGAGCACGACGTGAAGGAACCAGCAGCAGGAAGACATAAGGAGCCAAGGGAGCAGAGGGAGCAGAGAGAAGAAAGGGGAAGGGAAGAGCCCCGAAGGCATGGGCAGCAGCAGGGATGGGGGGCCCGGGAACCGAACAACCGATTGGGTTGGAGTCCCCATGAGGGTCGCCCCCAGGGCCAAGGAGGAGGCTACCAGGGGAGAGATAACCTGCGGGAACCGAGGAGGTTCGACCAACCGGCGTGGAGGCAGGAGCCAAGGGGTCGTGTCCCGCCGCCGCAAGAGGCCATGGAAGTGGGCATAGGAAGAGGAGCGGGGAGAGGAGCTTGAGGAGGAGGAAGAAGAGGAAGAGGAGAAGGAAGAAGGGGTGGGGTGGCGTTGCTCTTTTGTGACTTCCACCAAGGAGGAAGGTCACGCAACGGCCACCTGCCCGGAGTTCTTAGAAATGAGGGAAGCAAGAGGAACAGGGAGGCAGGATCCGCCGGTGAGGATCGTAGAGGTGCAGTAGGGGGAGATGGAAGATAGATGTGAAGATTGGGTAGACGTGGGGACCAGGGGAGGAATCGGGGTGATTCATGGAGGAGTGGGGATTGAGGCAACCCGCAAGGGGAGCCTGCAAACCATGTGCCGAAGGGGGGTCGCCTCTACCTCCCAGGCTCCCCCACCGGAAGAGAAAATCACATTCTCGTCAGCAGAGATGCCGGACTACGAAGATCCGTTCTGTGACGCCCTGGTGATCCAGACGGCGGTGTAGAATTATACGGTCTTATGGATACTAGTGGACAATGGGAGCTCGGTGAATGTCATCTTTAAGAAGGCCTTAGATGAGATGAGGGTTGAAGGGAAGAGGATCTTGGCTTCGGATGGACCGCTGTTCGGGTTCTCCGGAGAGAGGAAAAAAGTAGAAGGAGGAGTAGGGCTGCACGTGAAGTTGGGGGCGTGTCACGGAACTGCAGGTTCGTGATTGTGGACTCCCCGAGCAGCTATAATGTCATCTTTGGGTGCCCCCTCATCAGCGCCTTTCGCTGCGTCCCCTCCTCATTCCATCAGTGCCTCAAGTTCAACAATGGAGGGGTGCAGGTCAGGGTAAGAGGGGACCTGAAGGTGGCAAGATAATGTTACGTTACGGCGGTCAACACCATATCATGGATGGCAGAGGCAGAGGAGTTAGAGATGGAGATGGCGGCGCATGAAGAGGTTGTCGGAGAAGAGGAGATTAGCCCAGAGGAGGCGAGAGAGGTAGCAGAAGAGGAAGTCGGAGGAGAGAAGACTGATGAGCAGCAGTGAGGAGATGTGTAGGAGGTCCAGGGAGACGGGGAGCAGGAGAGCCCAGAAGGGGCGATGAAAGTAGAGGAGCAAGGAGCAGGAGGGGCTGAGGGAGAGGCCCAGAGGGGCGTAGAGGTCGAGCAGCAGCAGGAAGGGCCGGAGGAGGCAATGGAGATCGAGGAAGAGGTAGGAAGGGAGGAGCTGGAGCTGGAGGAAGAGGCAAGGGTCGGCTGGGAGCAGTCGCGGCTGGAGTCGGCTGAAGAAGTGGTGGAGATGGAGGTCTTCACCAGCGCAGGGCAGGTGCAAAGGGTGCGGGTCAGCGGAGGCTTGAGTCCCGAGGACCGGGAGCGGGTGCGGGCCTGCATTCAAAGCAACATCGATATCTTCGCTTGGAGCGCTGTAGACATGTCAGGCATCGAGGCGGACGTGGCCTGCCACCGCCTGAACTTGGACCCCCGCACTCGCCCCATACGCCAGAAGATGAGAGTCATCGCCACCAAGCTGGAGGAGCCCATCCGTGAGGAGGTCAGGAAGCTCCTGAAGGCCGGTTTCATCTCAGAGATCCAGTATCCGGGCTGGATCTCGAATGTGGTAATGGTTAAAAAGGGGGTGGTAAATGGAGAATGTGTATTGACTTTTCTTTGTTAAATAAATCATGCCCTAAGGATTGCTACCCCCTGCCTCGGATCGACGCGCTGGTTGATTCAGCCGTCGGTTTTTCTGTCATGAGCTTTTTAGATGCTTTTTCAGGTTATCACCAGATCTGGATGCACCCTCCCGATATCAAGGATGTTTCCTTCATCACGAGGGAGGGATGCTTTAGTTACAAAATGATGCCCTTTGGGTTGAAAAACGCAGGGGCTACTTACCAACGCATGATGGATCGGGTCTTCCGAGATCAGAGGGGGAGAAACTTGGAGGTCTACGTCGAAGACCTAATGATCAAAAGCAAGTGCATGGATTCACACCTGAAAGATTTGGAAGAGACGTTCGCCACCTTGAGTAGGTTTAAGATAAGGCTGAACCCCTTGAAGTGTGTCTTTGGGGCTAGTCGTGGGAAGTTCCTTGGGCATATCTTGACTCCGGCTGGGGTGGAGCCCAACCCGGACAAGGTAAAGGCCATCCTGGAACTGGAGTCACCTCGCGATGCCAAGGAGGTCCAGCACTTGACAGGCAAGCTGGCTGGGCTGAGCAGGTTCCTCTCCATGGCAGGAGACAAGTATTCTTCATTCTTTAAGGTGATGCGAGGAAATCAAAGGTTTGAATGGACCGCCGAGTGCGAAGAGGCCTTCCAAGGACTGAAAAGACAACTTTCTCAGGCTCCTCTGCTTCAGAGTCCAAAAGAAGGGTAGGACCTGACCTTGTACCTTGGAATAGGAGAGGAGGCGGTGAGCTCCATCCCAGTGAGGTAAGAAGGAAAGAAGCAACTGCCCATCTACTACGTCAGCCGGATATTGAAGAAAGCAGAGCTCCGCTACCCCATCCTCGAAAATCTGGCTTACGCTTCGATCATATCTGCAAGAAAACTCACGTCATACTTTCAAGCACATTCGATTAGGGTGGTGACCGACCATCCTCTTCGCAAGATCTTCGAAGGAGTAGAGCACTCGGGGAGACTTGCTAAGTGGTCTATTGAGCTAAGCGAGTTCGACGTCTCCTTTGTTCCAAGAATCTCCATCAAGGCGCAGGCAGTGGCGGACTTACTTGCAGACTATGTTGTCGAGGTCGAGGAGGGAGAGCAGCAGCCACGTGAAGCATGGAAGATGATGGTCGATGGGGCCTCGGTAAAGCATTCCCTCGGGGGAGGAGTGGTGCTGATCAGCCCCCAGGGAGTCGCGATAGAGCAGGCGGTGGCTTACCATTTCCCGGTGACCAACAATCAGGCGGAGTATGAGGCCGTGATCACCGACCTTTGCTTGGCAAAGGAGATGGAGATTCAGGATGTTGAAGCTTTCACGGACTCAAAGGTAGTAGCTTCGCAGATCCGGGGAGAGTTTGAAGCTCGGGAGCCTACCCTCATCAAATACCTCTCCAAGGTAAGGGCGGTCATTGGTGGGTTCCTGTCGTTCTCCATCCAACACGTTCCAAGGGAAGAAAGCATAGCTGCCGATCGATTGGCTAAGTTTGGACCTCGGGGAGGAGGGACCTTGACGGAGCTGTTTCGACCAGCTATCGAGGAAGGAGAGTTGATGGTGGTAGATCGGCGACCCTTGTGGGTGGATCCATTTGTGACCTTCTTAACCATCGGTGAACTTCCTGAGGGGTCCAAGGATGGGAGAAGCTTCAAGCGCAAGACAGCTCACTACCTAATGATAGATGGGGGCCTGCATCATAAGATGTTGTCAGGGCTCCTAGCTAGATATGTGACCGAAGAAGAGATCCCGAGGATCTTAGGGGAGGTGCACTCAGGCGAGTGCGGCAGTCACTCTGGAGGGAGGACGTTGGAGGCAAGGGTGGTCAGGCAGGGGTACTTCTGGCCCACCCTAAGGAAGGATGCCACGGAGTTTGCAAGTAGGTGTCAAAAATGTCAGCTCTGCGCCCCCCTTCAGCTCTTGGCAGCTCAAAGGCTCCGAAGTATCACGGCACCGTGGCCGTTCGCCATCTGGGGAATGGATTTAGTCAGACCTTTTCCTCCGGCTAGTGGGCAGAGGAGGTTCCTCTTGGTCATGGTCGATTATTTCTCAAAGTGGCTAGAGGTAAAAGCCTTAGCCAAGGTCACCTCATAAGTCATAAGAAACTTCATCTGGGGGGAGATCATATGCAGACACGGGTTGCCTCAAGCAATAGTGACAGATAATGACCCCCAGTTTGCCAGTGAAGAATTCATCAGCTTCTGCGCCCAACTGGGGATAGACCTCAGATTCGCCTCTGTCCACCACCCCCGGAGTAACTGCCAGGTGGAAGCAGCGAACAAAATCATTGTGAACCTACTAAAGAAAAAGGTGGAGAACTTAAACGGAAATTGGGTGGAACAGCTCCCCTCGGTCTTGTGGGCCTTGAGAACGACCCCGAACACGGCCACCGGCGAGACTCCCTTCAAGCTTTCCCATGGATGTGAGGCCGTCCTACCAGTGGAATTCGAGGTCCGGTCCCCGCGGGTCACAGCCGCGGGCGAAGGAGATGAGACTTGGAGGTTGGAGAATGAAGAGGGGCAACGCCTCTTGCTAGATATGGTGGAAGAACTGCAGGACGTAGCAGCTATCAGGCAAGAAGAGATCAAGCGGCGGATGGCCAAATATTTTGATAAGCATGTCAGGGTCAAGCAGTTTGCCGAAGGGGATCTGGTACTGAGAAAGGTTGACGCGGCCGGAAGGTCGGCTCCCGTGGGCAAGCTCAACCCGAACTGGGAAGGACCGTATATAGTGAAGTAAGTCCTTAGAACAGGAGGTTACTACCTCCAGGACGTGGAAGGAAGAGCCTTAAGCCACACCTGGAGCAGAGATGACCTGAAACGCCTCTACCCATGAAATGGGGAAGATGTAACTATGTATTCAAGATCAAGCTTGTTATAATATATCAATTGACTTGTTTCTCTTGTCTAGTACTAAATTCTTATGATAGGATGTATTTATGAGTCTTGTAACACCCGGAGCTCGACTCGGCCCTAGGTAGACCCGCTGCGCAGGCTCTCATCTAGCTGGCAGGTCTGAAGGCTCGCCTGTGGGGGATAGGTTTGATTGTGTTGAAATCACCCGTCACCACACATCTTCCCAAAACCCCGAGGTGATGGTAAGGGGGGACGGGGGTACATGAACACAAAGGATCGCCTGCAGCATGCGATGTGGGACTAACCCCAACCACAGGACCGCGGGGATATTCCGCCACACAAGGGGGCCCACCGGGGTCAACACCCAGACCTGGAACGCGATGGGGAAAGCCCAAACATGCGGTCCCATACACATGTCCTGCCGGCTAATATAATCTCAACACACCCCCGCAGCAGGACAACCTGGCTTTGATACCATGTTGAAACCACCTGTCACCACACATCTTCCCAAAACCCCGAGGTGATGGTAAGGGGGGACGGGGGTACATGAACACAAAGGATCGCCTGCTGCAGGCGATGTGGGACTAACCCCAACCACAGGACTGCGAGGATATTCCGCCACACAAGGGGGCCCACCGGGGTCAACACCCAGACCTGGAACGCGATGGGGAAAGCCCAAACATGCGGTCCCACACACACGTGTCCTACTGGCTAATATAATCTCAACAGATTGGTTTGAGAACGTCATTGGCACCCCGAGGTCGGCTCGGCCCCAGGTAGACCCGCTGCGCAGGCTCTCATCTAGCTGGCTAGTCCGAAGGCTCGCCTGTGGGGGATAGGTTTGGTTGGTTTGAGAACGTCATCGGCACCCCGAGCTCGGCTCGGCCCCAGGTAGACCCGCAGCATAGGCTCTCATCTAGCTGGCAGGTCCAAAGGCTCGCCTGTGGGGGATAGGTTTGGTTGGTTTGAGAACGTCATCGGCACCCCAATCTCGGCTCGGCCCCAGGTAGACCCGAGCGGGGATTGTGTACAACCTCATATTCGCTGAGTCAGACCAGGAGGCGCAATGGTCACAATTAGGCTAGCCAAAGGAGTTCCCGCCCTAAAGAAGATCTCGCCCAAGTTGGCGAGAACGCTCGCGCCAAATCGTCAAACCCAGATCGGCGAGCGCAACCGAATCGTCGAACGGAGATCAACAGGCCAAGATCGTCGAACGCAGCCAACGCGGGAACGCTTGCACTTGCGCCAAGCTCCAATCTCAAAGGGGATCTCGCCTATAAGCAGACGAGAATGCTTGCACCGACCTCTAGACAGAAGGCTCTCGATTTAGAGCTCTCGCCGAGTGGGGCCCAGGGCCTTGGGTAAAATGACCAAGTTACCCTCGGGTGAAATTACCCCAGTACCCTCAGGAAAACAGCAGGATTCGGCTATTGGCAGATCAACTAGGGGCATTTAAGTAATCTCAGGACAGCAAAGACTATAAATAGACTCATAAGGGCTCTTTGGAGAGCAGGCATTCATTATCCTCCAACTTCTAGTGCTTTCTGAGGAGCTCCTAGCCCAGCTTTTGGCTTTGGAGGGGAAGCTCTCAGGGATCTTCCGGGTGTGAGGTGGGACCTCCCTGCTGAGGCTTTGGGTCAGTCTTAGGTCCTTTGCAACTAGCCGAGGGTTGAGGCTTGAGAGAAGTATGTGTCGGCTGCACCCCTATTTTTGAACTCCCGTTGAGGTCATTTTTGGCTTCAACAGCTTAGGCTTTGCAACCTCCACTAGCATAAAGAACAGCTATGCTCCAGCACGAACCGCCTTCACCACCTGAAGAGCAGACATCAAAGTCTTGCTCAACCCTTGTTGAGATTATATTAGCCAGCAGGACACGTGTGTGTGGGACCGCATGTTTGGGCTTTCCCCATCGCGTTCCAGGTCTGGGTGCTGACCCCGGTGCCCCCCCCCCCCTGTGTGGCGAAATATCCCCGCGGTCCTGTGGTTGGGGTTAGTCCCACATCGCCTGCAGTAGGCGATCCTTTGTGTTCATGTACCCCCGTCCCCCCTTACCATCACCTCGGGGTTTTGTGAAGATGTGTGGTGACGGGTGGTTTCCACATGGTATCAGAGCCAGGTTGTCCTGCTGCGGGGGTGTGTTGAGATTATATTAGCCAGCAGGACACGTGTGTGTGGGACCGCATGTTTGGGCTTTCCCCATCACGTTCCAGGTCTGGGTGTTGACCCCGGTGGGCCCCCCTTGTGTGGCGGAATATCCCCGCGGTCCTGTGGTTGGGGTTAGTCCCACATCGCCTGCAGTAGGTGATCCTTTGTGTTCATGTACCCTCGTCCCCCCTTACCATCACCTCGGGGTTTTGGGAAGATGTGTGGTGACGGGTGGTTTCCACATGCCCTCAGAAAGGCTATTGTTGCTTTGATCCCGTCCTTCGTAAGCAGTTCGTCTCTGCTAACGTCACCTTCTTCGAGAATACCTCCTACTTCTCGGATGACTCCTCTCCTCTTCTCCCCGCTTCTGATTCTCCTACCGTTCCCTTCGTTCCCTCGTCTCCTACTACGATCTCCACCCCTACACCGTCTCCACCCACTCCCCTTTCTCCACCGCCGTCTCCCTCATCTCCGCCACCGTCTCCCTCATCTCCGCCGCCGTCGCTCTCTACTCCCGGGCCAGCTATCTTTGCCACGGATGCTCCGGATGCCGAGGGACCCGCTGACCTGGATCTTCCTATAGCTCTTCGCAAAGGGGTGCGGACGTGCACCCTACACCCCCTTGCTGCTGTTATTTCATATGATCGTCTTACCCCTTCTCGCAGGGCATTTGCACTGGCTATCTCTGCCACTGCCACACCCCGCTCCTACCAGGAGGCCCTTGCTATTCCCCATTGGAAGCTGGCCATGGATGAGGAAATGGTGACCCTAACTGAGCGGGGTACATGGACTCTTGTTCCTCCTCCCTTCGGTACTGATGTTGTTGGCTGTCGCTGGGTCTTTGTGGTCAAATTTGTCCCAGACGGCACTGTGGATCGGTATAAGGCTCGCCTTGTTGCTAAGGGCTTTACTCAGACCTATGGGGTTGATTACTTTGACACCTTCTCCCCCGTGGCTCATCTCAGCACTATCCGGGTCCTTCTCTCTGTGGCGGTAAATAGAGATTGGCCGATTTCTCAGCTGGATGTCAAGAATGCCTTCCTTTATGGTGATCTTCACGAGGCCGTTTACATGGAGCAACCTCCTAGGTATGTTGCTCAGGGGGAGACACGAGTATGCCGGCTGAAGAAGGCAATTTATGGCCTCAAGCAGAGCCCTCTAGCTTGGTTTGACAAGTTCAGCAGCATCGTGGCGGCCGTTGGTTTTGCGCGAAGCTCTGTCGATCACTCTCTATTTGTTCGCAAAACTCCTTCGGGGCTGGTTGTTTTTGTTGTGTACGTCGATGATATTCTTCTCACTGGCGATGACTAGGAAGGGGTAGCCCTGACAAAGCGACATCTTCGTCAACATCTGATCACGAAAGATATGGGATCTTCAAAGTACTTTCTGGGGATCGAAATCTCTCGGAAACCCGACTCCTTAGTTCTCTCTCAGCGTAAGTATGCCCTTGATCTTTTAAAAGAGGCAGGATTGACTGGAGCAAAACCTGCCCGATGCCCCATGGCAAATGGAGAAGACAAAACCTGGACAGATGATTCGCCTCCTCTTTCAGATAGTTCACGGTCCAGGCGTCTGGTTGGTAAGCTCGTATATCTCACAGTGACCAGGCCCGACATTTCCTATGCTGTGGGCAAGGTGAGTCAATTCATGCAAGCACCTAGGGAGTGCCATCTACAGTCCGCCTTGCGGATCTTGGAGTATGTCAAAGCAGCGCCTGGGAAAGGATTACTTTTTCAGAAGAATGGTCATCTGAGGATTGAAGCATACTCAGATGCAAGTTATGTTGATGATAAAGGGGATCGCAAGTCAACCTCAGGTTTTTGCACCTTTGTTGGGGGAAATCTGGTGAGCTGGAAGAGCAAGAAGCAGTCTGTTATCTCCAGGTCCAGTGCAGAAGCTGAGTATCGCAGTATGGCGTCGACCACTTGTGAGTTAAAATGGCTGCGGGCTCTCATGCTAGATTTAGGAGAGGTCTACAACCATCCTCTACCTATGTTCTGTGATAACAAGGCCGCCATATACATCTCCAAAAATCCGGTCTTCCATGAAAGAACAAAGCACATTGAGGTTGACTGTCATTTCATTCGTGAAGAGATCTTAAAGGAATAAATTTGCACTCCCTTTGTCACTTCTAATAAAGAGCTGGCTGACATCTTCACCAAGCCAGTTTCCGCCTCGTTTCTTCATATTTGTGACAAGCTGGGCATGATCGATATATATGCTCCAACTTGAGGGGGAGTGTTGAAGTTGGTGACCGGGCGGTCTGGCGATCTGTCTTGGCGGGTTGAAGACCGAGCGGTCTGGCAGTTTGTCTCAGCCGGCTTGGAGACCGGACGGTCTAGCGGTCTACCCTGGCAATCTCTCTTTCTCTCTAGTGGTAGCCGTGCGGTTATCCCTTCTGTCTAACCGCGCGGCTTGTGCGGTTTGTTTTGTATAGTCCGCTTAGTCCTGTAAATTTTTATTCCCACATCTCTTATTTGTATTCTCTCATCTCTCCTCCATTCTATATAAGGGAGGGCATACCTTTGTAATAGATATCTTTTTGGATAATAAAACTTTCAATTATTCAAAACTCCGGCTTGTTTTTTGGTCATTTGTTCGCTACTTTAACATGGTATTAGAGGACTCGATTTTCTCCTCCTGATTCTGTGCGCCCTCTCTGACCTCACGACCTGTCCGCGCGGCTTGCTTCTTCTTCTCACGGCCTGTCCCCGTGGCTTGTTTCTTCTGCCTGCTTGCGCCCTGTTCGCGCGGCTTCTTCTCTCCTTATCGTTGCCCTTTGTGTGCGCGACCTCTTTGTTTCTTCTTCTTCTTGCTGCGACATGTTTGCCTCCCAGCGGACTTTTCTCTGTTCGCGTGGTGTCTCTTTCTTCTGTTCGCGCGGGCTGATTTCTAGCCGCTCGACTTCTTTCCCTCTGCTTGCTTCTGCAGCTTGGTCGTAGTTTTTCTGGCCGCTGGTATCTATCATCGTGACCGCTGCAGATCTCTTTCTCTCTAACCGCTACGTTTTCTCTCTGTTCGCGCGAGTTCTTCCTTGTTTTGGCGGCCTCTCTGCCTTTCTTACTTTAGCCGCTCCTGCCTGTTAGTCGCCGCGACCTCCTGTTAAGTCGCACGGCTTGTGCTTCCCTCTTCTCCTCATGGCTTTCATCTCCTCCTCCAAGTCGTTCGCCTCGGTGGTCACGTCTTCTGGTAGTGCCCACGTTGTTACTCAAGGAAAATGGCTGATCAACACCGGTGCTACAAATCATATGACCGGAACTCTCCAGTGTTTTTCTCTCCTAGAAACACATGATTGGTTGCCCCCGGTTATTCTCGCTGACGGCTCTTCATCATCAGTCCATGGGACGGGGATAGTTCATGTCACTCCGTCTCTTCACTTGGCGGATACTCTATACGTGCCCAAGTTCCCGTGCAACTTATTATCTGTTACCTCTTTATGCAAGCAATTACAGTGTTCCGTCATATTTACTTCTACTTCTTGCTCTTTTCAAGATCCGGACTCCCAACGGACGATTGCTACTGGGACTGAGAGTGGCGGCTTATATTTCCTGGACAACATTTCTGCTTTCTCCACCTTCTCCTCCACATCCACTGATATTCTCCAATGGCATCTCCGCCTTGGTCATGCTCCTCCATGTCTTATTCATCAACTTCCGCCCGCAGACTTCTCCACTTTGTGTTCATGTACCCCGCCACCCTTCATCTCAATACCTGGGTTTTGAGATGAACTAATGGGTTGGCAGGTTCCACATGGTATCAGAGCCAGGTTGTCCTGCTGCGGGGGTATGTTGAGATTATATTAGCCAGCAGGATACATGTGTGTGGGACCGTATGTTTGGGCTTTCCCCATTGCGTTCCAGGTCTGGGTGTTGACCCCAGTGGGCCCCCCTTGTGTGGCAGAATATCCCCGCGGTCCTGCGGTTGGGGTTAGTCCCACATCGCATGCAGTAGGCGATCCTTTGTGTTCATGTACCCCCATCCCACCTTACCATCACCTCGGGGTTTTGGGAAGATGTGTGGTGACGGGTGGTTTCCACAACCCTTTAAAGCCCGTAAAAGTCGTCTCACGACCTGTTCCCAACTTGACTTCCTTGCGACCGCAATCAATATAAGCTTGCTGCTCCGAGAGCCAGTCCATGCCAAATATTACGTCGAACTCTACCAGCGGCAGTAACGACGCTAGCAAATGGAGCTCCTGACTCCCAATACGAATCTTAACGCCACAGATTCTTTTTGCGTGCATCGAAAACCCATTGGGCAATAACACATCCAGTTTGTCCTTCGTCATCGAAGAAAGTACTCTGATGTATGATATGAATCCTTCGGACAAAAAGGAGTGTGAAGCTCCCGTATTAAAGAGTGCTCTCGTCGGATTATCACAAATCAAAACAAACCCTAAACAAGCAGTGGTAAGGTAACACGTGCATAACAAGTATTTAAAAATTGACTTCCTATAAATTTAAACCATACTTGTCACCACATCTGCTTGCTTAATGGCCTCCTATTGGCCAAGATTATAAACTCTTGGTTGAGCCAGAGCATAATGGGATGTGGTTGACTCCACCGTCTTGCCCTTCTCTTCATATGTTACTCCCGGCTTCAACTTAGACTTTGGACGTCCACCCCGACACTCACGGGAATAATGCCCCGATTTCCCACAGTTGTAACATGTGCCCGGGGTCCGACCCATAGTCGCCCCAGAAGCACTAGCAGAGGGGGTTGGACCCGAAGTCCTAGCTTTCTTGTTCCACTTTCGGGACACAAACTTTGAGGAGTTCGGCACTTTGAACTCCGACCTCTTATCACCAGAGCTTTTCTTCGCTTGCACATTCTTCATATCCTTCTCCAAAGACCGGACCGTGTTGACCATGGTCAAGAAGCCCTGCGTCATAGGCCCCGAGAGTAGTAGCATCAAGTCATCTCTCAGACCTTCATAGAAATGGTTGGTCTTACGCTCCCCATCCACGAACGTAGAGCTAGCATACTGACCCAACCGAGTAAACTCGTGGAGATACTCATCCGCGCTACTCTCTCCTTGCACCAATTTTAGAAACTCATTCTCCAAAGCTATCCTCTGCGCCGAAGGGAGGTACCTTGCCAAGAACAGTCTCGAGAACTCCTCCATCGAGACGTCTGTAATTTGCCTACCCCTCAAGTGATGTAGCTCCAAGCCTTCCCACCACAACCTAACATCACCGTCCAAAAGAAACGTAGCTATAGTGGTCATCTGCCACTCCTCCGTTTCAGTAGCTGTCAGGACTCTCTTCACTCGGAAGAGCCAATCTTCAGCTTGAGATGGGGTTCCCAACCCCGAGAACACAGGAGGATTAAAGATCATAACGTGCTTGAGCTGCCTTTCAGTTGCTCTCGTCGGCACCAAAGGCTCCACCACTACCTGCTCTACTCTTCTCGGTTAATCCCTTTGAAGCTGTACCTGCTCCATCACAGGAGCGGGCTGCTGTATTTGCCTTGCAGGCTGCACATTGATCATGGCAAACACTGCTTTGGCAACCAATCGTATGGTTTCAGCCGAGGGAGGTGTTGCAGGAGCATCATTTGGTGCACTACTAGCCTCAGAAACTAGACATTCTGACGGCCCAACACCGCTTCTAGTCACCTATAGTTATACAAAATATCATTAAGCGGCCATACAAAATTGCAAAAATCAATTGTAAGAACATGCAGGTTCCTCAAACACGTGTATTTTCATTCCTAAGTGGACATTCATGGGTTCTTTTGATGTTATAACGATGACGCACACACATGTGCTCACCACCCCTTAAAAAGACTTCGTCCACGAATTCATTTTAAGCCTGACTGAAACCAGTAGTCTGATACCAAATTGTAACACCCCCTATCCATCGCATAACATATAGCAGTAGGTCCGGCCGGGGCCCGACGCCATATACCACAGACAGACCGGGCGGTTACTCAATGGAAACCGTCCAACTAATAACCAACATCCTACACAGAGTCATTCTAGCGGAAGCAATTATTAAAGGTTGCAAATTAAAGAACTCAGCCACAAGCATGAATGTCCACTACAAAACCAAATAGGAATGAAGTACAATACACAAGTACAATGGCCTTAAGGCCTTACATTTGTTTACTCAAATAAAATGTGTCTTCCATACCACGGCACGCGGGCCGGTCACACATGAATAAACAAGTAAACACTCAAAATTTGGCCTTCGATGGCTGGCTCAGCATCATGGGTTTTTGCCCGCTATTTACCGCTTGGTCCTGCAGCACCAGCAAGCAACAACCCACCACAACGGTCGCAAACAAAGGCAACGGTCAGCTATGCTGACCAAATTATAACGATCTCGCCCCCAAACTCGGGGCGGCGATGCTCCTTCCCTGCACTTTATTAGCATAACCAAGCATTATAGAGTAATAGTACTACATCATAGGCGTAGGCACGCACGGCCACACACCCTGTGCTCTCAGGACACATTCTCGGTGAACTCGGTCAAAACCGCAGTCTCACCACCGCCACTTGGACGGCATAACTTATGAGCATTTGAGTCTTTCAGGAAGAAGTCACGTCACTTGAAAACATCGACAGCCTAAAACTCGACCTATATGCCCTCGGTAGGCCTCTAACGCCGAACTACATAGAGCAGGAATGGTTCCACTCAACTCGTTGCTCACATGCCACGACAATTAAAATCTTCGGCATGGGTTAAGCTTCCCTGAAGCCCGTGAATCGAACACATAATATTACATAACCCAGTTATGTACAAGTTGGCTCCCAGGACACCAAGACGGCAGTATCACGCATCTGCCCAGTTTTTCGGGTGCACCTCGAGGTTAGTCCCCAAAGATCCCTGCTGCAATCTACCGCATAGAAAAACCCGAAAAACAACTAATTGCACGGAGTCTTCTCCGGCCATTTATGCAATGCAACATCACCGATCCTGACCAACTTGTCTGGGTAGGCTTCACACATCATGCCTATGTCCGTTCTCGCTTACGGACTCTATAAGTACACAACGGGGACTATTCATGTCTACCCGAAGGAACGCCTCAACTCACCGCAAACTCACAAGAGCGGGCTTCCTATGCAAAGGAAAAGAGGACTTCACTTGTCCTAGGATGAGAATCGTTACCCTAGCATTTTTCCTTGGCGCCATGGAAATGTATACGAATGAAAAGCACTGCAATCTCCTTGCCTCCGTAGATCCGAAGTCGGCTCGCGATTTGGAGCCCCGAAGCTCCGCCGGTGACCGGATCTAGCCTCCTTCTTCTTCCTTGCTCTCCCCTCTCTCTAAATCTTTAGAAAGAGAATGTTAGGTTGAAATGAAGGATTTCCAACCCTATTCCCGGGTATATCTCACCAGGAACAACCCCCAGCCGTCAGATCCCAAAATAATGAAACGAACGGCCAAGATTCGGAGCTGAAATGCAAAATCTGGGACGAACACGGCCGGGGACACGCCCGTGTCCGGGGCCGTGTTCCCCATTCGCCATCGAAACCGACGCATCCCGAAAGAACACGGGAAACCAACATGCCCGTGTTTGACCTGACACGCATGTGTCATCCAGTACACGGTCGTGTTCCCAGCCGTGTTCCTCCATCAACACATGACCAACACCAAACCGAGACACAAACGTTTCTTGGACACGCCCGTGTCCTATTTGACACACCCGTGTCACCACCGAACAAGCCTGGGCTTTCATGCCGTGTTTCACCCTTGAATAAAATCAGACAACCACCCGGGAAGGACACGGCATGTGACTCGCCCGTGTCCCAGGCCGTGTTCGCTGCTCGACGATGGTCGACTCCAAGATTCGTCGACCACACAGCCAGATCGTCGACCCAAGCACGACATGCCCTGGGATACGCCCGTGTCCCAGGTCGTGTGCCCCCTGCCAAATTCCAAACTTGACTCAAAACTCCTCACGTCGCTCTTTTGAGTTTCGGGGCGTTATACTTCCAATCCAAGACCGTGGCTATCTTTGCGGGATCCATTGAGATACCGTCCTTGCTTACAATGTGCCCAAGGAATGACACCTGAGACAACCAGAACTCGCACTTGCTAAGTGATACGGCCAAAATGGATCTACGTAATCACGCAAGTGCACGTGTCGAATCAAGTAATAAAATGATGAGTTGAGTTATCGTTCCTAGAGGAAGTGCAACGTTAGTGCTCGTAATTACTAGCCTTACCCGTTCCGTGAATCCAAGTGGGATACTTTTTCTTAGTGGGTTAATTTTATAATAAAGAAACTTAAACTAACAAAATTAAAACTAACTAACACTTACTTAAGAGACTTTTATCAAATTGGAGAAATAGTCTCGTATGTGATTTCACTTGTTTGTTGTGATGAGTTCTAAGAATAAACCCTCATGAACGCTTAATTACTATCCTGCGATGAGTTGAAAATAGATTTCTTTATCTCTCGATCTCCGAAATCCATTTATCCTAATTTCCCTAGTTATCTCTAACTTAGATGAAATGAGAATAACATACACACACAACTCAAAGTTCGCTAGCGAGAAATGAAATCTCTTTCTTTCCAACACTATCTCATAATCTATATTGCACTTTCGTCACTCCTCTCTCGAATCTCGCGACGAAGTATGATAGTGGAATTTTGGTTAAAGATTTGTACGACTCCTCTCTCGAATCTCGCCGCACAAAATAGAGGATTCAACTCTAAACAACGTAACTCCTCTCTCGAATCTTGTTACGCAATCTAGAAGAAGAACACTTACTCCAAACATTCCATGAAATAAATATAGATCCAAGAAAAATAGTTTTCAACCATTCATAGAGGGAAAGTTAACATCAAAACATAACAACATCACAAGTTACTCTCACATACAAGACTTATGAAATTAGTTCATGCTAGAGGAATGAAACCACACAACAAAGAAAGTCTTACTAAACATGCTTAATGAGTTTTAATGCTGCAGGAATATGCGTGTAGATCTCGCTTAGACCCTTCTTCCTTCTCGCCGGTGCGTCCAAACCCTAGCCGTTCTTCCTCCTCTTCTTCTCCAAGATGATGGCTCTAAGGTCTCCCTCCTCTCTCTAATTTCGTGCCCACTTTAGGAATGAAAATCCCCTGTTAAAAACGAGCAGCCCCTTTCCAATAGATGCCTCCTTCCATATTTAGTTTTGGCGTAAAATTCGAAATTCGAATTTTAAAAACGCCCAGACTTGTTACAACAACTGCAACAGGTTTCTGTAACAACTGCACAGCCAAAATACAATTCCTACACTTACTTTGCCGGTTCGATTTCTACGTCATTTCTAATAAGAAAAACATAAGCAAAATATGTTAATTAAGCGTGAATAAAATGACTATTAATTTATGGACATTTATACTAATTTAAGTCATTTCTTCTCATTTATCACAACGATTATGTAAAACTAGGGGACTAGATAACTTCAATCGAGAAGTTATCACACCTCCACACTTGAACTTTTGCTAGTCCCTAGCAAAGATAATTCAGATCAATGGATTGGATGAAGATATACTATCAAGATGCAAATTCAAATGATCCTTCTTGTAAAATAATTTAATCAAAACTTACTCCAGAAATTCACTTTACTTAACTGATAGGCTTAGAAATCAACAAGAGCTCAAAATTCACAAATTCATTAGTTAGATAGAAGATAATGCTCAAATAAGTATCTTAGTGCGGTGCGAGCTTTTCTTTAAAAGTAATTTACTCCCATGCAATTTTTCTCATTGAACCTCAGCATTTATTGGAAAGGATAAGAATAGGCTAAGCTTCGATTTAGCATACACATGAGTTAGTAGTTCAATTGAAAATAGGATAAACTTGGCTTGGTTAAAATTTTTTGGATAACCTTGATAATGAAATGACATTCCCTAGTTAATAGCCTTAGTAATTCACCGTATTATGGGGTCTAACAACATATATTTTTTAACATATTTTATTCATAGTAGGGATCATTCCAAGTATAAGTGCACATACCCGGGCCACATATCACTATGATGCTCAATCACATTTTTCTCTTTTTTTTTTACTCATAGTTGGGATCATTCCAAGTACGTTTTCACATACCTAGGCCGCATATCACTATGACATAAATTTCTCTATATTTTTTTTATATCATCATAGTTGGGATCATTCCGAGTATGTGGGCATATACTTAGGCTGCATATCACTATAAAGTTCAATCATTTGTTTATACAAATTAAACACCCATAAATGGCTAACTTACTAAGATACAACTAGTCGAAATATAAGGAATTTAGGCATGAAATCATATGTATGAAAAAGTTCAAGCTCAACTATTCTAGTGAAGATCAAAATGGAATAACTACTTAAGCTCATGTCTTGGCTTACATCGTTGACTTAGTTCTTGCTCGCCCCTCCCGTTATTTGTAGAGGTCAATATCAAAAGCTTGTCATGGAAGTAAACAAATATTTTGTGCATAAAGACAAAAATGCTTAAGTGAGCTTTATCACAAAAAATCTTACTAATTTCAAATTCACTAATTGAACTCTTTGGACTGTTCAGCCATACCAATCAATTATCTTTGAATTTATCTAGAGTAGTCTATTGATTAAATGAAACAAGAACTAAGATCATTCAAAACGTGGTTTAACGAATCATCCAAATGGTAGGGGTTGTAATACCCCCACCTCCACACTTAAATGATTTGCTAGTCCCTAGCAAAAGTATCGTTGGACTATGATATTGTAAAATAGTTGTAGTAATAAGTACAAAATCATATAAAGGAGTGGAAATGAATCGTAAAGAACTTCCCTGAAGTAGGAGTGCCCGCAAAGATACTTTGTCGAAATGTTCCAAGTAGGACTTTCGTGCATAGAGTTCCACTTTCTGTGTCCTAATGCTCTGTACGCTTACATGTGTACCAAACCTGGAGACAATTCATTCTACACAATTTCCCAAAGTAATAAGCTAAAATTGCAAGGGTAATATGATGGTATGTTCATATATGAGAATAATAAACATTATAATGAAACAAAAAAATGTGATTAAAACACCGACAAGGAGGCACATATTGCATATCATCAGACTTCTCTATTTTGACTAGCATATCAACATAAATTAGGCCAACTACTAAGCAGAATCATGTATCAACGCAGCATAATCAATTACTAATGGAAACTACATCATTATTTATCAAAACGTGGGCCTGGCAATCAAAATGTGAATTCCGCTTAGTAATGATTGACAACCATGAAGCAGTAAAGCTCAAAGAAACACATTGACAACCATGCATTATTTATCCAGAAGGAATAACAGTTAGCGTCCTCCGTGCCCAATCCTAATCAGTAATAATGCATTAAAATAGTGCAGATCATGTGCATGATAACGTATCAAGTCAAATAGGAGTTACAATTAGCACATAAGCATATTATGAAAATGCAAATTGTAATGTACCAAAATGGAACGTTCATAGCGTCACGCCACAAAATATAAATCCCCCAGACTATAGTCTATACTCATAAACATCCAGGAATGGTGAAGAACAAAATAGGGATGATATATCCGTTAACAATCATATAGTCAAAACTATGCAAGACAAAAGGTAATCTGGGGAGATCCTACTCCTCATCGTCCTCGGCATCCTCATCGTCAGCTTCGTCTTCATCAGCCTCTTCCTCGTCATCATCGTCCTCGTCATCATCGTCCTCGTCATCTTCGTCCGCGGTTGCTTTCGCCGCTGGATCAACTCTAGTCTTGTCACAAGTCAAGAGGAAGCCTTTATCGTCGAACTGCCCCATCATCCTAAAATTCGGCTCAGACACCGGAATCTTCCTTTTCTTCATGATTTTACGGATGTTGGTACGAATATCTTCAAATTGCTCCCTTGCAAACAAATGGTGACATCTCTGATAGGCTTTGATGTACTCAATATGCTCCATCAACAGGTCGGGATCAGTGCCATGGTCGACCACTGGAATATCAATTCGCATTGGTTTCACTATTGGTGCCTGTGAAGTCTGAGCTGCATCCCCTTTCTTCTAACTACGACCCCTTTCTTGTGTTTCCGCATCAACCTTGATGTTGACTTCGACAACTGTTTCAGTAATATGTCGCTTCGCAGGTGTAACCATGTCCTCCACATCCCTTTCCACACCAGCTTGCAGACATAGCTCAGTTATGAGGGTAGGAAACCATAGCTGCTTAGGGTTCTCCTCTCTAATTTTCTGCCGAAGTTGCAATGAAATAATCTTTCTCAAATCAAAGTATAGGCCCTTAATAATACCGTAGATCAACGCCACCTTATCCAATGTGATAGTGTTCGGGTGCCGAGTGGGCATGATACTAGCATTAATAAACAGCAGCCACACTTTAGCTTCCCTAGTTAGACAAGACGTCTTCAGTACTCTATGTGTCTTACTAGCCCACTCTGGTGTCGGTGTGCAACACACTATATCCGTCATTTCCTGAAGAGATACCTTATTAAGAATTTCAGCATAGTCGTCATACCCATGATCCTCCAAACTGAACAGGTCACTAATCATTTCTGCAGAAAACTCAACCGTCTTCCCTCTAACAGTCACTACTTGTCCCTCTATGCTTTTAGCATTTGCATAAAATTCGTAGACCATGGGGAGTATAGCCTCAGTCCTCGGATGGCAGACGAACTCCCACTGGAGTGCCTTGATCTGCTCAGCATAGGTTAGACTCCAAGCCCTCTTTTCCATTTTAAATCCTCTTTCAAAGATGAAAGGGAGCGTTTTCAATGAGTGAAACCAATACTCCGCGGCCTCACTTGAAAACTTCACTGCTTTCTCTCCAACAACTTCCTTCCCCTTTTTCTTATTAGACCTTCGTTTAGAAGACATAGTCCTAGCTAACACAGCACACAACATGGGAGAATATATAAATTTTCTACTAACTACTCTTATCCATGAGTTGCAAGGTTAGGATTTATACCTCAAATCTTTTCAGGGAATGTGATTAGAAGCCCTTGCACTGCTCTCGTTGAACTCAGATGGAGGTAATGTGCTCACCGTCCGCCTCACACGGACAGAACTCCGATTACGTGCTGTATTGGCTTCCAAAATCCCTTGGCACGTCAAAGCCGTTCGCCGGTTGCCTCCCACTTTGACAGTGACCTATCCAGAAAACTGAGGAACTAAGGTGTGGATCGGATTCTACAACGCGTTGGGGATTAAATGATTTACCTTCAACAACTTCTAAGACTTGCTCAGTACTCACCCCGTGGTGGTTCTCTCGTGATCGCAACAGCCCAGAGAAAGGTGCCTCCTGGTTCGAAATCTACGATCCAGGGGTTGGCCGCCGCCGCCCGGGTGGAAATCGCCGCCAGGCGGAGCTTCCGCCGCTTGCTCCTCGCCGATGTCGCACCCTCTCCCGCTCGTGCCCTAGAACTCGGCGGGGGTGAGGAATCATCCCGTTTTATGTTTATTAAGTGCGGTAATTAATGGATTAGGGAAATTAGATTAAACATTAAACCTGTTTTTTTTTAAATAATTACGTTTATATTTCAAAACATAGATTAAATTAACTTAATTTAACCCCAACCGCCGGTGTGGCGATTCACGCGCGCCGGTTCAGTTGAACCGGCGGCTGGAGGACTTTCGCGGCATCCATGAAGAAGCAGTCAGAAAAATAAAATCTGTTACGCATGTTTTTGTAGCGTTGTAACAACTGCCTTCTGTTTTACAAAATCTATTTTACTCTAAATTCCTACAGATTTTTGTCCAATTTTTTCTCTCCTCCAGCATTTTCACTCCTAAAAATTAGTGAGCAAAGGCAACTAAGTTCATATGGTCTTGCTTCCTTCAACACATCTTCTTTTTTTTTTTTACTTAATGAAAACAAACGAATATATATAATTATCATTATTATTATTTATATATATATATTATACGATACGATGGGTTGCCTCCCACCAAGCGCCTCCTTTAAAACGTCTCGGCCGGACGTATCTCTTCGTCACTCGTCATTGCAATTTCACGATCGTCGACTCCCGACGATCAATATCTATATGATATTCCTTTAGTCTTTGGCCATTTACCTTGAATTCGGAGCCATCCTTCTCGTTGCAAATCGTGACTACCCCATACGGGTGCACCTGCGTCACTATAAATGGTCCCGACCATCTCGATTTTAGTTTTCCCGGGAATAATTTAAGTTTTGAGTTAAATAACAATACCAATTGCCCGGTCTTGAACTCTTTCACCGTTAATCTTGCGTCGTGCCATTTTTTTGTTCGCTCTTTATAAAGTTTGGCGCTCTCGTATGCGTTGGACCGAATTTCTTCCAATTCATTAATTTGCAATAGCCTTTTATTGCCCGCCTCTTGGAAGTCAAAGTTTAATTTCTTAATTGCCCAATACGCCTTATGTTCCAACTCTACCGGTAGATGACACGCTTTCCCATAGATCATTTTATATGGTGTTAATCCGATCGGAGTTTTAAAAGCCGTTCTATAGGCCCATAATGCATCACCTAGCTTTTGTGACCAATCCTTGCGCGTTGCATTCACCGTTTTCTCTAAGATGGTCTTGATCTCACGATTTGACACCTCGGCTAAGCCATTGGTCTGCGGATGGTAGGCAAGAGCTACTTTATGTGTTACACCATATTTTTTTAGTAAAGTTTTAAATTGTGAATTACAAAAGTGCGCCCCTCCATCACTAATTATTGCCCTCGGTGTACCAAATCTAGTGAAGATGTTAGACCTTAGAAATTTTAGCACCACCTTGGCATCATTCCTTTGGGTAGCTATCGCCTCTATCCACTTCGACGCATAGTCTACTGCTAGCAAAATATATAAATTTCCATCGGAGTTGACAAAGGGGCCCATAAAATCAATCCCCCATACATCAAAGACTTCTACTTCAAGGATTCCATTCATGGGCATGTTTGCTCCCCGCTGAAGATTTCCAACCCGTTGACAACGGTCACACTGTCCTACAAAGTGATGAGAGTCCTTGAATAAGGTGGGCCAATAGAATCCTGACTCTAAAACCTTCCTTGTTGTCCGGTCTCCCTTATGGTGTCCTCCATAGGGTGAGGCATGACACTTTCCTAGAATACTATGAACTTCCATCTCGGGCACACACCTACGAATAATTTGATCAGCACAAATTTTAAATAGATACAGATCATCCCATAGGTAAAACTTCACCTGATGAAGGAATCACTTCCTTTGTTGGTAGCTAAAATCCGGTGGAAAAACCTTGCTAACTATATAGTTAACGAAATCAGCATACCATGGGATACTCCCTTCTGTGACTGCAAGTAAACTCTCATCTGGGAAACTTTCCTTAATCTCAACGTGTACGTCTTTCTCACACCCATTCTCTAATCTCGATAAGTGGTCGGCAATCGGGTTTTCTGCCCCCTTACGATCCTTGATCTCAAAATCAAACTCTTGGAGGAGTAGAACCCATCTAATAAGCCTAGGTTTAGCCTCCTTTTTCTCCACTAGATATCGGATTGCCGCGTGGTCCGTGTAAACTATGACTATAGAACTAATCAGATAAGCGCGGAATTTGTCGAACGCAAAAACCACCGCTAGAAGTTCCTTTTCTGTAGTTGTGTAGTTCACTTGGGCATTAATCAGAGTCTTACTAGCATAATGAATGGTGTGGAAAACCTTGTCGTGTATTTGCCCCAACACGGCTCCCACCGCATAATTGCTCGCATCGCACATGAGAACGAAGGGTAATGAGAAATCAGGTGCCTTGACAATGGGTGCCGAGATTAATTTTTCTTTTAACATTTGAAATGCTTCTAAGCACTCGTTATTGAAAATAAAAGGTGTATCTTTCTTGAGTAAATTGCATAAAGGCTTTGTGATTTTTGAAAAATCTCTAATGAACCGCCTATAGAATCCGGCATGACCGAGGAAACTACGAATGCCCTTGACATTCGTTGGCGGAGAAAGTTTTTCTATTACTTCAATCTTTGCTCGATCCACTTCTAGTCCTTGACTCGATACCTTATGTCCTAATACAATGCCCTCACGTACCATAAAATGGCACTTTTCCCAGTTCAGTACTAAGTTAGTCTCAACACAGCGGGCCAATACCCTCCCCAGACATGCCAAACATGCATCGAACGATTTACCAAAGATGGAAAAATCGTCCATGAATACCTCGATTCCATACTCTGTCGGATCAATGCCTCGAGCGATGAGGTCTGATAGTATTGTCAGTATACAACGCTGAAATGTGGCGGGAGCGTTGCATAATCCAAATGGTAGTCTCCTAAATGCAAATGTACCAAAGGGGCATGTAAATGTTGTCTTCTCTTGATCTTCTGGTGCAACCATAAGCTGGTTGTATCCTGAATATCCGTCCAAGAAGCAAAAATACTGGCCACCTGCCAATCTATCTAAGACTTGGTCAAGGAATGGTAACGGAAAATGATCTTTTCTAGTCACCTTGTTCAATTTTCTATAATCAATACATATCCTCCATCCCGTGACAGCCCTAGTAGGTATAAGTTCATTATTTTCATTCTTAACAAGTGTTATCCCTCCCTTCTTTGGTACGCAATGCACCGGGCTTACCCACTTGCTATCTGAAATAGGATATATAATGCCCGCGTCCAGCCACTTAATGATTTCCTTCATCACCACCTCCTTCATTGGAGGACTAAGCCTTCTTTGATGTTCGATGGATCCCTTCTCCCCATCTTCCAATAGAATTTTGTGCATACAGATGGATGGGCTAATCCCCTTGATGTCGGCAAGAGTCCAACCAATCGCTTCCTTAAACTCCCTTAGTAACTCAATTAATTTTAACTCTTCTTCCATTCTTAATGATGCATTGATTATGACCGAAAGAGTGTTATCTTTCTCTAGAAATACATACTTAAGGTGTTCAGGTAGTGGTTTTAATTCTAACTTAGGTGGTTCAATGATAGAAGGTTTTATCATTCTTTGTTCGCTTGTCCTAGTTATCACTTCAAAACTCTTATATGGTGGCAACCCTTCACATGTATTGAGTATGTGAACAACTTCTTCCATTACTTTTTCTTCTTCACCCTCGTCGTTAACTAAGATGTCTAACAATCTATGATCAAAATCTTCTTCCTCATGTGTCAACCTAGAGGGCACCTCAACCTCTTTAACTACATAGCATTCTTCTCTATCTTCAGGGAATTTCATGGCCTTAAGGATATTGAAGGTTACCTCCTCTTCGTTGACTCTCATTGTTAGCTCTCCCTTTTGTACATCTATAAGGGTGCGTCCTGTGGCTAAAAATGGTCTTCCTAGAATAATAGGAACTTCCTTATCCTCATCCATGTCTAGTACCACAAAATCGGCTGGAAAGATGAATTTATCCACCTTAACCAGTACATCCTCAACAATTCCCTTAGGAAAAGCTAAAGACCTATCGGCCAACTGTAGAGTAAGAGATGTTGGTGTAATCTCTCCCAGGCCTAATTTTGTGTAAATAGATAAGGGCATCAGATTGATGCTAGCTCCTAAGTCACACAATGCTCTCCCTGAAAATGTCGTTCCTATCAAACATGGTATTGTAAAGCTACCTGGATCTTTTAATTTTTGAGGTAGTTTCTTTTGTAATATTGCACTACATTCTTCCGTTAGGGCGACTATCTCCCTCTCAACGAATTTCCTCTTCTTTGATAAGATGTCTTTCATAAACTTGACATAACTAGGCATCTGTTCAAGAGCCTCAGCAAACGGAATATTTATAGTTAATTTCTTAAAGATTTCCATAAACTTTTGAAATTGCTTATCGAGCTTTGTCTTCGCTAATCTAGATGGGAAGGGAGGTGGAGGATAGATGATTTCTTTCTTTTTATTATTTAGTGGTTGGACTTCAACTATCTCCGGTTCCTTAACTCCTACGGGCTCTTCTTCTTGCATCCCCCTAGGTTCATTTCCTTGTTCCTTCCTCTCGTCGTCTCTAGCCTTTTCTAACAACCCATCTCCACTTTGAATTTTCACCCCACTCCATAAAGCGATTGCATTACAATGATTTGGAGGTTCCTCTCTTGTTGGGTTAGGCATGGTATCTGAAGGTAATGATCCAATCGGCCTTTTGCTTAACGTGGTTGCTAATTGCCCCAATGTGGTCTCTAAAGATCTTAGAGATGACTCAATCCCTCCAATCCTAGACTCATTCTTTTGGAACATCCCCACAATAACTTCATCAGTTAACTTCCTAGGATTGTTTTGAAGATTCCCTTGGGTGGGATTCAGATTTTGATGAAATCCCGGAGATTGGTTCACCCTTGATTATTTCTCCAAGAGAAATTAGGGTGATGTCGCCACTCGGGGTGATAATGATTAGCAAATCCCGGTGGAAATTGCCTCTGTTGTCCTCCTATATAATTGGCTTCCTCCGTTAATAGATTTAATTGTTCCACCGTTAGTGGTGCACTAGGCGCAGGATTAGATAATGAATCTAGCCTCTTGTTAATCAAGTTGAATTGTGATGCCATTTCGGCGGCTAAGGATGTGATTTGATCTACATGGTGCACCCCTGCTGGTTTACTGGTTGCTTGTCTTTCATATGCTTGATAATTATTAGACGTTAAATCTTCTAAAATGGTATACGCATCTTCCGGATATTTTTTCATTAGGGAACCTCCCGCGGCTCCATCTACTAGAATCATGGTTGCGGTTTGCAACCCGTTGTAAAATGTGGATACTTGTTGGTGTTGTGCTAACCCATGGTGTGGATATTTTCTTAACAGCTCCTTAAAACGCTCTCATGCGTCATAAAGAGTCTCCCCATGATGTTGCATAAATGTAGTGATATCTCTAATCAGCTTAGCCGTCTTAGAAGGTGGAAAATACTTATTTAAAAATTTATCTTCTAATTGGGCCCATGTGGTGATAGCATCATCGGGTAAAGAGTCCAACCAATCCCTTGCTCGACCTTCTAAGGAAAAAGGAAATGCTCTTAGTTGAATTGCGTCTGCGGACACACCATTTGCCTTAAACATGTCACATATTGTTAAGAAGGTTTTTAAATGAGAGTTTGCATCTTCATGGTTAAAACCCCCAAATCTATTTAGTTGAACTTGTTGCATAATGAAAGGGTCCATCTTGAAATTATTAGCTTCTATAGGTGGTCGGGCAATACTCGTGTGCAAACCTCCCCTAAAAGGTGTGTTGTAATCCCTACATGTCATTCGAGGCAGCACGTGTTGATTATTTGGATTCGCTTGCCCGTTATGGTTCACGTGACCCTCTATGTCATCGATAACTTGTTGTCCGTTATTATCCATCTCAGGATGATCAATGTTTTCCGTTCTATGGTTTCTTCGATTTTGTCTACAGGTGCGCTCTATTTCTAAGTTTAGTGGCAATAATTCCGGGTTTCTATACCTTGACATACACCACAAAGCTTCGAAATAGTGCTAAGACAAGAAAAATAATTAAAAACAAAAATACTTGATCTCCAACTACTAAGGTTTAACTAATATCACGAGAAATAAAACACTAAACCAGTTGCGCTTCCCCGGCAACGGCGCCAAAAACTTGATACGGCCAAAATGGATCTACATAATCACGCAAGTGCACGTGTCGAATCAAGTAATAAAATGATGAGTTGAGTTATCGTTCCTAGAGGAAGTGCAACGTTAGTGCTCGTAATTACTAGCCTTACCCGTTCCGTGAATCCAAGTGGGATACTTTTTCTTAGTGGGTTAATTTTATAATAAAGAAACTTAAACTAACAAAATTAAAACTAATTAACACTTACTTAAGAGACTTTTATCAAATTGGAGAAATAGTCTCGTATGTGATTTCACTTGTTTGTTGTGATGAGTTCTAAGAATAAACTCTCATGAACGCTTAATTACTATCCTGCGATGAGTTGAAAATAGATTTCTTTATCTCTCGATCTCCAAAATCCATTTATCCTAATTTCCCTAGTTATCTCTAACTTAGATGAAATGAGAATAACATACACACACAACTCAAAGTTCGCTAGCGAGAAATGAAATCTCTTTCTTTCCAACACTATCTCATAATCTATATTGCACTTTCGTCACTCCTCTCTCGAATCTCGCGACGAAGTATGATAGTGGAATTTTGGTTAAAGATTTGTACGACTCCTCTCTCGAATCTCGCCGCACAAAATAGAGGATTCAACTCTAAACAACGTAACTTCTCTCTCGAATCTTGTTACGCAATCTAGAAGAAGAACACTTACTCCAAACATTCCATGAAATAAATATAGATCCAAGAAAAATAGTTTTCAACCATTCATAGAGGGAAAGTTAACATCAAAACATAACAACATCACAAGTTACTCTCACATACAAGACTTATGAAATTAGTTCATGCTAGAGGAATGAAACCACACAACAAAGAAAGTCTTACTAAACATGCTTAATGAGTTTTAATGATGCAGGAGTATGCGTGTAGATCTCGCTTAGACCCTTCTTCCTTCTCGCCGGTGCGTCCAAACCCTAGCCGTTCTTCCTCCTCTTCTTCTCCAAGATGATGGCTCTAAGGTCTCCCTCCTCTCTCTAATTTCGTGCCCACTTTAGGAATGAAAATCCCCTGTTAAAAACGAGCAGCCCCTTTCCAATAGATGCCTCCTTCCATATTTAGTTTTGGCGTAAAATTCGAAATTCGAATTTTAAAAACGCCCAGACTTGTTACAACAACTGCAACAGGTTTCTGTAACAACTGCACAGCCAAAATACAATTCCTGCACTTACTTTGCCGGTTCGATTTCTACGTCATTTCTAATAAGAAAAACATAAGCAAAATATGTTAATTAAGCGTGAATAAAATGACTTAATTTATGGACATTTATACTAATTTAAGTCATTTCTTCTCATTTATTACAACGATTATGTAAAACTAGGGGACTAGATAACTTCAATCGAGAAGTTATCACTAAGCTTCACATACAGCATATGCTCCCTCAGATTAGCCAAGACCAAACGTAAGTGCAAGGCATGCTCTTCTGCATTTCTGGAATATACCAGGACATCGTCAATGAATACAACCACAAACTTATCTAGAAAGTCCTTGAACACCCTGTTCATCATGTCCATGAAAGCTGACAGTGTGTTCGTTAATCCAAACGACATTACCAGAAATTCAAAGTGACCATATCGGGAACGAAAAGCAGTTCGTGGAACATCTAACTCACAGATTCTTAACTGATGGTCGCCCGAACAGAGGTCAATCTTCGAGAACATGGAACTACCCCGTAGCTGGTCAAACAAGTCATCGATCCTAGGCAATGGATATCTGTTTTTGATAGTCACCTTATTCAGTTCTCGATAATCTATGCACAGCCTCATCATTCCATCTTTTTTCTTCACAAAAAGGACTAGTGCACCCCAGGGCGAAGAACTGGGTCTAATAAAACGACACTATAATAAATCATCCAGTTGAGTACGCAGCTCCTCTAACTCGCGTGGCGTCATGCGGTACGGTGCTTTTGCAATAGGGCGAGTTTCTGGCTCAAGGTCTATAACGAACTCCACCTCCCTCTCAGGAAGAAGTCCAGGAAGACTAACAGGAAAGACATCCGGAAACTCACGCACCACAGAAACGTCCTCAACCTGAGGCACAACAGGTGTAGCTTCTAGAATAGAAACGGAAACAAGGAAAGAATCGCATCCAGACTCTAGAAATTTACGAGCACATACCACAAATTTGATTGGAGATTCCTGACACGGCAAACCATACACACTCATGGGCTGGCCTTTGTCTCCTTCGAAATCCATGTGTTTGTGCTTGCACTGAATGACAACATCATAGCTAGACAGCCAGTCCATGCCCAAAATCACGTCGAAGTCTTCCAAGTCTAACACCTTCAGATCCGCAAAGTCTAGAAAACCACCTAGGAAGATAGGACATTTTAGGATACCCTGACTTGACATCACCGGCTCTCCTAAATGGAATTTGACGTTCAGGGAAGCGTCTAACTGGTCGAGAACCCAGCGATGTCGGTCTACAAAACTCCTTGCTACAAAGGAGTGAGTAGCACCCGAATCGAACAGAACGCGCGCCCACTTATTCTTCACCTTAAATTCACCTAAACACATTGCACTCGCAACTAAAATGCAGAAACTATAAGTCTACCATAAGAGATTACTAGCTGAGTCGAAGAAAAACCTGAGATCACTTGAGCCGATGATTGGGCTTCCTCCTAGGTCAGCACATTCAACTTTCCTTTTCCCTTGTCAATATGAGGCGGGGCGGCGGTAGAGTCTGCAACGGAACTACATGTAGCACAGGCTGGCTCTGCGGGCAATTAGCCCTCATGTGTCCTTTCTGGCCGTAGAGAAAACAAGCTCCAGCCTTCCTGCGACAACGGGCCGCATCGTACCCACTCTTCTAGTAATAAGTACAGATAGGGCCTCCCTTTGGTGCATCCTGGATCGCGTGTACCTGAGACTGCTTCTGCGCATCCAGTCTCTTAAAGCACTTTTCAAAAGGGTGGCCTGGCTTACCATAGAAGTTGCACGCTTCCCTTCGATCCTTCTTCGTTGTAGGGCCCGATGCCCTTGTACTTCCACCATCATCAGATTTCCTCTTGTCCTTCTTTGCATGCAATCCCCGATTCTTTGCATTATCTATCGCCTCAACCTTCAAGGCGACCTCTACTACTTCTGCAAAGGTCTCAGATTTGTACGCGCTAGCCAACTGCTGGATGTCATACCTCAGACCACCCAGAAAAGCATTTTACTCTGCCTTCTTCGGATGCTACTAGATCTGGGGCAAAACGACTAAGCTTGCTAAACTCAATCTCGTTCTCACTAACAATGAGTTGCCTCTACTTCAGGTGTAAAAAGTTGTTCATCGGACGGTCTTGCTCGACCGATGGCAAAATATTCTTCTGTAACATACTCTTGAGCGCATCCCAGGAGCACCCATCTGTAAGATTCTACTTTTCTCTAATCCACCAACTCTTCGCAAGTCCTTTGAGCTGGTATGCCGAAACCATCACCTTCTGATCGAAGGAAATGCCAAAATAAGAAAACATTTCTTCGATTGCGATGATCCAGTCATCCAACACCATGAAGTCTGCAATACCATCATACGTAGTAGGTCCTACTCACTGGAAGTGAGAAATGAAATTCATCTATGGCAGTACTGCAACTGGGGGTACTAGAGCAGCAGGAGGAGCAGGAACAGTTTGACTCATAGCAGGGTCCTGCGCTCTAGTCTGCTGCCCGGCGACAACAGCCAACAACAATTGTATCTGTGATTCCATGTCCACCATCTGCCTTGTCAGGGCCTCATTACTCTATCGTAGTCCTTCAATCACTGCTTCACTCTGGGCACCAGAAGACTCACCCTCCGACTGGGGAGTCGACCTCGTCACAACACGCTTAGTCGGCATTTCTATAGAACAAACAGGTATCTAGTCAAAAACTTGTCTAAGATATCACAAACTGGGAAGATATTCCCTTAGCAAAACTGTTACGGGGTCATATTCTATAGATACGAATAAACGACTTATCAAGGACCTAGCTTAAGACACCTAAGCTAGTAAACTCGAATATCCTAACCTAGATCAGATCTGAAATAAACAGACTCAAATCAAATCGGGAACGAACAGATAGTTGCTCTTGCTATTACCTTGCTCTAGGAACTCATGAAATTATGTTATGCTTCTAACTTGTGCATATAATATGAATGCGTGAATGTTAAGTTTCATTTCAAATCATGTGTGTACATATGTCATCATGCAGATATTTAACTTGGCATGTGTGCCTATGCGATGATATGTCATGTATGCAGTGCTATGCATTCTAAAAAGGACTTAGTGTAACAGCCCAAATTTCAAAATGAGAAAATTTTGGGTGACACAGCCTGGGACACGGGCGTGTCCCAGGGCGTGTCCTGCTCGGGAGCAGAGACGTCGCGAAGTGGATGAAAATACGTTCGATGAAGTGTTCAGAAGGGACACGCCCCGTGTCACGGGCGTGACCTAGGGCGTGTCCTCCGTTGTGTCGACACCGTTGTGTCGACACCGTTGTGTCGACACCCTTGTGTCGCCACCATTGTGTCGACACCCTTGTGTCGACACCCTTATGTCGACACCCTTGTGTCGACACCACCGTTGTGTCGACACCGTTGTGTCGACACATTTGTGTCGACACCTTTGTGTCGACACCTTTGTGTCGACACCTTTGTGTCGACACCTTTGTGTCGACACTCGAGTCTTTGGTCGACAAAGTGGTCGACAGAGGGAACACGCCCGTGGCACGAGCGTGTACCCTCCGACACGGGCGTGTCGGAGGGCATGTTCCCCTTTGGTCGACGAAATTTGCTCCACGATTGTCGAGTGCAAGCACCTGCCCCGTGACACGGGCGTGTCTGGGCCAACACTGGCGTGTCCCTAGCCGTGACCTGTTTCGGGATAAGTCAGTTTGTGCACCGCTTAAAGGACACTCCTGTGACACGGGCGTTTCGCAGGGCGTGTCGGACCCGAGAAGCGATTTTTAGGCTTTTTCTTGGCCGTCCATTTTCTTCAGCTGGGATCTAACAGCTGAGAGTCCTCCATGCTTCCTTAAAGCCGAAAACTGAGAAAGAATTCTCATTATGTTATTGCCTTCATCTTTCTAAAAGTTTAGAGAGAGAAAGGGAGAGGAAGAAGGAGGAAGAGGAAGAGGGGCTGATCTCTGGTGGAGCTTGAGAGTATCAAGCTGAGATCCGAGGCCATCTTTGCGGAGCAAAAGCTGTTGCGTTTCTTTCTAGCCAGTTAGGAGCTCATGGCACCGAAGCGGTCTTCAAGGGTAACGACTTTTCTTCTTAGCCATGTGAAGGCTTCCTTTTTGGCATATGCGTATGATTCCTCCATCAAAGGGTGGCTGTTTATGGGTGTCTTTTGGGTTGATTCATGGAATCCCCATTCATATAGATCCGCAAATGGAGTACGGAATATGCATGATGTGTGAAGCCCATCTGAACAGGTTGGTCTGGATTGGTGATGTTGCATACAAATCGGAGAAGACTCCATGATAAACGTGTAGTTTAGGAGTCAAGGGGTTAAACCTGTGAACGGAAGTAACAGGAAGTACTGGAGTGGTAGTCCAGGAAAATACCCTTGTGCTGCTTGTGCTATTGGGTTGCACCTACGAAAGAAAATAGCAGGAAGTACTGGATTAGAGATCCAGAAAATACCCTTGGCATTTGTGATAATTGCGAGGTCATACCTATGAAGAGAGTAGCAGGAATTACTGGTGCGCCCAGGAAAGACCCGCTAATGCGTGAGATGAAATGGGTGTAAGAGTAAGTACTGGTGCGTCCAGGAAAGCACCCAGTCTTGAATGCCAAAACAGGATTGGTGAGACCGACCCGCGCCTTTTTGTAGCCGCGAGTACGTTGTAATCGGTGATGGCAAGATGATTTGAGCAACGGGGGGGGGGGGGGGGGTGGAGGATCCGACCTGCGCTATGTCCGTCTGATGTGAGACCTGAAAGTGTGGTCTGTTGGAGCGCATAGCAAGAGTCGTAGGCTTGCGCGCCATGACACATTGGGGGGCTACGGGCCAATCCCGGTGCATTACGACTAGAACTACAGCTGCACGCCATGGAGTGAAATGCTCAATGTTTTACCATTGGGTTGTGACCCTGATACGGTGGTGTGACCTTGATTCGCCGGTACACCAAGAATGTGCCCGGAGTACACGGATCGTCGGGCCGAGTGGCTGACGGTTGTGATGGAATATGTGCGTGGAAGCACATTATATGAGATATATATATATATATATATGCTTGTAAAATGCTATGCCTGCAGGGAAGAATACCACTGCCCCGAAAAAGGGGTAGGGTCGTTATAATTTGGTCAGCTGAACACTGACCGTTGCCTCTGTTTGCCACCGCTGGGTGGACTGTCCCTGTGCAGGTGCTGGAGAGCCAAGCGGGACGCAAAAAGGTTGATGCCCATGCTACTTTTACTTCTACTGCCGCTGCTAGCCCTCAAAGGCTAAACTTATAAATGCCTTGTTTTATTTTTACGTGGTCGGCCTGCGCGCCAATGTTTGAGGTCACGGTTTTGAAAGCCTTGTAAGGCCATAAGGCCAACCGTTTGTATTTGTAAGACATTTTTATAATATATAAGATGTGGAGCTTTTATATGTTGGACATTCAGGTGTGGAGTTCAAGTGTTAGTGTTAGGCTTCCGCTAGAATGCAATGTGTTACGGTGCGCTGCACTACTCTGGTATCATACCGTAACTTCACTGCATGTTTTGTGGTATATGTTGTGGGGCCCCGGCCGGACCTTCTAGTATATACGATGTAAACGGATGGGGTTATTACATTTTTGGTATCCACCGTCTCGGTTTTTCCCTTTCGAAGTCGTGATCGACTTCTTTTCTGGGGTGGCGAGCACGTGTTCGTGCGAACCAAAGTAACACAATTGAACTCCTGAATGTCCATTGTAGGAATGCAAATACATGTGTTTGAGGAACCTGCGCGTTCCTATATTGTTGTGATTCCTTGTGTACGGTCGCTAATGTGTGTGTCTTGTTCACCTATATGTGACGTGAAGTGGAGCTGGGCAGTCGGAGCCCCAGCATTCTGATGAAAGTACGGCACCAGCCGCGGTGTCTACACGACCACCATCTGTGGAAACTGTGCGATTAGTTGCTGAGGCTTTGTTTGCCATGATCCAAATCCAATCGCTTGGGCAGACACAACCGGCTTTGAGGCCAGAACAGGTGGCAGCAAGGCCAGAACCTATTGCGGTCGTGGACCCTCGGGCAGCTGAACGTCAGTTGAAGCGGTTCATGAGCTTCAATCCACCTACGTTTTCGGGAGTGGGAGCTCCTGAGCAAGCTGAGGATTGGCTATCACGCGTCAAGCGGATAATGACGGCGATTGGGTCGGAGGAGAATCAGAAGGTCACCTTAGTAACCTTCTTATTGGAAGGAGAAGCTCGTTTGTGGTGGGACGAGATGGAGTTACACCATTTGGCGGGTAGACCGTTGACACAAGCGTCGATGGAGGAATTCTCTAGACTTTTCCTGGCAAAGCACCTCTCGACGGCACAGCGTATTGCCATGGAGAACGAATTCCAAAGGCTAACGCAAGGTGATGGCAGTGTGGAAGCTTACCTGCATGAGTTTATACGCTTGGGGCGGTATGCGGGTTCGATTTTTGCTAATGAGCAGAGGAAGACAAATAGGTTCTACGAAGGTCTGCGGGACGAGTTGAGGTTCATGCTTTCTAGTTCGGTGAACCAAGACTTCCTGACATTGGTCGACACTGCGTGCGTGCTGAAAAAAGACATGAAGATGGTGCAAGGGAAGCGGGCCTTGGCTGTGACACAGCTGGAGTATAAGGTGCCCCGACCGACGAAGTCTTTTTATAAGAAGAAATGTGGCAAGAGGCCTAAGATGGCGGGACAAGCTCCTTCTTCAGTTGCATCGGGAGCAACATCGGGGGCCACCTCAAGGCCGGATACTCGTACATGCTTTAATTGTGGACGGGTGGGGCATATAGCCTGTGAGTGTCGGCTGCCGCCAAAGAGTGAAAATAAGGCGGGAGCATCATATGCTGAGAAAGACAAGGCAGTGGTGGAATCCTCTACATCTCAGGCGCAGCCCCGGGTCTACAATCTTGGCCTACAGGAGGCCATCAAGCAAAGTGACGTCGTCACAGGTACGAGTTTAGTTTTGAGTATTGTATTGCTTTACTTGGATACTTTGTTTCTTGCTTATGTGTATGCGGCTTGTATGTGTGACATGATGGTCACAGGATTTATGATGATTCGGAACACGCTGGTGCGAGCACTGTTTAATACGGGTGCGTCGCATTCTTTTCTGTCTAAAGAGTTCATAACGCGGCTTGGGATAGCTAGTCGTGTAAAGACAGATAGCGTCAGAGTGGTGTTGCTGAATGGTTGTATGATGCTTGCGGATCAAGCTTGCGATGTGGCAGTGCAAATAGGAAGTCAGGATTTTTGTTTGACCGCATCTGTATTACCGATATCAGAATTCGACGTGATATTTGGTATGGATTGGCTCGCGGAGAAGCATGCCTTGATTGATTGCCAGTCCAAAGAGATTACGTTGGGCCAGAATACCAAGCAGGAAACGTGTTTCGCGGGTATGCGAGGAGTTGGCAGGACGTTGATGTCTGCACTCCAGGTTGTCAAAGTTGTTCGGAAGGGCGCGGATTTATACTTCACGCTAATTCAGGCAGTGGAGCCTAAGGCCAGTGTGTGCGATGTTCCGATCGTATCGGATTTTGCATATGTGTTTCCCAAGGATCTCCCTGGGCTACCACCCCAACGTGAGATTGACTTCACGATTGAGTTGGTGTCAGGTGCGAAACATGTGGCCCGCTCGCCATATCGCGTTGCGCCAAAGGAAATTGCGGAGTTGAAGGTCCAACTACAGGAGTTGTTGGAGCAGGTTATATTTGCCCAAGCATGTCACCTTGGAGCGCCCCTATGCTTTTTGTGAAAAAGAAAGACGGCGGTTTGCGGTTATGTATTAACTACCGTGAACTGAATAAGCTAACAGAGAAAAACAAATATCCGATTCCGCGGATTGATGAGTTGTTCGATCAGCTAGTGGGATCGACCGTCTACTCTAAGTTGGACTTGAAGTCTGGTTATTACCAGTTGAGTATCCGAGAAGGTGATATTCCCAAGACCGCATTTGGAACGCGTTATGGGCATTACGAGTTCACGGTGATGTCGTTTGGGTTGTGCAATGCGCCATCAATGTTTATGGATTTGATGCACCGAACGTTTCGCGAGTACCTGGATTTGTTCGTGATTGTGTTTATTGATGATATCCTGGAGTACTCGAAATCTGAAATGGATCATGAAAACCACTTGCGGTTGGTGTTGAATACCTTGAGGCAGAATCAGCTCTACGCCAAGTTCTCAAAGTGCGAGTTTTGGCTATCGTCGGTGGATTTTCTAGGCTATGTGGTCAGTGGAGCGGGCATCGCAGTGGATCTGGCGAAGATAAAGGCCATACAGGAGTGGCCAATGTTGTCTTCAGTGGCCGAGGTCAGAAGCTTCCTTGGACTGGCGGACTACAATTGAAGATTTGTTGAAAACTTCTCGCGGATTGCTTTGCCGCTAACCACGCTGACGAGAAAAGATCAGAAGTTTGTTTGGACGCCAGAGTGCGCGCGAGCTTTTGAAGAGCTGAATGTTCAGTTGATTACAGCGCCTGTGTTGTCATTGCCATGTGGTACCGATGGATTTGTAATTTATAGTGATGCCTCGGGGAGCTGCTTAAGCTGCGTTCTTCTGCAAAATGGGAAGGTGATTGTTTATGGCTCACGCTAGTTGAAGGTGCACGAGCGAAACTATCATGTCCACGATTTAGAGTTAGCGGCGGTAATCTTTGCACTAAAGTTGTGGCGACATTATCTTTATGGCATGAAGGTGGAGATTTATACAGATCACAAGAGCCTAAAGTACCTATTGGAGCAGAAGGACTTGAATATGCGACAATGAAGGTGGTTGGAGTTCATTGAGGACTACACCATTGAGATTCACTATACTCCCGGAAAGGGCAATGTAGTCACGGATGCCTTGAGTCGGAGAGCTCCGGCAAGAGAAAGCTTGCAGAGGCATGATGAACGTCTCATCCAGGAGTTAGAAGCCTTAGAGATTTCTTGTGTTGACAAGAATTCCACCGCTGATGCATGTTTGAACTGGACGGAGGTGCAGTGTGACCTTGCGGACCGGATTCGACGAGCAACGGGGCTAGATGAAGATCTCCTACGCTATGCTAAAGAGGGGCCAGAGGGCAAGTTCTCCTGTGATGACGGTCTTTTGCGGAAAGAGGGTCGTTTATGCGTCCCGAATTTGGGTAAATTGAGGGAAGAACTGATGTATGAAGCGCATTATATGAAGTAGTCAATCCACCCAGGGAACACAAAGATGTTCAAGGATATGAAAAAGCTATTCTAGTGGTCAGGGCTGAAGAGAGATGTTGCTCATTATGTGGCCAAATGCCAAACCTGTGCTATGGTGAAGGCGGAATGTCAGAAGCCGGCGGTTATTTGAAGTCGTTGCCGATTCCAGAATGGAAGTTCGACGATATTTCCATGGATTTTGTGCATGGGTTGCCGAGATCTCAGCGCGGCAATGATTCGATTTGGGTGATTGTCGATCGGCTAATGAAAGTGACACACTTCCTGCCGAACAGATGGGATGATTCGGTGGAAAGTTTGGCAAAATTGTATGTTGAGCAGATTGTGAGGCTACACGGTGTTCCTCAGAGCATTGTAAGTGATAGAGATGGGTGATTCACATCGAATGATTGGAGGCTATTTCATCACTTGTTGGGCACGAAGTTGACATTCAGTGCGGCCTTTCATCCCCAAACTGATGGCCAAACTGAACAGACCAACAGGACGATGGAGGATATGCTCCGGATGTGCGCCCTAGACTTTGGAAAGAGATGGGAAGATCATCTCTATATGGTGGAGTTTACCTATAATAATAACTACCAAGTGAGCATCGGTATGGCACCGTATGAAGCTCTATATGGCCGGAAGTGTCGTACTCCTTTGGTTTGGGTAGAAGAGGGCGAAGCGAGAGTTTATAATCGTAATGAAGTCGATGAAGCAAACTCTACCATACGGACTATTCGAGAGAGGCTACTCATAGCCCAGGATCGACAAGCGAAATACTACAACGCCAAGCACTGGAACATGGAGTTCGCGGTAGGCGACTGGGTATACTTGAAGATCAAGCCCTTCAAAGGCGTATCCAGGATTCGACGTCTGAAAAAGTTGAGTCCAAGATACCTTGGTCCATTTGAAGTGGTAGAGCGAGTCGGGGAGGCTGCATATCGGCTAGCTCTATCGGCAGACTTGAGTGGCTTACATGATGTGTTTCACATCTCGGTGCTTAGGAAGGCCGTTAAATATCCAGCTCAAGTGATCAAGGATGATCGTGTGCCGGTGGAGTATGGGCTAACGACGATGGTTAGGCCCATTCAGATCGAGGATCGAGCCGAGAAACAGTTGCGGAACAAGACGGTCGGGATGGTCAAAGTCCGGTGGGATAATTGCGGCCGTGAGGAGCTAACATGGGAGCGAGAGCAAACCATGTGAGCTGAATATCCCGAGCTGTTTCTGTAAACTGGTTGTATAATGCAACTTTTGTTGTCAGTTGTAACATAAAATTTTGATGTTATAACATTTTGCTTGTTGTTTTCCTTCCTATGTACGAATTTCGAGGACGAAATTTCTTGTAGGAGGGGAGGATTGTAACAGTCCAAATTTCAAAATGGGAAAATTTTGGGTGACACAGCCTGGGACACGGGCGTTTCCTTCTCGGGTGCAGAGACGTCGCAAAGTGGACGAAAATGTTCGATGAAGTGTTCGGGAGGGACACGGCTCGTGTCACGGGCGTGACCTAGGGCGTGTCCTCCATTGTGTCGACACCGTTGTGTCGACACCGTTGTGTCGACACCGTTGTGTCGACACCATTGTGTCGACACCATTGTGTCGACACCCTTGTGTCGACACCCTTGTGTCGACACCCTTGTGTCGACACCCTTGTGTCGACACCCTTGTGTCGACACCCTTGTGTCGACACCCTTGTGTCGACACCCTTGTGTCGACACCCTTGTGTCGACACCCTTGTGTCGACACCCTTGTGTCGACACCTTGTGTCGACACCACCGTTGTGTCGACACCGTTGTGTCGACACCTTTTTGTCGACACATTTGTGTCGACACTCGAGTCTTTGGTCGACAAAGTGGTTGACAAAGGGAACACGCCCGTAGTACGGGCATGTACCCTCTGACACGGGCGTATCGGAGGGCGTGTTCCACTTTGGTTGACGAAATTTGCTCGACGATTGTCGAGTGCAAGCACCCGCCCCGTGACGCGGGCGTGTCTGGGCCGACACGGGCGTGTCCCTAGCTGTGACCTGTTTCGGGATAAGGCGGTTTGTGCACCGCTTAAATGACACGACCTGTGACACGGGCGTGTCACAGGGCGTGTCGGACCCGAGAAGCGATTTTAGGCTTTTTCTTGGCCGTCCATTTTCTTCAGCTGGGATCTAACAGCTGAGAGTCCTCCCTGCTTCCTTAAAGCCGAAAACTGAGAAAGAATTCTCATTATGTTATTGCCTTCATCTTTCTAAAAGTTTAGAGAGAGAAAGGGAGAGGAAGAAGGAGGAAGAGGAAGAGGGGCTGATCTTTGGTGGAGATTGAGAGTATCAAGTTGAGATCCGAGGCCATCTTTGCGAAGCAAAAGCTGTTGCGTTTCTTTCTAGCCAGTTAGGAGCTCATGGTACCGAAGCGGTCTTCAAGGGTAACGAGTTTTCTTCTTAGCCATGTGAAGGCTTCCTTTTTGGCATATGCATATGATTCCCCCACCAAAGGGTGGTTGTTTATGACAGTATTTTGGGTTGATTCATGAAATCCCCATTCATATAGATCCGAAAATGGAGTACGGAATAGGCAAGATGTGTGAAACCCATCTGTACAGGTTGGTCTGGATTGGTGATGTTGCATACAAACCGGAGAAGACTTCGTGATAAACGTGTAGTTTAGGAGTCGAGGGGTTAAAACTGTGAACGAAAGTAGCAGGAAGTACTGGAGTGGTACTCCAGGAAAATTCCCTTGTGCTGTTTGTGATGCTTATGCTATTGGGTTGCACCTGCGAAAGAAAATAGTAGGAAGTACTGGATTAGAGATCCAGAAAAAACCCTTGGCATTTGTGATAATTGTGGGGTCATACATGTGAAGAGAGCAGCAGGAATTACTGGTGCGCCCAGAAAAGACCCGCTGATGTGTGAGATGAAATGGGTGTAAGAGTAAGTACTGGTGCGCCCAGGAAAGCACACAGGCTTGAATGCCAGAACAGGATTGGTGAGACCGTCCCGCGCCTTTTTATAGCCGCGAGTACGCCGTACTCGGTGATGGCAAGGCGATTTGAGCAACGAGGGTTGGAGGATCCAACCTGCGCTATGTCCGTCTGACGTGAGACCTGAAAGTGCGGTCTATTGGAGAGCATAACAAGAGTCGTAGGCCTGCGTGCCATGACACAATGGGGGGCTACGGGCCAATCCCGGTGCATTACGACTAGAACTCTGGCTGCACGCCATGGAGTGAAATGCTCAATGTTTTACTGTTGGGTTGTGACCCTGATACGGTGGTGTGACCTTGGTTCGCCGGTACACCAAGAATGTGCCCTGAGTGCACGGATCGTCGGGCCAAGTGACTGACGGTTGTGATGGAATGTGTGCGTGAAAGCACATTATATGAGATATATATATATATATATGCTTGTAAAATGCTATGCCTGCAAGGAAGAATACCACTGCCCCGAAAAAGGGGTATGGTCGTTATAATTTGGTCATCTGAACGCTGGCCGTTGCCTCTGTTTGCCACCGTTGGGTGGACTGTCCTTGTGTAGGTGCTGGAGAGCCAAGCGGGACGCAAAAAGGTTGATGCCCATGCTACTTTTGCTGCTGCTGCTGCCGCCGCTAGCCCTCAAAGGCTAAACTTATAAATGTCTTGTTTTATTTGTATGTGGCCGTCCTGCGCGCTAATGTTTGAGGCCATGATTTTGAAAGCCATGTAAGGCCATAAGGCCAACCGTTTGTATTTGTAAGACATTTCGATGATATATAAAATGTGGAGCTTTTATATGTTGTACATTCAGGTGTGGAGTTCAAGTGTTAGTGCTAGGCTTCCGCTAGAATGCAATGTGTTAGGGTGCGCTGCGCTATTCTGGTATCATACCGTAACTTCACCACCTATTTTGTGGTATATGCTGTGGGGCCCCGGCCGGACCTTCTAGTATATACGATGTAAACGGATGAGGTTGTTACACTTAGTGCATTTTATGAGCGGCGTACGCATACAATGTTATGCATCTCATACTACATAATATTGTATGTAACGAAAAAAGTAAAACGTGTTAATCGGCATCCATGTGATGATGGTTATGCATCGCATACTACATAATCGTCACATGTTGTCACCTATGGTGGATCCATATACAAACACATATTATGCATCTCATACTACATAATATGCCATGTATATTTCTTATCATGCTATGAGTGTAGTGTTCATGCTTCCATCAAGATCTACTGATGATATATCGGTTTGTGTATGCAATGTAATGATACGATTAGAGTTTTGCTTAAGGGAAAGTTGTTTGACTGGCTTGCCAAACCAACCAACCATCTTGCAAAACCTGGCTCTGATACCAACTATCACAACCCGCATTTTCTCCGTATTTAAATAATACGTCAGAGTAAGAGAAAATACGCGTCGTGATGTCACGCCGTGTAGGGGACAACTGCAGACGTTCAGGCAACCAAGTCCTCACATTTACTTTATGTAAAAGACTTATGAAATTAGATTTAAAAATACATATAAGTTTTTTGAGTTTACTGACCGTATCCCTCGGTCTGGTGGATCACTAGTCCATAGGTGAGAAAATATATAAGTTTATGCAGTGGAAAATACTTAGTTAGATTCATTTGTTATCCTATATGAGAATGAAAGTCTAGCATAATGTAATGATGATGTGACTTCTACATTTAATATAAATAAAAAAGACTTTTATATTGCTTAAAAGTAGTAATTTTGCAGTTAAAAAGTTATGTCATATCAATATTCCAGAATGCAGTTTTGTATACTTGAAAATAACTATATGCATCCTAACATAAATCCTTCCCAGAGAGCAAGTATAAACAAACATTAAATAACAATAGTAAAAGTAACAAGTAAACTGTCATAAGAAATCTAAGACTATGAGCTTCAATAACTGACACGAACTCATAGAGAAACAATCATGTCTAACAAAATAACTACTTCAACACTTTGAGGTGGAAACAAATGACCGCAACAACTCGCAACACCAGAATCACAACTCTGTCAGCTAAATCTGCTACTGCTCTGTACCTGAGGCATTTAAATGAAGAACACCTCAGAAGCAAGTTACAGGTGATGCAAAAGAGTAAAAGGAAGATCAACAAACCTCGAAGTGAACAAGGGACAACAAATCGACTGCAACAAAAGTCAGTAGTAAAGCAATATAAACAAAACATTAAATCTAGCTGAGCAAGAAAGGCTAAATCACAACAACTGGACAGAACAGAGTGTTAAACATCTGAAGTTCATATATTCATCTTTCTTTATTATTCATGTCATTCATCATTTAAAATGAGACTGATCAGCTCAACAAGAAAGAATATTGTGCTGGAAAAAAAAGGTCTACAACGCGCACAAACCCAGCAAAAAGGCACCATGCCGAGGGAGAAATCCCAACGCGCACAAACCAACGGCTAAGGTAATGTGTCGGGGATGAAGGTCCACAATGCGCACAGACTCAGCCATAAGGCACTATGCCGAGGGAGAAACTCCAACGCGCACAGACCATCAGAGTTTTCTTTAGTTACATATTTATCTACGCAAAGTTTCTTTTATTCAATATAGACTAACGATCAACAAACTAAAAATCAACTCTTAATGAAACCGATACATCTAAAGGACACTTATCATCTAGGACTTACCCGACGAGATTTCAAAGAGGTTAATAAATGACTTGGACTAATAGATGAAGATTGCAAAGGGTCATACAAGGTATGGGACGATCAAAAATAACAGGATGCACAAGATAACGCAACGATCAAAATGACACGACAATTAAAATGATGCGACTACATTTTTACCAAATTTACGGTGCAATTTAGGGATAAAAGTTTTAGGAAATTTAAACGTATCAAATATAAGAAAAAGGGAGTAGAAATTGGAAGAAATGAGTTAAGAGAGCAAGAACACCACTTGCCTCAGTTTCTACTCCAATCGGTCTTCCAATTTACTCCACGTCGTGGATCTAGCCAAAAGAAGGCGCGGGGAAACAGAATCTACAAGGATTTGGCCAAAAGAGAGGTTAGGGCCAAAAACCCTAACGAAAAACTTCCACGAAACGAGTAATACTTACCACGAACGTGAAAATCTCGGCGAGAGCTTTCCAGATCTATACTCGGTTTGTGATTCCGAGCATCGTAGCTCCGACGGTGGCGATCAGAAGCTTTACGACTTAGAACCCTCGCCGTCACACTTGCTCTCTAGTTCGGTCAAGAAGAAGATGAATTTGTTCTATTTATTCTTAAGTATATGAATATATACATATATATAATTATATATATATAATTTTTTTTGTCTAAACATGAAGGAGGCGGATAATTTAAGTGCGGGTGCGCGGAAAATGAAAATAGAGGCTTAAGATGGTCTCGAATAGAAAAGTGATCAACATAAAATTTGTAGATATCGTCGAGACGAATAAATATCATGTTAACCATTTTTTTTATTTGATGCAGTTTTCAACCTAAAAATGGCGCACGAACGTTCACAAAAAGTGCAGGAACGACCTTCAAATGTTTCTCGAGAAAGAAAGCTGTTTCTCGAAAAACATTGCTGTTTCTCGAGAAAGAAAGTTGTTTCTCGAGCAACAATGCTGTTTCTCGAGCAACAATGCTGTTTCTCGAGAAACAAAGCTGTTTCTCGAGAAACAATGCTGTTTCTCGAGAAACACTATTTCTCGAGAAAGAAAGTTGTTTCTCGAGCAACAATGCTGTTTCTCGAGCAACAATGCTGTTTCTCGAGAAACATAGCTGTTTCTCGAGAAATTATGTTTCTCGAGAAACAATGCTGTTTCTGGAGAAACAGCATTGTTTCTCGAGAAATGACCTTTTTTCTCGAGAAATGACCTTTTTTTCTCGAGAAATGACATTATTTCTCGAGAAATCAATATTATTTCTCGAGAAATCAATGTTATTTCCCGAGAAATCAGTTTTGTCTCATACTTCTGGATAAAATGACGATACAGGAGCTAAACGTACCCCGATTCGAATGAAATCCTAATGTAAGCGAATGTCAGCGCTACAAATCTAACGACGAAGATAAAACTAAAATAGACGAGTCGTTCTTGAGATATAAATTTTCAAAGTCTACGACGAACATAAATTCTACAAAACTTTGGAAATTCACCGAGACTCGAATATCGCTCGGATCGCGACGAAACTTGACGAGCATGTAAAAAATTAATTAATTTAATTTCCTAACGTGAAGTTTTCCATTTTCGACAAGGATTCTCGAATTTGGCCTCCCCGACCGAACAGACGCGAAAACGCACTAACGGCGACGCGCATCAACTCCACGTTAATGTAACGCCCCCTTACGTCATTATGACGTCACCGAGAGGATTAAATAATTGTCGGAAAATCTGGGGCGTTATACGTCCCCACTAAATATTGATGCCCTCACTGAATGTCCCCGCCCACACGGGAGGCCCCACGTGCACTTCCACTCGTGTGTGTGTGTGTCCATATCTTTTTAAAATTAATTTACGGGATTCAATGTTTATAATGAAGGAGCCGCTTGCAAAGTTGTAAGAAAAGATTTGCTTATATTTCATCTTTGTGGTGTGAGTCTTACCCAAACCCTCACTGTGTTAGATGCTTCGTGCACTTGGCTGCTCTTTTAGTGTTCATAACTATAATTATATTTATGGTCTGTTCATTCAGAAAACACGGATTTTTAAGAATTGGCTTTCAATCAAAGCTAATACATGCAAAACATTTACATTGAGTTTGATTCCAATATTGTTGTTAGATGCATGATGAGTTTTTAACACATGAATTTGCATTAGTCAATTTTGTTTATTCAGATTGAAGACATTGACATTTAAGATTTGAAAATAAAGAAAATCGTAGAAAAAACACGCCCAGGAGAAAAAACAAATCCATGCGAAAAATGCACACACGGGCGAAAAATGCGCTCCTGTGCAAAAAATGCGCACCTGGGTGAAAAATGCGCGTCTGAGCAAAAAATGTGTGCACAGACAAAAAATACACGCTAGAGCAAAAAATGCACGTCCGACGAAAAAATGTGCACCTGAGTGAAAATTGCTCACCCGAGCGAAAATGCGTTCCATAACGAAAATGTGCCCTTACAAAAATGAGTGCTGATGTGAAAATACGCTAAATAACCTTTAATTCACCGAGATGAGAGATGACCGAGAATGACCTAAAGGATCTCGCCCACCTTGGGTGAGTGCAAAGGAACTCGTCTCTCAAGGGTTAGATCTAGGTCCATGGGAATAGGGGCGAGTTGGGAGAGCTGGCCAGCACTCGCTCTAGGCTCCAAACGAATTGAGTAGGAGGGCGAGTGGCCAACCTAGACCGCACTCGCCTCCATACCTAGACTTCAGGCGAGTGGGGCAATCTAGCCCGCACTCACCCAAGCTCCAGGTGGATAGGTGCGAGTGGGAAATCCAGCTCCACCGGGTACTGCCACCCCCATACGAGCAGGAAATAACATAGTCGGCTCGCCTAGGCGTGTTTTCCCAGGAAGCCTTTTTTGGCTTGCCATTAGCCACTCCAAATAGCGGGATTCCGCTGTTGGCAGACTATTTTGGTCTGCATTTAGTAAAAATGAATGACGGGATTCCGCTATTAGCAGACTGTTTTCAAAAAACTATAAATAGACCCCCAAGGGCACCTTTGGAGAGAGGAGGAGGGGGGACTTCTTATTGGCTTCTTTCTCCTTAGGCTGACTCTGGTTGGCGAGAGCTCTAGCTCCCTGTTCACTGTGCTTTCCGAGTGGACAAGTTGATAGCTTCAGCTCCCTGTTCATCGTGGTTTTCAGTTGGACAGGTCGAGTGCTCTCAAGTGCCCTCTAAGGTGACTGGCTAGACATTGGTTTGGGAGGGAAAACTCTCTTCAATCTTCCAGGAGTGTGGCGGGACCTCTACGTTGCAGATCAGGGTTTGTTTCTAGTGGTCCATCATTGGAGAGTGAGGTTCCTTGTTGAGCCCGACCTAGTGTTCTAGCTTAGGAGAAGTAAGCGCAGGTTGTCACCCCCGGTCGAACTCTTCTTAAACAATGATTTCTAGGTTCAACATACACGTCCTAGCGTAAGCTCCCTCCCATGTGAGTTCGCAATTTCGGAATGCTTTATCTTAAAATTGTCGGCGAGACCTAAACATTCGGCGAAAAATTTTGTAGATTTGCTTTTATATTAATGTCTTTGGATCTAAAAGCAAATTCTATTATAAAACCATTTATGTAATATTGATTTTCATATTCTTAAATCTATTTCTTAAATACCAATTTTATCTAGAGAAACAAGCCCTTAGAATTTGGCAAATGTTATGTGCAAATCCGATTTGGATATATGCAAATCAAAACAATAAATAAAATATAATAAACCCGTAATTCAAAAAAAATCATATGCGGATACGAGCAAACCAGAATTCCGGTGCCCTAGCCGCCCGTTGGTTTTCTCTTCCGTAGCGCCTCCTCCAACATCCGTCGGCAGTGCATCCTCCAAGCTTTCGCCGATAATGACCTAGCAGATTTTTTGTCCGCACGCACTGCCACTTTCAAGCTTCCGTCGGCAGCGCCTCCATCCGCATGCACCGCCTCTTTCAAGCTTCTGTCGGCAACGCCTCCTTCCACACGCACCGCTAGAATCACTCTTTCTCCTTCATTTCTAGAGTAAGCCCTCATTATTTTCCTACTTGTTTTGCCCTTTATCATTTGATTCCACTATGCATTATTACTGTTTCAATCTTTTCTGCAGGAGATTTTCACTGTTGCCATTTTTTCCTGCACATGTGATTTCTGCCCTCACACAGTGGATCAATTCCTGCCCTTCTTTGAGGCATCAACAATGAATGTGTGAATGTTTTTTTGTTAATGTTACGTGCATCTCATATTTCAGTTGTGTGAGGTATTCAGGATTTCGGTTATGTCATTTGTTTTCATTTTCATATTGATTTCAGTTGTGCATCTCATATTGTTTGTAGACTAAATGAGTATGGACGATATCAAATTATTGACTTATGATGAATCGTCTGAACTAATACAAATTGGTGTTGAATCACATTTCGTCACGTCACAATGTTTTGAATTTAAAGAGGAGTTAGTGTCTTGACCTCAAAAAATTGTAAAGGAATTGAGGTTTGTTGTGACAATCCAAAGTGCGGACAACATAATAGTAGATTGAAGCATATAATTATTTTGGGATGTGATAGAGCTGAGTATTATCATGAGAATCAACGAGCTAAATGACGGGTAAGAAAAACATGTGAAAAAGTACCACTAAGAGGTGTGAATGTCCATTTTCACTATCGGCTGTTTATCATGAAATTGAGTGCCAATTGTTGGAAAGATGTTCTATAGATTAAAGTGCCAATTGCTCCAGCAAGAACCTCTATATAATGCCATTTTCTGTTGGGTGGAATATCGTAGCAGATCGTGATGCTTTATAATGAATATGAAAACTGAATCGGTGAATTAATCATTTTGCCATTCAGTACATGTTTAGTAGTATAGTTTGTGTAAATGTTGTGTTATGTACTGCCGATGGTTCAATGCATTGTTAATTTAGGAATCGTGATTTTTCTTGGTTTGCACGTAACAAATTTTTGATTTACACAAAGAATTGATTTGAACATATCCAAAACTTATTTATAGCCCAAAACTGATTTTTTGATCTACACGAAAAATTGATTTGCACATGACATTTGCCTACGATATTTTTTGGGCGTTGTTATTAGCACCGCAATTTTAGCGAGTTGCACCGCACTTTCTCCTAATTTTTCGCGCGTTTTGGAAATACGACTTGTACATGCATTTTTAGGAAAAATGTTCAACACAAAAGTTGTGGATCTCGTCGAGATCTACAACTTTTGTGTTGAACGCTTTTCTTAAAAATGCATGTACAAGATGTTTTTTCCAAATGCGCGAAATCTGAGCGTATTTCCAAAGTACGTGTTGTACATGCATTTCTAAAGTTGTAGATCTCGACGAGATCTACAACTTTCGTGTTGAACATTTTTTATAAAAATACATGTACAAAATGTAATTTTAAAACACAAAAAACTAGAAAAAAAAAGAGATGCGCCTCCCCAAAACTGCTGTCCTAATAACATTGCCGTATTATTTTTTTCTTTCGTAATACCATTAACGTTGAATGCGGGAGTAATCTAGACGATCGTCAAAGGTTCATAATCAGCTAGTGTTACTCGCCCACTTCCAAAAAAAATTCATAATGAGCGCTACCCAATAGGCAATCGGGTGGAAAGGAAGTTCAGAGCCCGCAGCTTTGCTCGTTTCCTTCCTCCATCGACAGGCGGCGGTAACGGCGGTGATGGCGAGCGGAGGAGATACGAGTGTGAATCTTGAGGATGTCCCCTCTTTGAATCTTATGACGGAGCTCCTCCGCCGTATGAAGTGCGCTTCCAAGCCCGACAAGCGTCTCATCCTCATTGGTGATCATTGCCCCGCCTCCTTTTTTCTTCTTCTGCAGATCCAAATTTGTTCTATTTCGTTGCGCTTTTTCTTCTTTTAATCGAGGATACTACGCGGTATGACAGTTTACATGTCACCGGATGCCTAGATCTGGAGTTTAGCTTCTATGCTTTTTTATGGGTCTTATAAGGTGGTTCAAGTGTTCATTTTCTGGTAATGCTATATGGATTGCATGTTGTTTTTAATGAGCCGCTTACTGTTGTAAGGCTGTAGGATTTGGGTGATTTTCTATGAAAGCTAAAATTAAAGGTTGTAACTTTTTACCATTTATCTTCACAGCTGAAAAGAAATAAAATTCTTGTTTTCAAATAAAAATATATATGTATTTTAGCAATTCCAGTTTCTTGTTGGAACTAGTTTTGTTGATGTATGAATTCTAATAGTACTAAAGAATTTCTTTAATTCATAGGATTTGAGTTGTGGGATGTTCTATAGATATTATGGCAGTTTGTCTTAGGGCCAAAAAGGATAATAATTTTTTTTAAAAGAAGGACAAATATATACTGTTAGTACTAAATGAGGACACCTAAGTCATTAAAGGGTACTAAAGTATCCTTCCTAGCCTTTCATGCTAGGTTTCATAGCAAACTCTAGATAGAATTATGAGAGTAATATGACAATCTTGAAGTCAACGTTTCAAGAAATCTGGCCTATGTTCATGCTTAGTTATTCTTTTTTAGAAAATAAGTTAAAATTGAAATCCTTCTATGCGAAGTTGCCCTTTCCCACAAAAAGCTAACAACTATCTCCTGAATGATTTTGTTGGTTTTTATCCATTCACTAATATCAATGATGTTAGTGATTCGAGCATTGTCATAGGCGCTCGTACAAGGTGAGATTGCTATGGAATCACATTGGGGCGCACATATCAACGTCGCATTCAATCCATCATGGATTGATCGTCTTTTATTCTCACATTTATCGTACTATTTATGCTTTAAATGTTGCACACTTTTTAATTTAACTTATTTGTGTTATGGACCAAGTGATGGGCTTTTGGAACCTACTTGTGATGGTTTGTACTCATGGGAATTAATTAAGAAGTTATTATTCCAATCTCTCTCTTCCTTTTCTCCCCTCTCTCTCTAACCCTCCTCCCATTCCCGTATATGCACGCTTACTGGAACCATGCAAACGACGTCTTAGTAGCCGGATCGACTTAGTTCCACGCTCACCACCACCGTTCCTCACCTCTTCTTCCTCTGATCAACTCTTCTGCAACCAAAACTCCACCGGGATTAAAAAGGGGTCTCAAATCCCTTGGGGCTTCTCCCGTGCTCTCCCTAACACTCGATCTCAAATCAAAGCACACAACAACTTGGTATCAAATCCCTTATTGGAGTTGTCTAATTGATGGTGACCTCCCTCCACGCCCGGATAGACTCCATACATCCCCCACCACACACATTTGTCTCCTCCAACGATGGCCCCTACAACGGCCACCACACCGAGCAAGGGCACCCTAGATTTGAAGGAAGTGACATTCCTCGCTACGTTAAAATAGATTTCTCCATTTTTGAAGGACGCGAAGACCCCGTCACGTGGTTCACCCACTACGATCTCTTCTTCACCAACCAACAAACACAGTGGGAGGACCGCCTTGACATTGCCTCCTTCCACCTTATGGGCCCAACCCAACTTTGGTTCACTCATTTGCTAAGGGATTGACCCCAACTCACCTGAGAGGAGTTCAAAGACTCTTGCATGCTTCACTTCGGGACTTTGTTACGCAACAACCTTCTTGGTGACCTCATTTCCCTTAAGCAAACGAGACACATCGACGATTACTTGGAGAATTTTCAGGTTTTGTTATCTTGATGACCTCCTCCCTCAGTGAGCCCCACCCAGCAAGCCCCCATCTTTACAGTGTGTCTTCATGAGCGCCTCCGTCTTGACGTGAACTTCAATCCCCTTTAGACCTCATGTCTGCGATGGTCTTGCACGGGTCTGTGGGATGCATATTCTCTTAGACTAACCCCAAGACGACCACAATGATACGACGGGACCTTTTCGTGGTAGCAACACCCTAGGGAAATCACCACAGCACAATCACCCCAGGGCAATCACCACCAACTCTGCTAAGGGGGCCGATTCAATCCACAATCTTTTTTTTGCCGTCCCTTCGACCCTTCAGATGATGCATACACATGAGTTCCAAAGATTTCTCTTCATGCCATCTCCGACCCTCAGGAGGGTCATACGATTCAGATGGCTATCACACTCGGGGGACAGACCTTCCTCACACTCATAGACTCAGGCAACATGCATAGTTTCATCAACCAGACTGCTTCTACCCAACTTCACCTTCCTGTCACACTGCACAGTCGTGTGCATGTGTCTATAGACATTGGACAACAACCGCCAGATGGAGTGTCCGGGCATCCACCACCATGTCCCCATTGTAGTGGAAGGCCATCACTCCCTCATTGATCTCCTCATTGTGGACCTTTAGGGGTTTGAGGTGGTTCTTGACATCCACAACTATGGATTTTGGGACCACTTACGTGAGATTTTGACCGCCTTACAATGTGCTGGCACCAGGGCTCGTAGCGGATTGAGTGACATAGGCACTCCCCGATGACATGGATCCATTCCTTCTTGTTCTAGGGAGCTCCATGACTTCGGAGTGCATTTCTCACGACCTTCATCGGCTCCTACAAGATTTTGATGATATATTCACACCACCGACCGACCTTTTCCCTCAATCCGCAGTAGGGAGCACCACATCTGTTTTTTTATTGGGAACATGGCTCGTAGTCGTCAGCCCATACCGCTATCCCTTCCTCCAGAAGGTGAGATTGAGCGGCAGTGCACCGCTATGCTGCAACAGGGGATCTGTTAGGAAGAAGAAGGGGGGAAGAGATATCTAAGGAGGGAACTAGAGAATTAGGGTTTGAGGAGGAGAGAAAAGAGAAATACCTTGAATAATCTTGCATAGCTCCTCAAGAGGGGGTCTGAGTATATTTATACCCGGACCAAGGCTGGCCGGCCAAGGGGGCCGGCCGGCCCCAATGGGGGCTGAACCGGGTGGGTTCAGCCCCGCAGATTCGCCATTTAGGTAGAGGGGGCTGAACCGGTTGGTTCAGCCCCATTGTTGCCTTCAAACCTCTTGGGTCGACGTGTGTATTGACGCCCAAATAAGCGGGCGCCGTCCGGAGGCGTAACATTCCCTGCCCCATCAAGAACCAACTTGTCCCCATGGTGGTAGTCAGGGTACAGCTCGCTAAAGTCCATCAGATCCACCCAAGTGTTGTCCGCCGCAGTCATATGTTGCCACTTAACTAGTACTTCAGGACGGTACTCGGTCCCGCGATGCTTCCACCCGAGCAATAGGACCTCCTCAGGTAACGGTCATAGTTCGCCCGCAGCGGTAGCCTCAGGCAAAAGAGGGCTTGCCTGAATGGAGGCGCCAATCTTCTTCTTCAACAGAGAAACATGAAAGGTCGGGTGTATCCGCGACCCCTTGGGCAGTGCCAACGTGTAAAAAACCGGGCCAACCCGGCGAACAATCCGAAAGGGCCCATATTAACGGGGGGCCAACTTGTGATTCGTCCGCTGGGCAACAGATAATTGCCGGCAGGGACGAAGCTTGAGGAAGACCTCATCATCCACCTGAAACTCGCGGTCTGTGTGATGTTTGTCCGCCTGTGCCTTCATGTGATCCTGTGCTGTCCGTAGATTCTCCCGTAAAGTAGCAATAGTGCGATCACGATCTTAGAGGGCTCGGTCCACGACGAGAAGCGTCATGCTCCCCGGCTCATAGCCGCTCAAGGAAGGTGGTGGCCGACCGTATACGACCTCGAACGGGGCCATTTTGCTGACAGAATGGTAAGAAGTGTTGTAACAGTATTCGGCCCAATGTAACCACCTTGCCCAAGTACGCGGCTCATCCAGGACAAAGCAACACAAGTAAGTCTCCAGCCCCCGATTAAGAACCTCCGTCTGGCCATCCGTCTGTGGATAGTGAGCTGTGCTGAACCGTAGTGACGTGCCCTATAGACAAAAGAGTTCTCGCCAAAATGTTCCCACAAAGGTCGGATCACGATCCGAAATGATCTCCCGTGGGATGCCATGCAACCGAACAACCTGGGCAAATGTAGCTGCAACTGATGAGCCAGTGTACGGATGACTCAGAGCGATGAAGTGCCCGTACTTGGATAATTTATCGACGGCCACCAAAATCACGGATTTGCCCTGAGACTTGGGCAACCGATCAATGAAATACATGAAAACGGTATCCCAGACCTGATGAGGGATCTCCAACGGTGTAAGCAAGCTGGCTGGAGAAGTTGTCTCATACTTCTGGCGCTGACATATGTCACACTGACGAACAAACAACTGAATATCACGCTGCATACCATTCTAGAAGATGTTTGCCCGCGCGCGCTGAAGGGTGCGGGAGAGACCAGCATGGCCACCCGTCGGCGAGGAATGGAACTCGTGCATCATAACTGTCTGCCATGCTGACTGAGAAGGAATGACCACGCTGTCCCGGAAGTACAACCTGTCATTCCGAAGATGACAACCCAGAACCTTCTCCAGTGCCCGTCGGAGAGCGTCCACAATAGGTCGGAGCTCTGAGTAGCACTCCACCTCGTCCTGTTTCTCATCCATGGAGTCCAACGAGGGTGTAGAAATCTGAGCGAGTGTGCCCTCAAGTAAGCGGGATAAGGCATCGGCAACTCGATTGTCCCGGCCTTGGCGGTAGACAATCTCATAGTCGTACCCCAGAAGTTTGGTGACCCACTTCTGTTGGAGAGGAGTGGAGATCCGCTTTTCCAAGAAGTGCTTCAAACTCTGATGGTCCGTCCGAATCTTGAAGTGTCGCCCCAGCAGATAAGGTCGCCACAGAGCCACAACGTGAATAACGACCAACATCTCCTTCTCATAAGCGGACAACCCCAATGTCCGAGGAGCCAATGTCTTGCTGTAGAAGGCTATCGGCCTCCCTTCCTGCATCAACACAGCACCCAGACCCACTCCCGATGCGTCTGTCTCGACGACGAACTTCTTGGTGAAATCCGGAAGTGCCAAGACCGGCGTAGTCGTCACAGCCCGTTTGAGCATCCTTCTGCAGTAACTAGGTCAGCGGCCATAGTCCCACACAAAACGCCGGTAATAGCACTTGAGACCCAAGAAGCCCCTCAAGGCCCGTATAGTCTGGGGCCGCGGCCAAGAAACCATGCTCTCAATCTTCCGAGGGTCGGCTTTAACTCCTGCAGCCGAGACTAAATGACCCAAGTACTCCACCTCCTCCTGACCGAACGAACACTTCAACCGATTGGCATAGAGCTGATGTTTGCGTAACAGGGAGAAGACTTGTGCGACGTGGCGTAAGTGCTCTTCCCAAGTAGTACTGTATATGAGGATGTCATCAAAAAAAATCAGTACGATGTGGCGAAGGAGCGGACGAAAGATCTCGTTCATATTAGCCTGGAAGGTGGACGGCTCGCCGGTCAACCCGCTGGCCATCACCAAAAACTCATAGTGCCCATCGTGAGTCCTGAAGGCCGTCTTGTGGATGTCTTCTTCCCGTATGAGAATCTGGTAGTAACCCGACTGAAGGTCAAGCTTGGTGAACCGCGTCGTCCCGTGGAGTTCGTCCAACAGTTCTTCAATCAATGGAATCAGAAACTTATCCTTCAGGGTGGCGTTGTTCAGTGCACGTTAGTTCACACAAAACCGCCACGACCCATCCTTCTTCTTGACCAGAATGATCGGGGCCGAGAACGAGCTCGTGCTGGGCCGGATGATTCCCGCCTCGAGCATCTCCCGAACGCTGCGCTCAATATCAACCTTCTGCCTGTGCGGGTATCGATATGGCTGGATATTGGTAGGCTTCGCCCCTGCCTTGAGTACAATCTGATAACCGTGACAGCGGGAGTGTGCGTGGCTCCTGGAAAACGTCAGCATATTCCTCCACAAGGGACTGCATCTGTATGGGCACCTCGGATGGCCCGACCTCATCCGACCTCACCCCCAAAAGTACCGCCATCAAGCTTCCTGCCTCCCCGAGTCGCTGCATGCTTCGAAGAGATACTTCCTTAACTGGCGAAGATCTGAGTCCCTTCAAACAGAACCCTTTCCCTGCTGCATGAATTCCATCGTCATCCGATCCCAATCAAAAGTGACCCGTCGGAGCTGCTGCGGCCACTGAACTCCCAGTACTACGTCTGTGCCCCGAATGAGTAAAAGATAGACATCCGTGCAACCAGTGTATCCCTGCATCCCAAGTGCCACCCCTTTCAACACACATTTGCACTGCAACTTGCTGCCGTCCGCCACCACAACCTGAAAGACAGCCCCCGTATCAATCACATGCCCAACCCGCTGGGCCACGTCAGGACGGATGAAATTGTGCGTACTCCCACTGTCCACCAGAATAGTCACTTTCTCTTTTTTGATCCTCCCTGCAAGTCGCATAGTGAGTGGAGGAGGGCTACACCCTTCCATAGCATGTAGGGAAACCTCGAACTCGGTCAGATCGAAGTCTTCGGCGAGGAGCTGCTCCTCTGGGCTCGGCTCATCCTCCACATCATCATGTAACATAAAGACTTGTACCTTCTGACATTTATGGCCCGCCGTGAACTTCTCGTCACAGTTGAAACAGAGTCCCTTCTCCTTTCTTGCCTGTAACCCACCCCACGACAGTCGCGCCACCGTAGGCCGTCCGGCTACCGGCGGGTCCTTCCTGGCAGTCGCCGGTGTAGTAGTGGGCCTCACTGTAGTACGAGACCGTTGCCTGTTGAACCGCTCTTCCTGAATGCGGGCCAGACTGATGACGTGATTCAAGCTGCAGGACATGTACGCCTGAACCTCATCTTTTAAGTGGTCCTTCAATCCAGAGACAAAACAACTGAGGAGTGTCCTCTCCTCCCAGTGCATCCTATTCGCCAACTTTTCGAACTCCGTCCTGTATTCCATCACGGTGCCCTTCTGACGTAACTTTTGCAAGAGGGCCTCAAAGTCCTCAAACTCCAGGGGCCCGAACCGAGCGGTGAACCCATCAACAAACTCCGCCCACGACACATAATCCCATCCCCGCAGGAACCACTACGTCCACTGAAAAGCGTCGTCCTCCAAGTGAAAGGACGCCAGTTGCACCCACTGTACCTCGAGTACCTCTTGATAGGTGAAAAACAACTCCGCCTTCTGTACCCATTCCAAGGCGTCCCCTCCAGTATATCGAGGGAAATTCATGCGTGTCAGCTTCGGTGGCATGTACGCCCGCTGACCGACCTGTCCACGCCACCCCTCCTCCTGTCCAAATCTCGGCGGTCTCCTTGGTTTTTCGTGTTCAAAAGGCATGCCCAGGAAGCCACGGAGAAACGGCCCCGCCGCCAGAGCACCACCCCACTGCATGCCTCCTCTTGCCGGATGAGGTAGCAAGCCCTCCCCTCCTCCATATGGAGGAACCGACCACCCACCCCCTCTAGCGCCCAAATCGCCGGAGCCACCCCCATTGGGGCCGAAACCCGCTGTGCCGAACCCACTGGAGCCGCCGCCGCCTGCACCGCACCCACCAGAGCCAAATCCGGCCGATCCGATCCCGCCGGAGCCACCTCCAGACGCGTCGAACCCTCCGATGCCTCCTGTGCCTGATCCGAGCCCGCCGAGCCCACCAATGCCCGATCCGAACCTGCCGGTGCCTCCAGCGCCCGATCCGAACCTAGGACCGCCTCCCGTGCCCGATCCGACCCCGCCTGCTCCAACCCGGCCGACGCCTCATGTGCTCGATCCGACCCCGTGTGCGATGCCCGCTCCCCTTACCGAGCCCGCCTGGCCTCCGTTGACGCCGATCCGGTGCGGATCGACTCCTGCAGCGGGAGATCCGCCCGGATCCTCCTCCATCACAGCCTTCCCCTTCAAGTTCTGTGCCAATAACGCCATGATCTCTTCCATTCGGGTGTCAATCCGTTCTTCGAGCCTTTGGGTGGAAGTTTTCACGTTTTCCTCGATTGCGGCCACCAAATCCGTCAACCCTACGAGATTTTCCTCCAGGGTTTCCAAGCGGCCGACTTTCTCTTGCGTTAGAGTGGTTACCATGGTGGAGAAAAGAGCCTCTGATACCAAATGTTAGGAAGAAGAAGGAGGGAAGAGAGATCTAAGGAGGGAATTAGAGAATTAGGGTTTGAGGAGGAGAGAAAAGAGAAATACCTTGAATAATCTTGCATAGATCCTTAAGAGGGGGTTCGGGGTATATTTATACCTGGACGAAGGCTGTCCGACCCCAATGGGGGCTGAACCGGGTGGGTTCAGCCCCCCCCCCCCCCCCCCCCCGATCCGCCATTTAGGTAGAGGGGGCTGAACCAGTTGGTTCAGCCCCGTTGTTGCCTTCAGACCTCTTGCGTCGACGTGTGTATTGACGCCCAAATATGCGGGCGCCGTCTGGAGGCGTAACGATCATCCGACGCAATGTTTCCCTGTTTTAGGCGCCGGTCCCATGGTTGTCAGGATCGAGATCCTAGGTGAGATCGTTTTGAGGCTGGATCAGATCGGATCGTAGGATCGGAACGAGGATCACAAGATCCTACAACATTCATCAATTAAGATTAAAAAAATAAAATTGAATTTTGTATTATTAAACTACATGTTCAATTAACAAAAAAAATTAATAAATTGAGTAGTATGTGAATAACTATATTAAATTTTTTTGAATAACTAAATCAAAACGATAATATCATACTAAGTTCAATTTCAGTTTCAGGTAAAACATCCAATGTTTAATAACAATAAAAACAAATCTGCAATGGAAGAGACCAAAGTAGCCGCTCTTGGCCTCCGTTTGCAGTCGGCAATCAACACTTGGGATATAGTAAAGCAGCATGATATGATTCTGTGATGGGGGTATGAGGGCGGGATTGAGATAAAGTTAAACAATGGTTATGAGCGTTGGTCCTGTTGAATGGGGTCAGGATAGGGTTGTATATGTTTCTAGTTACCTTTGTCCAGACCGGTAGAATCTGGTCAGGATCGCGATCCTAAAGATCCTAAGATGATACAGCCACGGTCGCATCCGGATAAGCTATGCTCGATTGTGTGTGTGTGTGTGTTTCTGTTATGTTCGTTGTTGTCATTCGTCATCTTATTTGTGTTATCATCATATGTTGTTGTATCGCACTTTCTATTTTATGATAAGGCTTGTTGGTTTGACCGGCCAGCATGACCATTAATAAATAGGTCCGGTAGTAGAAGGTGTTAGGATGTAAGCGCGACAATATTTTTACGTTAATTGCATGAAAATAACTCGAATCTGAATTTAACAATTCAGCTTTGAGTTGGGAGTCAGGAATTAAGTTCCTTTTTAATTTTGGAGTTTTCGTAACCCCCTCTTGATTGCCCGACATTAAAACTCCATAACCCCTCTGATTAATTTTGGAGTTTCCTTTTTAATTTTGAAGTTTCCAACATCAAATCCCAAACTGAAATTAAAATTTCAGTTTTGCTCTTCCTATTTGAAACCCCCCTAATTAATTCTCCTATTATAAAATTAGTTGGCCTCTCTTATTCGAGGGAGAAAAAAAAAGGAGGAACCGTAAAGGGCAAGTTGTCCGTTTACGGTTCCTGTCCAGAGGAGCTCTCCCCCGCCGACTCCCGACCAACTCTTCCTTTCCGATACCAGGCGGCCCTCTCGCCCCGCTCGAGCTCGCCACGCCTCCCACGACGGCCGGCGATCCTCTGCTTCCCTGAAAAGGTCGGTCGACCTCGACTGCTACTCCCGACCTTACTTCCAGCCCGACTTTCCCGCGTCGCTGCTGTCACCGGCGAGCACGTCGCCTGGAACTCCTGCCACCAGCCACCCTCATCTCCTCACACCAGCCTGAGCCACCTGATCCCGTGCTGGCGCTTTCTCCTCACTCCAGCAGTCCAGCCCGAGCCGCTTTTTCCCTTACCGTCGTCTTCCTTTTCCTTGCATACACCGTGTATCACCTCCACCAACACCCCTCTACCCAACCCGCCACTAACCCGAACCCCTTTCCAGGTCCAAGCCCTCATCCCAACCGGTGGAAACTCCTTCGTCCTGGAAAGCCAAGCAGGTATACGTCTCTGCCCCTGCTGTCAGTCTCTCATGCAATTAATTTAAAGTGGTCGAATTGTTAGCGCAAGCATCATTTCATTTTCTGCTGTCGTTATTTCTGCCAAAATTAATTTCATCTCTGTCGTTGGTTGAGATGTCCGTTTGCGGGATTCGAAACTCAAAGCTAGGAGCCACGATAGACCCTCTGAGTCGAGTCGCCTCAAGTCGAGAGCTCGCTATCAACGTTCCCACGCCCTCGGGAAGGCCGTTGCTAAAGAAAGTTAGACCGGTTGTGCGATCCAAGAGTTTTCGGGTTGCACCAATTTGGTATCGGAGGGAGGTTCGATTCACTCCTATTGTGAATCGAACGGTCCGGCGTTCCCAAAATCGTTTTCGAAAAAAAAACAAACAAATTTTCAAAAAAACCAAAAAAAAATGGAGGGTAGAACGGACAAACTCGAGTCAAGCGTCGATGACTTAAATCAACGCATGAGAAACCTCATGCAAATGATGGAAACACTCACCCTCCAAGTGGGAGATGTTACCCAAGTCGTCAATGGATTACGAACCTCCGTCAACAACTTAGAAGCCGCTCGACACCTGGGTCTAAATCAGGTACCTCCACCGAACCTTAGGGATGATGAACCTTTGCCGCAACCCTTTGAACCCCAAAACCAACCCCGATGGGATATGGGCGTCAAGTTGGATGTAGGAGATTTTGAGGGGCGAGTAGAACCCGAGGGATGCCTAGATTGGTGTGAGCGTATGGAGTGATTTTTAGCATGGAAACATATGCCTTTAAATCGCCAAGTTGAGTATGCCACCCTTCGGCTTAAGGGCCCCGCACTAGTCTGGTGGGTCCAATTAGAGCGTACTCGTTTCACTTTAGGTTTGGCCCCGATCACGACCTGGGTCGAATTTAAGAACCAGTTGCGAAAGCAATATGTTCCCCCGGATTATCTCCAAAATTTATATCGCAAATTTCACAACCTACGACAGGATAAACTCTCGGTTGATGACTACACCAACGAGTTCCTTATCCTCCAGTCCAGGTTAGACATTCGAGAGGAGGACGATATGACTGTGTCCCGCTATCTAAATGGCTTACGCTATGCCATTCGGGAGCAAGTAGAGCTTCATGACTTTTGAGACCTAGGGGAGATCTCCAGTAGGGCCCGACGTGTAGAAGCATCGCTACAGAAAAAATCGACCGGCCCTCGAATATCTGTGAGGCTTCCTAACATGATTTCACCCAAACCTCTCAGCCAGAGTCACCCTCCCGGGTCCACTAGTGGCTCTACTGCGCCCCCGGCCTATACTAAAGGCAAAGAGGTTATGAGTTCACGACCCAACTCGGGGACCTTTCGGTGCTTTAAGTGCATGGAACCAGGACACAAGTCCTCAGAGTGTCCTCGTAGGCAGTTTGTAGCTGTGGTTGAATCCGAGGAAGATCAGGAACCTGAGTACGGGGTCTTTCTTACGGACTCCCAACCAAATGTGAACGACGTAGACGAAATCGAAGTAGAAGGAGAGCTTGCAGAGCACCTAGTTTGTGTCATGCAACATAGTCTACTCACTCCCAAGATTTCCACAGAGGACGAGTGGTTGAGACATAACATTTTCCGTACAACCGCACGCATACATGGACAGTTCTGCTCCATCATTATTGATAGAGGGAGCATGGAAAATTTTGTGTCGCAGCGTATGGTAGAGAAACTTAAGCTCCAAACCGAACCTCTAGGAAAACCTTACAGTTTGTCTTGGGTCACTAGTTCCGTGACTATTCCAGTCACACATCGGTGTTTAGTAGAGTTTTCCATAGGGGCAGCCTACCAGGATTCTGTTTGGTGTCACGTTGCGACCATGGAGGTTTGTCACATCTTGTTAGGTCGTCCATGGCAGTTTGATAAGCGCGTAGTTCATGATGGGGCAAAGAATTCTTACACTTTTGATCGTAAGGGGCGCAAGATCCTTCTTCTTCCCCAGAAGAATGGGCCCTTGCCTAAGCCCTTAGAACATTCCCCACCTAGTGACGCCTCGACGTCTCCTATCGCAGCAATTTCCTTCCCTTCAGCCCACATGCTACTGTCGGGTTCCCAATTTCAGGAGGAGATGAAAGCGAGTGAAGTTGTTTATATTTTAGCCGGCCTTGATTCCAGTCAAGAGCTCCCAGAGATTCCTAGCTTAGTACGCCCCCTTATTTCTGAGTTTTCTTCTATTGTGCCCGAAGAGCTACCAGATCATCTCCCTCCCATGCGAGATATACAACATTGTATCGATCTTATACCTGGTGCTAGCCTACCTCACTTACCACATTATCGTATGAGCCCTAAAGAACACGAGGAACTCCACCGTCAAGTCACCGACCTAATCCAAAAGGGTCATGTTAGGGAGAACATGAGTCCCTGCGCAGTTCCTGCACTCCTCGTCCCCAAGAAGGATGGGACCTGGCGAATGTGTGTGGATAGTCGAGCCATCAACAAAATTACCATTAAGTATCGTTTTCCGATCCCTCGATTGGATGACATGCTCGACATGCTCAGTGAGTCCAAGATTTTCTCTAAGATTGATCTCAAAAGCGGCTACCATCAAATCCGGATCCGACCCGGGGATGAATGGAAGACTGCTTTCAAGACCAGGGAAGGACTCTATGAGTGGCTTGTGATGCCTTTCAGCCTCTCCAATGCGCCTAGTACCTTTATGCGACTCATGCATCAAGTTCTCCGTCCTTTGATGGGAACATGTGTGGTTGTTTATTTCGATGACATCTTGATTTATAGCAACAACCCCGACCAACATCTTGTGCACTTGCGTCAGGTCCTCAAAATTCTTTTGGATAACAAGCTTTACGTAAACCTTAAGAAGTGCGTATTTTTGACCGATAGTTTGACCTTCTTAGGGTATATCGTGTCGGCCGAAGGAATTAAGGTTGATCCAGAAAAGATCCAAGCAGTTAGAGCGTGGCCGAGTCCAAAGACTATCACTGAAGCCCCCTGTTTTCATGGATTAGCTTCGTTTTATCGTCGGTTCATTAGAAATTTCAGCACCCTCATTTCGCCTGTGACCGACTGTCTTAAAAAGGGTCATTTTATATGGACGGCCGAAGCAGCACGTGCATTTTCTCTTATCAAGGAAAAGTTGACTAGTGCTCCCGTGCTAGCACTTCCTGACTTCGAGAAAATATTTGAGGTTGATTGCGACGCTTCGATTATTGGGATAGGAGCCGTCTTGAGTCAAGAGGGACGGCCCGTCGCATTTTTTAGTGAGAAGTTAAATGAGGCCAAAACTCGTTATTCCACCTATGATCTAGAATTCTACGCCATCGTCCAAGCCCTTCGTCACTGGCGTCCCTATTTGATTCAACGTGAGTTCATCCTTAATACCGATCATGATGCTCTTCGGCACTTGAACTCCCAAAAGGAGGTGCGTAGGCATGCCAAATGGGCTGCTTTCCTTCAGGAGTACACATTTCATTTGAAGCATAAGGCATGCGATTCAAATAGAGTAGCAGACGCACTTAGTCGTAGGTCGCATGTCTTAGTCACCCTCCAACCACATATCCTCGACTTGGATAAGCAAAAGAGTCTCTACCCCTCCGATCCGTATTTTGGTAAGTTTTGGGACGCGTGTCAATTTAGTGGAACCGATCCCACCGCAGAATATATTTTAAGTAAGAGATTTTTATTCAAAGGCACTCGTCTGTGTATTTGTGAGGGGCCGCTAAAGGAAATTATATTAGGAGAGCTTCATTCTTCTGGTTTAGGAGGTCATGTTGGGCAAAACAAGTTACTGGACCTCGCTAATTCCCGATTTTATTGGCCTAAGATGAAGGAGGATGTTGCCAACTTCGTTAGGTCCTGCACGACCTGTCAATTGTTTAAAGGACACGCCCAAAATACCGGTCTGTACACACCTCTCTCCGTTCCTGAGCGGCCTTGGGATGAAGTCTCTATGGATTTTGTCGTAGGATTACCCCAAACAAAACGAAAAGTAGATTCAATTTTTGTCGTGGTTGATCGTTTTTCGAAAATGGCTCATTTTATCCCTTGTAGAAAAACGACCGATGCCACGCATGTTGCCGATCTCTTTTTTCGGGAGATCGTGCGTCTGCACGGGATTCCCCGATCTTTCACTTCCGATTGTGATACCCGATTTTTAAGTTACTTTTGGAAAACTTTATGGGGAAAACTTGGGACCAAGCTCGAATTTAGTAGCGCCTATCACCCGCAGACGGATGGGCAGACTGAGGTAGTGAATCGAAGCTTGGACGACTTTCTTAGATGTCTAGCGGGAGAGCATCCGAAGCAATGAGATTTAGTTATACCGCAAGTGGAATTTGCCTATAACAGCTCAAAGAATCGTTCCACCGCCAAGTCTCCTTTTGAAATAGTTTATGGCTATCCCGTCCCGTTACTACTCGATCGTCATTCTCTTCCTTCTTTTGAACGAACTTCTTTTGATGCGCTAACATATATTGATCATTTAAAATCTTTACATAAGTTGATTGCTAACAGTTTGCGAGCATCTTCTGAGAAATACAAGGATGCAGCGGATAAAGATCGCCGCGAGATGTATTTCTCAAAAGGAGATTGAGTTCTTGCTTTTTTCAGGAAAGAGAGGTTTCCCGTGGGCACCTATCACAAGCTGCAACGAAGGCGTTTTGGGCCATTCCAAATTAAAAAGTGTCTTGGCACAAACGCTTATCTTTTAGACTTACCTGCTGAATTTGGAACCTCCCCCATCTTTAACATCGCTGACCTTGTGCCATTTTTTGGTGACCCTCCTGAAACCAACCCTGTACCACCCACTTTCATACCATCTTCCACTCCACAACCAACTGTGGCCCCCTCTACACCTACCATTGAGGAGATCGAGCAGGTGTTGGATGTTCGTGAGTTTCAGACACGTGCAGGTACATATCAGCGCTGCCTCGTTTCATGGAAGGACAGGAATGTATCAGACAGTTCATGGATAAGCGCCGCCAAGCTTCGTCGTCTCCGACCTGATCTTGCTATTGCAGGTTTTTGCCAATTCTCGACGGGGTCGAGTCCTTTCAACCCCGGGGGAATTGATGCAGCCACGGTCGCATCCGGATAAGCTATGCTCTATTGTGTGTGTGTGTTTCTGTTATGTTCGTTGTTGTCATTCGTCATCTTATTTGTGTTATCATCATATGTTGTTGTATCGCACTTTCTATTTTATGATAAGGCTTGTTGGTTTGACCGGCCAGCATGACCATTAATAAATAGGTCCGGTAGTAGAAGGTGTTAGGATGTAAGCGCGATAATATTTTTACGTTAATTGCATGAAAATAACTCGAATCTGAATTTAACAATTCAGCTTTGAGTTGTGAGTTAGGAATTAAGTTCCTTTTTAATTTTGGAGTTTTCGTAACCCCCTCTTGATGGTCCGACATTAAAACTCCATAACCCCTCTGATTAATTTTGGAGTTTCCTTTTTAATTTTGAAGTTTCCAACATCAAATCCCAAACTGAAATTAAAATTTCAGTTTTGCTCTTCCTATTTGAACCCCCCCTAATTAATTCTCCTATGATAAAATTTGTTGGCCTCTCTTATTCGAGGGAGAAAAAAAAGGTGGAACCGTAAAGGGCAAGTTGTCCGTTTACGGTTCCTGTCCAGAGGAGCTCTCCCCCGCCGACTCCCGACCAACTCTTCCTTTCCGATACCGGGCGGCCTTCTCGCCCCGCTCGAGCTCGCCACGCCTCCCACGACGGCCGGCGATCCTCTGCTTCCCTGAAAAGGTCGGTCGACCTCGACTGCTACTCCCGACCTTACTTCCAGCCCGACTTTCCCGCGTCGCTGCTGTCATCGGCGAGCACGTTGCCTGGAACTCCTGCCACCAGCCACCCTCATCTCCTCACACCAGCCCGAGCCACCTGATCCCGTGCTGGCGCTTTCTCCTCACTCCAGCAGTCCAGCCCGAGCCGCTTTTTCCCTTACCGTCGTCTTCCTTTTCCTTGCATACACCGTGTATCACCTCCACCAACACCCCTCTACCCAACCCGCCACTAACCCGAACCCCTTTCCAGGTCCAAGCCCTCATCCCAACCGGTGGAAACTCCTTCGTCCTGGAAAGCCAAGCAGGTATACGTCTCTGCCCCTGCTGTTAGTCTCTCATGCAATTAATTTAAAGTGGTCGAATTGTTAGCGCAAGCATCATTTCATTTTCTGCTGTCGTTATTTCTGCCAAAATTAATTTCATCTCTGTCGTTGGTTGAGCTGTCCGTTTGCGGGATTCGAAACTCAAAGCTAGGAGCCACGATAGACCCTCTGAGTCGAGTCGCCTCAAGTCGAGAGCTCGCTATCAACGTTCCCACGCCCTCGGGAAGGCTGTTGCTAAAGAAAGTTAGACCGGTTGTGCGATCCAAGAGTTTTCGGGTTGCACCATAAGATCTGGATTGCGATCCCAGTCGTATATGTGCTGATTTAGATCCTAGGTAAGATCCGGATCAATTTACAAAATGATCGTAGGATCTTACGATCCTACGATCCGGATCGTGATCCTGATAACCCAGGCCGGTCCGTTTAGTTCACAAAAAGGACGACTTTTGACGTTTTTGCGTAGACTACAGAGAGTTGAATGCTAAGACGACCAAAGATAAGTTTCTCATTCCAGTTGTGAAGAAGCTTTTGGATGAGTTACACGGCGCCTGCTTATTTTCCAAGTTGGACTTATACTTGGGATATCATCAGGTGCGCATGGAGATTGCTGATGTAGAGAAAATGACTTTTTCGGACACACCAAGACCACTTTGAATTCTTGGTTATGCCTTTTGGGCTCATGAATGTCCCCTCCACTTTTCAATCCCCGATGTGTTTCATAAGTCTATGCCAGTATTTTTGACAACATTTTGGTGTACAACAAGTTCTTGGCCAAGCATTTACAACACCTTTGCATAGTTGTCCAGCTGATCTACCGCCGCCGCCTCATTCTCAAGGCTACAAAGTGCTCCTTCAACACTGGTAACTTCTCCTACTTAGGCCACGCGGTGCAACCTCAGGGAGTTTCAGCCAACCCAGAGAAAATCCAGGGCGTGGCCGCTTGTCCCATCCACCAAACACTGTGTGACCTCCACGGGTTTCCTGTCCTCACCGATTATCACCGCCGCTTCTTCCCGGGCTACACTATCGTTGCCTAGCCATTGGTAGGCCTCTTGCGGAAGACTACATTTGTGTGGGGTGACGTCGCCACTATGACCTTTTGGGAGCTCTAACATGCCTTTGTTTCCACACCTGTCTAGCGCCTGTCAAATTTTTCACAGGAGTTTCATGTGGATTGTGATGCCTCAAGCCAGGTTTGTGGGGCCATATTGCACCAAGAGGGACACCAAACACTCCATTGCGTATTTATGTCGCAAAAAATGCTCTACCATCAAAAGTCATCTGCTTATATGGGGTGATATCAAGTTGAGTTCGATCGAATCAGGTCCGCCTCAAAATCATTTTTTTTGACTCGAAGTTGACTCAAAATCGATATCCATTTCGAGTCAACCAGCTTGACTCGCAATCAGCTAGATTTCAAGCCGGCTCGAAAATAATGATTTTTTATTATAAAAGGTTATTTTTTATAATTAAATAGTAGTTTTTTAAATTACCAATTCACGATTTTAGTAATATTTAACGAATACAAAATTTTAGCGTTTTAAACAAAATGAAAGTGCATAATTTCCTTTAAACAAGAATAAACATACGAAAATTAATATTTGTATCAATTTTGAGTATTCTAAGGAAAAAACAACTCGAGAATACTTCTTGAGGAAAATTAATTAAAGAACTTGATAATGGTATCCAAGAATGATGAGGTGTGTTAGAAAAGGCCCATTTAATCTAGGCCAATTTTGTAACATTTATTGTTTTTCTCTCCTCTCTTTAGTCCCACATCTTGTATAGGACCTTTTTCTCTCTTCTCTCATCTATATATTTGTACTCATTATTGGTATTTTATACAAGTGAACATATATACAAGGTTGACTTTTTCCATCTCTACATGGTATCAGAGGGAGGTTCTCTTTGAGCGGCTTCCCCTTTCTTCCCGCGCGGTCTGTTTTTTGTCCGCTACCCGCCCGGCTTCTTGCGGCCTGCCTGCCTGACCGCTCCGCTCCTCTTCTTCCGCTTCCTCTTCTTCTCCGTGGCTCCACCCCTCCCCTCCGGCATTTTATAACCTTCCCCTTCTCTCTCTCTCGTCGGGTCCACCTTCCCTCTCTCTCCTACAGACCGCTGTCTCTTGCGGTATGTTCTCTCTCCCTCTGCGGCCTGTCCTTCTTTCGGCCTTCTTCAACTCGCTGCGGCTTGACTTAACTCGCCGCGGCCTGCTCCTCCTCGCTGCGGACTACCTCTCGTGCGGCCTGCTCCGGCTGGCTGCGGCCTGTCTCTTCTACGGCCTGCCTCTTCTGCGACCTGCCTCTTCTGCGGTCTGCCTCTCTTGCGGGTTGGTCCCGGGTGTTACGGTCTCTTCTCTCTTTCTGCTCGAGTCTCCCTACTCGCGGTCTCTTCTCTCTACCCGCTGTCGGCCTCTTGTTTCTTGGACCGCTGCTGTGCTCCACCAGACCGTGCGGACTCCTGCCTTCCCGCATTTTGGTCGCGGTCTTCTCCTCGTTCCTTTCTCCGCGGCCTCTCTCTGTCCGCTGCGCCCTCTCTCTGTCCGCTGCGGCCTCTCTCTCTGTGTCCGCTGCGGCCTCTCTCTGTCCGCCGCGGCCTGCTCTCTCTCCCGGTCTCCGCCTTTGGTCGCGGGCTCCTCTCGCGGTTGGTTCCTTCCCGTCGTGGCTGGCGGTTTCTGCTCAGGTCGCGCGGTCTTCTTTGTTGCCCGGTCTGTTTTTCTAGCCGACTCTCTTCTCCATGACCTCCTCTGTTGATTCCGTTGGCACGACGGTTCCTCCTGCTGACCGCCCGGTCTCTCTCCCGGAAGTCCGCGATGAGCTTCGTATTACCACAATCTCTCTGACCGGCAAGAAAAACTTTGTGGAATGGGCACATTCTGTTCGTCGTGTCTTGCAATCCAAGAGATTCCTTCATCACTTGACTCAGGCCGTTACCGGTACTCCTACAGATGAATGGTTACGCAATGATGGTCGGGTGCAGACTTGACTTCTTAATTCTCTTGATGGCGAATCTTATCGCCTGACCATGTACCATGAGACGGCCAAAGGCATGTGGGACGAGCTCCACACCCTCTTCTCTGGCAAGGATAGTCTTCACCATCTGTATGACATTATTACTGCTCTCCAGGCCCTTGATAGCAGTGGCGCGACCGATCTGACGTCCTTTGTTGCTCAGGCTCGATCTCTGGTCGAGGCTTGGATCCACCATCAGCCTCCTACTCTGGATCTTGCTGCCCAACGTGCCCAGAAGGAAGCTGTGGGTATCGCCATGATGATGGCCCGGGTCCCGCATCATCTTCACAGTGTACGGGCTCACATCCTCTCCTCTACTGTTACCCCATATTTCTCCGATGTGTGCTCTATGCTTCTCAAGGTCTCCCCGCCTCCGGATGTGCCCGTGCCACCTTCTCCGACCCTTGTTCAGCAGGCCCCTGCTCCCTTATTGCCTCTTCCATCTTCTGCTCGTAGAGGCCGCTGTGACTCTCGCGGCCGGGGCCGGGGTGGCCGGCCTCGCCCTAAGTGCTCGTTCTGCGGCAAAGATGGACATCTTGAAGCCACGTGCTACCGCAAACATGGCCTCCCTCCTCGTCCGCAGGCCACTGTTGCGGCCACCGACTCCTCTTCCGCTCATCCTGACCTCGACAAGGTTCGTCTTCAGCTCCAGCATCTTCATGGACTGCTTAGCCGCCCTCCTGCCTCGGTTGCCTCCGCTGCCTCCATCTCCAATGAAGGTATCGCCTGCCTTTCCTCTGGTCCGCGATGGATCCTCGATTCTGGTGCCACTCATCACATCACCTCTGTTCGGCCGCCTCAGTACTTGTCTTCACCTCACCCGAAGTACATTACTGTGGCCAATGGGGCATCTGTTCCTGTCTCTGGATGTGTTGATATTCCTCTCACCTCTTCTCTCCTTCTGCTCTCGGCTCTTCACGTTCCGGGCTCTCCTTTCAATTTACTTTCTGTTGGTCGCCTTACTACTGATTATAATTACTCCGTGACATTTACTTCCTCTTCTTTTCTCATACAGGATCAGCAGACGCGGACTATCATTGGTAGGGGGCGGATGCAGAATGAGCTCTATCTTCTTGATGACTCTCCTACTACCCTCACATCTATCTTCTCTTCGGCTTGGCATCGCCGCCTGGGTCATGCTCTTCTTCCAGTCCTCCGGAAGGCTCTTCCAGATATTTCTCTTCCTGCATTTCAGTGTGACACGTGTATTTTGGGCAAACAGCCCCGTTCATCGTTTCCTTCTCATTGTACTCGGAGCTCCGCTCCTTTTCTTTTGGTACACTCCGATATATGGGGTCCGTACAAAATCACTAGTATTTCTGGCTACCGGTATTTTCTTACTTTTATTGATGACTACTCTCGCATGACGTGGTTGTATCTCCTCCGGGATCGCTCTGAGCTTCCCCGCGTCTTCCGGGCCTTCATCCTTGAGACTCGCACTCAATTCTCCGCCTCCATTCGTACTATTCGTACTGACAATGCGCGTGAGTACACCGGTCATACCTTCGCGACTCTCTGCTCTGAGTTCGGCATTTTTCACCAAACCTCGTGTCCGTATACTCCACAGCAAAATGGTGTCGCCGAGCGCAAGAATCGTCACCTTCTTGATGTCGCCCGTTCCCTTATGCTCCACATGCGGGTTCCCAAACCGTACTGGAACTACGCGCTCTCCACGGCTTGTTTTCTCATCAATCGCCTCCCTTCTTCTGTCCTCCAGCATGCCACTCCCTTCAGCCTTCTCTTTCCCTCCACTCCGCCTTTTCCCGTTCCTCCTGGGGTATTTGGGTGTACCTGCTACGTTCACCGACTTGGTCCCTCCATCGACAAGTTGGAACCACGTGCCGCCAAGCATATCTTTGTGGGCTACTCACGCACTCAAAAGGGTTACGCGTGCTATTCTCCTGCTACCCGCAAAGTTACTGTCTCTGCGGATGTCACTTTCCGTGAAGATCTTCCCTTTTTCTCTGATCTGGATGTCGCTCCTAGTCCAGACCCCGTCGTTCGTCCTGTCATCCCTGCTCCCCGCTCCTCATCCTCTCCTCCTCCGGCCCTACCTCCGGTCCGTCCACCACCACCCGTTATCCGGGTCTATTCTCGTCGCTCTCCTCATCCCGTTGCCCCTCTGCAGTCGGTTTCGACCTCTGGTGCTCCGCTACCTGCTGCTCCGGCTCCAGCATCCACCGCTCATCCGATGGCAGATTACGTCTCTCTCCATCGCCTTTCTCCGCCTCTTCTTCACTTTGCACTTCAACATCCGGGCTGACGGGCGGCCATGGACGAAGAAATGGCGGCCCTTTTGGCTAACCAGACCTGAGTCTTGGTTCCCTTACCTCCAGGTCAGCACCCGGTTGGGTGTAAATGGGTTTTCGTCATCAAGCATGCTCCAGATGGCACTATTGCCAGACTGAAGGCCCGTCTTGTGGCCCATGGCTTCACACAACAGGAGGGCCTTCACTATGAGGAGACCTTCTCTCCGGTGGCTAAGCTCAACACCGTCCGTGTTCTTCTCTCCGTGGCGGTGCACCGCCAGTGGCCCCTTCATCAGCTCGATATCAAGAACGCCTTTTTGAATGACGACCTTCAGGAAACTGTCTACATGCGTCAACCGCCCGGGTTTGAGACCACGGGGGAGTCTCGGGTGTGTCTTCTCAAGAAATCAATTTATGGTCTCAAACAGTCCCCTCGGGCGTGGTTTGACAAGTTCAGCAAGGTGGTTCGGGACATGGGGTTCACTCTGAGTTCTGCAGATTTCTCCCAATTCACCCGACACCGGGCCACTGGAACCGTCCTTCTACTGGTTTATGTTGATGATATACTACTCACTAGGGATGATTCAAAGGGGATTCACGAGGTCAAACAACATCTGAGCACTGTATTTCAGACCAAAGACCTGAGGCATCTTCGCTACTTTCTTGGTCTCGAGATCGCACGACGGCCGGACGTGCTGGTCCTCTCCCAACGGAAGTACTGTCTCGATCTTATCAAAGACGCTGGTCAGTCCGGTTGCAAACCGGCTTGTACCCCGATGGAGGCAAATCACAAACAGTGTGCTCATGCTTCTGATGACGATTTGCTTCTTCAGAACGCAGAATACTATCGACGCCTTGTGGGCAAGTTGATCTATCTAACGGTCACGAGGCCAGATATATCGTTTGCCGTTGGGGTTGTCAGTCGGTTCATGCATGCCCCCCGGGTGTCTCATCTTCAGGCGGTTGAACGGATTCTCCGATACCTTAAGGGAGCTCCGGGTCAAGGGCTGGTTTACAAAACCTCCGACTCGGCTCCCGCATTAGTCGCTTATTCTGATGCCGATTATGCCGGTTCCCTGGACGATCGGAGTTCAACAAGTGGGTTCTGTACTTATTTTGGGGGTCATCTCATTACATGAAAAAGTAAGAAACAAGCTGTGGTCGCTCGTTCTTCTGCGGAAGCTGAATACCGATCGATGGCCTCGGTTGTCTCAGAACTCACATGGCTTGAAAGTCTCCTTACTGACCTAGGAGTAAAACTCCCCTCATCTGCTGTTCTATTCTGTGATAGTCAAGCCGCCATACACATAGCAAAAAATCCGGTGTTTCACGAGCGCACAAAACATATCGAAGTTGACTGTCACTTCATTCGAGAGAAAGTTCAATTGAAGAAACTTGAGTTAAAGCATGTTCCGGGCACTGATCAAGTTGCTTACATTCTCACAAAGGCCTTATTCAGTACCCTGTTCTACCAGTGTTTGTCCAAGCTGGGTGCATATGACCTATACGCTCCAGCTTGCAGGGGAGTGTTAGAAAAAATGGTCATTTAATCTAAGCCCATTTTGTAACATTTATTGTTTTTCTCTCCTCTCTTTAGTCCCACATCTTGTATAGGACCTTTTTTTCTCTCTCTCATCTATATATTTGTACTCATTATTGGTATTTTATACAAGTGAACATATATACAAGGTTGGCTTTTTTCATCTCTACAAGGTGCATGTCTGATGACACAGACAATGCTTCACAATGGAAATGCACGCTGCACGAAAAGAAAAGACACGCTTCACAGGGAGGAGTGGCTTTAATCTAATGCTGCAGACAATGCTTCTCAGCTGGTGCCTATACAACTCGCCTTTACAGCTCCATAGTGTTCCTTCCTTTGAGAATCGAGAGAAATGAGTTGGGATGCGCCACTGTCAGTCGAAGACCGGCTCGTAAATAATGATGTTTTATTATAAAAAAAGTTATTTTTTATAAATAAATAGTAGTTTTTTAAATTACCAATTCACGAATATTTAACGGATGCAAAATTTTGGCTTCTTAAACAAAATTAAAATGCATAATTTCCTTTAAATAAACATTTGTATATTAAAATCTGTATCGATTTTGAGTATTGTAAGGAAAAACTACTGGAGGATGCTACTTGAGGAAAATTAATTAAAGAACTTAGATAACTGTATCCATGAATGATGAGCTGCACGCCTGATGACGCAGACAATGCTTCGGAAAGGAAAGGCCGGCTGCACAGATAGGAAAGACACGCTTCACAGGGAGGAGTAGCTTTAATCTAATGCCGCACACACTGCTTCTCAGCTGATGCCTATACAGCTCTCCCCTTTATAGCTCCAAGTGTTCCTTCTAGAGTCGGGAGACTCGAGTCGCGATGCGCCACTGCCAACCGAAGACTAATCCCTAGGCGGACTATTTTTTTTTAAAATTTATTAAATCTAGCCGGCTCAAATCATAAATCGAGCAATTCATATGTGGTTCGAAATCGGCTCAAAATTAATTCCGAACAATTTTTATTTGATTCGGTTTGATCTGAACCTTTTATTTCGAATTTGATCTGATTAAAAATTCGAGCGATTAACGAGTTTTGATTATTATGCTCACCCCTACCATTATATGAACATCAGTTGATAGGGCTCGCCAAAATCGTATAACACTGGTGGCTTTATATTTGAGGGCGCACTTTTGTGATCCACACCAACCACTTCAGTGTGAAATATATTCTTGAGCAGCGCCTCACTACTGTGCTGCAACAACGGTTAGTCAACAAACTCCTTAGATTCGACTTTTGCGTGGAATACAAGGTAGGAGCCTTGAACCGGGCAGCTGATACTTATCTCGCCGTGAGCATGCCGCTGAGGGCACTCTCTTCGCCATCGTTTGTCCCACAACCACCTTCCTCTCCGCCCTGCGCCACGATATCTAGACTTCTATGATTTTATTCAAGCTCCACGATCGTATTGGCAAGGGTCTTCTGCCCCCTTGCTGAACCGCTCATGAGGGTTTCATCTTCTATAAAAAATGACTATACTTGGATTCTACATCCTCCCTTGTTCTGACTATTTTAGAGGACATTCATGGCCGAGGACACGAAGGGGTCCACGAGACCCTGCAACGCTTTCACACCGAGTTCTTTTGGAAGGGCCTATGCCGCAGGGTGCAAGACTTCGTTGCTTCCTGTCCTGTTTGCGAGAAGAACAAGACATACCATCTCCTTCCCACGGGCCTATTGCAAACTTTGCAGTTGTCGGTTCCGACTCAGATCTGGGGCGTGTCCATGGATTTTGTAGAGGGGCTGCCCACCTCCAAGGGCAAGACCGTCCTCATGGTCGTCGCCGAACACTTCTGCAAGGGGCACACTATATTGCCTTGGACTGACTTCTTGTTGCTAAGACAGTCATGCGGATTTTCTTTGACGGGGTGTTTTGTCTACATGCGATACCGGATATGAACATGTCCGATCATGACAAGGTTTTAGAAGGCGCTATTCACTTTTAGCTACACCAAATTGGCCTTCTACACCACCTACCATCCACAGTCCGATGGACACACCGAGGTGGGGAACCGCACAATGGAAATGTACTTACACTGCATCACAGAGGATCTTCCCAAGGACTGGGTCAGGTGGTTACCTTGGGTCAAATATTGTTACAACACCTCTTACCACACCTCGCTGTAGACTACACCCTTCCGATTGATTTATGGGAGGGATCATTCCCTCCTACTATCTTATGGAGGGGGGGGGGGCATCATTGTGCTTGAGATTGTCGACCGAGTGCTCCTCGACCGCGGTCAAATTTTGTCTACCACGCAGTACCGTCTCCTCCAAGCTCAACACCGCATGGAAGTTGCATACAACCAGAGCCACCTGGAGCTTTCTTTCACCATCAGTGATTGAGTTTGATTGTGATGCCGACCTTACCGCCAAACGTCGGCCTCCGCTCATCCCTCTAACAAATTAAGCCCCAAATATTATGGCCCCTTACAGTTCCTCCAACGCATCGGCTAGGTGTCTTACCAAATTCAGCTTCCACCGGAGGCTCGCATACACTACGTCTTTCGTGTGTCTCAACTGAAACCATTCGTTAGTGCCCCTCCAATTGAACCAGTAGTTGATTTGCCACCACAGCTTGATGACAAGCCGCCTCTCGATGGTGAAGGAGATGTTATGGACCCACGTTGGGGTGCACATATCAACATCACGTTCAATCCACCAAGGATTGATCATCCTTTATTCGCACATTTATCGTAATGCTATTAGTAATATTTTATTTGTTCCCCATTAATAAAATGTGTTTTCAAATTATAATGATTTATCTAATAACATCAGAGTTCAAAGGATCTCAGGGGTTAAATGTTTACAATTTTATTATTTTAATGGAGGAGAGAATTGTTGGCAAGTGGATTGGAAGTGGCTAAGTTAGTTACTAAACGGGAGAAGTTTCATTGTTTTCACTTATACTTATTATTCTTGTTCCTTCAACTTGTTTCCTTACTTTTTGCTAGTGTGAGATTCTCTTCATTCTAAAAACTACAATGTTTTATTTAGAGTAACTTTGTATGGGTCCGTTTGGCACGATGACGACGGTCATGAACATAGTGGTTATGAACTGCGTTCATGAACGCCCAACCTCACCTAAGGAATTTCATCCATTTTTATGCTCAAAATTATTATTTTTTTCTTGGTGGCGCTCATAACCGTTGTTATGTCAATCACATTGTATGATAATGGCATTTTTAGCCAAACTAACTAGAGCAAAAAACGCCACATCAAATGGACTCTAAGTTACACATGATTCGCAAGGTTAAAACTTTAGGTCATTCTACACATTGGTCCATACTTTTTAAAACCATACAAATGGGGTTTTAACTCCCATTTTTAGCTGAACTTAGTGGTTTCCATGAATAAAATGTTTAATAAATTTTAGAAATAAAAAAACGATCTAACATGGTAGCTTTGATTAGAGGACCTAATTGACATAAAGTATTTGGATTATGCTTGGAGCTTTGATTGTGTTTTTCTCTTCTATATCTTTGGAGTGGACTTAACTATTTCGTTGCTAAAAAAGGCTATTAATGTATTTCCTCCCTGATCTTTTCTTTCATTATAGCTTTTGATGATTATTTCAATATAGTTTCTCTTAAGTTTTTCTTTTTGCATTTTTTTGGTTTCTTCATACCGATTTTTCCAATACTTCCCTGCCCAAGGATTTTTTGATTGATTTTTTATCTTACAACATTGATGATATACCCATTTTAGAAAATCTTGTTGTCTGGAGTTTTGACCGGTGTTTTTCCCTTCCATTTGTTTAGCTTTTGTACGATATGTTATTTTTTTGGGGATTGATTGTATGGTATTTGGTTATCTTTTACATTTTTTTTGGGGAATACTTTGAAAAATAGGTTTCGAAATGCATGCTTATTAGGGTTCTTGTCATTAGACTTCTTATAATGCATCAACCATTGAATATGAGTATTTATAGCATCATACTTTTAATGAAAGAAAATTTGAAAGAACATAATGCGGATGTTAATAGGTACTCCTTAGATTTTGAAGATGACTTGGAGAAAGAATTTCAAGACATGCATCGATATAGTTGTATGTTGATTGCATTCTACTGGATTGATGCTATTGCATTAATCTGATGGGGTTTTCTTGCTGTACGTTTGCTAAACTGTAAGTGTAGAGCTTGATATACTAGTGCGATCCTTGGTAAATATGCATTATCGTGTATTGCATATAATATGGATGTCCAAGAAAAGTATCATTTCAAATACTTTAAGATAGTTGCTTATAAGAGGATTAAATCATCCATGCAATTTCTAAGGTATGGAAAATAACAAATGAAAAAGGTGAAAGGTAACTGCACTAGAATTATATAGGTCATCAGGAAGATCTGAAAAAGTAGGAGGGAAGATGGACAGACATTAACTGCTATAGGAGTTGCACACAGACCAAACACAATGATCTGCATCATATGTGATCAGTAGATTGGGAACAATACATTGATGAAGCATAATGTAATACAAGGCTAAGAAATTTCTAAATCTAGTGATTGTAAATATAAGATTTATGTTTAAAAAATATCTATTTATCTTTGTATACATTGAAGTAGTGTATAGTACCCTATGCTGCATGGGGACGGGCACGAGATACGATAATCAATACGATACATATATGAGAAATGTGATTTTGAAAAAGTTTGGAATATGAGATACGTTTTTGAAAAAAATAATTATTTAACTATAAGTACAAATTAATGTCAATATATTGTGACCTCTATGACATTTTCATTTTTTTCATCATTATATCTCACGTAGCAATGTAGCATATATTAAATGAAAATAAGATTTATATGTCATAAAAAGTCTCATATTGTAAATGAAGGCCATGAATAAAAGCATGTAATCAATTGCATCTCTCCACTTACATTCAAATTTTTTCTTCCACACGTCTTTCTTCATGAAGTGGAGCCTTGGTGCACCGGTTAAAGTGTCACTGTGTAATATTGAGGCCACGGGTTTGAGTCCTGGAAGCAGCCTCTTGCAAAAATGCAGGGTAAAGATTTGCCTACATTTCACCCTTGTGGTGGGACCCTTCCCTTGACCTTCATTGCGTGGGGATGCTTTATGCACCGGGCTGCCCTCTACTTGTCTCTCTCCATGTCTACATCGTAGAATACACATTTTTTGATCATTTTCATGCATACTCAAGCATATCTGGTAATATCAAAAAGCATCAGTGAGTGTCCAATTTGTTTGATCAAATTTTTTCCAAGAGTTTTAGGGATGCGTTTCCTAGAGTTTCTGAGAGTTTTTTTGACTCCAAAATGTTTTAGACATGATACATAAGACACTATAAGTATTCGTGCCTCATAGATAGTACCAACAAAAGGCTGACAAAGAAATGACGAGTGAGGTGTTGACAAGGAAATGGCGAGTGAGGAATTGTCAAAGAATTACAAGCTTGAAAAAAATGATGCATTTCCAAATGCATTCGTTTGAGTTAGATGCGAAGAAGATCTAAAGTGATCTAAAAAAGAAGAGCAAGGAGGGTTGAACACTGCTCGAAAAAGATTAAGGGAGGCAGAGCACCAATACAATAAGTACGTCATTGTGGGCATCGTTTGCCTTGATAGATCAGCCCATGAGCCGCTTTTTGCGATTTTAGGTTTAAACCAACTGAAGTTTGTTTTTATAATAGTTAATATAAATATTTATATTGAAAACTTCAGGGAGAGGGGGAGTCTTATAAATTCCCAATTATTACAAAGGCGACTGACTATCCATGCTATGGGAAGCTGAATTTTCAAGTGAAGCAATCGATCGGTGGAAGCTTGGAGGAGCTCTTCCTTCCACCCCATTTTGCTATAATCGCTTAGTGTTCCCTCATGCATGTTGAGTGACTTCGTATCATCCTTTCTACATTAGTTTCTTCCCAATTTTTTATGTAAGTGTTGTTCCAATTTTATATGTGCAATTTTGTGTGATTTAAACTATTTTAAGCATTCCGTGTAAATGTTTACAATAAAAACTTTGTATTGAAGTTGCGATTGTAACACCCATATTCGATAAGAGCAGCCTGATGTGGGTGAGGCTCCTTTTTGGGACAAGGCTGCACAAAGAAAGACATCTCTTGACAGACTTCTAGGTAAAAGAAAGTGCATGAGTGAATCAGATCTCACATTGGAATTAAATTGAAAGTTACTAGATTTAAGTAATAATTTGGACCCTCAAATATCAAATGCACTTTTCCAAAGTAAGTGACAGAGTTGTGTTGGAAACTCCAGAGTTAAGCATGCTCTGGTGGAGTAGTCTTGGGCTTCTAAGATGTACTAGTAGGCCACCTTTCGATGATTAACAATGCGGTTCAACTTACTATGTGATGTGCATAAGCATAACCAAAACAACAAATCCCTGATATTACGGGTTGGGTAGTTACAAGTGGTATCAACACCAAACTTGCAGTATGATGCATGGTTCAGGGATGAACCAAGCAGAATCTATTGGGCATGCATCATCCTGAATCTAATGAGGACGGTTTGATGAAGGTGTGGAGGGTCTTTGTGGCATGTAAGCTTATAGATAAACAACTCCTGATAAGTTTTTAGGATGATAAGCTTCTAAGTGAAAGAAAATGCATCTCACATCAAAATTGAAGGAAAAGTTACTCGACTTGGGTAATGTTTTTTTGAACCCTTAAATATCAAAATCACCTTTTCGTACAAAGAGGCGAAGCTGTGTTTGAAATTCTGTAGTTAAGCATGACCTGGTTGGAGTAGTCTTGAAATGGGTGACTGATGTAGGACGAGTGTGAACAAAATGCGTGTATATGCCCTAACGAAACTCTAATGAACTATACACGTGTGTTGGTGTATGAGGTCTTATATGGATGTGGTGCACATGCAAAAAGCCCAACAATTAATTGCAATAATTTTAGAAATTATAAAGGGGTTTAAAGGACATGCACTATCAAAATTAACCTTTAGATCCAATAAACAAGTTCAAGTTCAAAATTAAAGAGTGCACCAATTAAATACTCGGTGATTGGGACAACCCGATGCACAAAGCATCCCCATGCAGTGAGGATCCGGGGAAGAGTCCCACCACAAAGGTGAAATGTAGGCAAATCTTACTCTTTATTTTTTGCAATAGGTTGCTTCCATGACTCAAACCCGTGACCTCAAGATCACAGGACGACACCTTACCCGGTGCGCCAAGTCTCCCCTCAAATAGAAGAAAGATTAGGCAATTTTTTATGAATTTTTAAGCCCAATTCGCATGCTTTCCAACAAACATTCAACGATAAGTAAAAGAGCATTCAATCTAGAACTCACATAAACAAATAAAACCAAAGAAGAATAATTACTGCTGTTTGAGGTCTGAGGACGCTTTGATTGTAACACTGACATGAAGAATTCTTGCACTGTTTAGGGCTGTAGGAGAATATCTTGACTGCTGGGAGGTGTTGCGTTGAAGGGACTGGGAGTAACTTCCTCGATCTGTCAGAGCAAAGGCTGGAACAAGCAGGAAGATGAGGGACAACTGTTCTTCAAAGCAGTTCACTGATTTATGGCGTTTGTTGATGGAAGAAATCTGGGTCCGACAGTCAGTCCAGATACGCAACCATTAATCTCACCCGGAGGAGGTCGGTTCACTCTTACAGGAGAGGCTCCTGTTGTCATTCCCATGAAAGGCTTCTTTGTATCAAAAAATGGCAGTAATTGCTGAAGATGCTGGAGAACTGTCAGTGGTGCTTAGGGTTCTGACAAACATGTACCAAAAAATGCAGATTTCCTCTTCGTGAAGGGTCGTAGAGGGAAGGATATGCTTCGACTGCTCGCCAGGGATGTTCGACGACAAGTTCCTATGTCGAATTGAGCGGTTGTTGGCGGTTCACTGTGATCTCCAACAGTTACCTGGACGGATGAGGCAGAAACGAGGATGTTTAGCGGGGAATAACCGTGGATTAACAGTTGGAATGAATATGAAGGGACCGATCAAGTGGGGGCGCACGAGAAATAACAACGCAACAAATAGGAATCAGAAAACTAGGCGTCGCATCTAGTGTTCCATGGTGTCCCACCGCGGAGGATCGCAAAATGAGAAAATCATTTCAAAATTCCTCAATGCCTGAAATGAACTCCACACACATTTATAGGAGAGCCACACAAAACGGACGACTATGTTTGGCCGCCGCAATAAACACTAAAAACTCAAAATAACATGCAATAAAAATAAAACCAACACAGAAAATATCCCGTCGACGCTCTAAACGCGACGACATGCTCAGATCATCCATATGACGACTCTAATCCCCCCTCTTGCGAATGTAAATCCGAATGAGCCCCGATGGGGGTCAACCTTCCCGTGGACTACGTTCCACATTGTTGAAAGAGCTCAAAGCTTGTATGTATTATTTCCGTATGTAAATACAAGGAGAGAATACAAATATATAGGAGAGAAGAGAGAAGAATAAATCCTATACATGATGTGGGACTAAAGAAGGAGGAAGAAAAATAGGCCATTAAATGGGCCTTTTTACATGGGCTTTTCTAATACTCCCCCGCAAGCTGGAGCGTACAAGTCGTATGATCCAAGCTTGGATAGGCATTGATAGAAGAGGGTACTAGGAAGAGCTTTGGTGAGGATGTCAGCAACCTGTTCAGTACCCGGAACGTGCTTGAGCTCGATCTTCTTCATGTGGACTTTCTCTCGGATGAAATGACAATCTACCTCAATATGCTTCGTTCTTTCATGGAAGACCGGGTTTTTGGCAATATGTATGGCAGCTTGACTGTCACAAAGGAGGAGAGCTGGTGAAGGTAGTTTAACTCCAAGGTCGGTAAGGAGACTCTCAATCCATGTGAGTTCAGAGACCACAGCAGCCATTGCCCGATATTCTGCTTCTGCTGAGGATCGAGCAACCACTGCTTGTTTCTTGCTTCGCCAAGTAATCAGATGTCCTCCAAAATAGGTACAAAACCCGCTAGTAGATCGTCGATCGTCGAGGGAGCCAGCGTAGTCGGCATCAGAGTATGCCACTAGTGTAGGACTGGAGGATGATGTTTTGTAGACAAGTCCTTGGCCAGGAGCTGTCTTAAGGTATCTGAGAATGCGTTCCACAGCCTGGAGATGAGAGCTTCGAGGAGAGTGCATATAGCGACTCACAAGTCCCACAGCGAAAGATATATCAGGTCTTGTAACTGTTAAGTAGATGAGCTTCCCAACTAGACGACGGTAATATTCTGGATTTGGTAGAAGCGAATCAGAATCTGAGCCCTGAGCACATATTTTGTGATTTGCATCCATGGGAGTGTTAATAGGTTTGCAACCAGAGTAGCCTGCATCATGAAGGAGATCCAGGCAATATTTGCGCTGAGAGAGAACCAATCCATCTGACCGTCTGGCCACTTCCAGACCGAGGAAGTACCGAAGAGGACCCAGATCTTTAGTTTGGAAGACGGAGCTCAGATGTAGCTTAACGGCCTGTATGCCGTCCAAGTCACTGCCAGTAATAATGATGTCGTCGACATATACCAACAGGAGAACCGTACCAGTGGCCTGGTGACGAGTAAACAATGAGAAGTCAGCCGAGCTGCGAGTGAAGCCAACATCCCGGAGAGCTTTGCTGAACTTGTCGAACCATGCCCGAGGGGATTGTTTGAGACCATATAGAGATTTTAGAAGATGACAAACCCGTGACTCCCCCGTGGTCTCAAACCCGGGAGGTTGTTGCATGTAAACCGTTTCCTGAAGGTCGCCGTTCAGGAAAGCGTTCTTGACGTCGAGTTGAAACAAGGGCCACTGGCGATGGACAGCCACAGATAGGAGAATGCGGACCGTGTTAAGCTTAGCGACCGGAGAGAAGGTCTCGTCATAGTCCAGCCCGGGTTGCTGGGTGAAGCCACGAGCAACCAACCGAGCTTTGAGGCGATCAATGGTCCCATCAGGAGCATGTTTAATGACGAAAACCCATTTGCACCCAACGGGTTTCTGGCCGGGAGGAAGGGGCACCAGGGTCCAAGTCTGGTTGGCCCAAAGAGCAGCCATCTCTTCTTCCATGGCCGCACGCCACCCCGGATGTTGAAGAGCGTCCTGGACAGAAGTAGGAATAGAGACCGAGGAGAGCGAAGTAGCCAAGGCCTGTAGAGGCGGAGAGAGGCGGTGGAGAGAAACATAGTCCGCCATTGGATGAGCGGTAGAGGCCGACACCGGAGCAGCAGAACACGGAGAAGCCGAGGTCGAAGCCGACTGCAGAGGAGCAACGGGAGGAGGAGGGCGACGAGCATAGACCCGAATAACCGGGGGTCGAGGAGGGTCAATGGTGGCAGGAGGCGGAGGGATGGTGGTCGGTGAGTGGACGTGGATCACCGGCCGGGGAAGGGAGGGTGTTGGAGGAGGTGGTGGTAGAAGTGGTGGCAAAGGAGGAGGGAAAAAGGGTTGGTCCTCCCGGAAAGTAACATCAGCCGAAACAGAGACCTTCTGGGTGAGCGGGGAGTAGCAAACATAGCCCTTTTGGGTACGTGAGTAGCCGACAAACATGTGTTTGGCCGCACGGGGATCCAGTTTGTCAAGAGTGGGGCCCAGTTTATGGACAAAGCAGGTATAGCCGAAAACCCGGGGGTGAGGGGGAAGGCGGGTGTGGAGGGAAAAAGAAGGCTGAAGGGGGTAGCGTTGTGGAGAACGGGAGAGGGGAGACGGTTGATAAGAAAACAGGCTGTGGACACCGCAAAGTTCCAGAAGACTTTGGGAACATGCATGTGAAGCATGAGAGAGCGAGCCACATCGAGCAAGTGGCGGTTCTTGCGTTCAGCGACCCCGTTTTGTTGAGGGGTGTAGGGACAAGAGGTCTGGTGAACAATACCGAAGTTTGCGCAGAGAGTGGCAAACTCGTGGCTAGTGTATTCCCGAGCATTATCAGAGCGGAAAGTTTTAATGGTGGTAGAGAATTGCGTACGAGTCTCTAACACAAACGCCTGAAAGACACGCGGAAGCTCAGAGCGATCATGCAGGAGATACAACCAAGTAGTACGAGAGTAATCATCAATAAAGGTTATAAAATAACGATAACCAGAAATGCTAGGAACTTTATAGGGGCCCCAAATATCAGAATGTATTAAATCAAAGGGAGCTGAGCTCCTAGTACAATTAGCTGGAAAAGATGAGCGAGGCTGTTTGCCAATAATACAAGAATCACATTGAAAAGCAGGAAGAGAAATGTCTGGAAGCGCCTTCTGGAGGATAGGTAGAGGGGCATGCCCAAGCCGACAGTGCCAATCAGTTGAGGAAACGGAGGAAAGGGATGTGGGAGAGACATCGAGGAGGTAGAGCCCGTTCTGCAGCCGACCCCTACCAATGGTAATCCGCGTCTGCTGATCCTGTATCAAAAAACCAGAAGAGGTGAAGGTGATAAAGCAATTCATATCAGTAGTAAGACGACCAACAGAGAGTAAATTAAAAGGCGAGGCCGGCACATAAAGAACGGAGCGTAGAGAGAGAGAGGGAGGAAGGAGGAGGTCCGCGCAGCCGGAGACCGGGACAAGCGCACCATTGGCCACAGTAATAGACTGGGGGTGAGCAGCAGCAGAGAACCGGGGCGGCCGTATGGAAGTGATGTGGTGGGTGGCTCCCGAGTCCAGGATCCAGCGAGAGCTGGAAGAGAGACAGGCAGTACCTGTAGCGGAGGTGGAGACAATACCTGCATGTGAGGTGGAGGCATGGGAAGCAGAAGGGGGGTTGAGGAACCCCTGGAGTTGTTGCAGCTGTAGGCGAAGAGCCTCAAGATCCGTACCAGGCGGAGGTGAGCTATCGGTAACAGCAGCAGTAGGCGGGCGAGGGGGGTAGCCATGTTTCTTGTGACAAACGGCTTCAGTATGGCCATCCCGGCCACAGTAGGTGCACTTGGGCCGTCCGCGGCCGCCACGGCCCCGCCCACGGGAGCCCGTACGACCACCCCGAGGAAAGGAGGGTTGTGGGAGTAAAGGAGGAAGGGCCTGCTGAAGAAGAGCCGGCGAGGGTGGTGCAGGAGCCTCCGGAGGAGGTGGTACGCGAAGTAACATCGAGCAGACATCAGAGAAAGAAGGGGTAGCGGGTGAAGCCAGAACCTGAGCTCGAATACTATGTAGGTGTGGCGGGACGCGAGCCATAATCATAGCAATACAAACAGCCTCCTTCTGGGCACGTTGGGCAGCGAGATCAGTAGTCGCGGGCTGGTGCTGAATCCAGGCTTCCGTGAGAGTTTTAGCGCGGGCCACGAAGGAGGTCATGTCTAGTGCTTTGCCAACATCCAAGGCTTGAAGATCAGTGAGGATGTCGAAAAGGTGTTGAAGGCTGTCCTTGCCGGAGTACAGCGAATGAAGTTCATCCCACATGTCTTTAGCAGTCTCATGATACATGATCATCTGGTACGGCTCACCCTCGACCGAGTTTAGGATCCAGGTCTGGACACGGCCGTCATTGCGGAGCCAATCATCAGTAGACGGAGTTGGTGGTCCCTGGGTAAGGTGACGGGCAAGGCCCTTGGCCTATAAGACCCGGCGGACAGAGTGGACCCAGGGAATGAAATTAGCCTTGCCAGAGAGAGAAATAGTAGTAATCCGAAGCTCATCCCGGAGTTCGAGAGGAGCTACGTGGCTGGCAGGGGGTTGAGCGGTAGTGGAGTCGCTGGAGGACATGGCGACGGAAGAGCAGCAGGGCTCGGAGAGAACAACCCGCAGCGGTCTGGCTGTCTCGGCGGCTGGAGGTCGCGGCGGACTGGAGGCCGCGGCGAGTAGAGAGAGGCCGCGGCGAACATGAGCAGTCCGCGTCAGAGGTTGCGGCGAACTGGGGCAGTCTGCGACAGAGGTCGCGGCGAACTGGGGCAGTCCGCAACAGAGGCCGCGGCGAACTGGTGCAGTCCGCGACAGAGGCCGCGGCGAACGGGGGGCAGGGCGCAGCAGCGGACAGGAGCAGTCCGCAAGAGGTCGCGGCGAACTATGGGCAGGTCGCACAGCGGATACAAGCAGAGCCCGCAGCGGACAGAGGCAGTCCGCAAGGGAAGGCGGAGAGAGAGAGTCCGCGAGCAGAGGCTCGAGCGGACAAAGAAGGAGCGAGCTAGAGGGAGCAGTCCGCGAGCAAGGAGGCTCGAGCGGATACAAGCAGAGCTCGCAGCGAGCGAGAGAGAAAAGCTAAAGGGAGCAGTCCGCGAGCAAAGAGGCTTGAGCGGATACAAGCGGAGCCCGCAGCGGACAAGAGGGAGCAGTCCGCGAGCAAAGAGGCTCGAGCGGATACAAGAGGAGCCCGCAGCGGACAAGAGGGAGCAGTCCGCGAGCAAGGAGGCTCGAGCGGATACAAGCAGAGCCCGCAGCGGACAGGAAGATCGTCCGGAGCGGAGGGAGAGAGGTGGGCCCCACGAGTCAGAGCAGAAGATGGCTATAAGAAGCCTGGGGAGGGTGGAACCACGGAGGGAGAGGAGAGGAGCGGAATCAGAAGGGCAGTCCGCACGAGACCGGAGCGGATGCAGAAAGCAGTCCGCACGAGTCCGGGCGGACAGAAGCAGGGGCAGTCCGCAGGAGACTGGGCGGACAGAGAAGAGGCAGTCCGCAGGAGACCGAGCGGACAGAGAAGGGGCGGTCCGCGTCTAGATGCAACCTGGCTCTGATACCATGTTGAAAGAGCTCAAATCTTGTATGTATTATTTCCGTATGTAAATACAAGGAGAGAATACAAATATATAGGAGAGAAGAGAGAAGAATAAATCCTATACATGATGTGGGACTAAAGAAGGAGGAAGTAAAATAGGCCATTAAATGGGCCTTTTTACATGGGCTTTTCTAATACACATCAATGACCTCCTATGAAGTACTTGTTGGTCAAGCCACTTATGGAAAATGATAAAGTCGGACAGTCTAGCTTAGTATGAGATTTGTTGAGACAAAGCAGACAATATTTCTGACAGTTTAGCTTAGTATGAGATTTGTTGAGACAAAGCAGACAATATTTCTGATTTTGTAGGTTAGGTCACTACAACGATCAATCTTAGAATAACAATCAGATTCACGACAGTTCTGGGGATTGGAGTTGTTGTGGTTTCTTTGTTGTTTGGACTTTTCGAGATCAATCTTTCTATCCAAGTTTTTGTGATTGCTTGTTGATCCACCATATTCTAGCGAAGTGGTATTGTGATTTGTGATAGTTTTCTTAGGCCTGCTTCTGTTTCGTATTCGATACTGTTTGATACTGATTTCGCTCGTAAGGTTTCAGTTTATTCAATAATTAGAGGAATTTATTGGTTTATGTGTAGTACTAAAATTATGGTGTTTATAAGGCATTTTTGGGACTGAAGTGTATAAATTAATGCTTGCAATCGAACTGAAATTTCAAAGCAGCAATTGGACTTTCTGTTTTTAGATTTTATGTCGTTACCAATCTCTTAACTGAACCCATAATACATAAAAACACCCCAAGAAAGTGAAGAAATTAGGACAGTAAATGGCTCATTCTTGGACGAGTTTCCTTTCCTCTCTACTCCCTGACGCTCCCATCTGCATCATATTCCCATTTCTTTGGTCCAGGTGTTCTCAAATTGATGCTTTGGATCACTCTAGAACTGCATTCGCCTCCCAAGTTGAACCAAACTGCCCAACGTGTTGAGGTGGCTTGGTTTAAACTCCCTATTTATTTAATAGACTTTCATTTATCTTATATTTGTATTTACTTTGGTTTTTAGACTCGTTATTTATTATTCTCCAAGCCCTATCTAGGGCTGTAAGTAAGTATTTCCAAGAAATGGCTACTACCTGTGTGTTCTCTTTCAATTTTTTTTTTTACTTTTTTTGCTTGTTCTCCAAGGGTGACGAGTCTGATTCATATTTTAAGGTGCTCTTGGCCTTTGCCTTACCATCTTTAGTGACAAATTTTGCATCTCATTGATTTCTTCATCCTATTTTTCTGTGGTTTCTCTGCATTTTTGGCAATCAATTACACTCCAAATTTTAATTATACAAAATGTTTTAACAAAATGGATGGAATGACCTAAATAATAAATTGTTGTTTTATTAATTATTACTGCATTTTTTATATAAATTATAGCTATGAAGCTTCCTATGAAGCAATGAAACACAGCAAACAAGGTTTTAATAGAGATCCATTTTCTTCTATCAACTACATTCCTTTGAAGCATGTGCAATCCACAATGTATTTCAGCTAGGTTATTCTTCAAGTCATGCATCCCACCTTTTAGTTCTTCAAGACTTGTTGGTTTCGATACATTTTCTTTGATGTTTTCTTTGTTAGTAGAATCTATTTTTGGAATATCTGAAGTACACCCTTAAACGAATCGGCCTACATTTCTAGCACATGTAAATTAAAGCTTCTCTCAATTTGTAGGTGATGATATCTTCACCATTGCATGCCAGTCATATTTGCCGAGTACCTCAAATGCGAGGGAGAAAAGAGACTATTTATGTTGCTTTGCTCATCTCCTTTGCCTGTCATTTTCTTTCTAGAAAATCAGGGACTTATTTGTAGGCTAGACCAGAGCTTACTAGAAATTATGAGGCTCGATGGCTTCAAATGAGTCAGGAATGAGCTGAATTTGTTATTTATAACCAAAAAAGATATTTTGGAGGAAGAAAAAAGCCAATTTAACAACTGATAACTCGAGGATTTAAGTGAAATGCAAATTGGAGCTCAAGGATCCATTTGTAGGCTTCTTAGAAATGTGGACCAAATGGTTGCGAGGCCTTAACCCTTGGACTTGGGTTGTAATTTTACCATGTAAAATTTGACTTACCACTCAACTCATAAATTCTGTAATTTTTAATCACCTCTTTAAACAATTTTTGGTAACTATCGGATGTTAATGGATTGCATGATTAGATAATTATCCAAGTGTTAGACTTCGGGGAACCCTTAATCCTTCTTTATTGTTTCCTTTTGGAAAATGCAATTGTTTCGATTAGTTTTTTTATAATCACCACAAGATATTTGATTTCAGTACTAGTACCTCATTAGTTCATTCACGGTAAGTTTTCTTTTCACTTGTGGTGCTTTTTTATGATTTGTTTAGACCAGAGGTTACTAGAAATTATAAGGCTCAATGGCTTCAAATTAATCAGGAATGAGCCAAACTTGTTATTTTATAACCTAAAAAGATTTTGGAGGAAGAAAAAAGCCAATTTAACAACTGATAACTTGAGGATTTAAGTGAAATGCAAATTGAAGCTCAAGGATCCATTTGTAGGGTTCTTAAAAATGTGGACCAAAGAGTTGCGAGGCCTTAACCCTTGGACTTGGGTGTAATTTTACCATGTAAAATTTGACTTACCACTCTGCTCATAAATTCTGTAATTTTTAATCATCTCTTTAAACAATTTTTGGTAACAATCGGTTGTTAATGGATTGCATGATTAGATAAAGATAATTATCGGAAGTGTTTGTCTTTGGGGAACCCTTAATCCTTCTTTATTGTTTCCTTTTGGAAAATGCAATTGTTTCTGTAAAGAAAAGCAGAATTGGGAAAAATAATTCAATTTTATTAATTTTCTCCAACTTGTACAACTTGGTTACATATATACATACACTTATATAGAAAGAGAGAAGTGGAGAGAATTCCAATCCTATGATGTGGGACTAAAGATTATTTACATGGGCTCTAAGAGAGGGGTTTTTACCATTTCTTCTTAACACTCCTCCGCAAGCTGGACCATACAAGTCGTAGGCGCCAAGCTTGGATAAGAACTGATGATATAACAGTCGAGAGAGAGCTTTAGGTAAGATGTCAGCAACTTGCCTTGCAGCAGGAACATGCTCTGATTCTAATTTCTTTGATTGAACTTTTTCTCGAATAAAATGACAGTCAACTTCAATATGCTTCGTTCGTTCATGGAATACGAGATTCTTGGCAATATGCATCGCTGCTTGATTATCACAAAACAAGGTCGCCAGAGATGAGAGTGATTCCCAAGTCATTTAGAAGACTTTCAAGGCAGGTTAGCTCAGATATAACAGCTGCCATAACACGGTACTCGGCCTCAGCAGAAGAATGAGCAACAAAAATCTGCTTCTTACTACGTCAGGTAATAAGGTGTCAACCGAAGTAAGTACAAAAGCCAGTTGTGGAGCGCTTATTATCAAGAGAACCCGCGTTGTCAGCGTTAGAATACGCAACAAGAGATAGAGAGGTACATGGTTTGTAAACGAGTCCTTGTTCTGGAGTAGTCTTCAAATATCTGAGAATGCACTCGACATCTTGGAGATGAGATGTCCGAGGAGCATGCATAAATCGACTCACAATCCCGACAACAAATGAGATATTAGGTTGTGTAACCGTAAGATAAATCAGCTTCCCCACCAAGCGTCGATAATACTCTGAATTTATAAGCAGTGGGTCGGAATCAGAACCATGTGCAGAAAGCTTATGATTTATATCCATATGGGTGTTCGCAGGTTTGCACCCTGAGTAGTCGGAATCTTGAAGAAGATTAATACAGTACTTCCGTTAGGATAGGACAAGACCATCTGGTCGCCTTGCGACCTCAAGCTCAAGGAAGTATCAATGATTTCCCAAGTCTTTTGTCTGAAATGCTGATTTTAAATGTTGTTTGATTGTTTGTATCCCCGTGGAGTCGTCGCCCGTAATCAGAATATCATCAACATACACAAGGAGAGTCACATTGTCTGTTGGTTGATGACAGGTGAAGAAGGAGAAATCAGCCGAGCTCCGTGTAAAATCAACTTCTCGAACAACCTTACTGAATTTTTCAAAACAAGCACGAGAAGACTGTTTGAGTCTATATATAGACTTCCGGAGATGACAGACATGAGACTCCCCCGTGTCCTCAAACCCGAGAGGTTGATGCATATAAACAGTTTCTTGGAGATGCCCATTGAGAAAAACATTTTTAATATCTAACTGATGCAAGAGCCACTGACGATGCACGACCAAGGAGATTAGCACTCGAACTGTATTTAACTTGGCGACCGAGGAGAAGGCTTCATCGTAATCAAGGCTTTGTTGCTGAGTGAAATCCCGGGCCACGAGACGAGCTTTTAAGAGGTCAACAGTCCCATCTTGAGCATGTTTGATAACAAAGACCCACTTGCAACTGACACAGGACTGGCCGGGAGGAAGAGGAACCAGATCTCAGGCCTGGTTAGCCCAGAGGGCAGTTGTTGAAGCCAAAATTTGACTTCTACAAACGTTCGAAGAATAGGGGCGTAGCTAACACCTACTCGTCCCAAGCTTCGACCTCCGACTGGTCGTGAAGGACTAGAAACCGACCCAAAGCCTTAGCAGGGAGGTCCCACCGCTTACCCGAAAGATCTCTGAAAGCTTCCCCTCCAAAGCCAAAAGCTGAGCTTGGAGCTCCTCAGAAAGCACAGAAAAAAACCTCTCAAGTCCCGGGAAAGATATATGTGTGCTTCTGAAGAACCCCTATGAGTTTATTTATATTTTTCTGAGTTGGATCTGCAAATATCCATACTGAGCTGACCTGAAATTACCAGAGTATCCCTGGTTGGGTCTGCCAACAACCAAACTCCGCTGTTCTGAGGAGTTATACGCAGACCACCCAGGGCAAAAGAGTAAAAATACCAGGGGTAGAAGAGAAAAAACTCCCTTGGGTATAGAAATGTGAAAACAACCTCCTTTCTGTGCGGCGAGTGGGGGAACATCTGGCGGCGAGACGGGCCTTCCTATTCGTCTCGCCGATATCCTTTGCTATGAGGTCTTCTCGCGGTTGAAGGTCTTCTCGCCCCCCTAGGAGGGGCGTCTCGCCTATTACAGAGGCCACTTGTCTCGCCACCTGCGAGTGGACCCCATGGTCCCACTCGCCCATCAATTCCTCTCGCCCTCTTCGACTATTTGCGTCTTGAGGACCTCTCGCGAGCCCGATGTTGTACACAATCCCTGCTCTTTTCGAGATTATTCTAAGCTCGAAAAGAACATCCAACCGAGGCTCGCCATTAGAACGTATTTATGGACGCATTTATGAGAGAATCTTCTATGAGGCCCCCCACCAAAACCTATAAATATGGGATTCCTATCCCGGATAGATGCTACCCCATTCACACACTTCCTCCTCCCTTGCGGTAAACTGTTCATCATGTCTCATAGCCAGAGCCTTCACGAGCGCCTCGCCATGGTGCGTAAGCAGAGTAAGGCCGCCGTGGCCGCTTTTACTTCAACTCTAGTTCGCCCTCTGCCTCCTGCACCACCCTCTCCATCTCGCCTGAAGAGGGTAAAAACTGGTGGCCCCTCCTCTATCGAGGGGCCCTCTCGCGCAGTTCTGGAGACCTGCCCCACCCCTCCTCCCACATCTCACAAAGAGAAAGAGGTGAGCTCTTGCTTCTGTCTTTATTTCTATCTTTATTACTACTTCAATATTTGTATCAGTCCTGTTAATTTCTTCTCTTCAGGGAGCTCCCGCGGCTACACAACGACCGAAAAGCCCGCAAGACGACTCCGCCGCCCATTGCGAAGATTCCGACTCGCAACCACCTTCTACTCCTTTATCTACTCCTCCCCGCGAGAGGAGAGACAATCCCTCCCAGGTCGCCGGGACTTCCCGTCCTCCCGATGAGAAACCTTCCCTCTCGCTTCTTTGCCCTACTCGCTACTCCCACACACTCATGCGAGAGCCTCTCTCACCCTGCTCCTTCACTTCTTCCGCAGGCACCCAGACCGACACGCCTGCTGAGAAGCACCCTGGGCAACCTGCCGTCTCGCGTCTTCCTCCCCTTGACGGGATTGAAGATTACCTTGGCGACCCTGCGAACCCGGCGGAAATGAGGCGCAAGACTGCCGAGTTGTTCCAGAAACACGCACGTCTCATCCATTCGCTGACGCTGGATAAGCAGGCGGCGGATCGGCGCATCGAATGGCTGGAGAACGAGTGCGCTCTCCTATCTTCCGAGGCAGATACCGAGTTAGATGTCGATGGAACCAACCCTGACGCCATCATTAGCGAGATCGACATGCAGCTCCGTCTCGCGCGCCGTGGGTTGGAGTCCGTTCGCGCTTTTCACTCGCGCGGTAGGCCTCCTTGTGCAGGAGCTCGCGGTGGCCGCTGGCAATGACTCTCGTACTGAAGGCCGTCCGTCTCGCCCCTTCTCCTTCATTTTCTATTTGAATGCTGTAATAATAATTAAATAATGCTGTGTTGTCGTCTCGTCGGTATTGTTAGAAAACTTGGTGTCCGCCATATGCGGGATGGTGTTTTTGAACATTCATTACTGTTGCGTTAATTTCATTTTTCTTTTAATTTCTTTAATTAATCACCTTGTGATTGCGACAGGCCGCGCCAATCGAGGTTTAGGAGAGAGAGAGAACCTACTGCCGACTCTTCCCCTTCCTCTGTACGTTTTCCCGCCCATCAATCATTGCCCTGTATCCGTTATAAATACACCCGGTCCTAGCTCAGAAGGATACCCGCACTCTTCACTCCTGCCGCATCCAAGCTCTTGCCCCTTTGTTTCTTTCGTCTCGCCGACCTTTCTCGCCTTTTTCTCTCTCTACCATCTCGCCAATCCTCTTTCTTACTCTTCCTTTCTCTCCGTCTCGCCTAAAGCTGTCTCGCCAAAACTGTCTCGCAAAAATTGTCTCGCCAAGGATGGGTAAGAAGAGAGTTGAGGAAGGCGAGGGGCGCAGCCGCTGCGGGAAGCGGTTCACAGACCATGACTTCCCGCTCGGCCGGCTTTCTGAGGAAGATTACCGCGACTTTGTCCGCGAGTACATGGGGGAGGGGATCGACTCGCGGCCCCCCAAGGTTGGCGAGTCGATCAACACATATTATCCGGGAGAGCTCGCCTTCCCCGTCTCGCACTTTTAGGCGGGGTTGAGGTTGCCTCTATGGCCTGAGGTAAAGCAGGTATTCAAGTACTTCGTCGTCGTCCCGGCGCAGTTCAACCCGAACGCTATTTCGGTGTTGATCGCCTTTGCCTGCTACATGCGCCGGGAGCGCATTGAGTTCAACTTTACGGTCTTCCGCAAGCTCTTTATCTATCACGCCAACGCTGACAGCGTCTCGTACTTCACCGGGCAGGGGCTCAAGGTGTGCGAGACGCCCAACAAAAATCACCATTGGCTCACGCGGTTTGTCTTCATCCGTGGCGACCGTGGTTACTTCAGGGGCATCTCACTCGCGCCTGTGTCTCCCCCCGAAAGTTTCTATGCCACCCCGCAGGTCGGCGACACGGACAAGCTGCTGTATGATTACTTCGTCGGCAAAAACTTCGAAGTCAATTACTTGCGGCGAGGCCTCGACTCGCTGTCTCCGGTGCTCCCTGGTCAAGGTATTCTCGCTCTCTTGTCTCGCACTTCGTTTTTTCCATCTCGCCATCTTATCACTTTCTTGTTTTCTAGGGGAGCGAGTCGTATCGGTCCACCCTCCTTACAAAAGCAACATCCACCCCTCAAAGGGCCTTGGTCTCGCCAGCGCGGCAGCTGTGGCGGCGAGAGAGTCCTTGGCTCCTGCCCCTCTCAAGAGGCCTACAGGCGACACGACCCCCTCTTGCTCCAGCCCTCCAAAGACGATGAGAAAGGCCGTGGCTGTCTCTAAGGGGAAAAAGAAGACGACCCCGAAGGAGAAGGAGATATCGGGGTCCTTGAGCCCCATTTCCGTGGAGGGGTCACCGTCGCCCTGCTCGCCTCGCCATCAGGCCGTCTCGCCTACTCGCGAGACGACACTTCCTAATCAGCCTGCTGCCACCTCCAATCAACCAGCCGCCGCCACCTCTTGCGAAGGCACCTCCTCCAGCCGTCCCGCCCCCTCCTCCCACATGAACTTCAACTTGGGCCCAACGGTCCAAGATGCCGCGGGCGACCCTGTTCTGCTGTGGGGGCGGGACGTCAATCGCGTGTCAATCTCCACTCTCCTTCCCCCTTGGAAGGAGCAAGAAGAGCCAACTAGCCATGCTTTCTCCGTGGGGTACGACCTTTATGGTGGTCTCGACGCAGTCTCTCCTGAGAGCGAGTCTACGCGAGATCTCGTCATGAAGTCCTCCCACGCCCAGATGCGTGCCTTGGAGTTCTCGCACCGCGCCGCGCGCCGTCTAATATATATCAACAAAAAATGGTAGGAGAGCGAGACAAGCCTGGTGGCGGAGCGGGAGAAGTCATAAGATCTCGCAAAATGGTTGTTTGATGCCGAGAGCCTCATCGCAAAAGCCCAAGGCGGCGTGGTAAAGCCCTATCCTTACTCCTTTCCTTCAAAAGCTTTTAACTGATAACCTGACGTCTCGCAGGATGCCGCGACGGCGGAGCGGCTGCATTCGCGAGTAGCGGCCCTGGAGGAGGAGGTCAAGGGTTTGAAAGCCCAGAATACTCGCCTTCAGGCCGATGCCGTGTCAACGTCTCGCCGCGAGCCCTTTCGGACACCTCCGCCGCACTATTCTTTTGACGAGGTTGAGGAGCAATGCCGAGATGCTGGCATCAGGGCGGCAGAGCTGGTCCTGAAGATGATGAAGGACCTGGGGGTTGTGAAGGATGATTCAGAAACGGTGACCGTCCGCGACTTGGTCCCCCAGCTCTACGACGAGGAGAGCGAGGATTCTGCTTCCGGCGAGGAAGAATGACGTGTCAACTCCCAAGATCCAGAATCCCCCTCTCCTCTTCCTTTTGATGCTGTTGTAAAACTTGAATCTTTTTTGAGCTCTGTTTTTTTGTGATACATAACGATGATGATTAAATGTACATGTTATTTGTTGTTTTGTTCTTTATTACGCGAAATGAATCACTGGTTTGATTGGGCCTGCGAGATGGTGTTATCCACCCGTCTCGCCGCCTTGCCTTTACTCCCTACAGTTTGCTTTACTTTGCTTACTGCGAGACGACCCTCCGACGCGCTTACGCACGCGAGACGGTGCTACTTCTTGTCTCGCGGTCTTGCCGGAGAGTTGGCCCAGGTCGCGAGTCGTCACTTCCTTTACCTTTGCGCGTGAGATTTAAACGGTGTAACCTTCTCGGCTCGCCTTAGGGTAATCCCGGCGCGAGAGGCCTTTAGCTGTGTAACCTGCTCACCAATTATTAGAGCGGCCCTTCTGTCTCGCGCGAGTGCTCACTCGCCGTAAGCGAGTCCATCCTCGTAACTGCCAACTGTGAGTGCCTCCACTCACACTGCTCCAACCTTTGCTTCTCATAATTTGTTTTTCGCGAGTTTAAGTAGGATGTACTATGGTTCCCCAGAATAAAAAACCAATCCTATCTCCCGCAGGCGAGCCTTCGGACCTGCCAGCTAATGAGAGCCTGCGCAGCGGGTCTACCTGGGGCCGAGCCGCGCTCGGGGTAGTGCAGAACCAAGGAGCAAGAACCAGACCTCTCCCCCACAGGCGAGCCTTCGGACCTGCCAGCTAATGGGAGCCTGCGCAGCGGGTCTACCTGGGGGCCGAGCCGCGCTCGGGGTAGTGCAGAACCAAGGACCAAGAACCAGACCTCTCCCCCACAGGCGAGCCTTCGGACCAGCCAGCTAATGAGAGCCTGCGTAGCTAGTCTACCTGGGGCCAAGCCGCGCTCGGGGTAGTGCAGAACCAAGGACCAAGAACCAGACCTCTCCTCCACAGGCGAGCCTTCGGACCTGCCAGCTAATGAGAGCCTGCGCAGCGGGTCTACCTGGGGCCGAGCCGTGCTCGGGGTAGGGCAGAACCAAGGACCAAGAACCAGACCTCTCCCCCACAGGCGAGCCTTCGGACCTGCCAGCTAATGAGAGCCTGCGCAGCGGGTCTACCTGGGGCCGAGCCGCGCTCGGGGTAGTGCAGAACCAAGGACTAAGAACCAGACCTCTCCCCCACAGGCGAGCCTTCGGACCTGCCAGCTAATGAGAGCCTGCGCAGCGGGTCTACCTGGGGCCGAGCCGCGCTCGGGGTAGTGAAGAACCAAGGATCAAGAACCAGACCTCTCCCCCACAGGCGAGCCTTCGGACCTGCCAGCTAATGAGAGCCTACGCAGCGGGTCTACCTGGGGCCGAGCCGCGCTTGGGGTAGTGCAGAACCAAGGACCAAGAACCAGAGCTCTCCCCCACAGGCGAGCCTTCGGACCTGCCAGCTAATGAGAGCCTGCGCAGCGGGTCTACCTGGGGCCGAGCCGCGCTCGTGGTAGTGCAGAACCAAGGACTAAGAACCAGACTTCTCCCCCACAGGCGAGCCTTCAGACCTGCCAGCTAATGAGAGCCTGCTCAGCGGGTCTACCCGGGGCCGAGCCGCGCTCGGGGTAGTGCAGAAGCGATCATCTTCCTGTCGTTAGAATTTCATGGTAGATAAAGACAAGAAGTAATTTGAGAAATTTATTATAATGAATTTGATTTGAATATACAACTTTTGCCCTCCCTTCTCCTGATAGAATCGCTTCAAGTCATTGTCACTCCAGGTGTGGCTCATGGTCCTACCCTCTACATCCTGGAGGTGGTAACCTCCTGTTTTCAGGACCTTCTCAACAATATAAGGCCCTCCCAATTCGGGTTGAGCTTGCCCACGGGAGCGGACTTCCCCGCAGCATCAACTTTCTTTAGCAACAGATCTCCTTCTGCAAATTGTTTAATCCTGATATGCTTGTCGAAGTATCTTGCCATCCGTCGCTTGACCTCTTCCTGTCTGATAGCTGCTACGTCGCGTAGTTCTTCTACCATGTCCAGTGAGAGGCGTAAACCTCCTTCATTTTCTAGCCTCCAAGCCTCGTCTCCATCACCTGCAGCCACAACTCGTGGGGATCGGACCTCAAATTCCACAGGCAGGACCGCCTCACACCCATGGGAAAGTTTGAAGGGGGTCTCGCCGGTGGCCGTGTTCGGGGTTGTCCGCAAGACCCACAAAATTGAGGGGAGCTGTTCCACCCAGCTCCCCCTCAAGTTCTTCACCTTCTTCTTGAGCAGGTTCACGATAATTTTGTTAGCCGCCTTCACCTGGCCGTTGCTCCTGGGGTGGTGGATGGAGGCAAACCTGATGTCGATACCCAGCTAGGTGCAGAAACTTATAAACTCCTCACTTGCAAATTGAGGACCATTGTCCGTGACAATGGCCTGAGGCAGCCCGTGCCTGCAGATGATCTCTCCCCAAATGAAATTCCTGATGACTTGGGAGGTGACTTTGGCTAGTGCCTTAACCTCCAGCCACTTTGAGAAGTAGTCGATCATAACCAGGAGGAACCTCCTTTGCCCACTAGCTGGAGGAAAATGCCCAACTAAATCCATTCCCCAGATAGCGAACGGCCATGGTGCCGTGATGCTTCAGAGCCTTTGAGCTGCCTGGAGCTGGAGGGGGGCGTAGAGCTGGCATTTTTGGCACCTCCTTGCAAACTCCGCAGCATCCTTCCTTAGGGTGGGCCAGAAGTACCCTTGCCTGACCACCCTTGCTTCCAACGTCCTACCTCCGGAATGGCTACCACATTCCCCAGAGTGCACCTCCTCCAGAATCCGTCGGGTCTCCTCTTCCGTCACACATCGTGCCAGAAGACCCGAAAGCATCTTCCGATGTAGGCTTCCTTCATGCATGAGATAATGGGCCGCCTTATGCCGAAAGTTCTTTGTTTCCTTGATCCCCTCAGGGAGGTTGCCTGTGACGAAGAAAGTCACGAAGGGATCTACCCATGAGGGTCGCCGATCTACTTCCATGAGCTCCCCCTCCTCGATCGCTGGATGGAATAGATCAGTCAAGGTTCCCCCTCCCCGAGGTCCAAACTTGGCCAACCGATCGGCAACTGTACTCTCTTCTCTAGGAACGTGCTGGATGGAGAATGTCCGGAACTTCCCGATGATCGCTCTCACCTTGGACAAGTACCTCACAAGGGTGGGTTCCCGAGCTTCGAACTCCACTCGGATCTGCGATGTCACCACTAATGAGTCCATGAAAGCCTCCACATCCTGGATCTCAAGCTCTCTTGCCAAACGAAGACCGGCTATCACAGCCTCGTACTCTGCCTGGTTGTTAGTTGCAGGAAAATGCAAGACCACCGCCTGCTCTATGGTGACCCCTTGAGGACTTGTCAATACCACCCCCGCTCCGAGAGAGTGCTTTCCCGAGGCTCCATCAACCGTAATCTTCCATGCCTCCTGCGGCCGCGACTCCTCGGTACCGACCTCCACAACGTAGTCTGCCAAGAAGTCGGCCACTACTTGTGCCTTGATGGAGAGCCTTGGTACGAACGAGATATCGAATTCACTCAACTCGATAGACCACTTGGCCAGTCTACCCGAGTGATCCACTCCTTCAAAAATCTTACGGAGGGGATGATCTGTCACCACCCTGATGGAATGCGCTTGGAAATATGGCCAGAGCTTCCTGGCCGAAATGATCAAGGCGTATGACAGCTTTTTTAAGATAGGGTAGCGAAGCTCCGCCTTCTTTAGGATCCTGCTAACATAGTAGATCGGTAACTTCTTCTTACCCTCTTCCCTAACCAGAACAGAGCTTACCGCCTCTGCTCCCACTTCGAGATACAAGGCCAGATCCTCTCCCTACTTTGGGCTTTGAAGTAGAGGGGCCAGGGAGAGCTGTCTCTTTAGCCCTTGGAAAGCTTCTTAACATTCAGCAGTCCACTCGAACCTTTGGTTACCCCGTAGCACTTTGAAGAAAGATGAGCATTTCTCTCCCGACCTGGAGAGGAATCTACTTAGGCTGGCCAGCTTGCCTGTCAAGCGCTGGACCTCCTTAGCGTTATGTGGCGACTCTAGCTCTAGGATGGCTTTCACCTTATCTGGGTTGGATTCTACCCCCTCCGGGGTCAGAAGGTGCCCGAGGAACTTCCCACGGCTTGCCCCAAAAATGCACTTTAAGGGGTTTAGCCTCATCTTGAACTTCCGCAAGGTGGCGAACGTCTCCTCCAGATCCCGATGGTGTGAGCCCACATCCTTGCTTTTAACCATAAGGTCATCAACGTAGACCTCCAGGTTCCTCCCCCTTTGGCCTTGGAAAACTCGGTCCATCATGCGTTGGTACGTAGCCCCTGCATTTTTCAACCCAAAGGGCATCATTTTATAACTGAAGCATCCCTCCCTTGTGATGAAGGAGACGTCCTTGACGTCGGGAGGGTGCATTCGGATCTGGTGGTAACCTGAAAAAGCATCCAAAAAACTCATAATTGTAAAACCAACGGCTGAATCAAGCAGCGCGTCGATTCGAGGCAGGGGTAGCAATCCTTGGGGCATGATTTATTCAATAATGAAAAGTCAATACACATACGTCATTTGCCCCCCCCGTTTTCATCATTACCACGTTGGAGACCCAGCCTGAATACTGGATCTCCGAGATGAAGCCGGCCTCCAGAAGCTTTTTGACCTCCTCGCGGATTGGCTCTTCCAGCTTGGTCGCGATGGTCCTCATCTTCTGACGTATGGGGCGTGTCTTGGGATCCAGGTTCAGGCGGTGGCAGGCCACATCCGCATCGATGCCCGGCATGTCAGCCGCGCTCCAGGCGAAGATGTCGACGTTGCTCTGGATGCAAGCCCGCACCCGCTACTGGTCCTCGGGATTCAGACCCCCGCTGATCCGCACCTTCTGTACTTGGCCGGCGCTGGTGAAGACTTCCATCTCTACCACTTCCTCGGCCGGCTCCAGCCGCGACTGCTCCCAGCCGGCCCTTGCCTCCTCTTCTTGTCCAAACTCTTCCTCTCCTCCTGCTTCCTCAACTTCCATCGCCTCCTCTAGGCTCTCACTCCGCTGCTGCTCGATCTCCACGCCTCTCCGGGCTTCCCTCTCAACTCCTCCTCCTTCCACTTCCACCTGCCAACCCTCTTGCGGCTCCAACTCTCCGTCCCTCCGGACCTCCTGCACATCTCTTCCTCTCTGCTCCTCCTCAATCTCCTCCTGCCCAACAACCTCTTCAGTCTTCTTCCTCGCCTCCTCTAGGCTCATCTCCTCCTCTCCGACAACCTCTTCATGTGCCGCCATCTCCTTCTCCAACTCCTCTGCCTCTGCCATCCAAAATATGGTGTTGGCTGTCGTAACGTAGCACTGTCTTGCCACCTTCAGATCCCCTCTGACCCTAACCTGCACCCCTCCGTTGTTGAACTTAAGGCATTGGTGAAAAGAGGAGGGGACGCAGCAAAAGGCGCTGATGAGGGGGAGCCCAAAGATGGCGCTATAGCTGCTCGGGGCATCCACGATCACGAACCTACAGTTCCGTGACACGCCCCCCAACTTCACATGCAACCCTACTCCTTCCACTTCCTTCCTTTCTCCCGAGAAACCGAACAATGGTTCGTCCGAAGCTAGTACTCTCTTGCCCTCAACCTGCATCTCATCGAAGGTCTTTTTGAAGATCACATTTACGGAGCTCCCGTTATCCACTAGGATCTTGGAGACTGTGAAGTTTTCTACCGCCGTCTGGATCACCAAGGTGTCGCAAAACGGGTCTTCATAATCCGACATATCTTCTGAAGAAAAGGTAATTTTTTCTTTCGGGGGTGGAGCCTGGGAGGTCGAGGCTACCCCCCTTCGGTACATGGTCTGGAGGCTACCCTTACGAGCGGCCTCGATCCCTACTCCTCCGTGGATCACCCCGATCCCTCCTCGGGTTCCTACATCCACCCGGTCCTAGCATCTATCCTCCGTCTCCCCTTGCTGCACTTCCACGATCCTCAACGGTGGCTCCTGCCTCCTCACCCTCCTGGATTCTCTCACTTCTAAGAACTCTGGGCAGGTGGCCTTTGCGTGACCCTCCTCCTGATGGAAGTCACAGAAAGGCAACGCCACCCTGCCCCTTCTTCCCTCTCCACCATCTCTCCTTCCAGCTCCTCCCCGAGCTCCTCTCCTTCCTCCTCTACCTCGAACGATCTCCATCGCCTCTTGCTGCTGCTGGAAGCGATCCCTCGACCCCTGCCTCCATGCCGGCTGATCGAACCTCCTCGGCTCGCGGAAGTTATCTCTGCCCTGAAAGCCTCCTCCTAGCTCCTGGGGGCGACCCTCCTGAGGCCTCCAACCTAAACGGTTGTTCGGCTCCCCGGCCCCCCGTCCTTGATACAGTCTCTGCTGCCCCTGTCCTCGGGGTTCTTCCCTCCTCTCTTCTCTTTGCTCCCTCCGTCTTCCTGCTTCCGGCTCCTTCACATCATCTTCCGCCAACCTGGCCAGCTTCCTTGCAAACGCCGGATTGGCCCTCTCGAAGTCTGTCTCCTTTGCCGCCCTCTCCATGAGCTCCTTAAAAGAGAGGGGGGGCACTCTCTTCAACTCCATGCTAAAGAAACCCGACCTCAGTCCCAGAGTAAATGCGAGCATTAGCATATACCCTGGGACCTCCTGGACCAGGAGGACCTTTTCTTGAAACCGATCCACATAATGTCCCAACGTCTCGTCCTGCTTCTGCCTCACCGCAAACAGGCACTCCGCCTCCTTCTTGCGCTTCTTCGATGTTGAGAACCTAAACAGGAAACTTATTCGCAGATCTTCGAAACAGTAGATCGACCTCGCCGGCAACTGGTGGAACCAGTCCCGTGCCTTCTCCTTCAACGTGATGACAAACAACCGACACTTGAAGGCATTCGTCATCTGTCTTATCGAAACGACATCTTCAAACCACTATACGTGTTGTACAGGGTCATCCTTCCCCGAGTAGTAGGACATGTCGGGCTCCCGGAACCCCTCCGACACTGGAGCCGAGATGATGAGCTCACTGAATGGGCTCTCGCCACCTGCCTGCCGAGAGGGCACGTCTCGCGACCTCGGCTGGCTGGCCCGATCCGCGAGACCATGCCCAGGGAAGAGCTCTCGCACAGCTGCCTCCCGCTCGCCAACTTCTGCTGGGATCTCCTTCCCGGGACGCTGGCCTGGGAAGAGCTCTCGCGCCGCCACGTCCCTCTCGCCAGCCTCCGCCGGGACCTCCTTCCCCGGGCGCTGCCCAGGGGCGTTCTCGCCCAAGAGCGGGACCTCCTCTATCGGGACCTGGGGGGTGGCCCACTCGCTCCTTGCCGAGAAGGCCAAGCTGATGATCTGCAAGACCTCTTGCCTGAAGTCCTCCAGCATCTTCCTTGTCTCCTCCTCTCCCCGGGAGGGGGAACCTCCTGAACCAGATCCTTCACCTTCACCTCCTGCCATCTGACCAAACTCAGGCTTTTCTTGTATCAGCTACCTTCCACGCTCACCGCACCAGAACTGTTGAAGTCAAAATTTGACTTCTACAAACGTTCGAAGAATAGGAGCGTAGCCAACACTTACTCGTCCCAAGCTTCGACCTCCGACTGGTCGTGAAGGACTAGAAACCGACCCAAAGCCTCAGCAGGGAGGTCCCACCGCTTATCCGGAAGATCTCTAAGAGCTTCCCCTCCAAAGTCAAAAGCCGGGCTTGGAGCTCCTCAGAAAGCACAGAAAAAAGCCTCTCAAGTCCCGGGAAAGATATATGTGTGCTTGAAGAACCCCTATGGATTTATTTATAGTTTTCTGAGTTGGATCTGCAAATATCCATACTGAGCTGACCTGAAATTACCAGAGTACCCCTGGTTTGGTCTGCCAACAGCCAAACTCAGCTGTTCTGAGGAGTTATACGCAGACCACGCAGGGCAAAAGAGTAAAAATACCAGGGGTAGAAGAGAAAAAACCCCCTTTGGTATAGAAATGTGAAAACAACCTCCTTTCTGTGCGGCGAGTGGGGGAACATCTGGCGGCGAGACGGGCCTTCCTGTTCGTCTTGCCGATATCCTTTGCTATGAGGTCTTCTCGCGGTTGAAGGTCTTCTCACCCCCTAGGAGGGGCGTCTCGCCTATTGCAGAGGCCACTTGTCTCGCCACCTGCGAGTGGACCCCATGGTCCCACTCGCCCGCTTCAACTATTCGCGTCTTGAGGACCTCTCGCGAGCCCGAGGTTGTACAACAGTCATTTCGTTATCCATGACCGCACGCCATCCCGGGTGTTGAAGAGCTTCTTGTACAGAGTTAGGAATAGAAATGGAAGAAAGAGAGATGACAAATTTTAGGAGTGGCGGAGAAAGGCGATGTAGAGATACATAGTTCGCCAAGGGATGAGCCGTAGAAGTTGATGTTGGATCAACGGGCCGCGGAATTGCATTGGTACAAGGGAGCTGCTGTAGGGAATTAGTCTTGGACGACCGACGAGTATAGACACAAAGAGGTGGTGGAGGTTTTGCGGGCGCCGGGAGCGGTGAAGGAAGAAGTGGGAGGGACGAAGTCGTGATAGGGACAACAAGACGAGCAACATGGAAAGGTAAAGGCGGTGTGAAAGGAGAGGAGTGGAATGGTTGATCCTCAAGGAAGGTTATATCAGCCGTGACGATCAACTTGCTATCAGTAGGAGAGTAGGATACATAACTCTTTTGAGTGCGGGAGTAGCCAACAGACATACATTTGGTGACGCGAGCAGCTACTTGTCAGTAGGTGGACCAAGAAGGTGAACATAACATACTGTTGGGTTTTACTAGATGCCACAACACTTGTGCGCGCAGCAAAAATAAAGAACAAGAAAACTCAAAATAAGTTCGGATCTAGCAATGGACATGTATCAAGAAGTAAAACTGCTGTAAATAAAATTTACCTCCGCGGGATTGAGTCAATACTCAACCTAGATGCTCCAGGAGATCAGCCGATCACTATGCGACTACAGTTCTTAGTGCATAATAGTGTCCACACATCTACAGGAAGTCCACACGGACGGGAGAACCCGTAGAATCGTGTCGCACAAAATCTAGGTCGGGAGAGAAAGCTCTGCGTCTTCACGGACTGCTAGGTCCGTTACAGAAGAGGCGGCGACGACACTCGTCGGGATCAGGCTAAGCGACGACGACGAGATCGGCGGCGGGCGGAACAACTTCTGTCGGCTTTTAGGGTTTTAGGATATCGCACAGTACGGCTCGTGTGCAACCCGTCAAAACCGATCTGCAGTAGTCGTAGTTCTCGTCATGAAAAAACCTAAAATCTTTCTATTTATACCTAAAGGAATAAACAGAACACCCCGTCGCTATTCACAGACCTAGAACTTAAAATCCAGCGTTTTTGACCAAACAACCTTGGTCTCGATGAATCGTCGAGTATCAATGACATATACGACGAATCGTCGAGTATACAAACTATACTCGAGGAATTGTCGAGTATCCATATGATATTCGACGAATGGCGTTGAGTGAACTCAACGCCTCAACGCTCTCAGCGCCAAAACCCATCGAATCAACACTTGACTCGACGAAGGCATTGAGTGGACTCAACGTACTCAACGCCAAAGTGCCAGATTCGTCGAGTCAACCTTTAACTCGACGAAGGCGTTGGGTGAACTCAACGCCTGATACTCAGACTCGTCGAATCAACGCCTTGACTCAACGAATCATTAAGTGAACTCAACACACTCAACACTTAAGTGCCATACTTGTCGAATCAACACTTTGACTCGACGAATCATTGAGTAAACTCAACACACTCAACGCCACCATTCGGCGCTTTCAAGCCTGGTTGAGCTAAGTCTTTTCCACTCATCATATGAGCATTGTCAAACTAAGTCAATCTCCCAATTTTTCCAAACGTGACAGTGAGGCTACATACTTGATCACTTTCAAATCACAATGGTAATACCAACACATACGCAACCAATGACACAAAGTGTTATAGAGAACGGAGGCTTTGAAGGAAAAAAGAGACAAAACGGAGATGTGAAGTCGAGCACGGAGGAGGGCATGCGATTGATTAGATGACAGACAATAGAAACAAGGAAATTTCAGTATTCTGTGGGCACCTGCATTTGAAACATGAGTGACCGGGTGACATCAAGGAGGTGACGCTTATTCTGCTTGGCCACACCGTTTTGCTTGGGGGGGGGGTATAAACACACGAGATTTAATGTATAATACCAAACTCGGTGCATAAATTGGAGAATGTGCAACTAGTATATTCACGAGCATTATCAGTGCAAATTGTTTTTAATGTAGTCGAGAATTGCGTACGCGTCTCAGTAAGAAAAGTACGAAAAACAGATGTCAGTTCAGTATGATCATGAAGTAGAGATAGCCAGGTGACACACGAGTAATCATCAATATAGATAACAAAATAATGATATCCAAATATACTAGAGATTTTATGAGGCCCCCAGATATCAGAATGCACTAAAGAGAAGAGAGTATCACTCCGAGTACATTTAAGAGCAAAAGAAGTACGATACTATTTGCCATAGATACAAGATTCACAAGTAAACTCTTGCAATGAGTCATCAGGAAGAGCCTTATTGAGAATCGGGAGGGGAGCATGCCCAAGACGACGATGCCAATCAACAGTGGAGGCTACATAGAGAACGGTAGGAGGAACATCCAAGAGATAAATCTCGTTCGACCGCCGCCCTTTACCAATGGTATTCCGCGTTCGACGATCCTGCACAATAAAAGAGGAAGGAGAAAAGGTTATACAATAGTCAAGTTCCTGAGTAAGGCGACTAACTGATAGTAGATTGAAGGGGGACCCCGGAACATGAAGAACCGAGGAGAGAGAGAGAGAGTTGGGTAAGCCAAAGATCAACAGTGCTAGAGACCGGAGTGGTGTCACCATTTGCTACAGTAATGCACTTGGGATAGAGTCTGTATGTCCTGAGGTGGTTTCTGGGAGATAATGCGGTAAGTAGCACCCGAGTCCACAATTCAGTGGGAGCTATGGGAGAGACATGATATACCTTCAGTGGAGAAAGACGCAACAGAGTCAGACGTGCGACTGATAACGCCTTGGAGCTATTGAAGCTGGGTGCGGAGAGCGTTGATATCTTGTTAAGTAAAGGAGTCAGAACCCTGTGTAGTGGCATCAGTGGGAGGAGGAGCAGCTGTAGTAGAAGCAGTAAGGTGTGGAGGCAGATCATGCTTGCGGTAGCAGGTGGCTTCAAGATGACCTTCTCGACCACAGTACATACATTTAAAACCAGAACGCCCAGCACGTCCACGTCCCCGAGATGTGTGGCGACCTCCTCAAACTGATGATCCACGAGCAGGAGCAGGAGTAGGTAAAAGAGGCTGCTGGAGGAGAGTCAGAGAGAAATTTCCCGGGACCTCAGATGGTGGAATAACCTTGAGCAGGATAAAACAAACATAAGACAACGAGGGTATTGTAGAGGAGGAAAGAATTTGAGCCCAGACACTATGATTATGAGGAGGAACACGAGTCATCATCATATCAATCCCAACAGCTTCCTTTTGTGCCCACTGTGTAGCAAGATCCGTGGAGGGAGGTTGATGTTGTATCCAGACCTCCACCAAAGTTTTGGCCTTGGCAACGAAGGAGGTCAAATCGCTCGTTGTGCCGGGGTCCAACGTTGGAAGCGTGGAGATGATGTCAAACAAATGCAGTAAGCTGTCTTTGTCATAGTAGAGAGAGTGAAGAAACTCCTCCCACATCGTCTTGGCTGTCTCATGATACATGACCATGCAGTATGGCTCAGTGTCCATGGAATTGAGGTTCCAAAATTGGACCCGGCCGTCATCATATAGTCATTCGTCGGTGGGAACAAGGGAACGTCTCGAGTAAGATGATGAAAAACACCTTTAGTTTGTAGAACCCGACGAACAGAATGCACCCATTCCACAAAATTGTGCTTCCCACTAAGAGAGATGGTGGGGATCCGAAGCACATTACGGACTTCAGGAGAGGGAGCAACGACTCGAGCGGGAAGGGAGGAAGCAACCGTGGAGTCCATGACAACAAGAGGGGAGGGCGGCCTGGCAAATGAGCTGCAGGTAGAGCAGCGGGTAGTAAAGCATCAAGTCCGCAGGAGCCCGCAACAACTATAAGAGAAACATAGTGGGTAGAGGAGGAACAGTCCGCGTGGCAAGAGGAGAAACAGTCCGTGCAACAACAACAAGTCCGCAGGAGCCCGCAGCGGCTAGAAGAGAAACCGTCAGTCCCGGAGAACAGCAGAGAGGGGGCATGCAGCGGACAGACCGCGTGACAAGAGCAGGTCGGCGGATTGGCAAGATCAGTCTGCGCGACAAGAGCAGTCCGCTCGAGAAGTGCAGTCCGCGCGACAAGTAGGGTAGTCCGCGCGACAAGTAGGGTAGTCCGCGCGACAAGAGAAGTCTGCGCGGCAAGATCAGTCCGCGCGACAAGAGCAGTTCGCGCGACAAGAGAAGTCCGCGCGACAAGAGGGGCAGTCCGCGCAACAAGAGCCGGTCGGCACAGGCAGTCCGCGCGACAAGACACTCGTACGCAATAGGCGGATCGCGAAGAGAACAGGGCGGTCTGGCTAGCGGCGAGAAAAGGAGACCGCTGGGAGCAGCAAAAAGAGACCGGAGCCCAGAGAAATCCCTATAAAGGGAGAGTGGCGGGGCGGAGATGGGAGAGAGGGAGAAAAGGAGGGGGGTGCGGTTAGGAAAAAACGTAACCGCACAAGCAAGCCAGCGGGCTGAGAGAAGGAGGTGGAACCGCAGAAGAAGAGTTGCGGGTAGGGAACAGAGACCGCATGGTGCAGGTAGACGAGAGACTGGCGGTTAGAGGAAACCTATCCGCGGAGAGCAGAGAAGAACCGGTTAACGACCGAATGGCTCTGATACCATGTAAAGAAGAGCAGAATTGAGAAAAATAATTCAATTTTATTAATTTTCTCCAACTTGTACAACCTGGTTACTATGTATACATACACTTATATAGAAAGAGAGAAGTGGAGAGAACTCCAATCCTATGATGTGGGACTAAAGAGGATTTACATAGGCTCCAAGAGCGGGCTTTTTATATTGGACTTTTACCATTTCTTCTTAACATTTTTGGTTAGTTTTTTTAAAATCACCACAAGATATTTGATTTCAGTATTAGTACCTCATTTGTTCCTTCTTTCACGATAAGTTTTCTTTTCACTTGTGGTGCTTTTTTAATGAATTATTTTTTTCTTTTCTTACTATTTCCGTTGGTCTTTTTTATGATTTTTCATTGCTATATATCTATTTGTGGAGACATGATTAATGTATACTTCAATCCAGGCTATAACTGAATTGGCAGGGAAGTTAAGGAACATAGAATGCTAATGCTATATTTTGACTTGATTTCTGAAGTATCTTATTACTATTAAAAATGAAAACTTTGAGCGATCGTGGTCCTGAAATAAGACCATATTTAAATACAGACCATATTTGAGCCCTTCGATTTTAATCTCCCCGATCTAACGGAATGCATGATTTTTTGTAATACATATGGATGCCATAAAAAACTGCATATGCTGTTTATAGATATTAGTTCCCATGGGTCTCCTCGGCCGTCAGTTGAATAATAATCAGTACTGTTGTCATCACATTGCGTTGCTAGTCTTATCAAATATAGTATTCTAACCTTGGAAGATGTCTTTCGTGCTAGGTCCACCCGGATCAGGAAAGGGTACCCAATCACCAATTATAAAGGATGAATATTGCTTGTGCCATTTGGCCACCGGTGATATGTTGAGAGCTGCTGTCGCCACTAAAACTCCTCTTGGTGTTAAAGCCAAAGAAGCTATGGAGAAGGTATTCATTTTGTATAATAGGGTTGGTTTCATACTATCATCTATAACAAGCAGAAATATGAAAGGAAGGGACATATATCTTCTCAACCAGTTCTCGGTTTTATGGTAGTTTCCTACTAGTTATGTTTGATCTTCTCCAGGGAGAGCTTGTTTCTGATGACTTGGTTGTCGGTATAATCGATGATGCCATAAAAAAACCATCTTGTCAAAAGGGTTTCATTCTTGATGGGTTCCCTAGAACAGTTGTTCAAGCGGAAAAGGTAACATTGCTTTTTAGAAAAGATGGAATCAGTACTAGTACAGATTTTTAATTAATTTGAAAATGCTTTTATTTGCAGCTTGATGATATGCTGGCAAAGCAGGGCACCAAAATAGATAAGGTGCTCAACTTTTCCATTGATGATGCTATTTTAGAGGAAAGAATAACAGGTCGTTGGATCCATCCATCAAGTGGTAGAACTTATCACTCAAAATTTGCACCTCCAAAGGTTCCTGGTGTTGATGATGTAAGCTAATAGTTTGTTATTCTTACCTCATCTCTTTTGAGTAAAAAGCACCTTTTTTCGTTTTTCTAGTGCATCTTATCTCCCCGGCATATTATGGACTTCATTTTTTTTTCTTGCTGCGAGTGTTGTTTTTGAATAAATTTGAGATTGGTCCTTGCTAGGAATGTTCAGTTAATCATATCAGGAAATCAGTGCTCTATACAATTGTTTTCTGAGTTTTGATTTCCACTTCTAGCTCCAGCATTCGGCTCCCTGAGTGACTCGCACTCGCCGGAGTGTCTCTTTTAGGACTCGCGGGAATTTGGCCGCTGAGAGGCACCGAGCCAGAGGACTAAAAACGGTCCTCCGATAGAGGCTTCCGTCGTGGAGTAAATAATAGACCGATTTATGTCGAAAACAACGCTTGTACTCCACGGCTGCGGGAGTTCTCCAGTGGTGAGGTAGATGATGAAGGGATCCATCCAGGATGGATGTTGCTCAATGTCCGTCAACTCTCCTTTGATGGACCGTCTGAATAGTTCGGTCAGTGTGCCTCCCTCCTTGGGACCGTACTTGGCCAGTCGGTCCGCTTTGCCATTCTCTTCCCTCGGGACATGATGCACGAAGAGGGATCTGAATGTGCCGATCAAGAATTTGACCTTCAAGAGGTACCGCTGGGGGATTGGTTCCCTCGCCCCGCTGGGGGATTGGTTCCCTCGCCTCGAACTCCCCTCGGATTTGTGATGCCACCACCATCGAATTCGTATGAGCCCGAATATCTTGGATTACCAGCTCCTTGACTAAGCGGACACCTGTGATAACGACCTCGTATTCGACTTGGTTGTTGGTGACGAGGAAAAGATTCTCCATCGCTTGCTCGATTTTCGTCCCTTGTGGTCTCACCAGGATGATCTCCACTCTAAGAGAATTCCTCCTTGTTAGGCAATCAAACCGCTTGTGCTTTGATTGCCATCTGCGGTACATAGACAATGTCAAACTTGCTATGCTCGACGGACCACTTAGTGAGCCAATCAGAATGCTCCACCTTCTTTAGGTTCGTCCTTAGGGGATGATTTGTTACCACCCTATTGGTGTGCACCTGAAAATATGGCCTCAATCTTCCCGCTAAGGTGATGAGTTCGAAGGCCAATTTTCCAAAATTAGACAGCGTAGCTACGCCTTCCTGAGAACTCTACTCGTATAGTAGATCAGCAACTGATACCTCCCTTCTTACCTAACCAAAACTGAGTTGACTGCCTCGGTTCCTACTCCAAGATAGAGGAAGTCTTCTCCGTCGCGAGGCCCCTGAAGCAGAGAGGCTTGCATTAACTGCTGCTCTAGGGTTAGATGGCTGTTTCGCACTCAGCGGTCCACTTGAACATTTGATTGCTATGGTGAGTCCTGAAGAAGGGAGAACATTTCTCCCTGCTTTGGATAAGAATTGACTCGGGCCAGCGAGCCACCCTGTCAACCGCTGTGCCTTCTTGGTGTCTATGGAAGATGCCATCTCCATGATAGATTTCATTTTGTTAGAATTTGGCTTACTCTTGCGGGAGTGAGGAGGTGCCCAATGAAATTTCCTTTGCTGGCTCCGAAGACGCATTCATTGGGGTTAAGCCTCATTTATACTTTCGCAGCGTCATGAAGGTTTCTTCCAAGCCCTTCAGATGCTCCTTGACATTTTTGCTCTTGATCATGAGATCATCGACGTAGACCTCCAGGTTACGACCTTTTGGTCTTTGAAGACCCACTCCATCATTCTTTAGTAGGTCTCCCCTGTGTTCTTCAGACTAAATAACATCATCTTATAGGAGCAATCGTCGTTGGCTATGAAGGAGACATCTTTCACTTTGAGAGGATGCATCCGAATTTGATGATACCTTGAAAATGCTTCAAAGAAACTCATCATAGGAAAATCAACCCACACGTCGTCGAGGTAAGGGGTAACAATCTTTCAGACAAGCTTTATTTAACAGCAAAAGTTGATACACATTCACCACTTTCCTCCGATTTTCTTTACCATTACAACATTGGAGACCTAGCCTGGATATTGGATCTCCGACACAAACCCCGCCGGCCGCCGCAAGTAGCTGCTACACCTCCTCGTGGATGGACTCGGCCAGGGAGGTGGCAATCGATCTCTTCTTTTGGCAAATTAATCTGACCTCTTGGTCATTATTGAGTGAATGACATGTCACCTCAACATCAATAGTGACTGTGTTATTAAAGGCGCATGAGGCGCCAGACGTACTCTTCTGCCAGGCAGAGACATGTGATGTGCCTCAAGCGCACCTGAGGAGCGTCTAGGCGTACCAGAGGCGCCCCTAGACACACTTGTGCATCCAATTCAGTGATTTTCAGTGAATTGGGTGCCAAGTTCTCTGAAAACCGGTGAATTGGATGCTCGGTTCACTGATTTTCAGTGAATTAGGCACCCATTTCACTGATTTTCAGTGAAATTAGGCATGAACTTAAGATAAAAAACTATAAATTAATCATTACAACCTTACAAATGCACATTTTTTCATAAAAAAGATTTTTTTTTTTCAATTTCTGCGTCTTACGTGCCTCGGGCGCACGCCTGCGCCTTGTGCCTAGGCTCCAGGACCAATTTGTGCCTCGGTGCACCTTGCACATTTAATACCTTGGAATACTAGGCATGTCCGTAGCACTCCAAGCGAAGACGCCTACGTTGGCTTGTTGACACGCTATAATCTTCTGCTGGTTCTCCTTTATCAGCTCCTTGTTGACCTTCATGTTCCCAGGCCTCCCATCAACAACAATCACCTCCAACTCCTCTACCTCCTCGACCACTTCTAGGTATGCCATCCCTTCCATCACCATATCGACCTCCTTTGCGTCTTCTCTCCAGTTGGTGTTGACGCTGAGGAGATAATACTCCTAGGCTACCTTTGGATCGCTCATGATCCGGATCTGCACCCCTCCCTGAGTGTATTTCAGACATTGATGGAAGGAGAAGGGGACAAATTGGAAGTTGTTGTTGAGTGTCTTCTCGAAAATGACGTTGTAGCTGCTCGGAGCGTCCACAATGACGAACCGACCGTTCTTCGAGGTGTCTTTGAGGGTCACTAACAATTACACTCTTCCTTCGACCTCCTCCCGCTCCCTAGAGAAGCCGAACAACTGGCCATCTAAGGCCTTCACCCTTTTAGCTTCCACCGTCATAGTGTCAAACACCTTTTTGAAGACGACGTTAACTGAAATCCCGTTATCCACTGGGATCCGAGCAACCGTAAAGTTTTCGATAGCTGCTTGGATGACGAGGGCGTCATGAAATGTATCCTCATTCTCCGGCATGAATTTCGCCAAAAATGTGATCTCTCAGATCAGTGGTGGGATTTGAGATGTCAACGCTACTCTCCTTCTGTAGATGCTGTGAAGGCTACCCTTGCGGGAGGCCTCCACTCCCACTCCTCCGTGGATGAAGGTAATTCCTCCTCGAGTTCCGATATCAATCCGTTCCTCGCACTTTCCTTGAGCGGGAGTCGGGGTTAGCACACCCCCGACCGTCGCTTCTTGCTGTTGGTCATCTTCCTCCATTCCTAGGGCCCTCTTGACTCCTCCGACTGTCTTTCTCATTTCCAATAACTCCTGGCACGCCGAGGTGTCGCACCCTTTTTCCTGATGGAAGTCGCAAATGGGAACTACGTTCACTCCTTGCCTCTCCCGACCCGGAGCATTCCTTCACTGATTCCGTGTGTGGTGATTAATTGTCATGACCTCCCTTGGCGGAGAGATAAAGGGCCTCTTGACTCCTGTCGCCTCTTCGGCGCGTTGAAATGAGCTTGGTGCTCGGTGGAACGACGCGGACCGGGTCCAAATGGACGCGGCCCCCCTCCTGTTGGCCTCCAGGGAGGCCTTTTTGTCGGGGCTTGGAATCTTCTGTCGGGCTCCCTTCATTCTGGAATTGCTCCCGATCTCCTGAACTCTCCGCCCTATCTGTGGGTTTCTTCCGGCTTCTTGCCTCCTCCCAAATTCTTCGACTCATCCTACTTTGAAAGCCTTTTAAGCGAGGCTAAGAAGTTCTTGTTGTTGTCTTCTACCTAGATGTACCACCCCGCACGGCTGATGAATTCTTTGAATGAGATGGGGGGATCCCGATCCAACTCTATCCTGAACAACCTTCCTGCAAGCCGAAGGTGAGCGCCAGCTGTAGGGTGTAGTTATCCACCTTTTGGATCTGAAGGACTTCTAGAAGTGGTCGATGTAGTGCCCCAACGTCTCGTCCGGTCCTTGCTTGAGGAGGAAGAGGGCGGTCAACCCCTTCTTTCTCTTTTACAACGTTGCGAAACGCAACATCAAACTTTTGCGCAGATACTCAAAGCAGTAGATGGAACCTGCGGGTAGCTGGTGAAACCAATCTCTCACCTTCCCCTTGAAGGTGACTGCGAAAATTCATCACTTAAACACGTCAATCATGGCGCGAATGGAAGCCACATTTTCAAACTATTGTAGGTGTTGGATGGAGTTATCTTTCCCCGTATAGTAGTTGAGCACGGGTTCATGAAAACTCTCGGGGGCTGCAGCGATCACGATCTCCTCGCAAAATGGGCTCGTCATCCTAGCTAGGCGAGCAACGAGCTATGCTCTGGTGAGCTCCATTGTCCTCGCGAAAGCGAGAGCTCGCGGGGTGACACACTGGCTTCGATCGAACAAGGCTCGCTCTTCCTCGGGCTGGGCAACGACTTCTTTGGCAGGTCACTGAGATGATCTAACACCCCCAGCCGGGGTGGCAACTGGCTCCGAGGTTGCTAGGATCTCAGTAGTCGGTGTTAGGAAAGCTCGCAGTGTCTACATCATACCTTCCTTGAACTCCGCGAGCTCGGCTTTGGTGGAGAACTCGCTCGGAGCTCTCATATTGCTGATCTACATCTCTCTTTCATCTTCGTTTGACATTGGACCTTCCCCTATAATTTCTTCCTTTGACCATGGTTCACGCCCAACGCACCAAAGTTTTGGAATCAGGAAAATCCTGGTTCACAAGTGTTCGGTGTACAACCCCGTATTCGCGGAGTAGGGTCCTCTCGGCAGCCGCAAGACCAGCTTTGTATTTTTAAGCTTTTGGACTAGTTTTGCACTTTTGGTGACCAATTTAGGCCTACCACTTGTAATATACTAATAGGGGGAGGAAAAATCCGCCTCCCCTCCCCTCTTTTTTGGGGGGGGGGGGGGCGGGTGCGGCAAGCTGGCCGACACCCGCCCCAGCTTGGTAAATGCGAGGTAGGGGCACCGAGACTGGCCGACGGGCTGGGTCTCGCCCAGGCGGCCTGCCTGGCGGGCGAGACATGCGGGCGGGCTGGGTCTCGCCCAGGAGGCCTGCCTGGCGGGCGAGACCGGCCGGCGGGCTGGGTCTCTCCCAGGCGGCCTGCCTGGCGGGCGAGACCGGCCGACGGGCTGGGTCTCTCCCAGGCGGCCTGCCTGGCGGGCGAGACCGGCCGGCGGGCTGGGTCTCGCCCAGGCGGCCTGCCTGGCGGGCGAGACCGGCCGGCGTGCAGGGTCTCGCCCAGGCGGCCTGCCTGGCGGGCGAGACCGGCCGGCTGGCTGGGTCTCGCCCAGGCGGCCTGCCTGGCGGACGAGACCGACCGACGGGCTGGGTCTCGCCCAGGGGGCCTGCCTGGCGGGCGAGACCGGCGGGCGGGCTGGGTCTCGCCCAGGCGGCCTGCCTGGCGGACGAGACCGGTCGGCGGCCTGACTCTCGACCAGGCGGCCTGCCTCGGATGTCCGGGGGGGGGGGGGGGGTAGGGGGCATGCTTTTCCCATTATACCCCCAAGGGTGGAATTACCTCTTTACCGCCTGGTGTGGATGTTTTCTATTGACCCAAGGCCTATTTGTCGTAGGGGTATTTCTGACCTTTTGGTCCATGTGATTGAGAAAATTATAAATAGACCCTTGAGGGTGCCTTGGAGGGCATTGCTTCTTAGCCACTAAAATCCCCCTGCTTTCTTCCTCCAAGGCACCTAGCTCAGCATTGACTAGGGAGGGGGAGATCTCCAAGATCTTACGGTTGTGAGGTGGGACCTCCGCGCTAGAGCCGAGGGTCTGTTCCTAGCTTCTCGATCTTTTGGCCTGTGATGTTCTCCTGAGTGTAGTAGGTGTGAGGTCACCCCTCTTTTGGGACCCCGAACTCCACAGAGGTCAATTTTTGGCTTCAACATTCGAACTGAGAGGGGCCAAAGACTAATTGTCTAGCGGTTGATCCAAGTGAACTTAAACTAGAAGGAGGTGAAGAACAAGAGCTTTTTCCCCGATTGCCCGTAAACAAGACTTTGCGAGCTGTAGTAAGGAAGTCCCTGCACGTACCCGGAAGCATATTGGAACTTCCCCTCTTAAACCAGAGATGAGCTCGTCACAAAGTGATTTTTGGGAACCTTAAGGGGAGGGGGGTCAACGTGCACTCAACTTGTGCTATGAGGATCCTATTTATAGGCAATCCGGGGGGGGGGGGGGGGTACATGGATGTTGATGAGATCGTCGACGAGCCGTGTCCGAATGAAAAAAGAACTCACAAGTGAGATATGCTCAAGTATGGAGGGCTCGTCGGTGAGCTCGGGGGGTACATGGACTGTGAATAGTGCCTCTTGAGATACCAGGTACTAGGCATCTGACGAGCCGCCCTATGCCGAGTGCTTGTCGATGAGATCGTCGGCGAGCCATGTCTGAATGAAAAAAGAACTCACAAGTGAGATATGATCAAGTATAGCGGGTTCGTCGGTGAGCTCGTGAGGAGCTCGTCAGCGAGCCGAAGCCGGCTGAGAGAAGAGCTCACTGGCAAGGTAAGTTCGAGCTCGACAGGCTCGACGGTGAACTCTGAAGGAGTTCACCTCGCCGGTTCTGCAAGGAGTAGGACAACTTGTTTGCAAAAGAAGCGAGCTCTAGCTTGGCTAGCTCGTCGGTAACATATGCATGTTCTTGGACTTCCTTGCTTGATCCCAGGGTCCTCGCCCCTTTATGTCAACGACCACTCTTCATAGGGACAGTGGCTTACGACTAGGACGGAGCCCACCTCGACGAATACGGGTTGTACAAATAAAGGTGACAATTTGGAAAATTATAATAAAAACAAATTAATTTGACCTATACAACTTCGATGATGCTTCCTAATTCACATGACGCCAAATGCCATGAAAAAATCACGAAGGACCTTATCACTAAGAAGTAATTGTCAAAGCTTGGTGGTTGATATGGATGGATGGCCCAATAAGGGAAGCCCGGTGCACATGCATCCCTGCACAGCGAGGTTCTGTGGAAGGGTCCCGCCAAAAGGAAAAATAATTTGGTGCGTATAACGCACGCATTTTAATTCGTACGCGGAGCATATCCAGCCGTATGATCCGTTATTTCAGCAACAGAGATCCTCGCTAAAAGATACGATCGTATTTTCTAATGTAGTCGTATTTGAAAAGTGATCATACAACGTTAAGCTAACAATCGTGCGGCTGTATTTCCTCCCGCATGTACGTTAAACGTACCAAATCTTTTCTCCACCACAAGGGTGAAATGTAGGCAAATCTTACCCTGCATTTTTGCAAGAGGCTGCTTCCATGAATCGAACTTGTGACCTCATTCGCATGACAAAACCTCAACCAGTGCTTCAAGTCTCCACTTCAATAGAAGTGTTAAGGGCTTAACTAGAATTTCTACTTCAATAGAAGTGTTAGGGGCTTAACTAGAACTCATCTTATCCAAGATGTAAAGATTATGGTACTTAATGATCTGCTCCAATCACTTCTTTGGTGTACTGTCATGAAAATACTCGGCGGGAAAGGTCATAGAGTGGTTGAGATCAACACAAATATTCCCAACGGATAATGAAGTTGATAAAAAGTGTAGAATTGATGAATATAAGATGAATTGTTTCTATGCATACCCCTTGAACAGAGAATGTGAGCCATCATCAATGCACATATGTAAATGAGAAAGTTGCTTGAAGGAAGATAAACCAAAATATGCCGTATTTCGATGCCCCGTAATATGAATATATGATTCATTGATGAGGTAAGACAATGGCGTCGATTTGATGATGCAAGGATGGGTGAATCAATTACTTGAAGATCCTGATGTGTGGAAGGAGGACGTCCAAGACGTTTCTAACATGTCTCATAGATGATGCCTGGACAGGATGGGTGGATCAAATATTTGGTATATCCCTTGTAACCATTACTTTGTGAAGATGATGCGCTACCATGACCATATACCCTATAAGTTTATTCATGGTCACCATGACTACACGATGATGGTGAGGCATGACCATGATAGCGAGTGTTGTAATATCTATAGCTGACATAGGAGGAAGTACCTTAACTCCTCAAATTAATGGTGAGATCACGTCAAGTCCGGATAGGGAGACTAGATTTGATGAGTGATTAGATCAAACACCTTGATAGGGGAGAACATGCCTAAGCCATGCAACATTATGAGGATGAGCCCCTCAACATCCCTTATTGGAGACATGGCGAGATCCCTAGTGTTACGAGTGTATTCTAGGAAAATGATTAATGAGTTGGTTGAGGGACTTTAAATATTTGGGGGTTTATTAGGTCTGTCTTGTATCCTGAATATAGGTGAATAAGGGAGGGGCTGTAGATGCATCAAGTATTTTGGGAGTTTTTGGTGCCCGGAGATGCTAAGAAAAGGGAGAAGCTCCTCTTGCATGTATTTTCATGTTCTCTTAATGGTGATCACGTACTTCTTCTTCACTGTGCACTATTAATATTGAATAGATAAAAAAACATGTTACTTTATGTGCGTTCGACAAGTGCACCGGTCGCTCAAGTAATATAAAATGCGGGAGTAACTCCCCAAGTATCTATCTCTCAAGGAACGCGGGTTGGGGTGCGTGATTCGATTGTTTGGAAAATCAATTGTAAGAGTTAAAAGAAAACAAGGTTTGGTTTTGGTTTGAGCGAGGAAAACAAACAACTAAATTACTAGTGTGGGTCGCCTTCACCGTTTCGCAAGGGATGACCGAGAAGGCTAGCGGATGGAATGGTTCACGGCAGATGAGGGTCGCAAGCACCTCTTCGCACGCACGTCACTAGCAAATGCTAGTGCGACACTCACACGATGGTGGGGGTGACGAGATGAGATGGGGCGCTCCTTGCAAGCATAAATCACAAAACAATCACATAGACTTGAAAGATTGCATTAATAAGAAATTATAGTTTACACAACCACACACAATCAACCAATAATACAAAGGGAAATGCACTACAAACGAAGATGAGGGAAGAATACAACCGAAACATGAAGACTCATCCAGGTTTCACGGTTGGAATCGAGGGTTGTCAAGGCTAGTTCGAGCTCGGACTTTGACTGCCTGTCACCTTCTTCCACTATACCTGTTTTCTTCGTCAATAGCCTTCGATCACGAACTTCGCCGGAGAATTCTCCGAGTGTGGCGAGAAATCCTTAGAATTGGTGTTTGGAAGCTTGCGGATGATGGAAGAGGCCGAGAGGAAGCTCTACCTTGAGTTTTGAGAGAAAAGCGTGGTCGGAGCTCCTCAAGATGATGGCCGGAGGTGGAGCCGCAGAATGGGGCGAGATGGAACCCCTGGGCGCGAAAAAGAAAGATTCTCCCGATGATGGGCGGAGTCCTGCGGCTTAAATAGTAAACTGTAAGAAAAATGATCACGCACGGTCGAACGCACGATCGTGCGTGAATCGTGCGTTATTAACAACACAAAACTCTCCCAACATGATACAACAGGAGACTGTGCGTTTTTGATCACGCATGAGCAAAACAACCTGTGCGAGATCAAATTGCACGGTTAGTAACAGATCGTTGAAAATCAGGCAAAACATGCAGATCGTGCGTTTTCGTCTACGTACGGTTGAGTCCAACCATGTGCGAAGAAAACGCACGGGCAATAAAAACATAAAATTTTAGACAAAAAGACGAGGTCGTGCGATTTTGTCATGCACGGGCAAAATAGCCCGTGCGCGAGCAAATCGCACGGTCCGTGGTAGATCACTAGAAAACGGAGTTGTAGGCACGCACGATCGCACCGATCGTGCGTGAAGAAAAACACACGATCGTGCAATTCCTACAGAAAAGACTAGAGCAGCAATGAGGATCTGCCCACCTACACAACAACAACACAGCCTGTAGCACACCTCCAACACACATAAACAATAAAAATAACAACCTAAAAACATGCCAGGGAGCACCATTTTCTTACCCCCAACAAAAGTGTGCAATTGCACACCACAACGGGCCTAAGAGTGCACTATGTGTACAATTACGGAAAAAGACAAATATGAGCAATAACGACCCAAAAGTGTAGTGTACGTGAGTGAAAACTAGCCCAGATGAGCCCAAAAAATACTATAAATATTGGACTCGTCACACCCTCAGACTTCAGCATTTGCTCGTCCCGAGCAAATCAGCTCTCGGCGGAAAGAAAAGGTACTAGCTGGCTTAGTAATTGCAAATGCGGAGTACCATGCGAAGTCGCATACTCGCGCACACAAAAAAATAGTATAAGAAATTTCTAAATATACATAGTAGTTTATAATTTCTAGGAGCGTATCAATATATTGCTTATACTCAAAATTTGAATCACGGTGAATCATGAGGTCGTGCGTAGGACGAAAGTAGACTAAACGATGAGGTGAGCATTGCCAAAGACCGAGTCTCGGGATAACCTCCAAAGAAATCCATCAATATCGGTGGTCATACGCTTACCCGTTCACACTCTCTCCATGACACTAGTTTGACTCAATGCGCGAATCAGTAGGACTATAAGTTTATATTGGGGCTTGGATTTATGTGAGGTAAACAAATGATGAAAACGACGGCTCACGCACTAAACCCAAATGAGCTAGCACAGAATCTATCCTCGAGCACCACAAAATAAAACACAATTGCACCACACCCCCAAACTTAAAATTGACTATATGGGTGTGTGCACTGCCCACTTCACAAAAATCAGCTCAGAAAGATTTTCAATAGAAGTTTTCTTTCTTTTCATAAAAAGTTTTTCACAATTTTCTTTTTCTTTTCTTTCTCTTTTCTTATTTTTTCTTTTTTTTTTCAAAACATATTCAGCATATATTATCAATAAAGTACATCCACATATCCACAATATAATCACCACATCAACACCCGAATCATAAAAATGGAATACACTAATCCTCAAATTTGGGTGTGCGACTAGGATCGACATTTAGACTTTGGTGAGATAATAATGGAGCTGAATCAACAGTTGAGTAGACACAACGAGGCTAACGAGAATAAGATGATAGGATGGGCACAAAGCTCAATCGGGCCAAAATGACGGCCTACATAACACTCGCGCGCTTGACTGACCATGTACCCATGCTTTGAGAGTAGCTTGGGGCAAGTTCTTAGCCACTGAGAAAGACTATCCTTCCTCCCGACTCGAGCAATACGAGGCTACCGAACGTCTACACACAATCCTACACTACCGTTTGATTCACATCCAGATTCACCAATTTTGAGTGGAATAAACAATATCTACGCTGATAGAAAAAATATAAACTAAAAGCATAAAAAGAAATTGGCTCTACACAAATTTCTATGTGAGACGTGAGCACTCGATTATGAGCACTAGAGGAGTCAACATTTTACTTCGCCTCACAATCCTAAGCCAACACTGTGATTTTTAAATCATGCACGAAAGAATGAGCAAGCTCGTGACATACTAATGATTAAGCACACACTCGAGCGGATGCAATGGTGTGCAAAGAATATGAACAAGATAATATAAATGAAATAAAAAGTACTTCTAGTATGCTGTGCAATGTGCATGTGCATGGGTAACACTGTAATACCACACCCTCCCCCAGACTCAATCTAAACATTGCGAGCAATTGATAAGCATAAAGAATAAATAAAGGAGCTGTGGAAGAGGAGTTACCCATGCTCAAAAAGGAGCATACTAGAAGAGTGTAGTGAAAATAAATACCATTCACCACCACACCAAAGAAGATTTAAATTCAAAACATTCGCGCCACCTGCGGAAAGATACCTCCAAACAAACACTGAAATATCAAAAAGAGAACTACACAGACTAGACTACAATAGCATGACTAACAGAGATAATGAGACAACACGAAAATGATAGCTCTGAGTTGTTTCCAAAAAACCCTCTTGTTTACCGTCCTTAAGGGGGACCAAATACCTGCATTATTAGTTACAAAAGGAGTTTACTAAAATTAAGAGAAAGCAAAGAAAAATCTCCTAAAACAAAAGGAAGACAACAAAAAGAATAACACCAAACACCCAAAGTCAAGTTTAGGGAGTAGAAGACATGCAGTCAAAACTAACTTCATCTGGCACCCTTAGATCTTAGATCAAGTTGGTGTGTAGCCTCAACAGTCTCGCCTCCTTCAAAGTGCTTTAATCTGTGCCCATTCACCTTGAAAGTTCCCAACTTGTCCCCATGAATTTCAATTGCACCAAAAGGAGTTACACTAGTCACCATAAATGGGCCACTTCACCTTGACTTAAGCTTCCCAGGGAATAACTTCAGCCTGGAGGTGTACAACATCACTCGGTCGCCTGACCAAAATTCCTTTGGTACAATGCGATGGTCATGCTAGTGTTTGGTTCGCTCTTTGTACATTCAAGCATTCTCATAGGCTAATAACCTAAACTCATCCAGCTCGTTGAGTTCCAACAGTCGCTTGCTAGCGGCGGCGGTGAAATCCAAATTAAGAAACTTTGTCGCCCAAAGGGCCTTGTGTTCCAATTTCACAGGTAAATGACATGACTTACCGAAGACCAACTGGAAAGGAGACATCCCAATGAGGGTTTTATAAGCAGTTCGGTAAGCCCACAACGCCCAGTCGACTTTCCTCGCCCAGTCCTTTCTATTCGCGTGGATTGACTTCTCAAGAATACTCTTTAGCTCGCGATTAGAAAACTTAACCTGCCCGCACGTTTGTGGATGGTAGGCAAGCGCCACCCGATGATGAACCCCCATATGCTTTGACATCTGCACGAATTGTCGTTTGCAAAAATGACTACCACCATCGCTAATGATAGTCCGCATAGTCCCAAATCTGGCAAAAATATTTTTTGTGCAAAAAGTTCAAGACAGTTTGCTCATCATTAGCAGCGACAGCTTCGGCTTCCACCCACTTTGACACATAATCCACAACCACAATAATATAATTCTTGCCGCACGACGCAGGGAAGGGCCCCATGAAGTCGATGCCCCATACATCAAACAGTTCACAGACTAGCATGTTGTTGAGGGGCATCTCATCTCTCCGCGAAATATTACCGGTCCGCTGACACTTGTTACATTCCTTGACATGTGTATAAGTATCCCGAAACAAAGTATGCCAATAGAACCCACATTGGAGAACCTTATGTGCCGTTCTGGCAGCACCCATGCGACCACCCGCCTCGCGTTCATGATAGTGTTGCAAGATCGAACTATGCTCGGCTTCAGGGACACACCGACGAACAATTCCATCGGCACAAGTGAGAAACAACAAGGGATCCTCCCAGAAATAATACTTCGCATCGGAGATGAACTTCTTTCTTTGCTGAAATGACGGGTTTGGGGGCAGTTCACCACTTGCAAGATAATTAGCGAGATCCGCAAACCAAGGAGATGACGGGATCATGCCAACAACGAAAAGCGTCTCATCAGGGAAAGAGTCAGAAATCCGCGAAGCATCCGCTTGAGAAGGGCCACTACACTCAAGTCTGGATAGATGATCCGCAATCACATTCTCAACACCCCGATGATCGCAGACCTCAATATCATATTCCTGCAACATCAAAATCCACCGAATGAGCCGCGACTTTGTATCTTTCTTTTGCATGAGATAACGTAAGGCAGCATGGTCAGTGTGCACCACCACTTTAGAGAGAACTAGATAAGAGTGAAATTTCTCGAATGCAAAGATGACGACAACTAATAATTCCTTTTCAGTCGTGGTATAGTTGAGCTGCCCGTCATCGAGGGTCCGACTGGCATAATGAATTGTGTGAAAAACTTTCGCTACCCCAATACATCACCAACAACAGCATCACTAGCATCACACATCAACTCAAATGAAAGACTCCAATCTGGTGAAGATAAAATGGGTGCCAAAGTTAAACACTCTTTCAAAATGTTGAATGAACGAAGATACTCTTTATCAAAATCAAACTTAGCATCCTTCCCAAGCAAATTTGAAAGTGGCTTTGCGATTGCAGAGAAGTTCTTGATGAAGCGCCGATAAAACCCCGCATGACCCAAAAAAACTTCGAATTCCACGGACTGTAGATGGGGGTGGGAGTTTTTTGATGGTGTCGATCTTTGTCTGGTTCACCTCCAATCCCTTGCTAGAAACTTTATGTCCCAACACAACCCCTTCCTGAATCATAAAGTGACACTTTTCCTAGTTCAGGACAATATTGGTGTCTTCGCAACGCTGTAGAACCAAGGCCAAGTTTTCAACCCTACGTTAAAGCTCGTCCCGAACAATGTAAAATCATCCATGAAAACCTCCAGAAAATCACCCACAATATCATGGAATATTGCCAACATACAACGCTGAAAAGTGGTCGGGGAGTTACAATGCCCAAACGACATGCACTTGAATGCAAAGGTGCATGAGGGGCAGGTGAATGCGGTTTTTTCTTGATCTGCATGATCAATCAGTATTTGGTTGTAACCGGAATATCCGTCGAGAAAACAATAATAATCATGTCCCGCTGACTTCTCCTGCATTTGGTCAATAAATGACAATGGAAAATGGTCTTTACGGGTTGCCAAATTGAGCTTTCTGTAATCGATGCAGAGTCTTCATCCTGTGATCATCCTAGTCGGGAGCAACTCATTATTTTCATTGGTGATGACAATAATCCCCCTTTTTCCGCACCGAGCTCACCATTTGCCGTCACTGATGGGATATATGATACCTCATCAAGAAGCTTGATTATTTCATCTTTAACAATCTCCTGCAGCTTGGGGTTCAGCCAACGCTGAGGTTGAGCGGTGGGTTTAAAACTCTCCTCCAAGAGAATTTTGTGCATGCAAATAGTGGGGCTGATCCCCTTGATATCTGAGATCTTCCACCCAAATGCACCTTTGTGCACTTTCAACAACTCAACTAATCGATGTTCGTGATCTTCAGGGAGTAATGCTGAAATGATGATGGGGTGGGTCATGTTATCACCCAAAAATACATACTTTAATGTTGCAGGGAGAGGCTTGAGCGAAGGTGTCTCAGCTGCTAAAAAATATGAAGCGGGAGCGTGATCTGGAACAACTTTGGGCAAAACATCAGCCACGTCATGATTATCACTACCATCCTCTTCCATCACAAACTCACAACCATCAAGCAGTAATGATGTGCTATCATCAGTTTCCACCACATTGGACTCAAACAACTCAGACCTATCACAACCACCCGCAAGAGGTGTCCTATACATGTCAAATGTAATTATTTACTTTCCAAGGCGAAGTGTTAACAATCCTTTCTCAGCATCAATCAAAGCTCTAGCAGTAGCTAGAAATGGTCGTCCCAAAATAATTGGAGTGCTATCGTCATTTCCGACGTCTAAGATCACAAAATTGGCAAGGAAAACACGGCCATTGACGACCACCGCGAGATCATCCACTACACCAATCTGTTTTTGGTCGAGCGGTCTGCCAACTGTACAATGATGTTGTTGGGACGAAGGGTGTCGGTGCCAAGTTCCCGAAAGATAGAGAGCGGCATGAGATTAATTGATGCACCAGAATCACATAATGCCTAATTATGAGTGCAATGATCAATAGTGCACAAGATTGTGAAACTATCTAAATTCTTTTGCTTCACGGGCCAATGCCTCACTGCCAAAATAGGGCTCTCCCATGAACCGAAATTGCACCAACGACTTCCATGGTTTTTGACTTGGCCAGTGTTGAAGTTGGTGACCGGGCGGTCTGGCGGTCTGTCTTGGCGGGTTGAAGACCGCACGGTCTGGCGGTTTCCCTTCAGTGGTTTGGTTGCTGTGCTGTTGCTGTCTGGAGTCCGAGCGGTCTAGCGGCTTGCCTCTGGAGACTTGGAGACCGGGCGGTCTAGCGGTCTCCCATAGTGATGTCTCTCTCTCTCTCTGGTGGTAGCCGAGCGGTTAGCCATTCTGTCTAACCGCGCGACTTGTGCGAATTGTTTTGTATTAGTCCGCTTAGTCCTGTAAATTTTTAGTCTCACATCTCTTATTTGTATTTTCTCATCTCTCCTCCATTCTATATAAGAGAGGCCATACCTTTGTAATAAATACCTTTTTGGGATAATAAAGTTTCTATTAAATCACTTCCGGTTTGTTTTTGTTCGTTTCTGACATGATATAAGAGGACACGGTCTTTTCCTCCTGATTGTGTGCCCTCTCTGTTTCTCGCGGCTTGTTTCTGCTTTCCGCGACCTGTCTTCGCGGATTGCCTTCTCTTCTGCCCGCTGCCCTGTTCGCGCGGCTTGTTTCTCCTTGCTTCTCTTCGCTAGTTGTTTTTCTTTGTTGCCGTGACCTGTACTTAAGTCGCCGCGACCTGTTCTCACCGCTCTCCTCCGCTGAGTCGCCGCGACCTGTTTGGTAGTCGCCGCGACCTTGTTGCTCCTCTCCTAACCGCCTTCGCTCCTCGCCTCGACCCGTTTCCTTCTAGCCGCTCCTGCTTACTAATCGTTGCGGCCTCTCTTTTGCCGTCCGACCTGTTTTCTCCTGCCTGCGGTTTTCCTAGCCGCGCGGCCTGTTTCTGTTCGCCCGGCTTGCGACTTGTTGTTGTCGCCGCTGCTTCCTATTCTCTCATCGTCTCTCTTCAATGGATTCCACCTCCAAGCTGTCCGCCTTGGTGGTCACCTCTTGTGGTAGTGCCCACGCTGTTACTCGTGGACGATGGTTGATCGACTCTGGTGCTACAAATCATATGACAGGCAATCCTCAGTTTTTCTCTCATCTAGAAACACATGATCGGTTGCCCCCTGTCATAGTTGCTGATGGCTCTTCCTCCCCAGTCAATGGGGCGGGCATGGTTCAAGTCACTCCCTCTCTGTGCCTGACAGATACCCTCTATGTGCCTCGGTTTTCTTGCAATTTATTATCGGTTACTTCTTTATGCAAGCAACTACAGTGCTCCGTCACCTTCACTTCTACTTCTTGTTCTTTTCAGGATCCGGCCTCCCAACGGACGATTGCTACTGGGACTGAGAGCGGCGACCTCTACTTCCTTGACAACGTCTCTGCTCTATCCGCCTTCTCCTCCTCCTCTACAGATCTTCTCCAATGACATCTTCGCCTTGGTCATGCTCCTCCCCGGCTTCTTCGCCAGCTTCTGCCCCACCTCCCTCCGCATCCTCCTCCTCTTGTTCACTCCGACATCTGGGGTCCTGCTCCTACCCTTACCGTTGGTCGGGGTAGTTCCTATTTTGTTACTTTCATTGATGACTTTTCTCGCTATACTTGGGTATATCTCTTACGCGACCGCTCTGAACTTTTTGATGTTTGGACATCCTTTTACCATTCCATTCAAACTCAGTTTGATGTATCTATTAAAGTCTTACGCTCGGATAATGCAAAAGAATTTCTCAGTCACGCTTTTTCCTCTTTTTGCACGCATCATGGGATTATTCATCAAACCAGTTGCGTTTACACCTCCCAACAAAATGGAGTAGCGGAACGCAAAAACCGTCACCTCCTTGATGTCGCTCGCACTCTGCTCACGCAAATGCATGTCTCTCGCTCCTACTGGGGCTATGCTGTTCTCATCTCTTGCTATCTCATCAATCGCATTCCCTCCACCGTTCTCCGTGGTCAAACTCCTTTCTCCATTCTCTATCCGGGCAAAGAACCCTTTCCTCTTCCTCTACGTATCTTTGGCTGCACAGCCTTTGTGCATGATCCCTCTGCCACCCGCGACAAACTCTCCCCGCGGTCCACTAAATGTGTCTTTCTGGGGTACTCACCCACTCAGAAAGGTTATTGTTTCTTTGACCCCGTTACCCGCAAGCAATTTGTCTCTGCGGATGTCACCTTCTTTGAAAATGCCTCTTATTTCTCTTCCTCTTCCTCCTCTACTTCTGCTGATCCTACCTCTCCCCCCAACCCCACCATTCCCTCTGCTCCTACTACTGTTCCGCCACCTCCACCATCTCCACCATCTCCACTCTCTCCACCCTCTCCCACCTCTTCTCCCCCATCTCCCTCCTCTTCGCCGTTGTCGCTCTCTCCTCCCGGACCAGCTCTCTCCGCCACGGATGCTCCGGTTGCTGAGGAACATGCCGACCTGGATCTATCCATAGCTCTTCGCAAGGGGGTTCGGACTTGTACCCAGCATCCTCTTGCTGCTGTTGTTTCCTATGCTCGTCTGACGCCTGCTCGCAGGGACTTTGCTCTGGCTATCTCTTCTACTTCCACCCCCCGTTCCTATCAGGAAGCTCTTACCCTTCCGCATTGGAAGGCTGCCATGGATGACGAGATCGCTACTCTCACTGAACGGGGTACCTGGACTCTTGTTCCTCCTCCTGTTGGCACAGATGTTGTTGGCTGTCGCTGGATTTTTGTGGTGAAATTCCTCCCCGATGGCAGTGTGGATCGCTATAAAGTCCGCCTGGTGGCTAAAGGATTCACTCAGACCTATGATGTTGATTATTTCGATACATTCTCTCCCGTTGCTCGTCTCAGCACCATACGGGTCCTTCTCTCTGTGGCTGTCAACCGGGATTGGCCGATTTCACAACTGGATGTTAAGAATGCTTTCCTCTACGGTGATCTACAAGAAGATGTTTATATGGAGCAACCTCCGGGGTATGTTGCTCAGGGGGAGACCCGTGTATGCCGACTGAAGAAGGCTATTTATGGCCTCAAGCAAAGTCCGCGTGTCTGGTTTGACAAGTTTAGCGGCATTGTTGCGGCCATTGGTTTTACAAGAAGCTCGGTCGATCACTCCTTATTTGTTCGGAAAACCGCCTCTGGTATGGTTGTTCTTGCGGTTTATGTCGATGACATTCTTCTTACTGGCGATGACCAGGAGGGGGTCACGTTGACAAAGAAACACCTCCGTCAACACCTGGTCACAAAGGATATGAGATCTCCGAAGTACTTTCTGGGGATCAAAATCTCTCGGAAGCCCAACTACTTAGTCCTCTCCCAACGTAAGTATGCCCTTGATCTTTTAAAAGAGGCAGGATTGAGTGGAGTTAAACCTGTCCGATGCCCCATGACAACTGGAGAAGACAAAACCTGGACAGATGATTCGCCTCCTCTTTCAGATATTACGCGGTACCGGCGTCTGGTTGGTAAGCTCATATATCTCACCGTGACCAAGCCCGACATTTCCTATGCTGTGGGCAAAGTCAATTCATGCAAGCACCTAGGGAGTGCCATCTACAGTCCACCTTGAGGATCTTGGAATATGTCAAAGCAGCTCCTGAGAAAGGATTACTCTTTCAGAAGAATGGTCATCTGAGGGTTGAAGCATACTCAGATGCGAGTTACGCTGATGACAAAGGGGATCGCAAGTCAACCTCGGGTTTTTGCACCTTTGTTGGGGGAAATCTGGTGAGCTGGAAGAGCAAGAAGCAGTCGGTTGTTTCCAGGTCTAGTGCTGAAGCAGAGTATCGTAGTATGACATCGACCACTTGTGAGTTAAAGTGGCTACGAGCTCTCCTGCTGGATTTAGGAGAGGTGTACAACCATCATCTACCTATATTCTGTGATAACAAGGCTGCCATATACATCTTCAAAAATCCGGTCTTCCATGAAAGAACCAAGCACATTGAGGTCGACTGTCATTTCATTCGTGAGGAGATTCTGAAGGAACAAATTTGCACTCCCTTTGTCACTTCTGATAAAGAGCTGGCTGACATCTTCACCAAGGCAGTCTCCGCCTCGTTTCTTCATATTTGTAACAAGCTGGGCATGATCGATATATATGCTCCAGCTTGAGGGGGAGTGTTGAAGTTGGTGACCAGGCGGTCTGGTGGTCTGTCTTGGCGGGTTGAAGACCGCGCGGTCTGGTGGTTTCCCTTCAGTGGTTTGGTTGCTGTGCTGTTGCTGTCTGGAGTCCGAGCGGTCTAGCGGCTTGCCTCTGGAGACTTGGAGACCGGGCGGTCTAGCGGTCTCCCATAGTGATCTCTCTCTCTCTGGTGGTAGCCAAGCGGTTAGCCCTTCTGTCTAACCGCGCGGCTTGTGCGAATTGTTTTGTATTAGTCCGCTTAGTCCTATAAATTTTTAGTCTCACATCTCTTATTTGTATTCTCTCATCTCTCCTCCATTCTATATAAGGGAGGTCATACCTTTGTAATAGATACCTTTTTGGGATAATAAGGTTTCTATTAAATCACTTGCGGTTTGTTTTTGTTCGTTTCTGACAGCCAGCAGATCTTTCAAGTACTTTGTATAATTTGGGACTTGCGTAAGCAAGCCAATAAGAAGGATGCTAACCTACACACCTCTTATTATATCCAAAAACTTCTGATGCTCTTTTTCCTTTCTCTGTTTCCGCAATATATGAGGAAACGGAGGTCTAGCCACCGTAGGCTCATGTGGCATGACTTCCCTTGTAGCAGGGATGGACGGCTCTACAATAGGTTCATCCACATTTGGCAAATCCGACTGCCCTCGAGGAGGGTTGCAATCACTAGTTGTTTTTCCGCTTCTGAGATTCATCACATTCAAGGTCTCAGTCGAAAAACAATCCATAGATTGAATGGTGACAATGAGAGCCGAGCATAAATTGTACAATCTCTGGAAAACGAGATCCTGGGAATTCCACCACCCATTGAACCAAAGCACGAACTGATGGAATCTCCTCTTCTGCCTCAGCATGCAGAGTAATATTAACAAATTCAACATCACAGTGGGATCCCACCATCGCGCTGGGCTCTAGATATTTGCCCCACGTTCCACTGGTGCAAACAACTTCATCCACAATTCGCCAAGCATTCGGAATAGCTCTCCCAAAGAGTGCCCCACCAACAACTATATCAAACGAATGTCAAAACCCCTCCTGGATACCAAAATAAAATGTCTGGAGACACGAAACCTCAAATAGGTTGTGTGAACGGGTCCATGATTTCAAGAGGCAGAACCTTTCCCAAGCCTCCACAAGAGACTCTCCCTTAGCCAGAGAGAACGTAACAAACTCCACGTGCTTCTTTGACAGGAGTGCACACGAGCAATATTTCTTTAAAAACTGATCTTCAGCTTGACCCCATGAGGTTATTGCTCCAGGATAAGCATCTCGGTACCATGCTTGGGCCTTTCCTGCAAGGGAAAACAAAAAGAGATGCAGCTTGACCCGGTCTTGGTCACCATTCTGGTACTGGAAGGTGTTACAAAGTGCGAGGAAGTCTTGAATATGTGATATTGCATCCTCACCAGGAACCCCATAAAATACACTTTAAGAGATAAAGCCAACAAGCTCAGCTGAAATTTCGAAATTATCATTATTTGCACCAAAATGCGACGGTGATAACAGATTATGCATCGAGACAGATGGTCTAACATCATCCATAGAAAAAAACAATTAAGAAATCAACCTACAAACAACTTCCTAAACAGAAGATTCACGACACCATTGCGTTCCCCGGCTACGGCGCCAAAAACTTGATGTGCATTCGACAAGTGCACCGATCGCTCAGGTAATATAAAATGCGGGAGTAACTCCCCAAGTATCGATCTCTCAAGAAACACAGGTTGGGGCACGTGATTCAATTGTTTAGAAAATCAATTGTAAGGTTTAAAAGAAAACAATGCTTCTTTTTGATTTGTGCAAAGAAAACAAACAACTAAACTACTAATGTTGGTCGCTTTCACCGCTTCGCAAGGGATGACCGAGAAGGCTAACAGATGGAATGGTTCACGAAGGATGAGGGTCACAAACACCTCTTCGCACGCACGCCACTAGCAAATGCTAGTGCGACACTCACACGATGGTGGGGGTGACGAGATGAGATGGGGGCGCTCCTCGCAAGCATAAATCACAATACAATCACACAAACATGAAAGATTACATTAATAAGAAATTAGGGTTTGCACAACCACACACAATCAACCAATAATTCGAAGAGAAATGTAATACAAACGAAGAGGAGAAAAAAATACAACTGAAGCATGAAGACTCATCCAAGTTTCACTGCCAGAATCGAGGGTTGTCAAGCCTCGTCTGAGCTCGGACTTCGACTTCCGTTCGGGGTCCAGAAGAGTTGTTACCTTCTTCCACTATACCCGTCTTCTTCGTCAATAGCCTTCGATCACGACCTTCGCCGAAGAACACTCCGAGTGCGGCGAGAAATCCCTAGAAATGGTGTTTGGAAGCTTGCGATTGAGGAGGAGGCCGAGAGGAAGCTCTAGGTTGAGTTTTGAGAGAAAAGCGTGGGCGGAGCTCCTGGAGATGATGGCTTGTGGTGGAGCGGCGGAATGGTGCGAGCTGGAACCCTTGGGCGCAAAAAAGAAAGATTCTCCCGATGATGGGCGGAGTCCTGCGGCTTAAATAGTAAACAATCAGAAAAATGGTCATGCACGGTCGAACGCACGACCGTGCGTGAATTGTGCGTTATTAACAACACAGAACTCCCCCCATCCTGATACAGCAGGAGACCGTGCATTTTTGATCACGCACGGGCAAAACAGTCTGTGCGAGAACAAATCGCTGAAAATCAGGCAAAACAGACAGATCATGCATTTTCCTTTGCGCACGCTTGAGTCCAACCATGTGTGAAGAAAACACACGGGCAATACAAATATAAAATTTTAGACAAAAAGACGACATCGTGCGATTTGGTCACGCACGAGCAAAATAACCCGTGCGTGAGCAAATCACACGGTCCAGGGAAGATCACCAGTAAACGGAGCTGTAGGATCGTACCGACTGTGCGTGAAGAAAAATGCACGATCGTGCAATTCCTACAGAAAAGATTATAGATCGTGCAAATCGCACAACAACAACACAGCCTGGAGCGCACCTCCAACGCACAAACAATAGAAATAACAACATAAAGACAAGACAGGGAGCAGCATGTGTTTACCCTCAGCAAAAGCGCGCAATTGCACACCACAACGGGCCTAAGAGTGCACTATGTGTACAATTACTGAAAAAGAGAAATATGAGCAACAACCCAAAAGTGTAGTGCACGTGAGTGAAAACTAGCCCAGATGAGTTCGAAAAACACTACAAATATCAGACTCATCATTATTGAGACTCTTGAACATCGAAATCCAATGAGTATGGATGATAACTATTTCATTCATAAAAAAGTAAAACTTATGTTTATATGACTCTGAACATCTAGATTTGGTGAGCATGGATGATAAGTCTTCCATTCCTCGAGGAAAAATTCAAATATGCGTAACGTGTACGGGCCTTCATGTAACACGTCAATTGTGGCGGCGGCGGTGGAGATACAAAGGAGTGGAGCTCAACCTTCAGAGATATGGAGCCAAGCTCAACCTACGGAGAATGTGAGGAGAGAGCCGAGCTCAACCTAAGGGGGAGATGGATGAGGGGATCTTTACTCACCCTTGAGGAAGAAGGAGAAAAGAACTTAGAGAGAGGGATTTAGATTTTTCATTGCTTGCCTCTTTCATGACCCAAGGGGTCCTTATATAGAATTAGAAAATGTCGTAGTCATTGTAAGTTTTAACCATTGGACTTATATAAAATATTCAAAATATTAAAATACACTAACTACTCTTAACATAATGACTTGCTTAAACATGAATATTTAAGGTTGACTAATGTGGGCCCATAACATCCTACTCCTTCACTTTGAGCTTGTCCTCAAGCTCATAAAAGGGCATGCAACTTGAGTGGCAGCCATTAGGTTCCATGAGAACAACTCCTTGTTTCATGTTTCCAGAGCTGAGGTTCCATCAAGAGACAAGACTTCTTTGCGCTCACCGAGGGCGTGAACAATGACCATTCCTTTTAGTGGTCTCTCCCCAACAGACACTTCACTATTACACTGGGCTTCGTCTGAGCCGCCCATCCCAATGCATTGATGCAATCTCTCTGCAAAAGTCGACAAAATATGGTACTGGAGAGGAGAGTGTTGGAGGAGGCAGGTGATGCCACTTGATGGAAAATAGAGAAAGCAGGGCTCGATCGTCGTCTTGCTCGACTGGGAAACACCGTCCTCCAAAAGTACTCAAGACGGTATGTGAGAAGTCCACGACAGGGGAGTGCTCACTGGAGCGAGCCGATCTGTCCAATCACGATGGCTCGTGGAGAGCTAGAGCTAACGCTTGTAGCGGAAGGGCCGTCTTGCTCTATGAGGAGAGTACTATTCAGAAGTGAACATCAACTGTGCGCTAACGGTTGCCGACATGCATGAGGAAACCAATCGCAAAGCACAAATTTGTTTGCACGATTGATTAGGAGACTAGCTTATGAGGCTTGATCGGAGGAGAAATTGTTGTTAGACCGGCGAAGTTAGATTCCTTGCCATCGATTTCGATTTCGCGGAGATCATGGGGAATAAATGATTCGGCGAAGCCTAACCTGCTGCACAGGGCAGGAACCTGGAGATGGAGAGGTGTTACGGGCCTTCCCGTAGCGCTTCAATATCATTTGGTGGTGGTGGAGGTGATGATACAAGGGAGTTCGACTTCATGCTACTGAGTTCCGAGGTGGGAGACACACTCAACCTAAGGGGGAGAAGGAAGAGAGGAACTTTGCTCACACAAACCCTAGCTTGAGGAAGGAGAAAATAGGTTAGAGAGAGGGAGAGAGACTAAAGATTCTTTCATTGCTTGCTCTTTCATGACCTCAGGGGTCCTTATGTAGAAATACAAAATTGCATACTTGTAATAAGTCTTTAACATTTGGATGTATATAAAATACTCAAAATACTAAAAGACACTAGAATCGTAACTTAACGACTTAATAGAACATACAAAAATTATTTAATGCTAATTAGTGTGAGCCCATAACATAAACATATTAAGGGGATTTCTTAAAACAGTGCTATTTAATGGTTGTTAACTAGCCATCTTCTAATTGACTAATTATATGCTCCATTAGGATTTTTTATCATCAATTAATCTCTTCAATGTATCTAACATGTGAATCCTTTTTATTTCATGACAATGTCATTTTATCATCTTAACAGTATTTTATTTGTATTCTGTATTAATTATATTGTTATCTTGAAGAAAACTAGTTCATTTTATTGTCATCATCTGATATTAGATGTTCAATAGCTTCCATGATCATTGATTTTTATTTTGTAGTCATAGCTTACATTTTCTTAGTTTTTCTTTATTTTCTCATTTAATAAATCGCATAATGCAGATAGATCCCACTATCGGATTTCTAAATTGTTGTGCAGTTGTAATTCACCGTTTTATGTTGAAAATATTGTCTGATCACCATTTTTTTACTTTTATGGCTACTTATGACATTGACATCCTTTTTCCAGGTTACTGGTGAACCCTTGATTCAGAGAAAAGATGATACTGCCGCTGTTCTCAAGTCCAGGCTTGAAGCTTTTCATAGACAAACTGAACCTGTACGTTTTAGCGTTTCTTTTTCAATATGTCAGTGTTCTTTCCATTTGTGTTTGAAAGTTATTAATTCATCCATATTTTGTTGCCATTACCAATATTCATAAACTGGCAAAAGTATTACTTCTTAACAAAATAAAATACCAAATAAATATGAAAAAGCAGAGAAAATAACAAGCTGGATAATGCATGGGGATTTATGAAGTGGAGGTTCCTTCTTTAACCTAGGAGCGTAAATAAGGCTCCTTTAAAACCAAAAAATTATTATAAGAATGTGCTAGTCTGCTAGAGGACTGGGGAACCTTTGGAAAGATTTGGGATACCCTTCTGTTGGAAAGCAGAAAACATAGATTTATAATTTTATTCTTCCCACATAGTAGTATATTTAAAACATTACAAGAGACTCTTAAAGACGAAGATACAATGTGTGACTAAACCCAACTATAACTAAAAACTCCAATAGACTGACATTGCTCGATATTTCCAACACTCCCCCTCAAGCTGGAGGGAGTAGTGGTAGGTCGACTGACTCGGGGTGGACTCTCTAAATTCAACCTTAAATGCGATGAAGTGTAATGAAGTGCAAGAGTGGTCCGCTAAAATTGCAACAAGTAATTAATTATTATAGAAATTAACAGAGGCACACGTAGTTTCAAATAATTAATTAAAGGATAAACAATTATCAACTTTAATTCAACAGAGTCACAATTTATATTAAGTGTACACAAAATGAATCCCGCAAGTAGCACAACGAAAGAACTAGTAGCAAATAAAATAGAAATCCAACATACTAGAATGCCAAAATAAACAACAAGAGAGAACAAAACTACAAACCACAATTCACACGTGCAGGTGGAGGCGAAGACGGTTGCTAGAGAGGCATTTGAAGTCGTTACAACGTCGGAGTGTAGGAATAGGAAATCTGGGCTGATATGGCTTAGCTAGGGTTGTGGGAACAAAAGACAAATAGTTTAGGGGTGGAATCCACGATAGTTTTGGGGGGAGGAGATGGGTTGGGTTTGTGCAGTAGATGGGTTAGGTGGGGGCACTGGATGATGTGGTGGAGGGGTGGGTCGACTAAATAGGACTAAAAATAAAGGGGAAGGTGGTAGACTGGGAGAGATTTCTGAGTGAAGAATCAGGATGTAGTGGGAAAGCGGAGGGGAAAAGTGGGAAGGGCTTCAAGCGGTGGTGGGAGTCGACTGGAATAACCGAGCGCTGGGCGGAGAGGAAACGAAAGGCTCAGATCGGTGCAGGTATGGGAAATACAGATGGCACGGGGTTGTCACTAGGTTGGAGGGGGACAAAAATGACCGAGAAGGAACAAGAAGAGGGAGGCTAAGAGGGAATAGCCTACCTGGAGTCGCACTAGGCGCGGGACCGATATCTCCCCAGCGTCACACTGGGATAAAGAGGACCGACAGGTTGCAACTACAATCCAACCTTCGATGCCCTCTTTGGAACCGCCAGCCGCTATTTTTAACCCTAAAATAATAAAAAACCCGCTGATAACTGCAAAATAACAAAACTAAAATCAAATCACCCGAATCGGACGACTCAAACTGTCTGGACCGATTAGGGGCTAAATACATCTCAAAATATAAAAAATCTTATATGAATCTGACTCGGATCGGCCATCCGGACGCAACCACGGACTCTGATCGTCCATCCGGGCAACAGATCACCACCTCTTGCGGAAATGTACGCTTGTTGGTCGTGGCGCGTCGTCAACTCCCCCCCCTCCCGGTTTGAAAGCACTCATCTCCGATGAGTGAAGATGTTCGTACTTGCGACGAGTCTCTCGAGCTCCTCTGAAGATATCCAAGTAGCATCGTGCAAAGGCCGATCACTCCAACAGACAAGATAACACACAATATTTCGCCCGCCCGCGGTGTAGAAATCGTGGCCAATGATCTGAAGCACGTCGTCTGTAGAAGCAAGTGGCTCTAGCTGTAGTGTATCTCCGTCGGACAGTGATGTGTCTCCATCTGACTGCCGTGTCGGTGGAACCGTTGATGGTTCAATGCGATCCACATGGCGCGACTCCGCGGGTGACTGTATAGACGGACTGGTGGAGGCAATAGGAGGTGAAGGCTAAGCAGAGGTGCTATAGGAGATGAAGGCTCATGTAGAAGTGTAGAAGAGGGGTCCACATACACGCGCTCCTCATAGTAAAGAGTCAGATCCTCTACGTTGAATACCCGGCTGATGCCTATACCATGAGGGATGTCTATCTCATATACGTTCATACCAATCCGCCGTACGACTGTATACGGGCCCATTCTGTGTGCGCCTAATATTTTTGCTGGTCGTTGTGCGACCCTCTCAGATCGAATGCGAATAAATACTTGTTCTCCTTCCCCAAAGATTTGTTCCCATCTGTGCTTGCCTGCTTGATCCTTATAATAATCATTACTAGATGCAATTGTTTTTCGTATCGATTCGTGGAGTGCATGCACATGTTCTATGAAGGACTCTGATGACTCACTAGGCCTGACTCCTATGGGGATATCCACTAAGTCAATAGGTTTTCTAGGTTCGTATCCTAACATAATATGAAACAGACTCAAACTTGTGGGCCTATTGATAAAACTATTATATGCAAACTCGGATATAAGAAGAACAAAATCCCAGGTAACCAGACTATTCCCAATGAGGCAACGAAGAAGTGTCCTAAGACTACGGTTAAACACCTTGGTTTGTCCATCCGTTTGCGGGTGGTAGACGAAGGAGAACTTCAGGGCTGTACCAGTTTTCTTTCATAAGGTCTTCCAAAAATAGCTCATGAAACGCACATCCCGATCAGAGACTCTGGACGTGGGAAGACCATGATACATAGGCTTCGTTTGGTTTGGCGTTTTGCTCCGGCAGCGGGAGGAGAAGGAGGGCTTTTGGAACCGGAGGGGGGGAGGCTGCGGTTGGAATCACTCTGTTTCCCTCCATTTCCAATGGCGCGGCTGGTTCAAACGGAGCAAACGCTGTCGCTGACCATTTGGTTACCCGCAGTGCGGCGGCGTTTGCCCCAAACGGAGAGCTCCAAACGCTGTGCCAAACGAAGCCTTAAACACTTCTATAAAGAATAAAGCCGCCACGTGGGAGGCATCAACAGTCTTCGGAAAGGGATGAAATGTGCCATTTTGGAGAAGCGATTCACGACAACAAATATCGAATCGAGCTTCCTCAGATTGCGAGGGAGCTCGAGAATGAAGTCCATACTAATATCAGGCCAAGGTCGCTCAGGGACAGGTAGCAGAGTGTATAGCCCCGTGGGATGACGAGTCCCCTTCGTAGTCTGGCGAACTCAACAATGTCTGACAACCCTAGTGACGTCTTTCTTCAGGCCAGGCCAGAAGAAACGATCCTCAACCAACACAATCGTCTTATCTTTACCAAAGTGCCCCGCAGCTCCGCCTGCGCGTAGCTCCCAGATAAGGAAATCTTGGAGGGATGACCGTGGAATGCAGATGCGAGAGCCCATAAATAAATACCCATTAGAATTCGAATAACCCTCACAAAGATTTGGCAGGTCCCTCGACAGTGCGGAGTAAATATCCCTGAAATCTGGGCACTCAGGATAGGCCTTAGCTAGCTGCTCAAATCCCACAACTCGGGTGCTCATGGTGTGAAGAATGTTGACTCAGCGACTCAAGGCGTCTGCTTTCTTGTTCTCAACACCCGCTCGGTGCTTGAGAACGTAATGAAACTCCTGCATATACTTCACTCATTTGGCGTGTTAGTGTCCCAATTTCTTCTGTGAGTCAAGATATCTGTGCCTGATGGTCTGAATATAAAATAAACTTCTTGTGCAGGAGATAATGTCGCTAGTGATGTAATGCCTGCACAATGACATAGACCTCCCGATCATAATTTGAATATTTCTGTCGGGTCTCGTTCAACTTCTCGCTAAAGTAGGCTACCAGGTGACCTTCCTGGCTAAGGACCGCTCCAATACCAACTCTCGTCGCTTGACAAGCTACCTCAAAAGGCTAGGAGAAATCTGGTAAGCGTAAAACGGGAGTAGTAGACAGTTTATCCTTAATCTCCTCGAAGGCTCAAGTGGCCGCCTTCGTCCAAACGAAATCACCCTTACGAAGACAACTCGTAATGAGAGTCATGATCGAACTGAAGACACGGACAAACCTCCTATAGAAGGTGGCAAGTTTATGAAAACTACGTGACTCATGAATGTTCGTCGGGATGGGCCACTCACGTATCGCCCTGACCTTGTCAGGATCAACGGATATGTCGGATGCCAAAACTATATAACCCAAGAAATGTACAGATGTGGACAGAAACGAGCACTTCTTCAAGTTGATGTAAAGTTGCTCTTTTTGGAGGAGCTCGAACACCAGGCGAATATGACGTAAGTTCTCGGTGCAGCACTGGTTGTATATCAATATATCATCAAAATATACTATCAAGAATTTACCCATGTAAGGCCGCAAAACCTCTGTCATCACTCATAAATTTGCTGGGCACGTTCGATAATCCAAACAGCATCACTAACCACTCATACAAGCCGTCCTTCGTCTTGAAGGCCGTCTTCCACTCATCCCCCTCTCCAACTCTAATCTGATGGTACCCACTACGAAGGTCGGTCTTCGAGAAGATCTGGGCACCGACCATCGAGTCCAGGAGATCATCGAGGCGGGGAATCGGAAAACGACACTTCACCGTGATTTTATTTATGGCACGATTATCTATGCACATGCACCAGCTACCGTCCTTCTTCGGGGTCAGAAGGGCTGGTACGGCGCAAGGACTCAAACTCTCTCGTATAAACTTCTTCCGCATAAGATCATCAACTTGCCGCTTTAGCTCAGCATGCTCAATCAGATTCAAATGATAATGCAGGAGATTGGGCAAAGATGCCCCCAAAATCAGAGCAATAGCATGTTGGATGTCCCTCAGTGGGGGAAGCTCATTGGGAAGCTCCTTGGGCCTAATGTCTACAAAATCATCAAACAACTACCGAACATCCGAATTAGTAATCTCGGTCTCGCTAGAGGTCTCGACCATCATCGTGGCCGTAACAATAAACATGACCCCTTCCTCTAAACTTTCTCTCAGAAAATCACTCTTCCTCAATACATGTAGGAGTCTTGACGACCCCGCACTAACTGATGAGTCAACCTTGCCCTTGGGAGGATCCCTGGGCTGGGTTGGGGTAAGAGTAATCTTTCGGTGTCGAAGAATACGCACGTGTTGGACCGACCATAACACGTAGCGCCACAATCATACAGCCAGAGTCTCTCAAGAAGAACATGAACGACATCCATAGGGATAACATCACACCAAACCTGGTTCTCAGTAGTCGCTAAGCGGATCGGGACCATACACCTCTGCGTGACATGAATGGTAGACTTGTCCACCCATAAAACACGGTAAGGATGTGGATGTGGTTCGACTGTGAGCTGCATCCTATCCAACCCTTTTTTTCACAATTATATTTACGTAACTACCACTGTCGATGACGAGCTTGCAGGGTCCTCTTGCACTCGGGAAATATGTAAAGACGATAGTGGTGTGTCGCTAATCCTCCTCGGCACATAGGGTTTGGAGGATGCTACGGACGACTCCTAACTCTAGCAATCTCTCAACAACGCTCTCCTATCCGTCCTCTATGACGATCGTAACCTCCTCAATGACGACGTCCTCAGCCTCAGCGCTGGGCTCGCCCAAATCCTCAATCGGTAAATTCCTAGTCGGGCACTGTGCTGCGAAAGGCCCTCTACCTAAACATTGGTAACATTGAACACCCCTAGGCTTGGGGCCTCCAGGAACAATAGCTTTTCCCGCCGTGTCTGCGGGAGCGCGAGGGGTGGAAGTGGTCGTTGCAGGCGGAGGTCTCTTAGCTGTGGTGGCATTGGGTCGAGTGGTGATCTGCCTCCGACTCTGTTGTTAAAGGCACGCCTAAGGCTCAAGGCTCACCATACTTAGTGGTCTGCGTCTTCGTGCGCCTTATTTGCGCCTTTAGAACAGGTGCGCCTGAGTGAGATTTTTGTTGTAATTTTTTTAGAAAAAAAGATGTTATAACTCAATAATTTTTGATTGATTTACTGTTTCTGGAAGATAATTGTACGTTAAGACTTAAATATGATGCAAGTGAACATATTGATTCTATTTTTTAAGAGATATAAACAATAGTTATGAATAATTAATTAATAGAATATATGAAGAATTTGATCGAGAAGATGAAATGATGGTTGATGTTTAATATTTAAAATGGATGTGATTGTGCCTTGCCTTCGTCAAGTGTCCGCCTGCGCCTTGAGCCTTGTGTCGAGGCTCCAAGACCCTTTTGTGTTGGTGTTACCACGATGATCTAGAAGTGGTTAAATAGGTAGTTTCACTGCCAACGCAATATGAGCCTACAAGGTCGCACATAAGAGCGTTTGGAGAAGTTAGATGAATGAATTGTGTTAGTCTTACTCATATATGATATGAGTGAAGGACCAAACACTTGATTGAATTGGAATTCGAGAAGACAAGTCAATTCGTCGAGTTATCCAGAGACATCTCAACGAATTCGTCGAGTTATCCCGAGTTATCTTGTGTCATCTCAACGAATTCTTCGGATTATCTCGTGTCATTTCGATGAATGTGTCAAAGTCATCTCGACGAATTTGTCAAATCATCCCGAGTTATTTCGACGAATGTGTCTCGAGTCTTCTCGAGGAATTCGTCGAGTTATCTCGTGTCATTTCGACGATTTGTCGAGACATCTAGAGTCATCTCGACGAATATGTCTCGAGCAAATTTCATAAATTATGGGTCTGCCGATAGCGACGATTTACATATGTTTATTCCTTTGGGTATAAATAGAAGATGTCTTAGAGTTTTTCGTATGTACTGTGCTATGCCCGAGAGGATCCTGACGAGCGGAGGGAAAACGTTTCCAGAAGTTCCGATCCCGTCGTCGTCGCTCAGCCCGATCCCGTCGCCGTCGCTCAGTCCAATTCCGGCGCCCGTCGCAGCCGCCTCTTCTGGTGCAGACCTAGCAGTCTGTGAAGACGCAGGGTGCTTTTCGTTTTCCTTCCCGGATTTCGTTTGACGAAGTGTCGGCGTTCTCCCGTTCGTGTAGATCACTGTAGAGCCGCAGATTGTTTTTGCGTGATTCACTCGCTGGCCGGAGACCTACCTTTTGGAGCATCTTGGTTGAGTGCCGACTCAATCCCGCTAAGGTATATTTTTATCTGAAGTTGTTTTTCTTCTTGATCGATGTTCATCGCAAGATCCATTTATCTTTGGGTTTTCTTGATTCTTTATTCCGCTACGCGCATGTGATGTTCCTCACATAGAAACCCAACATTTTGCGCCTTTAATAATTAAGGCCACGGGCCAGCAGTACGTAAATAATGCTCGTACTCTAGTGCGAGATGAAATACCCGCTTAACCGTCTCCATCCTATAAGGAATCAGTTCCCTTCGGATGTCTGCGCTAAGTCCTGCACGAAAGCGAGTGGCAGTGGCGACGGGCTCCTCCATAATGTCGCTACGAACTACGAGTTTGTCAAATCATGACATATAATCAGCAACGAAGAGAGTCCCTTGACATAGCACGTAAAGCTGATCTAAGAGCTGATCTCGATATGAAGCGGGGATGCCTCCTCCTGAGCTACGAACTACAAACTACGAGTTTGTCAAATCTTGTAAGCGTAGCTTCATCTCATCCCATCGGGTAATGAGATAATAGTCGTCACGCTCAAGAGATCTCTCGAGACTTGACCAATAATTTTTTGCCGGGCTGATCACCTTCATTTTGGTGAACCGTACTCGCCTCTCGTCGCTCATCTCGAACCAGTCAAAATAGTGGTCCATGTCCATGTGCCAATCACTGAATGCTTTCAGGTCGAGGTGACTGTCGAAGGAGGGCGCATCAATGCGAATACGCAGGGTGATGTCATCCTCCTCAGGAGTCATCCCATGGCGCGGCTCACAGTAGTCATCATACTCATCCTCATAATCATAATCGTATTGTGCTCGATCTCTTCGACGAGGTGGGGGAGGATGAGGCTCATCAGTAGGATGATAATTCCTCCCTGGATCTCTCCGATACTCGTATCCATGACGATAATTCCCTCTCAGAGGGGGAGGGGGTTCTCGGCGAGGAACGTCTCTACCACGTCTCTCAGGAGGAGGCGTGGCATCTCGCGGATCTTCGTGAGGCTCCTCATCAGGGGGAGGGATCGCTCGACCTCTAGGTGTCTCTAACTGATCTACCCTCGTGTTGACCTTCACAATATCACCACTAAGGGTGTCGAATTGGACTCCCATTCGATCAAATCGATCGAGGATAAACCTTTGGAATTCAGCGGGCGTCATGTCCGTTTGTGAACTAGCGGTGCTATCGTCGGTGTGATAGTGACCCGACATGGACTGACGATAATCCCTACCACTACATAACATTCAAATTGATGTAAACCAAATATGAGATTTTCAAAAATCAAATCATTTTAGGCAAATAGTTTATTTGTTATAAAATAAATTAAAGATTCGCGAAATAAGTTGATTTTTAATTTGAAAAGCAACCGAACGGCCAAAATCTGAATTCTTGCGCGCAATTACTCTTAACGATAAACTTTCGTCAAATCGTTATTTATTATTCAGAAAATTTCGTTGGCGCATAACGGATAGAGCCGTAGCGGGATTTGAACGATCACAAGCATAATTTTCAAGCAACAATTTATGAAATAGCGATAAACAAAGCGGCAAGAACGTTCGAGGCAAGCTTATATTTAATTATTTGGAACGCCTAAAATTAAGCCACTATGAGAAGCAAGGAGGAGATGAATATTACCAGGGGTTTGGGACAGTCCAAGCCCAGACAGTGCAAGGAGACCCGCTGAGTGGGCTGTCAGCTTCTAGGACTGGACTGAGTAAAGGAGGCAGCCTTGACCAAGCTTGATTTTGACTGGAGGCCTGGACGGAGGGGTAACGGGCGGTAACGGGAATCATGGCCGATTGACGGAAGAATCGTGTCGGGGTCGACGTCAACCGGGAAGTCGCCGGGATTAGTGAGGTCAATGATGACCTAACAGGGAGAATCGGTGCTGGAAGCTTTGGCGGCACTGGACTGAGGTGTCGTCGGTGTCTGCGGGAGGTGAGCGGCGGGCGGGAACCTTGATCGATGATGAAGACGAGGCACGGTGGCGACAGTCGTCGGCTGAAACCCCCATCCTGGCTGCGGCGGGATGCTGGGCTCCGAGTAGTATCAGAAATGGGAAAGGGATAGATGAATATTTGGAGGACTTTGGGAAGCCGGAAGTGTGGTCAGGGGTTGGATTTAAGCCTCCATATATGTAACCAACTGCTGACCAGCAGAGGATGGTGCTGGAATAGGTCTGTCCGCTTGCATGAGGCGGCGGGCTGCTGCTGTACAAAGGTCGGCAGGAGGCTGGAATCTCTGGAATACTTCAAGTCTACATGGAAAATTGCTGGCAGGCGGGTATAAGGTCCTGACAGCAATTGAGAGGGGTATGGAGCAGCAAACGGCTGGCTGTTTGGTAATTCCAGCAACAGGAATGCAGTGTTCTTTTCTGGACAGCAACCTGGTTGGATGTGTGAAGACAGAGGTGGATGTAGAGGGTTTCCGGTTGTTGTTTTTTAATGGGGATCGACCGGAGAGGGTGATTCCACGAGAAGCTGCTACTGTAGGGTGTGAGGGGCGGCTGGAATAGAGAGGTGAGGGCTCAGTTCGGAAGGGGGGGGGGGTTCCATGTGTGGCTGTTGTTGTAGGAGGTGTGGTCCGACTGGAATAGGGATTGGGGCTTGGTTGTGGAGGTGGTTCCAGGTGAGGAGTTAGAGGGAGTAATGGGAAAGTGGAGTGGGATGGGTGGAGTAAATTTAGGAGTGGCCTACATTTTAGGAAGGGTTGAGTTATTGGAAGGTAGTTATGTCGGTTATGGGTTGTCGAGGCGGTGGCTGGCCAGAGGAGGTGGTGGTGGCCAGAGGTGATTTCTGGTGATCGCCAAAAAACTGAAAATGGATGGGATTGAAGAGTTGTTCTTGTGGAGGCTTGCCGGTGGTGAGTGGTGGAGGTTTTCCAGTGATCGTCTGAAGTTTAGAAAGAGGGATTTGGGGAGGGGAATGCGGACAATTTTGGAGGGATATAGAGAGGGTCAGGGAGTGTGGCCGCCTGGTGGTTTATGGGAGGTGGTAGGGGCTGCCGACTGATTGAGGTGAGAGGGGAAAAGTGGTTGATGTCTGCTGGCGGTGGGGGATGGTATGAGGAGGCGAACTGGTGGTATGAAGGGGGCGATTTTGAGGTAAGGGGGAGGGGATGTTGTGGCAAACTGCAAGGTTAATGGGGAAGGTGTCCAAGCTTCACACTTGGGGATCCAACTTCGGCATCAGGTCATCAAAAGGAAGCCTTCTTTTCTACAATCATTCAATGCCTTCTAAATGAGTCCTCTATACTTATTTGTAGGCTAAGTGTTCATCCTGGATGTTCATGATTCTCCGATCACGATGACTTTCAAATACATGAAAATAAAAATTAGAAAAAATACTTTAAAATAACGAAAATTCATGGATCGTCAATCCAGACAAAATGAATGGCTCTGATGGTCGTGTGTCTATGTGTTAAGATACTCATCAACGAGCTCTTAGACGAGCTACATCGAGCCCGCCTATTCTCAAAGTTGGACTTGCAATTTGTGTACCACCAGATGTGCATGCAATGTTGAAGATAAGGTAACAAAAAAATAATGGTTAATATTTTGATTATTAATTTTTGATTTTCTAGAATTTTTGATATCACCAACGATAATGGTTATCGCCGGGCGATAGCTTCCAGAAACGTACCCAACCTCAAACTTTGTTGATCCATGACACTGATTGGCTAAAATCATATTCAGTGATTTTTGGCCAATTTCAAATTTCTTTATCGCCACATTTAGGTCATGGATTCGGACTTTCAAAGCAGTGTTCTCAGAAACCAGCATGACACAACAGTTCGCGAATGTTTTCTTACCTTCTGCTATCTGAGAACGAGAAGATTTAAGGGATCATTTTAACTTCCCCTTTTCCTTAGTAAGAGTTTCAATAGAGGAATGAGACTTAACAAGAGCTTCTTCTAATTCTTTTACTTTTGCCAAAGAATGATCGCACTCTTGACAAGTCATCTTCTCTTTCTCTAACATTTTAACTTCATTAGTCAATTTTCTATTTTTTTAAAACAAGTTTATTTTCAATTTCAACAAATAAACATATTTTAATTTTTTATCAAAAAATATGCAAGTTTGTAAAAATTCTGAATATAAAATTATCATATGAGAGAGGATTTACCTCAGTGTCACTTTGGACACTACATTCATCGTTGGATGGAGCGTTGCTTTTTACCATCAATCACATGTTGTCTCTTTCTCATTACTTGTACTCGATCCACTTGAATCCTCAGATAAGGAATCATCACACATCTCCGCTTTTGACACCTTTTTCTTTTCCTACTTCTTGTGCCTCTTGTTCTTTTGCTCTTTCAGATATTTTGAGCACTTGCTCCGGATATGTCCGACCTTTCTACAATGATAACATTTCGATGGCGGACGTTCCTCATCATCGTCATCATCAACCTTTCCTTTTCCTTCATTAAACAACAACTCTTTATTAAAGTATTTCTTAAACGAATTCCTTGTCTCCGGGTTTCTCATAAATCTTCTAAACTTCTTCACAAACAGACTCTCCTCGTCTTCCTCATCATCCTCAGCAGTATCACTATCTCCATCCTTCTTCGACTGCAACGCCAATGCCTTTTTCTTTGGCCCAGTATTGTACTCTTGTTATTGAATCCTTAGCTATACTTCATGGGTTTTGAGATTCCCAATAAGGCTTTCAATTTGAAAAGTCTTTAGATCGTGTGACTCCGAGATGACAGCCACTTTCAGATTGAACTTTGTGGGGGGGAGCGATCTAAGAATCTTCCTCACCAAGTCGCTGTTGGAGAAAATCTTTCCTAGTACTTTGGAATCGTTGACAATCTTTGTGAATCTGGTGTACTTCGAATCAACGTCTTCATCAACTTCTATTCTAAGCTTCTCAAACTCAGACTCTAATTGAAATATCTTCGAATCCTTCACCTGCGAAGTACCTTCATGAGTAATTTCAAGTAAGTTCCAAATATCATAAGTAGTTTCGCAAGCACAAGCCCTATTAAATTCAGTTCTATCTAACACACAAAATAATGCTTTCTTAACTTTAGCGTTATTTTTGCATGTAAGCTTATCTTGATCATCTCATTTGTCCTTAGGTTTTTCCATAAAAATATTTTCAACTACAAATGTAGGAGTATAACATTGTTCTACAATATTCCAGACGTCAATATCTAACGCAATTAAAAAAATATCGCATTCGTGTTTTCCAGTAATTACAGTCAGTGTCAGTGAATAAAGGAGGTCTACTAATTCCTTGCCCCTCAGAAAATGTATGAACATGGTGACCATTATTTCTGATGGTGAAACCGTTTTGAAATAACTTAGCTCTGATACCAAGTGTTGGATCTTATGATGCCCTTGGGGGGGTGAATAAGGGTATTTTTTCAAATTTAAAGAAACTTTTCCCAAATAATGAAAATCACAAAGACAATTTTTCTTGATAGATACTTATAAGAAATTAACACTTAAAAAAACAGATGTGATAACATGTAAATTTATTTTACAAAGAATAGTACAAAAATGATGATTTCAATAAGGCTTGAAACCAATGCTATATGAGAAAAATCTTTTTTGTGAATTCACCGGTACTCCCAAGGACCGACCGACTATAACTTATCTCTCCCTAGATACAACTTCTAGTCTTCCCCTAGATCTAACCTTGACCTAGTCGCTGCACGCAAGGCGACAAATTTCCCCTAAACCACACAAGGGTCTAGTCGTCACACGCAAGACGATGAATTCTCTACCGTTTACAATCAATAAAGAGAGAATACAAGAAAATGAAATGTCAAACTAAAACTCCCTCAAACGTAGAGCTCTGCAGGAGATGATGAATTGCCGTGTAGATTGTCGGAGTTGAAGTGCACGAATCTCTCCTCTTCGCTCTTGAACTTTGGAGGTGGTTGAGAGTTTTCTGGATTCAGAGATGTACAGGCCGAGGGTGCACGAGAATGAAGGCTCCAGGAGGTGTGTAACCTTGAAAGCACGAATTCTCAGCCTTTTATAGATTTTACCGCTATCGCGGACGATAGGTAGCTATCGCTGGTGTTATATCCATATGCTGCCCCTTGTCCCACGCCGAAGTGTTTTTGCCAGTTGAAAAGCTAACGTGGTAGGCTCATGGGGCTATCACGAGCGATACCTCAGAAACTGTGTGTCGTGTCTTAACCGTGCTTGTCATGGCTAACATCATCCAGGCTATCGCTGGCTATAGCAAGGTATCGCCCGTGATATCATTCTTTCCAGATCTCGTCTTCTATTCTTCAAATAACATTCATAGGGGAAATAAAACCGGTTATATCTGCACACCATAAACAAACTATGATCAAATACATTCGAGATTTATTATTCTCAAATTTATGAGTGCGAAATGCATGATCCAACAAAAGTGTCCTCCAAAATATGTGAAGTGACCGCTTGTAGACCAACGATTATCGAGGGAGCTAACATAGTCTGCATCAGAATATACAGTTAATGATAAAAATAGGAGAGCTTATGTACAATCCCTTATCCCGAAGCATTTTTCAGATACCGAAGGATTCACTCGACAGCCTTGAGGCAAACTTTCGAAGAGCATGCATGAAGCGGTTGAACACCACAACAACAAATGATATATCGGGCCGTATGACAGTCTAATAAATAAACTTACCAACAATATGATTATAGTACTCCAAATTAGAGAGAAGCAGATCAGAGTTTGATGCGTGAGCACATAACTTATAATTGACATTCATTGGTATATCATCAATTACTTTTGAAGATACAATGAGTCAAGGGGAAGTGTGGTGCTGAAAGAAAGCGGATGGAGCATAACATCGTAAAGTTGAGAATGAATGAGATTATGCTATTAATTAAATATCTAGTGGTGTAGATTGTGAAATGTCAATAGATCTTTCTAACATGCATTTGAAACATAAGAGAGCGGACAAACTCAAGGAGGTGGCAGTTCTTCCGCTCATCCAAACCATTTTATTGTGGTATATAGACACAAGATGTTTGGTGAATAATGTCGAATGTATTGCAAGTTTCCTATAAGCCATGACTCGTATATTGGGAGGCAGGAATATGAAGTACAGAGCGAAGAGAGATACAATGAACTGAAGTTACAGAGACAACCGCGGGAGGCGACCGCAAGGGGGCGGCCGGGCGCGATCGATCGCCTGAGCGGCGCCTCGTAGCGGCAAGAGGTGACCGCAGGGGGGGGGGGAGGGGGGAGGTCGGGCGCGGCCGGGCGCTCGAGCAGCGCCACGCGGCCGCGGGAGGCGGCCGACCGCCCGAGCGCCGCCACGCGGCTGCGGGAGGCGGCCGGCTGCCCGAGCGGTGCCTCGCGGCCGCGGGAGGCAACGCCCTGTGGCCGCGGGAGGCGGCCGACCGCCCGAGCGGCGCCTCGAGACCGCAGGAGGCGGCCAGCCGCCCGAGCTGCGCCTCGTGGCCGCGGGAGGCGGCCAGCCGCCCGAGCGGCGCCTCGCGGCCCGCGCCCGAACGCGCCTGGCGGCCGCGGGAGGGGGGGTGGCCGGCCGCCCGAGCTGCGCCTTGCGGCCGCGGGAGGGGGGGGGGGGGGGGGGGGGCGGCCGGCCGCCCGAACGGCGCCTCGCGGCCGCGGGAGGGGGAGAGATTGGCCGCCCTAGCGACGCCTCGTGGCCGCGGGAGGGGGGCGGTCGGCCGCCCGACCGGAGCCTCGCGGCCGCGGGAGGGGGGGCGGCCGGGCGCTGTCGGCAACAAGTGGCGGGGAGGACGATCGTGGTCGGCCGTCCGGGCGCTGCCGACCGTCCGTGCGGTGCCTCGCGGCCGTGTGGGGCGGCCGCGGGAGGCGCGAAGGAGAGACGGGGCCTGCCACTGCCGCCGCGATGGTTTCGGTCGCCGGTGTGTGTGCGTAGTGGGATCGTGCACGCCGATCAAGTGTGTCGATCGCGCGCGCAGCGGTCAAACCCATGATCTCCACTATTTTGTGGAGATCATGGAGGAGTGAGCTATGTACACCCCAATTCCTCCATAAAAGGGGTTCATCCCCATCAAATGGCCCCCGAAATTCTTGGTATCAGAAACCGGTACGGGTGAAGAACGAGGATTTCTTCCCTTGAGGGCTTTTGGCGAGGATTGCGACGATGGCGAACGGTGAGAGGCCGGAGAAGGAAGACAGTGGCGCCCCGCAAATTCAGGTAAAATGTTAGGGGGGGGGGACACGGCGGGGACGAACGCCGGAGCGCGCGGCCGGAGGGGAGCACGACCGCGGGTGTGCGCGGCTGTGTCCATGCGGGCACCTGGCCGCGCGGTCATTTGACCGCGCGGACACCTACGCGGGCAGCGGATCTGTGCGCGCGTGGACTTGGTCGTGCTGCCTGGGTTGGGCGCACGGCTGGCCGCAGGCTGTGCGCGCGGACCCAGGTGCGCGCGCACCTGGTCGCAAGCGCACCTGACCGCGCGGGATTGGGTGCTCGTGTGCTTGGTCACGCGCGCACCCGGCCGTGCGGGCATCTGAGCGTGCGGTCACGCGTGGTCTCAGGTGTGCGCGTTCCTGTGTACGCGCGTTCCCGGTTGTGCGCGTTGTTGGGTTCGTTCGAGTGCGTGTACGCGCACGTATTTGCCTGTGCTAATACTTTTGTTGTGTGGGGCTTGGTTTTTAGTGTGTGACACCAATTTTTGCTTCTCCTTTTATTGAGGTTTCTAAGCGTACCGCGAGACTAATGCTCCTGCGATCATCGCTTACCGATGATTAGATTGCAATCTGGAGAAAGAGATACGGTTTACCTGCCGATCTTAAAGTGAGGATACCGCGTATCGAGGAAAGGGTCCAAAATCCTCCAAGGAGTTGGTTGACGATTTGCGAGATTACTCTGAGGTCGGGCTTTCGACTTCCACCGTGCGAGGAGGTGATTGATATTCTGAAGTTTTGTGGAATTCCGATGTCTCAGTTTACTCTGCTCGGGATGGTGTGCTTGGCAGTACTGGTCACGTTCTTCAGGGAGCACGGTTCTAGGTTTTCCTTGGACTGCTTTAGAGACTGGTGTGATGTTCGCGTTGATGGTGGTGGCCGTGTTGAGATTTTTAGCAACAAAAGCTTGATTGATTTCGAGACCCGGGCGGACCGCCTTCACGGGAATACTTTGTTTGGCTATATTAGAAATTCCCGGGGCTTTCTGGAATTGTGGAATGCGCTGCCGGGCCGTTGTCGTCGTCAGAAGGGGAGAGAGCGGGAGTTTTCCCCGATGCTCGGATTCACGGAGCCCCGTGAGTTGGCCAATCGCCTTTTTAGTATTTCCTCATTTGTCGAGGAAAAACGTTTGTTGCGGTGTGGGATCTCTTCCGATTCAGTGCGGACAGCCGAGACTTCTCTAACTCGTGATCGAAAGAGGAAGAATGTTACAGTTATCTGCGGTGACGATGGTGTAGAGCCTTGTATGGTTTCTCTAGATGAGGTTGTTCCTTCTGGTCGTCAAGCCGAGACTGCTTATGTGGAGGCTGACGTGCAGGTACTGGGATGCTCTGCCCCCCGGGCTCCTCTTCCCGAGGCCCCTGCTCCACGGATATCTTCTTCTCTGAAGGAGATGAATGATGTGGTAAGCGACCTTGCTAGTTCTGGGTTTTCTTTTGCTAGTTTCTGCGTCGTATTGACTCTTTTCTTTCTACTTGTAGATCGTGGCCCATGCTCATATTGCTATTACCTGGCATGACCATTATGTGAGCCTGAAGGATGGGTATGTCTCTTCAGGAGAGGTTTCGGACGACAACGGGCTCACTTGCTACTTTGAGAGATGATCATGATCAGGATGTCTCCCGATTTCGCCGGATCGGGTCGGAGCTGAAGGCAGAATTGGAAGAAGCTCGAGCGTCACTGGATGTGGAAAAATCTTTGGTAGAGAGGACCGCACAGATGCTGAAGAACGCCCAAGGGGAAATTTCCCGTTTGGAAACAGAGCTTTTGGGCGTCGAAGGCTCAAGGGAGTCGCTTTCTTCTGAAGACCGTGTGATGGAATTGAAGGCCGCCGGTCTTACTGAATACATGGGTTCGCTAGACTACATGTGTGACCATAGCTTGGTTGGATAGGAGGTTCGTGAAGAGATTTGGACTAAAGAAGTGGAGCCTCAGATGGAGGATGCTCGCGAGCTCGCACTCAGGCGCAGAGTGTCCAAGGCCTTTCACCTGGTTGCCAGAAGTTTGAACTGTGATGTGTCTAGTCTTAGTTTTCATGATATCTTGGATGACGAGAGGTCGGGTCCTGATTCTGATGTTGATGTGGCCGATGTATATCGGCGTGATTTCTTTATGCTTGTGTCTCCTTTGGTTGAGTCTGTTGTATGTTTATCTTTACTTTTGATGGTCTTTGACAGTGCGTCGTTATGCATTCTGGTATGCTATTATTGTAACGGAGTTGTTCTTCCCCCTTTTGCCCAAATGCTGTAAGGATGCTATGGTGGATGATGACGTAACTAATCCGTTCGAGTGCCAACAGATGAGATAATTTGCTCCGGGTGCGTGGCCTTTGTTTGCTTTGCGCGAGTCGGGCTCGCGGCTTTGATTATTATTTCGCGCGAGTCAGACCCGTGGCTTTGTTTATTTTGCGCGAGTCTGGCTCGTGGCTTTGTTTATTTTGCACGAGTCGGGCTCGTGGCTTTGATTATTTTGCACGAGTCAAGCCCGTGGCTTTGTTTATTTTCCGCGAGTCAGGCTCGTGGCTTTGATTATTTCGCACGAGTCAAGCCCGTGGCTTTGTTTATTTTTCTCGAGTCTAGCTCGTGGCTTTGTTAATTTTGCGTCAGTCAGGCTCGTGACTTTGATTATTTCGCACGAGTCAGGCCCGTGGCTTTGTTTATTTTGCGCGAGTCAGGCTCGTGGCTTTGATTATTTCGCACGAGTCAGGCTCGTGGCTTCATTTGAGATTGATCGCGAGAGGGGGGGGGAGGCCCTGACGAGGACAAGGCGTAGAAATGCAGGGTCGATGAAGAGCTTGCTCATTCAAACCACACGCACAGTCTTACCTAATCTGCGCTAGTCAGGCTCGCGACTTTATTTGAAATTGATCGCGAGGGGGCAGGCCCGGGCGATTGTGAGGCGTAGAAAGACAGGGTCGGTGAAGAGCTTGCTCATTCAAACCACATGCACAATCTTACCTAATTGAGTTTTTATTAGTCATTACTTGAAGGAAACAAAATGTGGTACTTGAATGAAAGATAATGTGTGCGAGTCCGTGCTTGCGGCTTTTACAATATTGAATCATAAAGTTCAAACAATAAACAAGAAATTGCTAATAAAATCAAAAATACATAGCAACAAAAAAACAAGATGTCACTAGTAGAATCAACGCAGGTTCTGCGTAAGGGTGCAAGTTGAGTTGAGCCGGCTCGAAAAAAGCTCGACTCGAGCTCGAGCATGTGGAGCTTGAGCTCGATTACGAGTCGAGCTCGAGCTCATCTAGTGTTGTTCATGAGCTCGCGAGCCGGCTCGCGATCTTTTTATTTGTACATTTTAAAATAATAATAATAATAATAATAATAAAAATAATGCTCATGAGCTAAAAAGCTCGCGAGCAGCTCGAGTTCGATAAGTTCGCATTGAGCTCGAGCTCGCGCTGGGATAAATGAGCTCGTCGAGCTCGAGCTTGAGCTCGATATGAAAAGCTCGAGCTCAGACTCGAGCTTGAAAATTTTTCCAAGCTCGACTCGTTTGCACCCCTAGTTCTGCACATTCCGTGTGCGCAGAAGTGCCTTCCCTTCCGCCGTTCTTAGCTTGAAAATTCCTGGCTTGATGACTGTCGTGACGACGTACGGTTCCTCCCATGCAGATAAGAGCTATGCTCTTCGATTGTAACGTCGTGCTACACGTCCTTCATAGGCGGCCGCGCGAAGGGCCGCCACATCTCTGGCTTCCGGGACTAGGTCAAGGTTTTCCCAAAGCGCTTTGTCATTCTTTTCGAGGTCGAAGTTCAAGACTCGGGCGCTGAGGGCGCCAATATCAACGGGGATAATGGCTTCAGTTCTGTAGCTCGGGTTGTATGGCATTTCTCCGGTGGGCGTCCTTTTCGTGGTTCGGTATGCCCATAATACGTTGGGGAGTGCGTCAACCCATTGCCCCTATCTCCTGTACTCGCGTCTTCAATCCTTTCAGGATGGTTCGATTTGTCACTTCTATCTGCCTGTTGGTCTGGGGATGTGCTACGACAGTGTGTCGCAGATTGATCTTCAGGTTTTCGCACATTTTTGTAAAGGATCTCCCAGTAAATTGTGTCCCATTGTCCGCAATGATGATAGCAGGAATGCCGAAGCGTCATATAATGTTCTTCCAAACAAATTGCTTGGCGTTCTCTTCTGTAATCTTGGCTAAGTGCTCTGCCTCAATCCATTTGGTGAAGTAATCAATGACCATTATGATGAATTTCTTTTGCCCTGACGCTTGGGGAAGAGGACCAAGAAGGTCGATTCCCCATTGCGCGAGTGACCATGCTCCTTGTAACGCTGTTAGAGTGACCGGAGGCTGTCGGGGAATGTTCGAGTGCATCTGACAACTTTTGCATTTCTGAACAAACTCGGTTGCGTCTTTCTTCAGGGTAAACCAGTAGAAGTCTTGACGTAGAATCTTCTGAGCCAATGTCTTACCTCCTAAATGCTCTCCCCAAACTCCTTCGTGGGCTTCTCGCAATGTGTATTCCACATCTAATTCTGATAAGCACTTCAAGTAGGGCATGGAGAAGGACCGCTTGTACAAATCTCCGTTGATGATGATAATGGTTGCTGCTTGCATCCTTAAGCGTCGTGCTTCCCTCCGATCATCGGGTAGCTCCTGATGGTCCAGGTAGGCTTGCAGTGGGCTGATCCATGATTATTCTGGCTCCCCAATTTCCATGACTTCCTAGGGGACCTGAATACTGGGGATGACGATCTCCTCCTCCCGGCGCCTTCTCGACTGATACTGGGAGGAAGACGTGGCCAGCTTGGAGAGTGTGTCAGCCCTAGAATTCTGCTCTCTAGGGATATGAATAACCTGGTAGTGCGGGATCTTGGTTAGAAGAGACTTCACAAGTGAAAGGTACTGAGCTAGATGGTCATTCTTTGCCGCGTAATCTCCCTCGATTTGCGAGACTACAAGCTGTGAATCTGAATAAATTGTTAGGTTATTTGATTTGCAATCGATGGCGAGCCTAAGTCCTGCTATAAGGGCTTCGTATTCGGCGACATTGTTGGTGGCTGGGAACTTCAACCTGAGTCCGTACTCTAAAGTGAGGGCTTCTGGGCTTATCAAAAGCAATCCTGATCCTGCCCCCTCGATGTCTGACACGCCATCAACATAAAGGGCCCACTGTGTGTTCTTCATCTGCAAGAATCATCCTGATTTGATTATAACCAGAGTACGCATCCATGAAGCTGAGAAGTTGATGTCCGGCGGTTGAATCGATGAGCTGATCAATTCTGGGGAGGGGAAAACTATCTTTCGGGCAAGCCTGGTTGAGATTGGTGTAATCCACGCACATTCTCCACTTCCCGGAGGACTTTGTTAACCAGGACCACGTTGGCCAGCCAAGTAGGGTACTTCACTTCCCGAAAGAACTGTGCGTCGAGAAGCTTTCCTACTTCTTCCTCAATAGCTTGCAATCGTTCGCGAGCAAAATTTCCCTTCTTCTGGATGACTGGCTTGCATGCGGGGTTGATGTTCAAAGAGTGATGGATGACTTGCGGATCCACACCTGACATATCTTCGAGGCTCCAAGCGAAAATATCTTTGTTTGTTCGGAGGTATGCTGTCAATTCTTCCTTCTCCTGCTGTGAGAGGAGAGATCCTAGTTAGACAGTGCGAGCTGGATTTGACTCGGAAAGTGGCACTTTGATTAATCCTTCTATGGGCGCTCCTCGTTGCATAACTGCCTCATCTCGCAGGTCGAAATCATCAATGTTCAAAGCAGTTGCCTTTGCTGTTTGGGCTTACTTGGAATAGTAGGTTCGGGCCGCCTCTTGATTTCATTGAACGACTCCTATCCCCCGGCAATGGGAAATTTCATTGCAAGATGAGGAATTGACGAAATAACTTTGAAAATAGATTGGACGGGCCTTCTGAAGTTAGCGTTGTAGGCTGAACTCGAGTCTACGACGACAAACTGGATATCATGCGTGGCTTGTCTTGGAAATTCACCCATGGTGACCGGCAGAGTTATCATCCCATGCACCTGGACTGGGTGATTGTCAAAGCCATAAACAGGTCCTGCAGCTGGAGTGAGATGTTGGTTAGCGAGTTTCATGCTCTAGAGAGTTGATAAAAATAAGACGTCGACCGAGTTTCCATTGTCGACAAGTATCCTTTTGACGTTGTAGCAGGGATCCCTGATTCCTGCGTTAATCACGAGTGGGTCTTGATGAGGTGATTAGAGTCCTTGGAGGTCTTCTTCTCCGAACGTTTTGGTCGACCCTTACCTTGCATCTTTTGTCTTCATGGATGCCCTCTTGGGCGTGTATTGGGTGGAGAGAATCGGGGGTCCGGCGATAGTTTTAATGTTGCTTGCCATCTGTCTGCCTCCAGGTCCTCCCAGCGGAGTAGCATGCTGCTCTCTTGCTTGCCTGGGAGGGGCCTGATGCTCCTGCACACGTCCTTACAAAAACTTGCCGAGAAGCACTTGTCAGATCAGGCGCTCGATCTCGTCCTTTAACCTTGCACATTCCTCCGTAGTATGCTCGGTCCTACGATGGAACTCACAGTACTTTGATTGGTCGTTTCTTGGATTTGGGATCGGCACTTTGGGTCGATGAAGGGCCGGATCATTCTGAATGTCATAAAGTATGTTGGTTCGCGTGGTATTTAATGCAGTATATTCCCATGGCGGACATTCCCTCTGGAAGTCACGTCGGCGCTGGCTGCTCTGATGCTCCTCTTTGTATCTCTCTTCCTTAGTTTTGGAATTTCGCTCTTGATCTCTTCTTCTTTTTTGACTGCCATCAAACTGTTGACGATGCGCTTCGATGACTTTGTCTGCAGTGATTTGAGCCTCCACGCGATGCACTAGATCTGGATAGCTGGGGACAGTTTCTCTCATCAGAGCTGAGTAAAAACCGCTGGGGCGAAGTCCTCCAAGAAATACGCCCCTTAAGAGCTCAGGGTCTACTCCCGGAATCTGCCGGGCCTCGGCGCTAAAACGGCGAAAAAATTCTTCTAGTGATTCTCCCTTGTTTTGGCGGATTCCGGACAAATGTGTGGGGTCTCGGACAATTCTCTTGTTAGCGACAAACATGATTATTAGGATCGCGATCCGGATCGTAGGATCTTACAATCCTACGATGCAGATTTTGTCAATCGATCCAGATCTTACCTAGGATCTAAATCGACCCATCTATGACTGGGATTGCGATCCGAATCTTAGGATCTTTAGGATCGCGATCCTGACACGATTCTACCGATCTGGCCAAAGGTAACTAGAAACATGTACAACCATATCCCAATCTTATTCAACCGGTCTAACGCCCATAACCCATTGTTTAACCTTATCACAATCCCGCCCCATACTTCATCACAAAATCATATCATGCTGCTTTACCGTATCCCAAGTGTCGATTGTCGGGCGCAAACTGGGGCCAAGAGCGGCTTCTTCAGTCGCTTCCAGTCCAAATTTGCTTTTATTGTGAATAAACATTTGGTGTCTTACCTCAAATTGAAATTGAACTTAATATGATATTATTCTTTTTATTTAATTATTCAAAAAAATAAATATAGTTATTCACATACTGCTCAATTTATTGTTTTTTTTTATTTGAGCATGTAATTTAATGATACAAAATTCAATTTTTTTTCAGTCTTAATTTATGAATATTGTAGTATCTTGCGATCCACGATCCGATCCTACGATTTGATCCGATTCAACCTCAAAACGATCACACTTAGGATCTCAATCCTGACAACCTTGGCGACAAATTGATCCATAAATTGTCTTGCTAGTTCTGTGAAGTTATCAATGGTTTCCTCTCTCAAGGAATGGAATCAGGTGTGGGCTTGTCCTTTCAGGGTGGCGGGAAATACTTGACAAAGTAGCTGATCCAGAGCATTATAAATTCTCATAATGGTAGTGAAGTGGTTGATATGTTCCAGTGGGTCTTCGGTTCCATCGAATGTCTCGATACTTAGCTTCTTGAAACCCTGAGGGATCGGGTGAGCTAGAACTTGGGGTACGAGCGGGGAGCCTCGACCGAGAGGGCATCGAGCTAGGACATCCCACCGCCCGATTTGCCTGTATTCCTCTGCGATCACTTCGCGTATCTCCTCGCGGCTGATCCTTTCGGCTAGCGGTTGTGGAGCTTTTTCATTCGCGTGGTAACGATTGTGGCCAGCTCCAGCTCCCCTATGAATTGGGTGAGTGGAACTGGCGCCGTCGGAGAGTTCTTCTGACACTTCATCCCTATGAGGAGCTTCTTGTACTGGAACATGATTCAAAAAAGGCGTGGGGTTGATTGGTGCCGGTGGCTGGAGAGGAGCGAGAGGCACTCTTAAATTCCGGAGGAGAGTGAGCATCTCCGTCTGCTTCTCCTCCATTTGTCGAACTCGTCCTTCTAAGGCTGTTACGGGTGCGAGTATGGCCTCGGCTTCGAGTGGCGCATTGACGAGCGAATGAGAGCGTGTTGTTTCGGTGTGTCCCGCAGGGACGGATCCGTCGGCAGTTCGGACGCTTCTTTTTGTCATTGGGGCTGACCTTGAGTGTTGTTGAATTGAGGTTACATCTTTTACAGGGATGTTGGGAATCATATTCCCACAGACGACGTCAAACTGTTGCGGACTAACTTGGCTCTCCTGAGTTTTGGAATGGACGTTATATTATGAATATTAACAATATGATCAGAATATGTCTCCTATGGTACACTTGAAGCTCTTCCTTCTATTATAGACCCACATCAAACAATTTTTTTTCCTTTTATCATTCGGCTCGTTATTAACCTCAGCAGGGAGAATATCCATAAGAGCAGGAAGAGGAACCATACTCGACTCACTCTCTCTTCCTCTATTGACATGGAAGCCGATATTTTCTCCTTCCTCGGAATAGATAGAAATATGTTCAAAGAAACTTCTTTGGAGATTTTTCTCCCATGCAGTGATAACACACTTAAATAGCTTGGCATCCCAATTTCTACCTATTATGCCCTACAATGTGAACAAAGGCGGCACACCCAAACACTTTTGGGGGAAGGCTAAATAAGGGGGCATTCAAAAGAAGTTTCAATGGATACATCCTCCAAGGTATCTGATGTCATACGGTTGATTATATATATATGATAGTGAGAACACCTTCATCCCACAATCCTTTTGAAATTTGCATCTCTTGTAGCAAGAACTTAATAGTTTCAAGAATATGTTGGTTCTTCCTTTCATAAACCTCATTATATTGAGGAGTTTCTGTACAAGAGGTTTGGAAGACAATCTCATTGTCCCTAACAACTTTTGGAGTTCACCACACATGAATTCTCCATCATTATCACTCCGAAGAATTTTAATTCTAACACATAGTTTGATAGAATCATTTAAATATATCACTCACTTCATTTTTTCCGTAAGATGGATCTAGGTAAATCAAAAATACAACAATACTTAAGCCTTTGTCCTACTATAGTGGGGTTGGCTATATGGATCCTTTGTCGCCATTGTGCCATATCTTTAGTCATAATCTCACTAATACCTAAGTAGATCATGTCTTTCCTTATAGTTTCATTCCAAGTCTTTATTGGTCTACCCCTCTCCCGTTTAACATGCCTAGTGACTAAGCTCTGACAATGCCTAACATGTGTCCAAATCACCTTAGTCGAGTTTCTTGTATCTTCTCTGCAATTGGTGTCACTCCTGTCTTATCCCGGATACATTCATTCCTAATTTTATCCAGTCTCGTGTGTCCACACATGACACATCCACACATCCACTGAGCATGCTCATCTCCGCAACTCCCATTTTTGCTCATGTACACGATTCATTGCTCAACAGTCGGGACCATAGTGCATCACTGGTTTAATGCAGTACGATAAAATCTGTCTTTGAATTTTAATGGTACTCTACGATCTCATAAGGTCCCTGACGTGCCTTTTCACTTCAACCAACCTGCTTGGATTCTATGCATCACATATTCATCCACACCTCCATCTTTCCAAACTATTGATCCAAAATATTTAAAACACTCACTGCGAGAAATATCTTGAACACCTAACATAACAACGAAGTCATCCATCCTTCTCGCATTCCTAAATTTAAGCTATTTATACTCTGTGTTTGCCTTGTTTAACCTAAAACCTTTTTTTCTAAAGTGTCTTGCCAAGATTCAAGTTTTGCGTTTAAACCCTTGCACGTCTCGTCGACCAAAACAATATCATCCGCAAACAATAAACACCAAGATATTACTTGTTGGATATGTCCAGTGAGGTCATCTAAGATAAGGGTAAAGAGATAAGGGCTTAAAGCTGAAACTTGATGTAGGCCAACAATAGTAGGGAATTCTTGTATAAATCCTCCAGAAGTCCTCACCCTCGTCACTGAATTCGTATACGTATATTTGATTATGTCAATGTATGATGCATTTACACCTTTCTTTTCTAAGACTCCATAAGATCTCTTTTGGAACCCTATCATAGGCCTTCTCAAGGTCGATAAACAATATTTGCAAATCTTGTTTTCTTTCTCTATAGTTGACAATGAGTCTCCTCAAGATGCATAGCTTCCATGGTCGACCGCCCTTGCATGAATCCAAAATGATTTTCCAAGATGCTAGTCTCTCGTCTTACTTTTCTTTCTTTTACTCGTTCTCATAATTTCATTGTATGACCCATTAATTTAATTCATCTGTAATTAACATAATTTTGTATATCTCTTTTGTTTTTATACAAAGATACCAAGATACTTTTTCTCAATTGGTCTGTTATCTTCTTTGACTTCAGTATCTTATTGAAAACATTTCTATACTTCGATGGGTATATCGTTTGACTCAACCGTCTTTTAATTTTTCATCTTCTTTAGAACATCATTTATCTCAAATACTTGAATTTTACGATAAAAATTATGTTTTTATACTTTTTCGAATTACTTTAACTATTCCAAGTTAAATTTATTGTCTTTTATTTCATTATATAATTGATAAAAATATCTTTTTCATCGCTATTTAATAACTGTATCATCTGTCAAAAATGTATCTGTTTCATTTTTTATGCATTTAACTTGACTAAATCTCTTGTCTCCCTCTCACTATCTCGAGCAATTTTATATATGTCATGTTTTTCATCTTTGATATCTAGGCACTTATAAAAAAAATTATAAGCTTGATTTCTTGATTTAATTATTACATCAATAAATAAAGCAAAGTAACAAAAGAAACACTTAAAACCTTCATTCTTTTTATTTCATTAATAGAAAGATAAGCAATGTCTAAACATCTTAATGAATTACATCAAAACAATTTGCACTTCTACAACTAGGGTTGATATCGAGTCAAGTTCGAGCGATTTTGGCATGTCCACCACCAATCGTCCTTTTACTCTCGAGGTCTTGAAAGAAATGAGGCAAAGAAAGTAATATAACAATTGATTTTCGTTAAACTGCCCACGAACTCGACAAGAGAAATATTTGGAGAAGTTTGAATATGTTTATCAAAAATAGAGAAATCGATTAATGGAAATTGATTTCGAGTCGAGTCAGAAACAATATTCCATAATATGTCGACTCGAAATGGCGTGGGAAATAATCGATTCCGAGTCAAAAGTAGCCTTCAATCTCGCTTACTCTCTCGAAATCGCTATCTATTTTCAATTGGACTATAAATAGTTGTGTGGTCTAACACATCTCACATTGGTGCCTCTGATCGGCAAATTTGGATGAAGATCCCAATATTTGTCTTTTCTGTACCCCTTTTTACCACAACAAGGACATTTCATTTTACTTCTATCCTTACGTCTCTTGGGCTCAGGTAGACTCTGATTGTTGTGTGGTTTTGCATCCACTTCTTATGCTCAACCATGAGAACAGATTTATCATATCCCACCCTCATTGCTCGGCGGTGAGAGTTATCAAAATCAATGGTCTCTAAATCAATCCTGCCCCAACATCTAAACTCTCGAAACTCTAGCTAGAAGAACACTAGAGCTCAAAAACTTCATTCAATTGTTCTTATAGCTTCAACAAATTGAATTTACCGGTCAATCTTAGTTTTATGAGTCAACTTACTAGTTCGCTCAAAGTCACTTAAAATAAATGGCCTATAGTTTGCAATCGATATATCCTAGCCCATTACTTCGTTTTGAAAGTTTCTCTATAAGTTTCACGCCTCTTTTTTTGTTTTAGCAAATGACCGAAACTAGGACAATTGAATTTAGCCAATTTACTTTCATTCTTTTTATAAGATTAGTCTCAACAAGTTTATTTAATTTTTATAAATCCAAGTCTTTGACTTCCAACGAAATCTTGGAGCCAGAAAATAAGTTTCTAATATATTAATAAATACATTATTTTTTAATTAATTCGAGTCCAAAATGGAATAGGCCAAGGCAGATTCGAATCATATTTCGAGCAGTAGGATTCAAGGCTCCGAAGAAACACGATTCAAGCATTCAACAAAACTCGAAATCGAATAATAACAACTAAGGAACGAAACCGCAACGAAATCAGATAGAAGGCGTAGGCAAGGAAACGAGTCAAATCGAAACACCCATGAAGACACGAATAGAAAACGACTCAGGAAGGAAAAATTCAAAGGAGAAGATCTTCGCACATATAATAAAGGCTCTTCGGGTTCTCAATTGTAACCTTAATTTGTTGATTCTGATGTTGTGTCGATTCGATTTGGGTTTGGCTCAATTTTCGAAATTGATTCCGACGATAACTTTAAATGAGACTTCGAGCCGGCTCTTTCGAGTTTCGAATAATATGCTCAGCAAATGAAGCCTGTCTAGCCTCGGTTTACTTTAGTATTTTTAATTTAAAATAATAAAGTTAATAAATACATAATGTTTTATATTTGTTTGAGCGTTTCGCTCCTTCGTTTTGGGCAAACGCCGCCGGAAGGAGGGTGAACAAATGAACCTCCGGCGGCGTTTGCTCCGTTTCCACCCGCCCGCGTTGAGAAACTCCCCAAAAAGCTCTGTTTGGAGCAGCCACCTCCCCCCTCCGATTCGAACACTCCGTTTCCACCCGCCGGATCGACCCGCCACCGCCGAACCAAATGGAGCCTTAATCAATTTGACCTGATTCGAATCATTTTTTGAGCGATTCAGGGAAGACTCGAGATCAACTCGAAATGTGAGTTGAGTCAAATTGAATCGACTCAAATTGATTCGAATCAATTGAATAGATTCCGATTCGGCTCGACATTCAAGCGATTTTTGAGTAATATGCTCGCCCTTAGTTGTATTGCTTCAAAATGCCAAGCTGCGCTATATATATTTCAATAAGCCACAATATAAAACTGTTGTCCATGTTGTATTACGGCCACCCTAGGGTGGCCTTAAGTTAGTTTGATCTCTAACAGTTTAAACTTTATATTTCCTTTACACTTTTTCAAATATAACTTTATCTTACAAGCTTGATAAACCTTGTTCTCGTGGAATTGCAGGTGGTTGATTATTATTCCAAAAAGGGAGCTGTAACTAACCTGCATGCAGACAAACCGACAGAAGAAGTAACAAAGGAGGTTAAGATGGTTCTTTCGTAGTCCCTCTCCAACTCTTCTGAGCTCTGCATTTAAAATTTATTATTGAAAACCAAAATTCAAATAACACATCTGTCTTTCTTATCTAAAAATCGCTATTTTATTGCACCTGATCTAACTTTTCTGACCATTCGTGGAACCTCAATTCTGTTTCAATTTCTTTTTAAACATTTTTTACTTCGTAGAAATTGTTCTGCAAAATCTTTTTGTATGAGTTTTATCTCTTATGTGATTTTGATATGTAACCTTGACATTGAGTATGCCATCTGTCATTGAATCAGTTTTTATGAGCTGGATTCATTTCTAAATGAATTATTAATGTGATCCCATTGTTCTATGATGCTCCGGTTCTTCAAAATATTTGAATTATGCATCTATTATTCTATAAATCATGATAAAAACAATAAAGAATAAGCTGGTTTTTGTAATTGCCCAAAATATGTTTATATGTATTATGCCTGTATTTTGGTGGCCTTTCTTATGGGGTGATTGAATTGCGGGCTGGTTTGGTGGGTCGAGTGGCTGATTAAGGGAGTTTGAATTCCTAACACCTGGACTGCCCAAGGGGCGGTTCATTTGTGAACTGACTGGTTTAGAAGTGAGAAATTTGGAATATTCAAACACCTGGATGGATATAGCATGACTTGGCTCGGCTAGGTTAAATTTAAGTCTGTGATAGACCGACTGACCGCTTTATTTCTGCAATATATATGGCTTCGTTTGGCGCGGCTTATTTGCTCCGGTGAGTTTGGTCAAAAAAAACGTCATTATCATATAATGTATGCTTGACAAGATAGGTTTTGACCGCTACCAAGAAAATAAACTAGTTCTGAGCATAAAATGCATGAATTTTTTTAGGTGAGGTCAGGCGTTCACGAATGACGGTTCATGACCATCGTGTTCACAATAGCCACCACCGCGCCAAACGAAGCTAAACTTGCCTGGCCTTCTCTTCTCTCCATTCTCCCGCTCGACGAACGCCTCTCCCCGGATTTTTGCAGATTTTTGATGATTTACGCTCGGACTCGACGGGAGCTTTGCTAGACTGCGTCGACAGTGGCCTCTCTACTCCTTCCTCTTCAAAATCAACAAGGGAACTTCCTCTGTGCGTGGCTATGTAGAAGCCTACTGTTCGGTTTTCTTCTCCTTCAGCCTCACTGTAAGTTTCTCTCTCTTTTCTTATCTCTTTTTTTTTCTACTTTTATGATGGAAAAATGGCATGATTATGAAAATTAGGATTTCTCCCTCTCCCTCTTCTTCTTCCTTCTCTCTATTTTGGATTCTGGATGGATGGTATGATATGTTCTTATCTATTTATGTGGTTGTTTCTTAGTTGGCCAGCTGTACCTTGATATGGGGATTGATGATGCTTATGAGGATTTGTTGCTAATTGGAAATACGTTATTCAATTATTGATGGGTTTCACCATCATTTTATAGGAGCCCCCCCCCCCCCCCCCCCCCCCCCATGATCTCCTCCCCAAATGGATCATGGGTGGGTCGGGCCATTTCCCCCATGGTCTATTCCCAAAGTGGATCATGGGTGGGTCATCCCCTCATGAACTCTCATGATGAGAGAATTATGAGGGGGGGGGGACCCACTCCCTCTCCCCATGGAGGAGGGTGGCCGCCGTCGGGAAGACCCCCGCCGACGAGCGGGCTGACCACCAGCGGCGGCCGGCCCCCTTCCGGCCCTTGCCGCGGCCGAACCACCGGCCTCGCCGGCAGGGCGGCCGCCGGCCTGGCCACGGGCGGCCAAGGCCGGCCTAGCCGCGGCCGGCCACCTAGCCACCGGCGGTCCGGCCACAGCAGGCCGCCGGCCAAGCCGGCGGCCTAGCCACGACTGGCCGCCAACCTAGCCACGGTCGGCCCCTGGCAGGCCGCCGCCGCCGGCCACCAGGCCGGCCGCCCCGCCGCTGCCGGCCCGGCCGCCGGCCCGGCCGCGCCCGGCCGCCGCCCAAGCCGCGGCGGGCCGCCGGCCTAGCCATGGCCGGCCCCCGGTGGGCCTCCGTCGCAGGCCACCAGGCCGGCCGCCCCCGCCGTCGGCCGCCCGGCCGGCCGCCATGGCGGCTCGTCGCCGTGGATAACCTCCTCACCATCCGATCAAGGGGAGGCTCTCCTCGCCTTCCGATCAAGAGGGTAACCACTCACTAACCCACTACTTTATTGGTGGGGCCTGCCATGATCCTCCCCTGGAGGCTATAAAAGAGACCTCAGGGGCTCTTCATTCTTCACCTTTTCCCTTCTCCGGCTTGTCTTCTTCTTCCTCAGGAGAGAGCTCGCCTGCCTCCTCCCCCGAGTCGGGCTCCTGCCGCCGTGAACCACCAGCGGCCACCCGCGGCTACCAGCACTCCACCAGCACGCCGCCAGCAGGAAAACGTCCAAGTCTCCAGGAAAAGCCCAGGGAAGAAGGAAACTGTCGCCAGCAAGTATGCGCGACCGCATGCGCCAGAGCACCGGGATCATCCCACGCATTTCAACATCCGAGTTACTCCCGCGGCGTAGTTTGTTGCCTGTCGGGAGCCGTAGTCTCTCTCTCCCTCAAGTTGTAACGGGAGCGACCTGTTGCCCCAATTCTCCAGCACACTGTAATCACCAGAATCTAGTGGAATTTGATCGGCGCAGACCCGATCACGTGTTTTTTTACTCATTTAAGGGGTTTTTCCACGTCATCACATCTTGTGTCAACTTTCTACTTTCATTGACTGTATGCGCGCTCGACTGCCTCGTGAGCTGAGACGGTTCAAACAAATCCAGCCCGACCGGAGCATCTAGTTAGTCCGCAACAGTTTGGCGCCGTCTGTGGGAAAGCGATCCTCTACATCCTTCGAAAGAGTTAGATCACCGGCTCAACTGCTTCCAAGTTCTGCTCCAATGGCAAAGAGAAGCACTCGCACCGCTGAAGGATCCGTCCTAGGCGGGCACGTCGAGCCAACACACTCCCACTCTTTGGTAGACTAATGGTTGAAGCAGCTTTTGCCCCCGTTACAGCCTTGGAGGGGCGTGTTCGCCAAATGGAAGAGCAGCAAACTGAAATGCTCACCTTGCTCCGAAACTTGGGGGCACCTCCCGCATCGGCGGAACCACCAGCTCCCACCAATCTTCCGCCGCAGCCAAATCAATGTAGAGCCAAGGAAGTTCCTTCGATGCAGGAAGAACCTGGGGCATACTCCGAAGTCGCCAGTTCCACTTCCCCGGCCCAGAGAGGGGCCGGAACAGACAACCATTGACGCAACCAGGTCAATGATGCCCACCCCCCACCACTTGAAAGATTTACTCGAGAAGAGATCCGAGAGGTCATCGCCGAGGAATACCGCCAGGCAGGGGGAAGGAATGTCCACGCTCGCCGACCGCTTTGTCAAGGCTCCCCTTTGGCACTACAAATCCTTGACCATACTATCCCATATGGGTTCAAGCTCCCGAGTATCGAAATGTTCGACGGGACCGACGACCCCCTAGAGCATGTTCATCACTTCACCACCATTATGAGGATCTATAATGCTCCAGACCAGTTGCTCTGCCAAGTCTTTCTGGCCACTTTGAAGGGTCAGGCCCGAACATGGTTCCATTCATCAAGGGCGGGGACCATCACCGACTTTACGGAGCTAACAAGACAGATCGTCGACCAGTTTATCGCTAATCGCAGGACCGTTTGCGACCCCTCCCACCTCTCGGGGATCCGCCAGAACGAAGGAGAAATCCTGAAGGACTTCTTCCGCCGTTTTACTGCAGAGGCTCGCCAAATTCTAGGAGTCGACCCCGAATTGTTGCGAGGGGTATTCCTAGGAGGCATCCACCCTAGCGGCTTCTACTCAGCACTGATGAGAGAGACCGTCCCTAATTATCCTGACCTCGTGCATCGGGTGGAGGCTCATATTGCCGCCGACGAAGCTATTGATGCCCATCGCCAGCAGTTTGAGGGGGCCCAAAAGTGTAGAAGGGAGAAGGAGCCGGCCCCCGAGCAACAAGAGGGAAGATTCCAAGAAGGGCGCCAGAACGGGCAACGCTGACGAGACCATTAGAGAGATCAACCACCCAGAGATTACACTCCCCTCAACACCACACACACAAATGTGCTCTATGCCATCCAAAACGAGCCAGCGCTACATCGGCCCAAACAGCTAGCCCATAACCCCCGAAGTGATCAATCCAAGTATTGTGAGTTCCATCGAGCAGCGGGGCACACCACCAAGGACTGTGCCCGGCTGAAGGAGGAAATCGAGCTCCTTGTCCGCCAAGGGCTTCTCAGAAGGTTTTTGCAGGGACGTATACCGGACCCGCAAAACCCGCCTAGGCCCCCAGAGAACAGCAGAACATTCCCCCGGGAGGTGCAGGTGATAGGCAAATGGTGGGAAATATTGAAACCATTGCCGGCTCACCCATCCTTTCGGCTTGAATCTTCTCAATAGGCATGCAAGGAGGCTCCCATGAAGACAAGAAGTGCAGGCAGGATACCACCATAGCTTTCGGAGACGAAGACTTTGTCGGGCTCCGAACGCCTCACCAAGATCCTCTCGTGATCAGAGCCGAGGTAGGAGACCCCTGTTATAATGTCAAGCGAATTTTCGTCGACAATGGAAGCTCAGTCGACGTACTATTCTACTCTACCCTTCAGAGCATGAAGCTCTCCAGCCAAAATCTGACACCGGCGGAAGGGCCGGTGTACGGTTTCGACAACCACCCGGTTCAGGTAATGGGCATGATTGCCCTCCCAGTTACCATGGGAGAGTTTCCAAGGCAGGTGACGCATGAAGTTCAGTTCGTCATGGTAGATTCGAGCGCCGCCTATAATGCTATTTTCGGGAGGCCCGTCCAGTCCATCTTCAAGGCCATCCCTTCGATTCATCACCTAGCCATGAAGTTCCCCACTCCGGGAGGAGTCGGAGTCGTGCACGACAACCAGGAGGCCGCCAGGAATTGCTATTCCAAGCAGGCACAACCTACCAGGGCCACCGCGCTAAACATCGACGACTTCGACCTGCGCGACGAGACGGTTTTGCAGCGGGGAATGCCGATGGAAGGGTTGATCGAAGTCACCCTTTCTACAACAAGCCCGGCTCACACCGTCCAGCTCGGGTCACTCTTACTGCAACAGGAGAAAGAAGAATTGACAGCCTACCTCCAGAAGAACAAGGATATCTTTGTCTAGGCTCCAGAGGATATGCCAGGCATAGACCCGTGTGTTATTCAACACTCTCTCAACATCAACCCGGCGTGCAAGCCTGTCATTCAGAAAAAGAGGAACTTCGCTCGGGAACATCTCCACGCAATTGAAGAAGAGGTAGAGAAGCTCCTCAGCGCCCAGTTCATCCGAGAGCTAAGATACCCAACCTGGGTGGCTAATGTTGTCTTGGTAAAGAAGTCTTCAGGAAAGTGGCGGATGTGTGTGGATTACACGAACCTTAATCAAGCTTGCCCCAAAGACAGCTTCCCTCTCCCTAGAATTGATCAGTTGGTTGATTCAACCGCCGGACACCAACTCCTCAGCTTCATGGATGCATACTCCGGGTACAACCAAATTCGAATGAATCCTGCGGATGAGGAGCATACCGCCTTCCGAACTGATAAATGGATCTACTGTTACAAGATAATGCCCTTTGGGCTCATGAATAGGGCCTTTAAAAACCTTATCCGCAAAATGATGGAGGTGTATGTCGACGACATGCTGGTAAAGAGCGTCCGACGGGAGGGTCACATGGAGGACCTCGAGGAATGTTTTAAGATCCTTCGACAATACGGCATGAGGCTTAATCCCACAAAGTGTACCTTCGGGGTAACGTCAGGGAAATTCATGGGATTCATGGTAACCCAGCGAGGGATAGAGGCCAATCCCGAAAAGATTAAGGCTCTGGAAGACATGTCACCACCTCGATCCATTAAAGAGGTGCAACAGTTAAATGGGAGAATCACAACACTCTCCCGATTCCTAGCACGAACCAGGGATAAATTTATCCCCTTCTTCAAGATTCTCTGGGGGGGCAGAACCACAGGCTTCCAATGGACGGATGAATGCCAGTCAGCTTTCGAATCACTAAAACAGTACCTGGCCTCCCCTCTGCTTCTATCAAAAGCAGCCCTAGGAGAGACTCTTTTTTTATACCTCTCTATTACACCAGCCGCTCTGAGCTCCGTGTTAATTAAAGACGATGGAGGAGTTCAGCGCCCCATCTACTACCTTAGTAAAATCCTCTCAGACACTGAAACCCGTTATTCAGTAGCAGATAAGACATCCCTGGCACTCGTCTTCTCAGCAAGAAAACTCCGCCCTTACTTCCAGGCCCATTCCATCAAGGTTGTGACCGAGCTGCCCCTTCGGGCCATTCTTCAAAGGCCAGAGGCGTCAGGCCGGCTAGTTAAGTGGGCGGTCGAGTTAGGTGAATTTGACATCCACTTTATGTCGCGCCCCGTCATTAAATCTCAGGTCTTAACAGACTTCATCGTCTAAAATACTTTGCTAGCAGAGCCAGAAGGCTCACCGCAGAGCAGGCACAAGGGTGGATTATGTACGTTGACGGAGCTTCCGGAGTAGAAGGCGCCGGAGCCGGGCTGCTTCTCATAAACCCAGAGCTCGTCACTCTAGAATACGGAATCTAGTTGAAGTTCCCTGCCACCAATAACATCGCGGAATATGAAGCCTTAATCGTAGGACTCAGGCTCGCCATCGACTGTCACGCCAGAAAATTAACGATCTACTCCGACTCCCAGCTCGTCGTCTCCCAAGTGGAAGGAGAATTCGAGGCAAAAAATGAACAGCTCGCCCAAGACCTCCAACTCGCAAAATCTCTCTTGCTCCAAATACCACAAGTCTAGATTCTCCACATCCCTAGAGAGCAGAACAACCTGGCAGATACCCTATCAAAGCTGACCACGTCTCTCTCTCATTACCAGTCAAGGAGGCGGCAAGTTGAAGAAATTGTTTTTCCCAGCATTTCGTGGCCTTGGGAGGTGTTGGAAATCGGGGAACCTAAAGAGTTGTGGATCACTCCATTGGTGGAATACTTGGAATGCCAGCAAGTGCCGGAAGACCCTAAGGAGGCCTGTCGCCTTAGGATGAGGGCAGCCACCTTCACACTGATCAGTGGAGAACTGTATAAGCGATCCTTCGCAGGACCCTACCTGAAGTGTTTAGCAGAAATCGATGCTGAGTATACCCTCCGCGAGGTTCATCAAGCAGTATGTGGAGAACATTTAGGAGGAAAGGCCTTGGCTCGAAAAATTCTGCGTCAAGGTTTTTATTGGCCAACCATGAAAAAGGAAGCGACAGACTTCGTTCAGAAATGCAGGAATTGCCAGCTACACGCCAACATCCCCCGACAACCTTCCGTTGCCCTTCACGCATTGCAAGGAGCTTGGCCATTTGCTCAGTGGGGGATAGACCTCCTCGGCCCGCTACCGCAAGCTTCAGGACAGAGAAAATTCATCATCATGGTCATCGACTACTTCACCAAATGGGTGGAGGCGTAACCTCTCGCCAAGATTACTGAGGAGAATGTGAAGCAGTTCGTGTGCAAGAACATTATCTGCCGCTTCGGCATACCAGCAATTATCATCACCGACAATGACACTCAGTTTACGGGAAGATCTTTCACCAAGTTGTGCGAGGATTTAAAAATCGAGTTGCGACATACGGCTATGTCACACCCACAATCCAATGGGCAAGTGGAAGTGACCAACCGAACCATTCTGAAGGGACTAAAGGCGCGACTTGAAGACGCTGGGGGCAATGGGTCGATGCGCTCCCCAACGTATTGTGGGCATACCGAACAACAGAGAGGACCCCAACTGGAGAGACACCGTACAATCTCTGTTATGGAACTGAAGTCGTCATCCCGGTCGTTGCAGTATGGAGGCCGTGCGGTCTATTGCTGTTCGGAGACCGGGCGGTCTGGCGGTTTATCCTTGCCGGCTTGTCTGCCAGACTGTTGTTGTTTGGTGCCCCAGCGGTCTGGAGGTTTGCCTCAGACGACTTGGAGACCGGGCGGTCTAGCGGTCTCCTATGGCGGCTTCCTCTCTATGGCACTTGTTCTCTCCTCTTATTGGTTGTCAGGCGATTAGCCAGTTTGTCTAACCGCACGACCTGTCCGGTTTGCCTTTTTGTAAAGCCGCATATACTTGTAAATTTTTAGTCCCATATTGCTTAATTGTAATCTCTCTCATCTCCTCCATTCTATAAAAGGGAGGCTATACCATTGTAATTGATACCTTTTTGGATAATAAAATTTACATGACTCCAAATTTTCGGTCTGCTATTTTCTATTCGCACATGGTATCAGTGCTACCAATCATATGACCGGCAATCCACACTGTTTTTCTCTCCTACAACAGCAGGACCTGTTACCTCGGTCCTTGTTGCGGACGGCTCTCCCTCACCGGTCAATGGAACGGGGGTGGTTCAAGTTACTCCGTCTCTTCGCTTGGCGGACACCCTCTACGTGCCCAAGTTCCCTTGCAACTTGTTATATGTAACTTCCATTTGCAAACAACTACAATGCTCTGTCACATTCACGTCTACTACTTGTTCTTTTCAGGATCCGGGCACCAAGCGGACGATTGCTACTGTAACTGAGAGTGGTGGTCTCTACTTCCTCGACAACGTTTCTGCACTCTCCGCCTTCTCCGCATCTTCTACTGATCTTCTCCAATGACACCTTCGTCTTGGTCATGCTCCTCCCCGTCTCCTTCGTCAGCTGCTACCACATCTTCCTCCGCAAGGCCCACCGCTCAACTGTGAAGCATGTCAACTTGGCAAGCATCACCGCTCTTCCTTCCCACCAAAGCAAGGTCGTGGATCTTCCCAGCCGTTTGAACTTGTTCACTCCGACGTCTGGGGTCCTGATCCTACCCTCACCGTTGGTCGGGGTAGTTCATATTTTGTAATGTTTATTGATGATTTCTCTCGATGTACATGTGTGTATCTTTTAAAGGATCGCTCAAAACATTTTTTTTGTATGAACATCTTTTTATCATATGGTTAAAAATCAGTTTGATATGTCTATTAAAGTTTTTCGTTCTGACAATGCTAAGGAATATCTTAGCAATGCTTTCACTTCTTTTTGTGTGCAAAATGGTATTCTTCATCAAACTACACGTGTCTATACCTCGCAACAAAATGGGGTGTCGGAACGCAAGAACCGTCACCTTCTTGATGTCGGCCGCACTCTGATGACGCAAATGCACGTTCCTCGCTCCTATTGGGGCTACGCTATCCTCCTTTCGTGTTACCTCATTAATCGCATTCCGTCCACGGTTCTCCACGGACAAACTCCCTTCTCTCTTCTCTATCCTGGCAAGGATGTGTTTCCTCTTCCTCTGCGTATCTTTGGGTGCACGGCCTTTGTGCACAATCCTTCCGCAACTCATGACAAACTTGACTCCCGTGCCACCAAGTGTATCTTTTTGGGTTACTCAACTACCCAAAAAGCTACTGTTGTTTTGATCCCGTTCTTCGGAAATAATATTTCTCCGCTGATGTGACATTCTTTGAGAATGTGTCCTATTTCTCCTCCGACCCACCTCCACCTCCTTCTCCCACCGCCCCCTCCACCCCGTCTACTCTCGTTGAGATTTTCCCACCATCACCTCCATCGTCTCTTCCTTCCCCCTCTACCTCATCACCACCGCCATCTCCCTCTTCTCCGCGGCCGTCTCTCTTCTCTCTCGGGCCAGCTCTCTCAGCCACGGATGCTCCGGTTACTGAGGAACATACAAACCTGGATCTTCCCATTGCTCTTTGCAAAGGGGTGCGGACGTGTACCAGCATCCGCTGGCTGCCGTTGTTTCCTATGATCGTCACACCCCTTCTCGCAGGGCGTTTGCATTGGCTATCTCAGCGACTGCCACTCCCCGCACCTACCAGGAAGCTCTCACTATTCCTCATTGGAAGGCTGCCATGGATGAGAAAATTGCTACCCTTACTGAACGGGGCACCTGGACCCTTGTTCCCCCACCTTTGGGCACAGTTGTCGTTGGCTGCCGCTCGGTCTTTGTTGTCAAATTCCATCCTGATGGCAGCGTGGATCGCTACAAGGCCCTCCTGGTGGAAAAATGATTCACTCAGACCTATGGTGTTGATTACTTCGACACCTTCTCTACTGTTGCTCGTCTCAGCACCATTCGGGTACTTCTCTCTATCGCTGTCAATGGGGATTGACCCATTTCGCAGCTGGATGTTAAGAATGCTTTTCTCTACAGTGATCTGCAGGAAGATGTTTACATGGAGCAACCTCCTGGGTATGTTGCTCAGGGGGATACACGGGTATGCCGGCTAAATAAGGCTATCTATGGCCTCAAGCAGAGTCCTCGTGCCTGGTTTGATAAGTTTAGCGGCATTGTTGCGGCCATTGGTTTTACAAGAAGCTCAGCCGATCACTCCCTGTTTGTTCGGAAAACCGCCTCTGGTCTGGTAGTTCTTGCAATTTATGTTGATGACATTCTTCTTACTGACGATGACCAGGATGGGGTAACGTTGACAAAGAAATACCTTCGTCAACACCTGATCACTAAGGATATGGGCTCCCCGAAATACTTTCTGGGGATTGAAATCTCTAGGAAGCCCAACTCCATGGTCCTTTCCCAACAGAAGTATGCCCTCGATCTTCTAAAAAAGGCAGGATTGACTGGTGCTAAACTTGCCCGTTGTCTCATGGCTGCAGGAGAAGACAAAACTTAGACAGATGACTCGCCTCTTCTATCCGATCTTATGAGATACTGGCGTCTGGTGGGCAAACTCATTTATCTCACGGTAACCAGACCCGACATCTCTTATGCTGTTGGCAAGGTGAGTCAGTTCATGCAAGCTTCTAGGGAGTGTCATCTACAATCTTCCCTGAGGATATTGGACTATATTAAAGCAGCAACATGGAAATGACTTCTTTTTCAGAAGAATGGTCACCTAAGGGTTGAAGCATACTCTGATTCAAGCTATGCTGATGAGAAAGGGGACCGCAAGTCGACATCAGGTTTTTGCACGTTTGTTGGAGGCAATCTTGTGAGTTGGAAGAGCAAGAAACAGTCTGTGGTCTCCAGGTCTAGTACAGAGACAGAATATCGCAGTATGGTGTCGACCACGTGTGAGTTGAAATGGTTACGGGCTCTCATGCTTGATTTGGGAGAGGTCTACATCTATCATCTTCCTATGTTCTGTGACAATAAGGCTGCGATATACATCTACAAAAATCCGGTCTTTCATGAGAGAACAAAACACATAAAAGTCGACTGTCATTTTTTTCGGGAGGAGATCTTGAAGAAACAGATTTGTACTCCGTTCGTCACTTCAGACAACGAGTTGACGAACATCTTCACCAAGCCGGTATCCGCTTCCTTTTTCCACATTTGCGACAAGCTGGGCATGATTGATATCTATGCTCCAGCTTGAGGGGGAGTGTTGCAGTATGGAGGCCGGGCGGTCTGTTGCTGTTCGGAGACCGGGCGGTCTGGCGGTTTATCCTTGCCGGGTTGTTGCTGTTTGGTGCCCCAGCAGTCTGGCGGTTTGTCTCAGACGACTTGGAGACCGGGCGGTCTAGCGGTCTCCTGTGGAGGCTTCCTCTCTGTTGCACTTGTTCTCTCCTCTTGTTGGTTGTCGGGCGGTTAGCCGGTTTGTCTAACAGCACAACCTGTCTAGTTTGTCTTTTTGTAAAGCCGCATATACTTGTAAATTTTTAGTCTCACATTGTTTAATTGTAATCTCTCTCATCTCCTTCATTCTATAAAAGGGAGGCTATACCATTGTAATTGATAGCTTTTTTGGATAATAAAATTTACATTACTCCAAATTTTCGGTCTGCTATTTTCTGTTCGCACACCGGTCGACATCGGCGTCCCAAGCCCCCGGGTCTCCAACTTCAACCCCCAGACAAATGACGATGCTCTCCGGGACAACCTAGACTTGATTTCCGAGATCCGCAAGGAAGCCACTCTCCATACCGCGACCTACCAGCAACGGGCAGCCCGCTATTACAACCGCATGGTGAGGCCCTGACCAATCAACATTGGAGACTTGGTCCTCCGCACTCTGGAGGCGGGTGAGAAAGGAACGCAAGGAGACAAGATATCTCCAACCTGGGAAGGACCCTTTGTCGTCACAGCTATGGTGAATCCTGGAACAAACAAGCTACGTAATGCGGAGGGAAAGACCCTCCCCCGCACCTGGAATGCGCAAAACCTACGCCGATTTTACCAGTGATATCCAACTTTATGTTTTTGATTGCGTAACACATTTTCTTCTTCAGAACCAAGAACTCTATGGAGTGTGTAAATTGCAGTCCTGGACCCGCAAAAGTTATCTTTGCTTAAGTATTTCTTCGCGATGTTACAAGTACTGTCCGCTCAAACGAGAAAGCTAACGCGCTCAACTACCCCGTGGGGGCCTGCCCCCCTCACGAAGAAGTCGCGAGCAGCCCTCGTGCAAAATAAGCCGCGAGCCTGACTCGCGCACCCCTTGGGGGCCTGCCCCCCTCACGAAGAAGCCGCGAGCAGCCCTTGTGCAACATAAGCCGCGAGCCCGACTCGCACACCCCGTGGGGGCCTGCCCCCCTCACGAAGAAGCCGCGAGCAACCCTCGTGCAACATAAGCTGCGAGCCCGACTCGCGCACCCCGTGGGGGCCTACCCCCCTCACGAAGAAGCCGCGAGCAGCCCTCGTGCAACATAAGCCGCGAGCCCGACTCACGCACCCCGTGGGGGCCTGCCCCCCTTACAAAGAAGCCGCGAGCAGCCCTCGTATAACATAAGCCGCGAGCCTGACTCGCGCACCCCGTGGAGGCCTGCCCCCCTCACGAAGAAGCCGCGAGCAGCCCTCGTGCAACATAAGCCGCGAGCCCGACTCGCGCACCCCGTGGGGGCCTGCCCCCCTCACGAAGAAGCCGCGGGCAGCCCTCGTGCAACATAAGCCGCGAGCCCGACTCGCGCACCCCGTGAGGGCCTTCCCCCCCCCCCCCATGAAGAATCCTCGAGCAGCCCTCGTGCAACATAAGCCGCGAGCCCAACTCGCGCACCCCGTGGGGGCCTGCCCCCCTCACGAAGAAGCCACCAGCAGCCCTCGTGCAACATAAGCCGCGAGCCCGACTCGCGCACCCCCTGGAGGCCTGCCCCCCTCACGAAGAAGCCGCGAGCAGCCCTCGTTCAACATAAGCCGCGAGCCCGACTCGCGCACCCCGTGGGGGCCTGTCGCCCTCACGAAGAAACCGCAGGCAACCCTCGTGCAACATAAGCCACGAGCCCGACTCGCGCACCCTGTGGGGGTCTGCCCCTCCCCCCCCCCCCCCCCCTCACGAAGAAGCTGTGGACAGCCCTCGTGCAACATAAGCCGCGAGCCCGACTCGCGCACCCCGTGAGGGCCTGCCCCCCCCCCCCCCCCCCCCTCCCACAAAGAAGCCGCGAGCAGCCCTCGTGCAACATAAGCCGCGAGACCGACTCGCGCACCCCGTGGGGGCCTGCCCCCCTTACGAAGAAGCCGCGAGCAGCCCTCGCACAAACTCGGCTGTAAACTTGAACCGCGCAAACAAAAGCCGTCGACTAAAAACGCGCTAGCAAGACCAAACTAGTGTCACATATGGCAGCCGAGAAGACATGAAAAGGAAAATGTCAAACAAAATAACTAAAATGATACAAGTACAATCAATGCCTAGGAGCAATAACAGACAAAACTAAACAAGGGGCAAAACACAATACGCCCGACTGAACAACGAAGCGAAAAACAACAAGTGTATACGTGCCGCTACTCATCCTCAGCATCTGAGTCGGCGCGCTCATCCTCATAAACATCTGCAAAGCTGAAATAGGATGTGTCGCATCCCAGGCTCTTGCCAACAAAGCGAAAAGCCTTCGAGACACCGCGCCGAAGCGCTAGCTCGCGAACATCATCCATTTGGGGCTCCACCTCTTTGAACCAAATCTCGTCACGAACCTCCTCCGCAATCAAGCTCGCGAACATCATACGTTTCTCAGCCAGAGGGATATATGAAGAAAGGAGAAGAGAAGAAAGTCTACAGGCTACACAAAGCCCTGTATGGCCTGAAACAGGCTCCTCACGCCTGGAACGACAACATCGACTCATATTTCCAAGGAGAAGGATTTAAAAGAAGCAGCAATGAACCATCGTTGTACATCCAGCATGAGAAAACAGAACGAACAATCGTATGTCTTTATGTTGATGACTTAATAGTTACAGGAACGAACCAGACGAAGATTGAAGATTTCAGAAGAAAAATGAAGATGAAGTATGAGATGATGGATAGGTATGGATGGTAGACCTTCAACAAGCTTAAGGTCTAGGATGGTTCTGATGTAAGGAAAATTCATATGGCCCAATCTGTGATGCCATAGAACATCGGGAGGTGATGTTTGACTGCAGGTATTTGCCTGTGGGTTGTATGGACTTAGATAGGTGATGAAGAGGTTGTTGGTGTTCAAAGTGGTAGAGATAAAGGGTGAGCTTTGGTGCGGTTCAAAAATGTGGCATGTGGCTTTGGAGTGATCGAAAATAATGCGATACTTTTCCTTCAGGAACTGTCCTGTGCTTAGCAAATTCTGTGTGAGTGCAAGACAGAGATGAACATTGTGAATGAGTCTTCTTTCTCCTTTGGTATCTAATACTACTATCACACCTTTGCCTATTATTTCTTCAATCTTCCCATTGCCTAATGTTACACTGGATTGGTAGGATTCATCCAAAGAAATAAACCAGTTCCTGTTATTCACCATATGGCAAGAACACCCACTATCAATGCACCATGAGTTGTGTAAATCTGTGGTGAGTGATGTGGAGCAGGTGAGAGCATATTGATGTGTGTTGTCAAGGGTGAACTTGACTTCTTCTTTTGGTTTCTGCCACCAGCAATTTTGAGCAGAGTGGTTTGACAGTCTGCATTGGGTGCACCTCCAGTAGCAATCTTTGGGTTCATGATTGGTTTTCTTGTAAATAATGCAAGGTTGGGTATGATGTGTTTGATTAGAGGTAGATTGGGACTGATGAGAGTGTCGGTTTGGTTTGTGGCTGGGGGGATAGTTTGGATGAAAAGGTGTTGAGCCAGATGTGTGTTTTCCCGGTATGGAGTATGGCTTGTTAGGATATCCTTGCTGTTGATGTGGTTTTGGTTTATTTCGTCAGTGATCATTCTTCTTCTTTTCTTCATTCTTCTTTATGTGAACCTTTGTGAAAAATGTTTGATCAAGTGAGGAGCCCTCACCCATCATTAGATCTTCATGGGATTGAAGTGAGCCCATGAGTTCTGTGATGGTGAGGGTTTCTAGGTCTTGAGCCTCCAATATGGCTGAGACAATATGGATGTACGATCTGGGAAGAGATCTGAGTATTTTTTCAACTACTTGTTGTTCATCAAGCACTCCCCCGAGGTTTCTTATTTGATTGACTATCTCCATGATTTTAGCAAAGTATTCTTGTATTTTTTGTCCTTTCATGATTAGTGCATCAAAGTTTCTTCTAAAGTTTGAAGTTTTATCTTTATTACCTTTTTGCTGCCTTGCTATTCATTTTGGAGCCTGCTCCATGCCGCCTCCTGGGCTGTTTTGGAGCCCATTATTCTGGAGTAGATACTTGTTGCGACAGCTTGTTGTATCAGGTGTAGTGCCCGACAATCACGCATTCTTTCCTCCTTTGAAATTGTGGGTTTGGTGCCTTCTGTTACTTTTGCTTTTGGATCTGGTTTGGGGCCCTCAGATGTGATATCCCAGAGATCCTGAGAAATAAGAAATGTCTGCATTTTCTCACTCCAGTATTCATAAAGCTCCCCGGAAAAAACATGGATAGCGGCGTTGATGAAGCCCGGTGTATTGGTAGATGATGAAGTCATGGGTTTGAGTAGGGAGTAAGTGACTCTCGATGACCCCTAATCGTGGCTCTGATACCACTGTTAGGAAAATGATTGCAAAAAGAGACGGAGGAGAGGAAGAAGAACAATGCAATGTTTGATATCAGAAGTTTTACGGGTTTTGATTTTGTCTTTTTTTTAATCAAGAGATTGACATTAGCTTATATTTATACTAATGCCGGTTTTACATTGATTAATGCTATCTTAAAGGTTACAGTAAATAGAACAGGAAACGAGGGGCGGCGACATCTGAATCTGGCATCTTCTTCTTCTTCTTTGTTGCTTCGTCTTCTGTTTCAACTTAATGTCGTCGTGCTCCATTAATACTTCAGTTTGATGATTTTGCAGTGATCTCCGTTCGACGATTTGACCTGTGATCTCCGTTCGACGATTTCCGTGTTCTCCGTTCGACGATGCTGCAGTGATCTTCGTTCGACGATAATCGTCGACGATAATCGTCGAACTCCGTTCGACGATGGTGCCGTGCTGCATAATTCTTCATTGATATGTCCTTATTTGAAATTAATCTGCCCATAGCAGCAGCCTAAAATAATTTATTTTAAAAACTTTTGAAACTGTTTATATAAGTCAATCAACTTGACCACTAAAAAAATAATTATATGAAATATGATTTTTATACAAAATTAAATTTTTTTGCAGAAATTTGACGAAAATTATTGGCCCACGAAACTAACAAACGAGAGGGACATTATATTTACCGTCCAAAGGAAATTCAGTTCTAACTTCTAAGTATTGTCATGATATATTTTAAGTGTAACAAAAATAAAATATTTGTACGGTTGTCGCAGCTTAAGGTTTCTTGCATGCATTCCATTTTGATTAAGGTTCCGTTTGAAGGGATTTATTTTCACCTGTCAAGCGGTTACGACCGCATGAAGCAAATCTTAATAAGGTCTGGTTCATGCGGTCGTAACCGCTTGCCCGATGAAAATAAGTCCCTCCAAATGGAGCCTATTTTTGTTGATCAACAGAAATATTCTGATCTTTTTTTTGGGTAGTTTGAAATCTTCTGTTCATAGTGATTGAATATTGAAATAATTTTGTCATGATTGTTAAAGAAGGGAGATTCTTATCAACAAATCAAAAAATGACTATTCGCATATCAAAAGACACCCAAAATCTTATTCTAAAATTTTCCCTCGATTTTTTACATGCAAACCTATGCGCAAACACTATGCGGCTATTTATCGGAATCTCTCTCAATCATATCACAAACCATTTATGTTTTCTCTTTCATCTTGGGCGCCACTACAAACAACAACACTCAAGCATTTATCCCACTATAATGACTCAGCTATATGCACCCTTTGTCGTCATTGTGCCCTATCTTTAGTCATAATCTCAATAATGCCTAAGTACATCATGTCTTTCCATATAGTTTCATTTCAAGCCTTTATCGGTCCACCCCTCCCTCGTTTAACAATCCTAGTGACTAAACTCTCAACATCTAACATGTGCCTCTGATGGTCTCCTTTGTACATGTCCAAATCATCTTACTCGAGCTTCTCACATCTTCTCTGCAATTGATGCTTATCATGTCTTATCCCTGATACATTCATTCCTAATTTTATCTAGTCTCGTGTGTCGACACATCCACCTAAGCATTTTATTCTCCGTAACTCTCATTTTTTGCTCATGCACACAATTCACGGCCCAAAACTCAGAACCATAGAGCATCGCTGGTCTAACTGCAGTGAGCTAAAACTTGCATTTAAGCTATAATGGTGCTTTATGATCACATAAGATCCCTGACACGTTGTAAGGACCCCCTAAAAAACCATGAGGATCCTTATGCCCAAGATGGTCGTTCCTCCAAAAAGTTTGTGTATCGGAAGAAGAGTCGCCCTCTTACCTAGCCCCTGACCCGATTGGCGGAACAATCGCCTTGCTAGGCTATGCATCGTCATCACAGAGACATTCACTGAGTATAAAAAAATATGTGCAGCATTACATCAAAGGATATCACAGCATGATAAGAAATATTAATCATAAATGAAACCTATGAAAAGGGGCATAAAAGTCAAGCAATAGTAAATATCCTAGTCATATAATGACCCAAATATATAATCCAAAAAAAGAATATTCACTCTCTCATCAACTCCTCTACTCATAGTAGTGCCCTCACGTCCTCATAAATCTCTTGGGCGCAGGGGGGGATCCAGGATTCGAAGTAAGGGGGGGGGGGCAAAAAAATTATGAATCAAAATATAATAAACAAAAAATTTTCTAATTTAAAAATTTAGCATTAACAATAAAAGAAAAATTACAATATGGATGTTACCTTATTTTAGTTGTGCACGCCGTTTTTTCAACTCAAAAAATTCATCAATGATCACATCTTTCTCAATCTTCTCTGCTATTTCTCGTTCTATGTAGAGAGTTATACAATTTGCCAGAAATTCATCCTCCATTTTGTTGTGCAGTCTTGTTTTAATAAGTTTCATAGCAGAAAATGATCGTTATGTAGTCGCTGTTGAGACCAGAAGTGTCAAAATTAGCCGAATTAGCTTGTCAACAAGATAATAGGTACTTGATTTCTTCGTTTCGGCCAATTTCTCACAAAGTTTAGAAATTGTTGGTAAGTTCTTTAAATCTGAATGAGAAAGAACATCTAACTGATAATGTTGCAGCTGAGTATTCAACACATAAATATCTTGCTCACTGAAATCTTGAGGGTAAAAAATTCTTGCAAGAGCACATATATCTTCAATATTAAAATATTTATAGTCAGCACTTGGATCTAAAGCCATACTTAGACGAAGCAACTCCATAGAATTTTCATTGAATCTAGAGTTCAGCTCTTGCAACACACAATCTATTGTGGCGTTAAATATGTCAACTCTAAAATGATGTTCCACTGTAATGATATCATGAGGAGTTCGAAACCGACGATCACTGTATCTAGCATTCATTTCCGGAATTTCGACTTCATTTTTTTCACAAAATACTTTCATAACCTGTAAGTACTTTTCCCAGCCAGATGTACGCAATTTTTGAATGAGAGTCTTCGTTGTTGAAACTAAACTTATATCATTTAATATATCTTGATTTTGATGTTGCAGTGCTTTGCATATAACGTCACTGATTTCCAATATTTCTTTCATCAAATGCAAGATAAATATAAATTCAAATGCACCCATCTTTTTAAAAGCCGCTTCAGCATCCCCTCGTTGTGCAGATGTCCCTCCATTATCACTAATATCAAGCAATACAGAGCAAGTTGCACTATACATATTAATAACACTACAGACAGAATTTAGATGAGACGACCATCTGGTGTCGCCATGTCTTTGTAGCGAACCTATCTGATTGGCTCCCGTACCAGTTTCAATTTCACCAAGTGCAATCATGTAATCAACATATTCCTTTTGAGCAGCGCGCAATTGATCATTGCGTTTGGTGGAAGCATCAACCGTGTTAATAACATACAACAATTCATTGAAAAAATTATGCACTGCTTTCACTTCCCTTGATGTTGCAACCAGAACTAGTTGTAGTTTATGTGCAAAACAATGAATATAATAAGCTTGTGAACATTCGTTAAGGAACAAAGTTTTTAACCCTTTCCATTCACCACGCATGTTACTTGCACCATCATAACCTTGCCCTCGCATATCTTGAATACTCAAATTATGATGAGATAGAACTGCAGAAATTTCATTTTAAAGAGTTAACGCACTTATATCTTTAACATGAACAAGATCTAAAAATCTTTCCTGCACAAAACCACGATCATCTACAAATCGAATAACTATAGACATTTGTTCTCTTTTAGACTCATCTCGAGCTTTGTCAACTATAATGCAGTATTTGGAATCGCCAATTTCTTTACGAATAACACATTGCACTAATCTTGACATAGTAGATAGAAGATCCCTCTGAATATTAGGTGCTATGTACATAGCATTTCCTGGGGCATTTTCTAATACAACTGCATCAACTTCTTTGTTATAATTTCTTATCAATTTAATCATCTGGATGAAATTACCACGATTAACAGATTCCGGAGTTTCATCATGGCCTCGAAAAGCAATTCCTTGAAAAACACAATACCGTAATGCATCAATGGAAGTTCCAACACGCAACCGGTTCATTAATACTTGTTGACAAGTCTGTCTTTCCATCACATTATCTATGTGTTCGGATTGAGACATTAAATTTGCACAACTTTCGACAACAATACTATGTGGAGAACCGTGATCCTTCCCTACATGAGTTAAAAAAAGTGCAATGCTTTCCACAGACTCCTCTCCTATGGGCACACACATAAGCTCCTCCATCCGCTCCTGCTTCATCAGTAAGTGCATTGGGTTCTAAAAATTAATACATACAAACATACGTTAGCCACAACTGAACAAGTATATCTCATGTTTCTCCCTTGCCCCCTAGCGGATATCAGTAAGGGGACCTGCATGGAGAGTTAGCACAATACCCAAAACAATATATATGTATAAGCATCGAGTAAGAGGAGTAGAAATATCAATAATTAATAAAATAAGATTTCTAATTTTTTAAGAATTTTCGTCGTCGTATAACTCCTCTTAACAGTGGTTATACGATATCAGACGAAAGTGGAGCTTAGGAAACACATACGAGTATAGTTATATGGTATGATGCATATGTACGTTTGTCCTCTTTGTCACTCAAATGATGTCACACAATCACTTTCCCCTATGTAAACATATAGACTTCTTAAGAGAAGGAGCTCACTTCCTAGGCCTCACCGTCGTGGGCCGACAATGAGAGTTGGTCGGTCTCTCCTACTTCTAGGTTATAGATACACCACAACTTCCCAGGTCTTCGTACCTCTATGAAGAATCGACACTCTCGGTGGGAACACATCCTCACCTCATGAGGAGATCGACCCTCTCGACACATAACCAAACAAGTGCGAGACACCTATATAGAAGGGATAGCTAGCCCCCGGTCCTTTTCACCACCAAAAACCAATAGAGTTAATCGTCACAACTTCTCTCATAGGATATAATAGGGGGAAGCCGAAAAACCCGCAACATCGGCATACATGCACCCTCTCATATTCTTATGCATTGGGTTATGAATGAAATGACTGTATGCAAGTACTCGTTAGAATTCTTATTTGTGAACAAAATAGGAATCTGTGTTTATTTGTCATGTTATGAGGTAAAATTAAATTATTTAGAGACTCCTAAACAGAAGACATACAATATGAAACTTGGTGTACATATATCCAAATTCTATTTTATGTCTCACATGTATTCCCTAAATCAGACTCTAGGGTCTCCAAAATAGTGTTTGAAGTTCACAAATTCGAGTTGTATACAAACAGAACAACAATCTAAATTTATTTTGAAATATTTATGGCTATATTAAAATTATACAGAGACCCCAAATCATAAATGTTAGAACATAAAAGTTGTAGGAAATTCACTAAACTACAGTAGTGTATCTAACATGCATATTCTGATTTTGCCCTATGGGCGTCAAAATAGGGATGAAGTTTACTAAAAAATAATAGATTTTGATCAAACCAACAAGACTGATTTTTCTATCATGTTTGGGGTTAAAAATAAATTATTTAGAGGCTCCTGATCATAAAGTATAAAACATGAAATTTGTAGATAAAATATTAGTATTCAATATTGTTTATAACATGCATGCTCTGGTTTGACCTCTAAGGCCTCCAAAACAGGAGCTGAAATTTACCAAAAATATCAATTCCTGATCTAAATAAAATTATGGATTTTCAAAATGATTAAATATATTTTTCGAGTGCAAAAATAAATTAATTAGGTGACCTAAATCAGAGAGATTATAACATGAATGTTGTAGTAAACAAAAGATTTTCCCACTTTGTTTCTTACAGAATATTTTTATATCAGCCTCTGAGACTAATAAAAATCCATTCTTAAAACATTCAAATAACAAAAATAACATAGCAAATTTTTGGCCAAGTGTGTAAAAATTCCGTGCACGAATCTTGGCATTGATCGGTGGAGTTGGATCTGTCGGACAGAGATGAATAAAGCAGAGCTTACAGGAGATCTATTTCTTTTCTTAATTTATTACTAACAAACCAATGGTGACTATTACAGCCATTGTCGGTCCCAATGTTACGGGGTCTCCCCACCACCGCCGGTGCGAAGATAACCTCAGCCACCATGCCTATTGGCATCGCCAGAAGGTTGGAGTCACGACGGGGCACTTGTCAGTGGCCTGCCGGTCGCCAACAGACTCCGAAAAATTATTATTTTTTATTTTTTGTTTCAGAAAAAGCGGGCAATCAGAGCAGTTTTTGATGGCTCCTCCCCGTCAAGGTCCATGAGACTGGTTCGTGGAGGCCCTCCCTCCCCTTCACACCCCATGCAAGGCTAAAGTCCGCAAAGGTTGCAGAGGTTGTGGGAGTAGTCTGAAGATTCCAAGGTCGAGATCACAGTCTCTGGTGGTCGAAGTCCGCGGGGATCGACGATAAATAGATCTAAGGGCGGAGAAGAGCCAAAGGAACTAACTTGCACGCCGTTTAGGCGAGGGGATCGACAAGTGGCCATGGGTGGTGAAGTTCGCTGGAGTTGAGAGATATAGCTCATTGAGTGGTCGTTGGGGCTCAGTTTTTAGCTAGTTAGGGAAGCAAAATATTGTAAAGCGAGATCTCATCATTCCTTGGGATTTATATAGGGGTGGGTGTTGATTTATGATTTAAGAAGGAAATTAATTCCTCCTTTCCAAGAAGAACCACCCCCCCTGATTTTTGCCTCCCAATCAGCTAGAATAGGCAAATAATTATTCCTCTAGCTAGCTCTTAGCTTGTGGGAATATTAATGTGAGGGGGGGGGGGGGGGGTTCCACTCTGGCATGAGGGGGAAAAGGGGGAAGGGGGAGGGAGGAGAAAGAAAAAGAGGGGGAGGGAAGAGAAAGAAAAAGAGGGGGGGGGGGGGGGGGGAGAAGGGGGGAGAGGAGGGGAAAAAGGGAGGGTGAGATGTGGGTCTTGTTCGCTGATGTAAAAAGGGGCTGTCATTAGTATGAGAGAAAATAAAGTTTTCAATTTTTATTTTCAAAAAAATTGTACTGCTAATAACTATATGTGAACTGTCTATATAAATGCCCTAAATTTTTAGATCTCATCTACTAATACAAATTCTGAAATTAAGATATAAAGTAAAATATTTAATTTGAAATTTTTTTATAATACGATAAAGACTTCATTTTTAAGTTTGATTTAGAATAAGTACACACATTTTAGCTATTGACATTCAAATTTTATTGATAACCGATAAAACATTTTAACATACCACATTACCACCTAATTATTAACATATCAAATTTAAAATATTTTAAATGCACACCAAACACTAATTTAAATTTTTTTGAAATTTCGTCCATTTTGCTAGTAGTTCTAGTGAGTAATAGATAAGAATATTGTACTATATGTATATGTGTGTGTGTGTGTGTGTGTGTGTGTGTGTGTGTGTGTGTGTGTTTATATAAACATATATACTGATTTTAAGTGCAGTCGAACACCCGAACTAAACATCCAATTTTCTTGACTGCAATTTACTAGAAAACTTCACATTAAATTTATGGTTATGAAATTTATAAGATATATGAACATATCCTCATGCTCTACCCTAACAAGAAAAAAAAGTTAAGTCCCCGTTTGGGGGAGCTGTCATGCTCCGGCAGATAAAAAACGCAGTTTCTTCCAAACCTTGCATTTCGAGCTTATTGTAATCAAAAATATAATCAATTAAATATGTATTGACTTGATCAATTAAATAAGGGTAATGTTATAAACAATCATTCTTGGCAATGGTCTTAACCATTGTCATGCCAAACATACATTCTATGACGTTGGTACTTTTAACCAAACTCGTTGGAGTAAAAATGTCGTGTTAAATGGAGTCTTGGTGGTTCTTAATAACTTAGGAATTATAAGCAATAAAGTGGACCACTTGCATAAGAGATCAGTTTGAGACGATGGCACGCCGATCCACGGTTGGAGGAAGTAGCGAGAAGCATCTTTTGGAATGCAACGATTGGCTGTTTTACTTCTTTCCCGAAGCACGAAGATCACCGGGAACGGCTAAATTCCTCTTCTTCATAGAATTGACAGAAGAACTGTGATATTTGTGTCTCACCGTCTGAAGAAAAATGACGACATAATGTCCTCGGAAAAACATAAGAGTTTCAAAAACAATTCCTGAGCTTGATTTATTGTATTTTAGGGTGATTATTGCAGTTATTTTTAGGCTTCGTTTGGCGTGGTGGCGGCGGTCGCAAACGCGGTGGTCATGAACTGTCGTTTGTGAACACCCGACCTCACCTACAAAAATTCATGCATTTTATGTTCAAAATTAATTTATTTTCTTAGTAGTGGTCATAACCTTTGTCATGACAATCATACATTCTATGATAATTACATTTTTGATCAAACTCACCGGAGAAAATAAGTCGCGCCAAACGAAGCAGCAATGTAAATTGTGTCCAAACATTTTAATATTAAACATCAAACAAATATAGTATGATCTGATCTTGGCCAATTAAGTTTTTTCAAGCACAATCAAGATCCATTTTCTAATTCAAGCATAGTCAAGTTAAGCTTTTTCAAGCAAATCTTGTTGTTCTAGGCACTAGTTCAGGCAAACTATGTCCAATCAAACTCCACTTTAGCAATTCTTGTGTTTTCTTGCCAATTTTACTCGTGTTTTCACACCGCTTTAAATTGAGTAATATACACATTGTTTTACAAACCTAACCGCTAAAGATATACTATTGCTCTGAAGTAAAACCTCAGAATGCAAATTGGTAAAATCAAATCATTAAAACCAAATCAAAGGCATTACCAGCTCTAGATCAGTAAACTAAATACAACAATTTTCATACTTTTAGACAATACTATACAAAACTATTGTCTAAACCGTTAGAATATGTAACATTTTTTAGTGGTCTTATTGCAACATTTTATAAATGTTAACATGTAGTGTTACAATTTAAAATTGTTGCCAAAAAGTACAAATACAACACTTTAAAACTATTGTCAAAAATGCGATATTTGCTTTTAAAAAAATTATCAATGTCACGACAAACGATGTTGAATGTAACATATAATGTTGTGTTTGGAAATCACTAGAAGTATTTGAAATAGAGGCACATAAATAATCTCAAAACTAAACCGATAATTTCACAGAAATGAATTTAATAAATTTTAAAGATAAACACCTCAATTTATTGTACTCCGGAAATCTATATTTGCATATATATTATACAAAGTTAAAAGACGTTAGCCACAACACATCACACTGGCACACCACAACAGATTAATAAAGTTTTGTTCAAATATACAACTATTTGATACGCCGACATAACATGTACTCATTTCCAATTTGCTGGAACGCGCCTTCGGCATCAGCAGGCTTGTTATTGTCAAGCTGGAGCAGGAGATCAATCTTTTGAAATTGCTTCTTGATTGTCGATTCTCGACAGACATCTCTACTTGAAGAATCACCTAGCAATCTGTCCCTCCAACAATCTTGGTCGCAGCAGAACAATGCACTCACATAGTGCTAGAATATGGGAGATGGTTTTGGAAATAATTGTTGTGCCATCAGAGCAATCTTTTGTTCCCTCTTCAAAGTCCTTCATCTACATTTTTCTCTCAGTAATACGGTCTCCCATGGGAGGTCGGACATCAAAGACAAACAATTCATGATCACGCTCTCACCACCAACAAGACAAACAATTTCATGACCCTGCTGTTGATCCTGCTTTAAAGACCGCAAAATCAGTGCCAAGCAGGACCTATAAGTACTCAATTCTATCAAAATGGTCTTACACAGGGAGGATTTTCTTGGTTGATAGTAAATTTTGCTACAAAAACAGCTGAAGCAGCTACTACTGATGGTATAAATTGAACACATCTGTAAACTAACAAGCTTAATTCAGTAAGATAACATCCCATTAACTCTAGCAGCAGGTTTGGATACTAAATATGGACAAAACGTTCATGTGAGACTCTAATGTAGACAAAAAATTCTAATGTGAAACTTTGCAAACTTATTTCTCCATTTTCATGGGCAACCTTCATGAATAGCCTGCATAGGAAAGACAAGCTTCAATCAGATCAAGAAAACACATAAAAACATTTGGTATTTACAGAATCTGCAAATAAATATACCGACATCACGGTCATGGCGAGGCATCTGGTGTGTATGCACCAAATGCATTATCCACAAGCACCCCCATCTTCGATTCTCCGTCAGCGGCAATACCATGTCAATGGCTTAAACACCATCACTGTTGAAATCGGGGATGATTTTATTGTTCTAGTTCTACATATCTCTGGCAACAACAAAAATGAATGTTCAACTACTATAATCAAGCTCAATCTAACTATTGGACCAATTCTTTATTAATCCAGCCCTTTCTATCATAATTATTATAAAAAATTAACAAAGTGATTTAAACCCACTATAAAAATTAATCCAGCCCTTTCTCTCTTTAAATACACAAGGCCCGTAGCATGAAATTGCTTAACAATTAAGAAAAAAATACATAGTTTCAACTGCATATAAAGAGAGATTACAAAACACTTCTGGGTCCATACTCCATAGGAATAGAATTATTATTCAATAAACATTTAGTTGTTATGCTTGAGATGCAGCGATATGAAACAATGAAATCAGCAAATCATAATCAAAACAAAATGAAGTGAATTATTTAGGAGTTGTTTGACAATAATCACCACACAAGTATATGAGTTCGGTAATAATCACCACACAAGTATCACTCCACAACTAACAGAGAAACAATACAACATTAATCAATTCATTGTTCATCATCAACTTCACAATCGAAAACAACAACAACAATTTGTAGAAAATGTTATCAACAACAGCAATTTGTAGAAAATGTTATCAACAACAACAATTTGTAGAAAATGTTATCAACAACTACTCTGGATTAAGCTGCAATATCAGTCTTCAATTCTAAATTGGAAATTTAGAAAATTAAACAGCAAAGTTCTCTCTATATCACGACAACACCAAGTTTTCTCTCATCAATCGACTGAATTCTAAACAGTAGCAGTTTATACTCTAAATTTTTCAGAGAACAAGCACAGATTTCTTTCAACATCAACAACAATCATCAATCACTAAACAACTCTTTTAATTTGTTTACTAAACTCCCCATTAGGGTGTTAATAAATCAAGAGTATGAGAAATGTGCAGTTAGAAGTGTGGTTAAATAGCAGCTACTATGTATGAATTCTTATGGTTCAAAAACAAATTGCAATTACAATTAAAATAATGTGAAATAACTTTACTGCAATCATCTCTGAATAATTGGTTGAACACCAATATATGGAGGAACCAAAAGGCAGGAAATTCAGCCATTTTATATTCTACTTCGCACCCCAAAAATTGAAGTTTATGATACTATCACTTTTGGTGCAAAGTGACCACAACCAAAAACAAGAACACTATCATCATATTGTCGATCTTTATCATCATGTTGGCGGCTTTTTCGATCTTCATATATCTGACATCTAGAGAGCAAATACTTATGCTAGGACTTCTATGTCTCCAACGAGATCTACCAAACAATTATCTCTTTAATTCCCCAACGACATGATCATTCATGACAGCAAAAGAAGAAACAAACAACATAAACATAGGAAGGAAAATCCCAACATTTTAATCTTCTTAAAATGCAGAGGGCATGCAAGGTGGAGTTCAATCAGAGAAAAAAAATAAAGCAGACACCACATTTTTATTAAAAGGTAAGAAAATTACATAAACAAAATATATCACACACCTCCTTGTGAAAGAAAAGTCAATATGAAAAATGATACTGACCTGCATAAAACCTTCCAGTCAAATTATGAAGAATATTAGCAGTATGTTCTACCTTCTCTGGACTAACACACACATTACCCACCTATAAATGAAGCCATAACAATAGAATTCAATATACAATGTGAAAAAGAGATGTTTAATTATCTATTATCATATGATCACCCAGGTTATAACAAAGATAAAGGGTCTCGGGTTCGCCAAATTTACCCAACTCTTCATATAGAAGAAGAAAATGAATCTATGAGCACCACCTAAAGAATAAGAAGAAGGACCTTGCAATCTAGGGCATAACTCAAGCGAACTCTCGGCGATATCGCCTATCTCAGGAAAGGGGAGAGATGGAATCGAGACAGCAGCAAGGAAAAAAATAAAAGAGGGCAGAACTGCACCATCCTGTGAAAGAATGAGCAAGAGAGAGAAGCACGCACTGCCTCCACCGTCCTATGAAAGAGAAGAACAACTGCTGCCTCCACCGTCATGTGAAAGAGAAGCACCCTATCCACCTCGATGGAGCTAATCTGGAGGACATTGCCCTCTTCGACCTGTGGGAGAAAAAGGGCGAGCGAGAGAGAGATGCTGCAGGAGAGAAACAAAGCGCTGGTCTGAAATTATTCCATCGAGGAAGAAGGCTGCCCGACCAATGCGGCGCCTGGAGGAGATGCCGTCGATCAGGGGGGAGCCGGAGGCTTGAACGTTATTTAACTTTAGGTTAGCTAATCACCTAGAGGGGGGTGAATAGGTCTTTAAGCTTTTAATAAATCTTTTGTTGTTTTCAGGTTGTTCTATCTAGTGTTTGTCCTTAATTCATGCAATCACAAAGAAAAACAAGCACACACACCAAACACCAGGATTTATAGTGGTTCCCCAATTGGGTACATCCACTTTCTCTCCCACCTATCCAAATTATTTGTTGGACTCGACACAAACTCCTCCACTTATGATCCTCGGAGGACCTCAGCCTTACACACAAATTCTTCTTAGAATCCAACTCAGAACCACAAGGGTTCCTACCTCAAAGCTCTGCAGAACTCCTACAACTCAGTGATCCACATGTCACCTACCTCAGCCTTATTTCTAAGGCATACACTCAGGCTTTTCAGCCTTATAGCTTCAGGCACACAGCCCTACTCTCAGAGTACTGCAACACTCCTACAACTCAGTACCCTTATAGGTACCTATAGCTCAGCCTCCTCTAAGGCATACAACTCAGTGACAAGCTTGTCACCTACAGCTCAGTGACTCTTCAGTCACTTATCTCAGGCACAAGACCCTACACTCTGGCTGGGAGGACAACCCTACCTCAGATCCATACTTGGATCCTACCTCATAGAGCAACACTCTCCTACATTAGGCAATTAAGCTCTACAGCTCAGATCCTCACTTGGATCCTACCTCAGTGACAAATTTATCACCTACCTCAGGCACAAAGTGTCATACACTCAAATTCGAATCTACTGAATCCTACAAAAAATTTTATAGAGTAAGTTGAAGAAAATAAAATAGCTGACTCAGAGAAATAATTCTGAGTCAACTTTGCTGGACTGAGCAGATTTCAGTCAAGCACGCTTGCTGTAGAAAGAATCAGCCTTCTTCTACAGCTATCACTTTTCACTGCTGCACAAATGAGCAGCTTCCTCCTTGCTGATGAGTTGAATCAGCTAAACTATTCTGTTGAGAATAAACTTGCTGAGCTTTGAAGTTCTTCGGCTATCCTTCTTTGCCTTCAGGATATCTTGGCTGGACTTTAGCTTTCAAGCTTGATGGGAAGAAAAGTGTCCAACCGTCTCTTTCAATTTCTCTTTCTGTTCATTTGATTCGTTCTTTTTTCGTTAACCCTAATTTTTTTTGTTTTCCCTTTTATATGAGTTGATTTGAATCAACGACATAATAGTATATGGGCCCACCAAGGATTGGTGAGCACCAACTCCTTCAGAAAAGGACAAAACGTCTTTCGGCGCTACAACAACTTTCCCGCAACGGCTTCCTGTAATTTTGACTTTAATGACGTCAGCAATGGTCATCAACATCAAAATATTCCAGAAAACCATGAAGCGTTGAGTGATGTTAAGTCACTCAACGCCATCTGCCTTGGCTTTCAGCGTTTCTGGACATAGAATTTTCCTGGCTTTGTCTTAGCGGTTTTGTCTCAGCGGTCTCAGCGGTTTTTCATTATCAGCTGAGACAAGCCTTTATCTCAGCGCTTTCTTCTTATCTAATATCTCAGCGATTTTTACACTTTACTATCTCAGTGGTTTTCCTCTTAACAGTTTCAGCGCTTATTTCTTTATTAGAAGTGTTGAGTGAATCTGTTTCACTCAACGCTTCTGGACTTAGAGAAATCCACCCAGTTTTCTCAGCTGTCTCAGCGGTCTCAACACTTTCTTCTGAGTTGTCTTAGCTGTCTCAGCGGTCTCAATGCCTTCTTCTCAGCGGTCTCAGCGCTTTTTTCCCTTGGACAGATTTTCTGGCTTTAGCTGCATTCGACGATCTGTGTACCGAGCTCGACGAACTATAATCTTCTCAGCGCTTTTTGCCTTAGTTAATTTTTCTCTGCCTTCTGCTTGACGAGTGTTGAGCTGAGCTCGACGAACTGCAACCTGAGCTCAACGAACTGTATACTGAGCTCGACAAACTGTGATCTTCTCAGTGGCCTCAGCGCTTTTTATCTTAGTCAATTTTCCTCTTGCTTTAGCTTGACAAGCGTTGAGATGAGCTCGACGAACTATAACTTGAGTTCGACGAACTTAGAGCTGAGCTCGATGAATTTTAATTCCTGTGCTCTTAGGCTTAACCCAAGAAATGTTGAGTCGAGCTCGACGATCAGCGATTTGAGTTCGACGAACTCTGAGCTGAGTTTGACGAAATTTGAGTTTACTGTCCAACTCGTTTTTCTTCACTTGTTCAATCATGGACTACCTACATGCATGAACTAAAGCACACATCAAATACATTATATGAGTATGTCATTGACTCGTTTGACTTCTTATAAATCTGGGATATTGGGATCAATAGACCCAACAATCTCCTCCTATTTGAAGAAGTCAAAACAATACAGGTCATTGACAACACAATATTTCATCATAATAAAATTTAACATTAGTAGAGTGTGGAAGTGTTACCATTTCTCCAGCCTGTGGAGAATTACTTACTCCCCCGGACATGCCATCATCCTTATTGTTCCACTTGGCTGTACTTCTCAGCCCTTGACTTATTTCCTCCCCATTTTTGACTTCTGCAATAGGGAGCATACTGATAGGTTGTTCTCCCCTATCTATCTCAGCTATTGGGCTAGCTCCCCCTCAACAGTTGTACACCATCTTCAGTATCTAGTGGAAGAGCATGTTCTACCTACAAAATAAACAATGCAGTATATAGTAGAAGAGATAATTGAAGCTATACAAGATTCAACATGCCCAATTCAAATTCGAAGGTGTTGAACTTAGCTTCATCTAGTGGCTTAGTGAAGATATCAGCCACTTGCTTGTCTGTGGAGACAAACTCAAGGGTGATGTCTTCCTTTTTCACATGTTCTTTAATGAAATGATACCTAATTTCTATATGCTTAGTCATGCTATGGGAGACAGGATTCCTAGCTATATAAATTACACTAGTAGAATCACAAAAGAGTGGAGTTCTACTTATCTGAACATTGTAGTCTGAACATTGTAGTCCTGGAGTTGATGTTGAATCCACAGCAACTGAGCACAGCAACTTCCAGCTGAAATATACTCTGACACTGTTGTTGAGATTGCGACACTTGTTTGTTTCTTGCTGCTCCAAGAGACAAGCCTTCCACCTAAGAATTGATAGGAGCCTGAAGTGCTCTTCCTATCCTTCTTGCAGCCTACAAAATCTGTACCTGAATAGCCAGTTAGTTCAAATTCCCCATTCCTGGGTATCATAGGCCAAGATCTGGGGTGCCCTTAAGATATCTCAAGATTTTTTTTTACAGCATTATAGTGAGACTTTTTAGGGCAGACCTGATACCTAGCACAGACACATGTTGCATACATAATGTCAGGCCTACTTGCTGTGAGGTAGAGAAGGGAGCCAACTATACCTCTATACAGAGTTTGATCAACAGGCTTCCCTGGATCATCTTTGTCTATAGGCATACTTGAGCTCATGGGAGTTCTTATAGTGGAAGAATTTTCCATGCCATATTTCTTGATTATCTCTCTAGTGAATTTTGATTGGGATATGGATATAACATCAGTCTGTTTTACTTGGAGCCCAAAGAAAAACTTCAATTCACTCATACCACTCATTTCAAACTTCTCTGGCATAAGTTTTGCAAACTTCCTGCAGAGGTTGTCATCAGTAGAGCCAAATATTATGTCATCAACATAAATCTGTACTAGGATGATCTTTCCCTTAGATTCCCTTAGGAATAGCATCTTGTCTATCATCCCCCTTGTGAATTTGTTCTCAATGAGGAAGGTAGACAATGTCTTATACCATGCTCTTGGGGTTTGCTTGAGCCCATAAAGAGCTTTCCTAAGTCTATATACAACAATAGGAGAGTTAGAATCAATAAAACATGAGGTTGCTTTACATAAACCTATTCCTTCAAGTCTCCATTTAGGAAGGCTTACTTGACATCCATCTGGAATACGTTGAATCCCTGGAAGGTTGCAAATGTAAGGAATAGTCTGATTGCTTCCAACCTTACAACTAGGGCATATATTTGATCATAATCAATCTCTTCTTCCTGTCTATACCCTTTGACCACCAGTCTTGCTTTGTTCTTGATTACAATGTCATTTTTATCAAGTTTATTTCTGAAAATCCACTTGACTCCAATGATATTGTGTCCATCTGATTTGGAAACCAGCTTCCAAACCTTGCACCTTTTGAACTGGTTCAGTTCTTCCTGCATTGCATCAATCCAGAATTGGTCTTGATTTGCTGCTTCAAATTTCTTGGGCTCTTCTTGTGACAGGAATCTGGAATAGAGTGATGTGTTGAGACTCCTGCTTCTAGTCTGCACACATTGGCTAGCCTCACCTATTATTTGCTCTGGAGGATGATCTCTAAGATATTTGACTGCTGGGGGCAGTCTGACTACTTCCTGCTGATTATTATTTTCTTCAGCGGTTGGTTTCATTTCCAGCTTGACTGCCCTATGCTTCCTCTGAATAGCATCCCTCTCCACAATCTTCTTGCAAAGATGGGTCTTTATCTTTGATGGAGAGCTTTTTCATCATGACTTCTATTCCTACAGAGCTAGGCAAAGAGCTTGACAGCTCACTGTCAATCATGTTTGACTCATCAAACACTACAAGGACGAACTCTTCTATAACTTAATTTGTCAAGTTATAGACTCTATATGCCCTACTATTATTATTGTACCCAACAAATATCTCATCATGCGATTTGGCAGCAAACTTAATCACTTTTGACTTACCATTGTCCAAGATGAAACACTTGCAACCAAAGATCCAGAAGTAGGATATGTTTGGTTTTTTGCCCTTCAAGATCTCATAGAGAGTCTTCTTGTGTCCTTTGGTGATAGAAGCCCTATTGAGAACATGACATGTAGTGTTAACTGCCTCAGCCCAGAAATATTCAGGGAGAAAAGTATCACTCAATAATGTTCTCCCAGCTTCTATAAGAGTCCTGTTTTTCCTCTCAGCTAAATCCTTTGGTTGGGGTGTTCTTGGAGAGGACAACTCTTGATGAATCTCTTGCTCTTCACAGAATGTAGTCATAGCAGCAGAATGAAACTCAGTTCTATGGTCACTTCTCATTCTGACCACATAGCATGCAAACTCATTCTGAATTTGCCTGACAAAATTTGTGAAGATTTCAAGGGTTTCATCCTTTCTTTGAAGGAAGAACACCCAAGTAAACCTGGAATATTCATCAACCACCACAAGGGTGTAGACCTTCCTACCTAGACTATGAACATGAATATGATCAAATAAGTCCATATATAGGAGATACAAGCATCTCACATAGTCCTTGGCCCTAGTGCTCTTGAAAGAGGTCTTAGTTTGCTTATCATTTTGGCAAGCAGCACAGATACCCTCCTTGGAGCATTTTATTTTGGGGTCATTCCTAACAAGCTCATCACTGAAGAGCTGACCAATGGTCTTATAGTTCAAATGAGCCAGTCTCTTGTGCCACTGGACATAATATGAGACTTTCTCATCTGCAACTAGGCATATAGGGGAACTATTTTCTAAGCAAGAGAAATTTAAGCAATAAACATTCCCACTCCTAGTGCATATTAAGATGACACTTTGGTCACTTAACCTCTTGATGTGGCACTTATCCTTGTAGAAGGAAATGTCATAACCAAGATCACATAATTGACTTATGCTTATGAGGTTGTGTTGCAACCCCTCTACATAAGCCACCTTTGTGATGGTGATTATGCTATTTGAGATATTACCATAGCCTCTGGTTATCCCCTTGTCCGATCCTCCAAAAATGACCTTGGGTCCATTCTTTACTGGAGTGTACTCCTTCAATAGCTCTTTTGTTCCAGTCATGTGCCTGGAACATCCACTTTCCAAGTACCATTTAGGGGATTTGGTATTTAAACTAACCTGAAAAGAATGCAAGTCATCTTACCTTAGGACCCCAATTTCTGTTGGGTCATAGGTTCACATTAGTCTTGAAATAACCATGCCTTCCTGCAGAATTCCTGACAGGTTGGCAACCTCTGGACACTGATGGATTGTACCAACAATCTACAACATAGTGGCCTACTTTGCCACAACACCAGCACTCATAGATATTATATCTCCTTTTCTGTTTGGTTCCATCATTTGGCAGTAATGCATCCTGAACAGTTGGGAGATGTGCTGCTCTATACCTCTGCCTTCTTTTAGCAGCCATTTGACTGAAGGACAGTCTTTCAGCTGGCTGTGTTGGTCTTCTCTGAGAACCACCAATTGCATGTCTCTTTTCAGCTAACATGCATCTGATAGCATATGAGATTGTCATTCCAGCCCTGCCAGAAGACTCTCCTTGAGTCACTACTTTTGTTGGATTATTTAGATTTTTTGCAGCAGCAATATCTTTGAGTTTTGGGGCTGGGGCACCAAAAATAAATAGTCTAGGATGGGCCATTTGGATTTCCTCATGAGCAGCCTTAAAAGCTTTCACATGGCTATACCTTCCACCATGGCTTAGGCCACATTGATCCATACCAGTGGATCCGTCGTTCTCCCAGTGACCATAATAGCTTTCATCGTCATACCTATTAGAAGGCAACAACACTCTCTGAAAAGGAATTTGAGGCAGTGAGGCTAGAGACACAACTGGTTCCTTTCCTTTTCCCTTTACTCTTGCATTGGAAGGTCTACCAGGTCCCTTAAATCCCAACCCTTTCTTACCAGTTCGGATAAGGTGGGTATCAATTAAGGGCAGCACCGTGTTTGGCTTAGAGAATTTGCTCACCAACAATTTTTCATTTAAGAGATCATTTTCAAGTTTTTGGATAAGTTTCTCATTTGAGACTCTTACCACAGACTCACTGTCAATGATCTCCTTGAGATGAGCTGCTTGAGCAGCCATGTCAATAAGGGCCTTTTCTTGGTCTTCACACTTATTTTTAAGACTTAGCATCTCTTTTGTTTGTCTCTTGGCAAGTAGCTTGCATTTCTTGAATGTCTGAAGAAGTTCTCTATACTTGGAAATCATGGAGTTGACATCATTCTTAGAGTCTGAATCCCCTTCATCTCTTGATGATTGAGATTCAGAGTCTGAGTTAGCCTCATGACTAGAAATAAAAGAATGTGATTTAGCATGTACCTGAGTCTGACCAGGCAGATCCTGACTGCTTTCTTCATTTGTCATTGTCATAAGTACATGACACTGAGCATCTCCTTCTTCATCTTCATCCACCTCTGAGTCACTATCTGAGTGTGACAGAGGGGCCCTGATCCCTATTATAGCAGTAGGGAACTCTTCAGGTTCCTCTTCAGCAACAACAATAAGCCCAATGTAGGCTTCATCTTCTTCACTGTCTAACATAGAGAAAGAGTGTAACACCCTTATCCATCACATGGAATATAGCAGTAGGTCCGGCTGGGGCCCGCCGCTATATACTACAGATAGATGAAAGGGTTACTAAATGAAACCATCCTTCCAATAACACACGTCCTACACAGAGTACATTCTAGCGGAAGCATTTTAAGAGTTGCAAAGAAAAGAATCCATGCCAACAACATGAATGTACACTAAACACCCAAATTAGGAATGAGCGTACAAAATACACAAAGTACTTGGCCTTATGGCCTTACAAGAGTTTACTTAAATAATAGTGTCTTCCAAACATCTGCACGTAGGCCGGTCACACATGAGTATAACAAGTAAACATTCGCATTGGCCTTCGAGGGACGACTCAGCAACCAGGGCTTCAGCCCGATATTTGCCAATAGGCTCCGCAGCACCTGCAAGCAACAATCCACTATAGCGGTGGCAAACAAAAGCAACAGTCAGCTTAAGCTAACCAAATTATAACGACCCCGCCCCTTAACTCGGGGTGGCGATGCTCCTTCCCTGCACTTTATTAGCATAGCCAAACAGTAGTGAAATTACACTTCATCACAGGTGTACGCACGGACGGCCACACACGCCGTGCTCTCAGGGCACATTCACGGTGAACTCGGTCAAATCCGCGGTCTCACCACCGCCCCTTGGACGGCAAATCTCGTGAGCATTATAGTCTTTTCAACATAAGCCTAAGACCCTCCATCTATGCCAACGACAAGTACCATGTACTTTAGGTCACTTTAACCGAACAACATAGAGCGGGTATGGTTCCTCCTAACTCGTTGCTCACACCGCAACGTCAATTTAAGATATATGTGCGGGCCAAGCTTCACTGAGTCCCAAATCGATCACACACGTTACATAACCCAGTTATGTGCAAGTTGGCTTACAGGCCACCAAGATGACAGAATCACGCTTCTGCCCAGTTTTTCGGGTGCACCTTGGAGTTAATCCCCAAGATTCCCTGTTGCAATCTACCGCGTAGAAAACTCTAAAAACAACCATCGACGCGGAGTATTCTCCGGCTATTCATGCAATGAAACATCATCGATCCAGACCAACATGTCCGGGTAGGTTTCACACACACCATGTCTATGTCCGTACTTTGATTCTGAACTCTACATGTAAAACAACTTGGACTATTCATGTCCACCAAAAGGAACACCTCACACTCACCACATACTCGCGAGAGCGGGTTTCCTGTGTAGAAAAAAAAAGGACTTCACATGTCCAAGAAGAGGATCCTTACCCATGGGTTTCTCTTTGGCGCCATGAAGATCTAGACAGATGAAAAGCACCGGAATGGCCTTGCCTCTGTAGATTTGTACTCGGCTTGCGATTTGGGGCTTTGAAGCTCCACCGGCGGTCGGATCTCTCCTCCTCCTTCTTACTTGCTCTCCCCTCTCTCTAAAGATTTAGAAAGAGGAAGTTCAAAGTGGAATGAGGGTTTCAAACCCTATTCCCGGCTTTAACTCAACAAGGACAGACCTGGCCCCTTGGATCCCAAAAGAAGGAAACGGACAACCACGATTCGCACTTAAAATAACATTACTGGGCCGAACACGGCTTGTGACACGCCCGTGTCCAAGGACATGTGCCTCAATCAACGCCGAAACCATCGTATCACGAATAGATACGGCCACTAGACACGCCTGTGTTACATGCCGTGTGCCAGACACGGCCACGCACACGACCGTATTCCAGGCCGTGCTCAATAGCCGACACAGCCGTCCAAACACACAGAGAAGGACACGGGTCCTTGACACTCCAGTGTTCCTTCTGACATGCTCGTGTCGACCAGTAGACGCCTTGATCCAGACCGTGTTCCTCACCCAACACAGCCCGGCTAACAACCCGAGCAGGACACGACCCTGGACACGCCCGTGTCTCAGGTCGTGTTCACTGTCTCGATGCCTCATTGAGTGCATTTCGTCGACCACTCTACAAGTTCGTCGAACCCGAGCACGACACGGTCCTGGACATGCACGTTTCCTAGGCCGTGTGACCCTTACCAGGCACCAAACTTGGCTCTAAACGCTGTCCGTCCCTCTTTTGAGTTTCGGGGTGTTACAATTCTCTCCCTATAAAAAGAATTTTGTACAGAAATTACATAAAGGAAGAGATACACAAAACTTAAACGGTACCTGAGTGGAATAACTCCGGGTACTCCTCAAGCATGGTCTGCTCTTACTCCCATGAGAGCTCCTCCCGACAGCTGTTGTCCCAACGGACCTTGACCATCCTGATGTCTTTGTTACTCATTCGCTTGACTTCCGAGTCCTCAATGCGAACGGGCTTGACCTTCGTCGTCAACCCATTCTCAACCGGTACTTGATCGACCACAATCACTTGCGAAGGCTCTTGCACCGCCTTTCGCAGCACCGATATGTGGAATACGTCGTGTAGACCACTCAGTTCCACTGATATCTTTAATTGATAAGTTGCTTCGCCAATTCGCTCCAGAACCTCAAACGGTCCAAGGTACTTCGGGCTTAGCTTTTTCAAGCGTCGTACCCGTGAGACGCTCTTGAACGGCTTAATCTTCAAATATACCCAGTCGCCAACAGCGAACTCAACGATCCTATGCTTGGCATTATAGTATTTAGCTTGCCGGTCCTGAGCGATTAACAATCATTCTCCTATAGTTCGTACCAACGAAGTTGCATCTTCCACTTCTTGCCGCTTGTACAGCTTCGACTCACCTGTTTCCAATCATGACAACGGCGTGCGACATCTCCTACCATAAAGGGCCTCGAAGGGTGTCATTTGAATACTTGCTTGGTAGCTGTTGTTATAAGCAAATTCCACCAAGTACATGTTATTTTCCCATTGTTTCCCGAAATCCAAGACGCACATACGAAGCATGTCTTCCATCGTCCTGTTGACTCTCTCGGTCTGACCATCCATCTGCGGATGAAAGGCCGTGCTGAAACTCATCTTGGTTCCTAACATTTGTTGCACCAACCTCCAGTTATTGTACGTGAACCGCTTATCTCAGTCACTCACGATGCTGCGAGGCATACCGTGTAGTCGAACAATGTTACCATATAGAATTTTGCCAATTTATCCACTGAATCATCCTTCCTATTCGGAATGAAGTGCGACACTTTTGTCAATCGATCTACGATCACCCAGATGGCGTCGTTTTCCCTTCTGTGACCTTGGCAGCCCATGCACAAAATCCATTGAAATATCGTCGAACTTCCACTTTGGGATAGGCAAGGATTTCAAGAAACCTCCAGGCTTCTGGCACTCCGTCTTCACTAAGGCGCACGTTTGACACTTCGCCATATAAAGTGCCACGTCCTTCTTAAGTCCTGGCCATCAGAACAACTTTTTCATATCACGGTACATCTTCGTGCTCCCTGGGTGAATCGAGTACTTGGTATGATGAGCCTCGTACATCAATTTTGCCCACGGTTTACCCATATTTGGGTCGCACAGACGACTGTCCTTCCATAACAATCCATCAATAACATCAAATTGGGAATTTGACCCATCTAAAGCCTCATCCATGATTTGCTTCATGTTGCTATCCAAATCCAGAGCCTGCCGAATCCGATCAGTCAGGTCATACTGAACTTCTGTCCAGTTCAATTGTGCTTTGGCACTAGTCTGCTCGTCAACACAAGAGATCTCTAAAGCCTCTAACTCCCGAATCAAATGCTCGTCATGAACTAACAACCTATTGGCCCGCGCAGAGGCCCTTCGACTCAACGCATCCGCAACTGCATTGCCTTTCCCAGGCACATAATGAATCTTGAATGTGTAGTCCCCCAGGAACTCCATCCATCTCTGCTGCCGCATGTTTAGATCATTTTGATCCAACAAGTACTTCAGGCTCTTGTAGACGGTATAGATATCGACCTTCACACCGTACAGGTAATGCCTCCACAGCTTCAGAGCAAATATCACGGTCGCTAACTCCAAGTCATGGACCAGATAATTCCTCGCATGCACCTTCAGCTTGCGCGAGCCATAAGCTATCGCTCTCCCATGTTGCAGTAGGATACAACCCAACCCACTGCCCAAAGCATCACTATAGATCCCAAAACCTTTGGTCCCAACCGGCGAACATAGAATAGGCACCGTGGTCAACCGACTTTTCAGTTCTTCGAAAGTTTGCGCGCACTCCGGGCGTCGAGAGTGTTTAGTGGACTCAACTGGCGTCGAGTGCTATTGCGTGGCGATAACGGGATATCGGGCGACGGTAGCAAGAGTTGAGAGAGTCGAGAGCGTCGAGTTGAGCTGCCACCCGGCGGTAATATTACCGCTGGCAGTAGAAGGGTTAATTAATTTGATAGAGTTCTCGGGTTATTACCGCGCGGCGGTAACAGTTATCACGCGGCGATAGCGTGGGTGGTCTTTTCGTATTCGACGTTAGGTGCCGCTTGGCGGTTATTACTTATCGCGTGGCGTTAGTGGTTCTATAACTGCGTACCCACGCGTCGACCTGTGATTGGAGGGCCAGAGCGGTTACACGCGAAATGAGGCGTTGAATAACGGTACCGCGCAGCGGTAGCTCAGTTTATAATGCTGGTTCAGCAGTTTCACTTCATTACTTTAGAGTTTGAGAACTTGGCCTGATTTTCTGAAGGAAGAACAACTGTAAGACCCCATTTTGTTTTATAACCACCGGGGTCTTAGGCCCAGAACCGCCGCTTTGCGGTGACACCTTCGCACCCGGGAAGGCCATCACTACAAAACGCCGATCCTGCCAGCCAAATCGATCACCATCGACAGAATGTATAATGAATGAAAGTGTAAGTAAGCATCCAAGTCCACAATAGAAAGAGGAAATCACATGACAAATAAATAGTCCATGTCACGAGACATTGAATACGGGCTTAAGCCCGGTACATGATAACCTCACTATAATCCACTCATAAATTAAAACTACTAATACTCGGCTCCACTCCTGGATCTGGATGCCTGTCCACCCGAGCAACACTGGCCCATCTCCATTTGCACCGTACCCTGCTGGTGTTGCGTCTCCTGCGGCTGTTCCCTGTCTCCCATCCGGAGCACCTAAAATATGGTGGTCAAACGACCGTCAGTCAAACTAGACTCAGTCAACAATCCCCCACCCCTCTACCCGTGGCTCCTAGGCACCGGGTGGAAAGGAGTGAAAAGGAGGACCAAAAGCAGGGCATAATTAAGCAGGTGACATCTACCCTAAGGGATAAAATAATAAAGTGTGGCAGGGGTATCACAATAATTAAATATGAGTAAACAAGTATGTAACAAAAGTAAACTCTAAGGAGTAACAAGTAAGTAAAAGCAGTAAGAAGAGTAAGTAAGAGCAACGAGAAATATAACCGTTGATTTATATGGATTACCCCTATAGACCAAGGGGTCGTTTTGTAGGGCCTATCGTATAAAACGTCACATACCATTTTATACGATAGGTGTCAGGGGTTAAATGTAATGATTATGCTATGACATACAAGTATGCTATGGTATGCACATGCAAGTGCAACTCACACACACGACTCTATGCGCACAGACCTTTAGTTCCCCTTTTTGGAGTTAACTAAACTCTTAGGAGCCTCTCGTCGTGGCCAATGGAGACAGTGGGTTGGGCCTCTCCACTCCTAGACTGGTAATCACACTACCCAGCCTAGCTCCTCTCGTACGTTTCTGTACTATTCCTAGCAAACCAGCCAGTCTCCCAGAGTCAACATACCGACGACGGTGTGATCGTTCTTCCAATACCGAGGACTAACCACTGTTATGCACATGCAACCATGATAGTTGTATCTAATTATAGTACCGAGCCTCCAGCTCTTTAAACTACCAAGCCTACTAGTTCACCATGTTCCCGAGCCCACAGATCCCTGGAGCAATCAAGTCTCCTTTTTTCCAAGTCCCCGAGCATCCAGCTCCCCGGACTTCCAAATCAATACCGAGTCCATTCAAGTCTACCAGTAAGCCCTTAGGCCACGGGCCTACGCTATCCTTTCACTACCAATTCATCTCCCTACGTGTACAAGTGTGAGTGTAAGGTGAAACTATTATTAGGGTTACTCTTGCCCATATTATTCCTAAGGTTTACGTTAGCCCAGGACTGCCCAAGGTATTTCCCGTGAAGGGCTCTCGAAGGCACTAGAAACTATGATGGGATTACGCCAAAAGCTCCCTTTCGCAAGACACTTAATATTATTGATTTCTACCCTTTATCAAACCTCTCTTTTATTTCAGTGTGACTACCCTAAGTGTGTTTGAGCTCACCGAGTTAACCTATTTCTGACCTATCCACTATATGCAAACTATGTTAAGCTACATGGTGCTCCCATTAAGGGGTACCCTAATTACTCTCCCAATAGATCCCTAACAATTACTGGGAGTCTACCATGACCTATTAAGACTAAATCCAGAGTCTTATAATTTTTCCTAACTATGTGGGTATTTAATTTAATTAACCCTAGACTCCAAATGCCCTACCTTGAACATGAAGTACTCTCTAAGTTCAGAAACAAATCACCACAAAATTATGATAAATACTAAGTGACATTTAAACAATAAATCCAAGGTTTGAGAATCTTCAGAGGTGATTAGACCTACCTTTCGCAATTTAGAACTTAAGGTCAATAATACTATCTAATGATGAAAAGGCCAGCTATATTGTTCTAAAAATTATAATAAAACTCCAGTAGAACTATCATGGCCTAAAAACATCCTAGAAGTAGTCTCATAATTTTTACAGTGAATAGTAGCCCCTAATTTAATTTATAACCATTAATTCCATAATCATTGATTAATGAAGCAAGTACTGTAAAAACTCATCTAATAATTATAAGAAAATTCCAGAAGTCTGATAATGATCTAAAATCAATATTAACCAAGTTGTACAATTTTATCACACATGAAGGGCTCTAAATCAAATTAAATGTAAACTTCCAAATTTACAGACTTGTAAAGTAAGTACTGGTTTTATCCATCTAAAAATTATGGGAAAATTACAAGATAATAATAATGGTCAGGAACACTCTCTGACCTATTTTCATAATTTTCTTGACAATATTGGGGCTCTGTTCCTATTTTTGATCAGAAACCACAAATCATAATTTTATGAAGCAAGTACTTGAAACAGTCATCTAAAAATTTAAACAAAAATACAAAGGGCTCTATCATGATATAAAATGTCTTATTTCAAGGTTTCACAATTTTTCAATAAATAGAAACTTTACAATCAACATAGTAATCTTTAAGGGCACATCTAGGATTGAAAAGGAAGTACTGATTTTATTAGCCCAAAAAATTCCATCAAAATTAATTTAGGAACAATTCTAACAGAGAACTACCCTGCCCAAATTTCAATTGATTTTAAAGTGATTTGATAGCCTAATACTCTAAATTAGATTTGGTGCCCTAAACTAGGGTTAGGATTTTAAGGGGGTTTAAGGTTCCAAATTCCCTAACATTTTAACCAGAGGACTATACTAGCCCTATGGTTCTCTCCACCCATTTTCAAGTCATTCCAAGATCATTTGGCCCCATGACCTTCAAACCCTAAGAATCCCCATTATGGGACCTACCCTAGGGTTCTAGGGCTAACCTACCCTTAACCACCCCAAATTCCATTGGAGGGTGTGTCATACCATAGATAGTCAGTGGCCAAAATATCAGCCTCTGTTGAGGTGATTTGACCACTCAAAACCAAAGGGGTGTTTTGACCTAATTAACCCTATAAGGGTCAAACTAGGGTTGGATAAAACGTAATCAAAACATGTCCAAAGGAGATGAAATTTTTACCAGAGCCCTAACATGCTCTCCAAGACCACCCACCCAAATTTTGGGGGATTTTGAGGTGTTTATGACATATAATTAATTTATAATTGGTTTATTAAATTTTCACAAAAACTATAGAAAAATATTTTCCAAAAATTCTTATTTTTGGACAATCTAAGGGGAAGCTATGAGGAGCCTATGTTCAAAATTTCAAAGCATTTGGATGAGTGGTTTGGTGTGGGCACTAATTCTAATGTCTGGTCATGCCTATGTATTGGTTGCACCAAAACGAGTGTTGTGGTCACACCAGGATTCCAAACTGAGTGAAATCAATTTTAAATTACACTAGACATCAAGGGCTACATTTTCTATGTTGACCACTTTTACAGTAGAGGCATATAAGTATTTTTTAATAATTAACAATATCTACTACTAATAATCTCCAGAAAAATCAATAACATTAATATCATTTGAATCGCCTTGATCAAAACGGTTGGCATCCGTTCATCCTCAACCTACAACCAAGGGCCAAGATTTTCCCAACCTGGAGCCTCTTCCAGCCGAGTTTACGGCCACCCCGACCACCTCCCTGGCCGGCCACCATCACCACCACCTCTATTGAGGTGGTGGCTAGCGTTTGGCGGCGACCATGCCGCCGGAGGCGGTGGTTTCCGGCGAACTCTCACCACCATTTTTCATGGAATTTCAAGGAAATTTTCTCTCCAATCCGGCTCGTTTGAGCCCGACTTCTCAACCTAAATAAGTCTAGATCTAGCAAGCATAGAGAGGAGAAGAATTGGACTTCATTTGGAGCGTTTCCTTGCACCAGTCGCCGGCCGCCATTGCTCCTCCTCAAAGCTTTCGGTGTCATGGCTTTTCCTCCTCCGAGAGCTCTAAGTGTTCGGGAAAATGCGAAATTTTACTCCTCAGAGGTCTCTAAAGATGATGGAGGGGTCGGTTGGGGGGTGTGGGGGCTTTAATTCTCTTGGCCATGGTTGACCTCTTCACCTCCCCTCCCATGGCCGACCCTATGCATCCCCCTTCATTAAATGTCACTGGAAACTGCTGGAATCCCCTTTAATTAATCAGGGAAGATGAATGGGAGCATAATGGAGGGATACTGAGGGGTGTATCACCTTAATGGCCATGAGTGGCCACTTCCTCTCTCCTCCAAATTAGGGTGAAATGGAGCTTTCTCTCTCCTACTCACGGCGATTCTGCCCATAATCGTCGTGTCACGCCTGGTGACACGGCTGTGACACGGGCGTGTCAGGTGGGCATGTTCCCTTCTGTTCGAAGAAATGAGCTGAGGTCGACGAAATGAGCTCGACGAAATGAGCTGAGCTTAACGATCATCGGGCTGACGACAAGCCTGGCGACACGGGCGTGTCGTGGGCGTGTTCCCCCCTGTTTTACGAAATGAACTCGACGAAATGAGCTGAGCTCGACAAAATGAGCTCGACGATCATCGGGCTGACGACATGCCTGACGACACGGGTGTGTTGGGGGCGTGTTCCCCCCTGTTCTACGAAATGAACGCGACGATCGTCGAGCTGAGGAAACGCCTGGTGACACGGCGTGTATCATCCGACACGGGCGTGTCGGGTGGGCGTGATCCCTCTGATCGACGAAATGAGCTCGACGAAATGAGCTGAGCTCGACGATCATCGGGCTGACGACACTCCTGGCGACATGGGGGTGTCGTGGGCGTGTTCCCCCTGTTTTACGAAATGAACTCGACGATCGTCGAGCTAAGGACACGCCTGGTGACACAGCGTGTATCATCCGACACGGGCGTATCGGGTGGGCGTGATCCCCTCTGTTCGACGAAATGAGCTCGACGATCGTCGAGCTGATGACACGCCTGGCGACACGGGCGTGTCTTGGCCGACACGGGCGTGTCAGACCCGGAAGAGTTGATTTCAGTGAATTTGTGTGGCTGTTTATTTCTTCCTATAGGATCTGATGGTTCAGATCTCCCCTTGCTGATATAAGGATGAGCTATAGGCAGACCAAGGTGATTTTCACCTTGGCCTTCTTCACTTGGTCCCTTGGGCTTCATAGGGTTTTGCCATGACCAAAACCACTCTTGGGGGTCTAGTAGGAAATGGAATGTTACAACAACAATGCCAGAAAGGGGAGTTTATGCCGCTATTTGAGATTCGGAGTTCTGATTAGCAAAGCGAGTTCGGATTAGCAAAGCTAGTTCAGATTTACGGAGGTAAGGCCGGAGCGGTCGATTTCAACCGTCTAGATTTTTCCCATGCTGCCAAAGAGGACTTTAAGGGTAACGACCCTCTTCCTTGGACATGTGAAGTCCTTTCTTTTAGTATTAGATGAAAGACGCTCCACGAACATGTGGAAGTAGTTCTCCCGACGGGTAGATCTGTGTATCCCCGTTAGTTTGCATTTAGATTCAAAATCGAAGTACGAAATAGACATGTTGTGTGAAGCTCATTCAAACGGGTTGGTCTGGATTGGTGATGTTGTATGTTTTGTATGCCGGAGAAGACTCCGTGGTAATCACATAGATTTTCGAAGTCACGGGGTGTGCTCGACGAACTGTAACTTGAGTTCGACGAACTTTGAGCTGAGCTTGACGAATTTTAACTCCTAAGCTCTTAGGCTTAACCCAAGGAATGTTGAGTCGAGCTCGACGATCAGTGAGCTGAGTTCGACGAACTCTGAGGTGAGTTCGACGAAATTTGAGTTTACTGTCCAACTCATTTTTCTTCATCTGTCCAATCATGGACTACCTGCATGCATGAACTAAAACACACATCAAATACATTATGTGTTTATGTCATTGACCCGTTTGACTTTTTACAAATCTAGGATATTGGGATCAATAGACCCAACAAGGCTCCCGTCGAGCAGGGAGACAAAGAGCGGTGCGGGAGATGAATGGCGAGAGGGAGAAAGTCGAGCGGGGAAGGTAGGGTATCGGACAAATCGCGAGAAAGCGGGAGGGTATTTTCGGAATAACCTAACTTCAGTCTGATTCAGTCGGACTGAAGTGAGGCCCGACCGGGAGGGGGGGGGGGGTTATTACTTAATTATGGCTCAAAATGGTATAAGTAATTAAATATAAGTTATTTTGAATTCAACTTTTTATCACAGCCTTCCAGTGTCCTAAATTAATTTTAGAAATTACTTCATAATTTTTGAAGGTATTTTGATATTTTCCTTTATTTAATTGGAGTGTCTACTTTGATTAAATTAAAATAAATGTAACTTAATTTAAATAATAAAATTTAATTAATGAATTTACTCCTGATATTTTTAAGATGTCTTGGTAAAAAATGAGATTTTTCGAAAATAATTTATTATTTTTCCATTATTTATCTAATTTGTTAATTATTTAAATAAATAATTTTTTAATTAATTTATCTAGTGCAGAGGTCACTCCTCTACTTATGTGGCATAGTCTAGCCATTTTGTTATGTTGGTGGGTTAATACCACCTCACGTAGATGATTTGATAGAGTCAGGTAGCTTGACGTGCGTTTTGCTTAATTATGACAATTTCAAGCTTTACATAATTTAAGTTGATCGACTAGGTAAATATTTGTAATAGTGGGTCAATTTGACTTGTTTAGGGTGTTAATGCACTATTCATGTGTTAAATGGGCTTACTAGGACATAATGAGACAATTCACGCACATATGAGAGTCCAGTATTCATTTAAGTCAAAAATTGTTCATATGACCAGGTGGGTGGATTGAGCGACTTATTGGGTCAATAATACCCATTATAGCATAACTTACCATTTGGGTTTCAACCAAGCCCATGAAACCCTAGTGGGTCAAATAACACAAACTGGGTCTAGATGGCCGAATTGGGATATTACAAATCCAAAACCCCAACAAAACTTTTCATCCTCGAAAATTCGATTGGATCGTAGTGTTTTCAAAAACGAGCAAAATTAATATACTTTCAATTAAATTTTTGTGTTACCCGATGTAAGGAAATCGGAGTAGAGTCATCGTATTTGGTCCTCAGGTTCCCAAGTAGACACCCCAGTCCCGCAGTTGTCCCTTTATACTTTAACGAGTGGAACTCTTTTTCTTCACAAGATCCTCTTCTCGGTATCAATAATTCACACCAGCTTGAGGGATACGGATCGATCGGGCTTTACCGGTCTAGGTGCCTCCTGAAAGCTATGCTCGGGGTGTAGTAGTGCATGCCTCAATGAAGAGACGTTAAATACGTCGTGTAGCTCTTGTAACTCTGAAGGTAGCTCCAGCCTATGCGCCACCTCACCTATCTACTCTATGATGGTATATGGCCCCATGTGCCTTGGGCTCAACTTCTGCTGGCGACGGAGTCCGGATACTCCGTGGAGAGGGTGAATCTTCAAGTAAACTTTATCACTCACTACGAATACGTGTTGATGATGTATGTCGTAGTACTTAGCCAGGCGGCTTTGAGCTTCTTGTAGCCTCTCTTGCACCATCTGAACGATTTTTGTGGCATTCTCCATGAAAACAGCCCCAAGGCTCTTGGTTCCTCATCCTGGGCCCAAGAAATGGAGTTCAACACTTCTGATTACTTCTGATTGTATAATGTTTGTATCGGGTCATGTCAATACTCGCCTGATATGTGTTATTGTAGGAGAATTCAACCAAGAGTAGGCGTCGCTCCCATGACTCCTTTCTATCCACCAATCATAGACGAAGAAGGTCCTCAAAAGTTTAGTTTGTGAGCTCTATTTGCCCAACCGTCTAGGGGTGAAATGTTGTGTTGAATGTCAGATTGATTCCCAAATATGCTTAAACACTTCACCACTCAATGGAGGTAAATCTACCATCTCAATTAGAAACTATGGTCTTCGACACACCTTGGTATGGAACTACATTTTCAATGAAGAGACACAATAATTTACTAACACTCGTCTCGACGGTTGGGAATGAATCTTGTTATTTTTTTCAATCGGTCAAACACCACCCAAATAGAATCATTTTTGGTCAGAGAGCGGGGAAGGCCATGGATAAAATCCATGGATATATCCTCAAAATTATACTCGGGGATGAGGAGTGGCTGTAATAACCCAGTGAGGTTCTTGCACTCTGTCGTCACAAGCTGGCATGTCGGGCAATGCATCACAAAAGAGATCACGTCTCATTTCATTCCTGGCCACCAAAATATCTTCTTTAGATCTACATGCATCTTTGTGATGCCCGGATGTATCGAGTAGTGTGTGTGATGACTCTCATACAAAATCTCATGCTGAAGTTGTATATTAGAAGAAACAAATATCATATTTATGAAGTAGAGAATTCCGTATTTTATCTGAAAATCGGGGTGCTCCTTCCCGTTCTTCAAACCGGAAATCTCATCCAAGAATAATGGATCATCTGGATGGGCATCCCTAATCCTGTCTCGAAGATTACATTTTATCTCCATCTAATACAAATGATGTGCTACCACAACTGAATCTCTCGAGGTGATCACCATGATTCTCATCACCTCGAGAACCTGCATAATGTCTTTCAGCATGCCCACCATCCAACTGCTACGACTATAGGGTTCCAACTCACAGCATCAACAACTGTGTTTGTCTTGCCATGGTGATACTGGAGATCAAAATCATAGTCTCATAGGAACTCTAACCACCGTCTCTGTTGTAGGTTCAGTTTCTTGTGCGTGAAGATGTACTTGAGGCTCTTGTGGTCCGAGAACACCACACATAAAACACTGTATAAGTATTGCTTTCATATCTTCAGAGCGAAAACTATCGCACCCAACTCCAAACTATGCATGGCATAGTTTCTCTTATGAATTTTTAGCTGCCTAGAGGCGTAAACAACCACCTTCCCATTTTGCATCAAGACTGCTCCTAGGCCCTATTGAAAGGCATCTGTGTACACTTAGAAGCTCTCCCGGCCTGATTGTATGGTCAGTATAGAAGCTGAGGTAAGCATCCCCTTCAACTCTTGGAATTCCTCTTCACACTATGGAGTCCATATGAACGACACACCCTTCTTTGTCAACAGTGTCAATGGCAGTGCTATCTTAGAGAATCTCTCTACAAACTTTCTATAATATCTTGCAAGCCCGAGAAAACTCCTCACATATGCTTTGACACGAAGTTGTGGCCAATCCTTGATGGTCTGAATCTTTTTTGGGTTCACTGTTATACCATCGACACTGTTAATATGGTCCAAGAAGCTAACCTCCTATAGTTAAAACTCACACTTTGAGAACTTTGCCTACAATTGGTGCTCTTTAAGCTTTTGGAGCACCTTCTCCAGGTGTGTGGCATGCAACTCTTCAGAAGCCAACTATACCAGGATGTCAACAATAAATACAATGACAAAATGGTCGAATAATGGCTCGAATACCTAATTCATCATGGACATGAATGTTCTTAGGGCATTGGTGAGCGCGAATGGCATCATCGTGAACTCGTATTGCCCGTAACAAGATTAGAATACAATCTTCTCAATGTTGATATCCTCAATCCTGAGATGATAGTACCCCGATTGGAGGTCAGGTTTGGATAAATACCGAGCCCCCAAGCGACTGGTCAAATAAGTCCTTTATCCTTAGGAGATGATATGTGCTCTTCGCAGTCAGTTAGTTCAATTCTCGGTAGTCTATATAGGGCCGAAGGGATCCATCCTTTTTTTTCACAAAGGGAACAAGAGCTCTCCAAGGTGAGGAGTTATTCGGAGAAATCCCGAATTTACCAATTCTTGAAGCTACACTCTAAATTTCGCAAGCTCCTTTGATGTCATACAAGTAAGGAGCTCTCGAGACTAGATGAGCTCCGGGTACGGGGTGAATCGAAAAGTTCACCCCTTGTATGGAGGTAAGCCTAGGAGCTTCTCTGGAAAGACATCTGAAAATTCTTTCACCATTATGACTTCGAACAATTCCAATGTTTGCCTCATCATCTCGAAGTAGACGACAAAAAGCTCTTCACCACTCATGACAGCCTTCATTGCTTATATGGAATTTAGTGTGAGGAGAGAAATAGATGGTATACCTTGATAAGTGATTGTTCCTCCCACCGACACTTGCAGAGTCACCTTCCTATTCTAGCAGCCAAGTTGGGTTGTATGCTTCACGAGCCAATCCATTCCCAATATCAGGTCAAAACCTGAAAGCTAAAGTACCACTGCTTCCATCTTCATATCTTTATTGTCAATCCTGGCACTAAACTTGCAGAGATCTGAGGAGGTCATCTATAAACCTTCAAGGAGTCGTACTCGCAACAGGTTCCCTATCAAGTACACCATCCCTGACTCCCAATGTATAAAGTCATAAGACACAAAAGAGTGGGTGCCACATATGTTGAATAGTGCTCGAGTGCTCGGTCATTGATCCATAGGATCCCTAAGGTTTCAATTGATTGTTTTTTTGAACAATCATGTATATATGCATATATAATGAAGATAACACAATTAAGGTGCGTAAAACAAAGTTCACATATCATTCACCACATTATCTGTGGTTTGTGCCCTCTCTAGGTCCAAAGCATAGGCTTGTAGGGGATTACACCGACAATGACCTCCACCCCGCTGAATGTCCTAATATCTTTCTTTAGGTGATAGAAGTGGGCGTTGAGATCATAAATCCCCCAACTCATTATTGTGGAAGCAATACTTCTTGATAGTCTATTGCTCCGCTGTATATGCTAGTGCTGGAGCGGCTTAATGCTGATCTGGAAGAGGCAGAGGTGTACTCCTCCAGTGGTGGTCCCGACGTGGCTGGTGGCGATCTCCTCGATCCTATCTCCTATAATCTTCCCTGTCATTTCCACATTCACGTCGATGCCTCCCCTGACTCCTTTGATCATGTCTTAGGGGTGTCTCTATTAATTTCTTTAGCATGTTCATCTCTCGGGTGGATTTTTTGTCTGCCTCCATCGTCTTGGCAAGGTGGACGATAACCTCGAAAGGATCATGTGTTGCAGCCATCAACAGTTATTGAATAGAATATTGAGGCCCTAGAAGAACTTCTTAGCCCAATTTTTGTCATCGGTGTGCATGATCCCAACATATCGAGCGTGGTGAGAGAATTCCCACTGATACTCCGTAAGTGTCATAGTCCCCTTATCAAAGTTGAATAAAATGCTCTTGAAGCTCTATTAGGTCGGAGTCCAAAATAAAATGTTCCATCATCATGGTAGAGAAATCTCTTCAGGAAAGGTCAGTCTGGCGGCGACGCCTGTAGGTGGTCTGTTAGATGGACCTCCATCACTGCCTAACATACACATATAGAATGGTGGCAACTAGGGAACTGCATAATCAAGAGGATAGTGCATCCCCCGTAGTAACTCCTCGATCCTTTCCTGCCAATCCTCAGTTTGGATGGCTGACTCTGTCCCTTTGAAGGTCGGGGGTCGGAAGCTCCTGAATATTGCTAGTCTCTCAGCATTTGTGGGTCCATGTGCCTAATGTTGTTGATTCTACTATAGTGAGGATAGAAAATTGTCCAGTATTGTGGTAAGTGTCTGCCCCAACTCTGGTTGGTGGAACGGGGATGACAGAACCGACACTGCAGGGGCAAGGGGTACAACTAGTGGTGGAGGGGCCCAGTCCTCAACTGAGGTGCCAGGATGATACACGTCCTCATCGGTGTCGTTAGTGTAGTCCCCGTCTCTCACCCTAAGGCTGGGTTCCAGAAATTACTGTTCCAATTTATTAAAATATACATGTCAAAACATGGTATAAATGTTAGAGGTTAGGTACTAGGTTAAAGACTCGGCCTAGTAGGGCTCTATTTGCAGAAAATTGTGTTGCATTTCATCATGATTATGTTGCGGTCCACCACGCTTTCGTTACATAGTTCATCTGTGAACTACTTATCGTACTACGATAGACCTTTTGTGACGATTTATTATAAATCTTGAACGTTTTTCAGTCTAATACCATTTGTAAGGACCCCCTAAAAAATCGGTGAAACAATTATAGTTGATTTACTTTGAATATCAAACTACAATGACTAAAACTGACTTTTTGAGCAAATGAGTGATGTTACACTAGTAAGATCAATATCAATTCAATGACATTCATTTTGTTGCATTTTGATGCATATATATGAAGTTGATCAAAATGATCACATCGAACTACGCGTTGCCTCGGATACGACTTTTGAGCAAATGACCTCAGAATCGTATCTGGTCTGTTTTGTTAGACTCGTGAACCCTATATGAGTTTGACAAAACTGTTTGTGCTCCATTTTGATGAGTATCAGCGAAACTATAACGCGAACGCAAGTTTGAGTAATAGAATTATCCAAAAAGAGTGATATCGAGTAAACGATATTTCAATTCACCTCTGTCGAATTTGTTAGCCTTGTGAAGCTTGTACGAGTTCAACAAAACTATTTCTGGTCAATTCCAATGAGAATTGATGAAATCATAACGTAAACTCAAATTTAAATAACACAATTATCCAAGAAAGGGAAAATCAAGTAAACAATCTCAGATTCGACCAAAGATACTTTTGTTAGACTCTTAGTAATATAATGAGTCCAACGAAGTCGACCGCTCGGATTCCAACGTCATTGGGGAAGTTTTGACATTTAAGTAAATAGGTCACGAACTCTCCGGAGAACATAATTTGAGCAAACAAACTCAGAATCGACATTGGATCATTCTGGTGGATGCGACTTAGCGAGATGGTTGAAACGAGCTCGTTCGGGACAATTTTCGTGTCCCCTAGCCTAAAGCGATATACAAGCATTTGAATGAATTCACTAATGTTTTAAATATAATAATATTATAATATATATATATATATATGTACTATTCTAAAAAGATATATGGTGGTCTGCCAATAGCGTGAGTTCGAAAATAGGGAAAAAACAAGGGCCGTCGGATTACAATCTTTTGATCCAAAGTCATTGGATCCGGGGCTGCAAATAGCGGATTAGGTTTGCACATAAAAAAACACAAAAAGCCTCTCTCTCTCTCTATCCTAAAACCCGATCCACACTTATTCCCCCCCCCCCCAAAACAAAACTGTGCGGCACCCAAAAAACCTCCCGGCCGACGACGGAGCCGTCGACGGCCTCGCCGGTGTAGCCATTTTATTCCTCCCGGCCGGCGGCGGCCTGACCGGCACCCACCGGCGGACTCGCCGGCCTCCGGCAAACCCGCCGTGGGTAGCGGGGCAGGCCGCCGCCGGCTACGCCAGCGGCCGGGAGGAAGAAACTGTGCGCCACGGGCCGGAGCCCGCGCCGCATGCAGTTTGTTTATATTTTAATTTTAAAGATAAAAAAAATTAATAATAAATAAATTATTAATTTCTAATAATTTTAAAATTAAAATATAAATTATTAATTTTTAATTTCATTTTAAAACAATTAAATTTAAAATAATTAAAACAATCCGCCGGGGGCAGCGAAACCCGCCGTGGGGGGCGGGCGAAGCCCGCCGTTGCTAGTCATGTACTGTCGCGCAGGGCACGAGGGCCGGAGGCCCGTGCCTCTCACTAGTGTATATATATATATACTCATGTTATAATTTAGATTATGTTTTACTTTTACTTACTCGATCATTCTTCCAATAGCCCGTTGTCATCCCTCTCCCTCTCCCTCTCTCAGTCTCTCTACATATCCCCCCTTCTAATGTGACTTAGAACTCTGCCCACAGGATACCAACAACAAGAAACTCCTTCTATCCACATCCTTTCTCATGGCTGACCCCCTCCAAGAGCTTCTCCTCCAGGAATGGTGAGATTCGGCCAGCCCTAGCTTTTCCTCCAAGCTCCGACGATGGCAACCTCCAGATCTGGCCAAAATCCACCTCCTCCTCCATGGTCGGCCATCTCTCCAAGTTTCGGCGAGCCTCTATGCTGAAGGTCTTCTTCCATGTTTTTCTTCTTCCATCCTTCTTTATTTCATAGAACTTGCATTTTTTAAAAAATCTTAATTGTTTAAAGTTCTATTTAATTTTTCATGTTTGTTCAAGGATTATTTGATCTGCTATTTCCCGATTAGGGTTTGCACAAATCAAGGGGTGGATGTGATTTTGCTCTGATCTCTATTGTTTTTTTCATTTTAATATTGATTAACTATTAGTTTTTCAGTGAGGGTTTTGCATGTTTGATTGTGTTTTTAACTTCCTCATAATTCTGGAGTCTATTCTTTTTTGATCTTGTTGTAAATTTAACTAGGGAGATGGTGAACCAACTGATAATGTTGTTAGGTTTTATAAATGGTTCAAAGAGATGTCGTTAAATAATATGTATTTACCTGTATCAATCTACATGACTGTGTAATGCTAGTGTGTAATAAGTTGGTTATTGTAACATTTAGGGTGAAGAGAAGGGTAGTTGCCTGTAGAATTTGAGCTACGCTATCTTTGGACTGGGAATTGGTAGTATGAACATATCAGTAAGGTTAGTTTGGTTATTTTTTAACTTAATTGTTATTTAATTACTGCCCAGCTTCAAAGCTCGCAGTTTTTTTATGTTTTTTTGAAACAAGTAGGTTGCGAATGTGGTGGATGAGATTTTAGCAAATGGAGGTATACATACATATAATTATTGATCAATTGATTTTAATTTTTGGTTTGTAGATAGACTTACGCATTGATTTATAGTACAAGTGTGAATGGTCATAAGGAAATAAACTGCAAATCTACATCCCACTATCCCGAGCTTGTTCATTTATGCAATAATGATTTTAACTATTTTTACTTGTCTGCATCTTTTCTTATGAAATGCTTGACTTGTTTTGGTCATAAATTATTGCAATTGCATCTTAAAATTTAATCTTTTGGTGTCTGGAAGAAAATTCAATTCATTTATATTGCAAGTTGGTATAAATTTCTGCTAAATTGATCATTTCCTTATTCATATCTCAGTTTGCATTGTATATAAATTATTTTATTGCTTTACTTATCTCTTGGTTGATTGCATATATAATACATTTATGTTGCAATTATTTTACTGATATCTTGGTTGCAAAAATAATTTTTTGTTTAATCTCTTTTAAAGACGTGTTATATTAAAGTTATTAGGTTACATGTCATCCACCTCACTTATAGTTTGTCCATATGATAATGTAGGGCCATCAATTTTTTTCGTTAACTGGTAGGTCTTATTGGCCTCACATCCATCTTATTGGCCTCATATCTATGATGGATGTTAGCATTTAAGACTACACTTTTTAAATGATTTTTATGTTGATATTGATTATTTTCTATTAAATCCATTATAATATTGATTAAGTGGACTTTAGTTTGGATTCATTCACATATTCATATGGGTATTGATCCAGTTAATTGGTGCTGATGAAAATATATACTTGAGCTATACAAATACACTTCAATGGTTGGATGAGACTTGCAGTTGTCGAAGATGCGGAGTCTGAAGTTTTATTGGATTTATGAAAAATATGTAAAGATTTGTAATTATATTGATGTAAAAATATAAAAGAAATATTTATTAATTAACTCAACGTAAGTATTTAAGGTATCATTGATTGACCTTCAATTGTTTTGGAACCTCTACTATTTGGAACTAGTCCGTTCTTGAATGTTATAGTTGTAATATTTATTATTTGAATCTAAAAGTTCTAATATTAATGCAACATTTTGTATAAATTATTGCAATAGAGTTAATATTTTTCTCGACAATTTTTAGAAAGTGTCGCAATAGATCCATTATTTAACATGATGTTTTCTTTTGAAAATATGTCATGATAGAACAACTGTCAACTATGATGTTTTTTTAGAAAAATGTCAAGGTAAAACAACCATCAATTATGATGTTTTCGAAAAAATATCACGGTAGAGTAAATGTCAATTACGACGTTTTTTTTTGAAAGTGTCGCAATGAGCTACAACGACATGCGCAATTGCGACGATTTGGTGACGTTTTTATAAACGTCACAAAAACTATCGTGATGCTTTGAAATCGTTGCTAAAGACATAAAAAATATCATTGTAAAGCGACCTTGTTGTAGTGTCCTCTCGTACGGACGCATGCCTACGCTCCTCAATCTGCTCCTACTACATCGATAAACGCATCAGGTCTTAAATATGATATGTATAAACATACGTTAGCCACAACTGGCTAAGTAAATCTCATGCTCCTCCCCAGTCCCATAGAGGGTACCCAAAAGGGGACCTGCAAGGAGAGTTATATGTTAGCACAATAGTCGAAGCAATATATATGTACAAACATTGATTAAGAAGAGCAGTAACATCAATAATTAATAAAACAAGATTTTTAATATTGTAAGAATTCATGTCATCATATAACTCCTAATAGCGGTTTTACGATGTCAGACCAAGGAGAGAGCACATGCAACATATATGTGTATAGTTATTGTTGAAGCCAAAAATGACCTCTGTGGAGTTCGGGGTCCCTGCAAAGGGGTGACCTCACACCTACTACACCTGGAGGAAGGTCACGAACCAAAGATCAAGAAGCTAGAAACAGACCCTCGGCTCTAGCGCGGAGGTCCCACCTCACATCCGGAAGACCTTTGAGGTCTCCCCCTCCCTAGCCAATGCTTGAGCTTGGGTGCCTTGGAGGAAGAGGAGAGAATGAAGAAGTGATGAAGTCCTCCTCTCCAAGGCACCCCTAAAGGTCTATTTATAGTTTTCCAAACCCCATGGGCCAAAATGCCCGAAATACCCTGACGCCAAATACACCTTGGGCCAATAGAAAACGGCCACGTCGGGGGGTAAAGGGGTAAAAACCACCCCTCCCCTCATCCACCTAGGGGCCGAGCACAGGAGCGACGAGGGCAGGGATGAGACACCCGGCCTTGGCCGGTCTCACCCCACTAAGCCGCGGGCAGGGGCGAGACCCCCGACCAAGGCCGGTCTCGCCCCACCCAGCCGCGGGCAGGGGCGAGACCCCCGGCCAAGGCTGGTCTCGCCCCACCAAGCCGCGATCAGGGGCGAGACCTCCGGCCTAGGCCGGTCTCGCCCACCAAGCCGCGGGCAGGGGCGAGACCCCCGGCCAAGGCCGGTCTCGCCCCACCAAGCCGCGGGCAGGGGCGAGACCCCCGGCCTAGACCGGTCTCGCCCCACCAAGCCGCGGGCAGGGGCGAGACCCCGGCCAAGGCCGGTCTCGCCCCACCAAGCCGCGAGCAGGGACGAGACCTCCGGCCTAGGCCGGTCTCACCCCACCAAGCCGCGGGCAGGGGCGAGACCCCCGGCCAAGGCCGGTCTCGCCCCACCAAGCCACGGGCAGGGGCGAGACCCCCAGCCTAGGCCGGTCTCGCCCCACCAAGCCGCGGGCAGGGGCGAGACCCCCGGCCAAGGCCGGTCTCGCCCCACCAAGCCGCGGGCATGGGCGAGACCGCCGACCAAGGCCGGTCTCGCCCCACCAAGCCTCAAGCAGGGGCGAGACCTCCGGCCTAGGCCGGTCTTGCCCCACCAAGCCGCGGGCAGGGGCGAGACCCCCGGCCAAGGCCGGTCTCGCCCCACCAAGCCGCAGGTAGGTGCGAGATCCCCGGCCTAGGCCGGTCTCGCCCCACCAAGCCATGGGCAGGGGCGAGACCCCCGGTCAAGGCCGGTCTCGCCCCACCAAGCCACGGGTAGGGGCGAGGCCCCGGCCCCCCAAAAAAGGGCCACTGGGAGAGGCCGATTTTTCCACCTCCTACTAGTATGTTTCCAAGTCAGAGCCAAAATTGGCCACCGAGAGTGCAAAATCTCCAAAAAACTTAAAAAAAGAGCCTGCTTTGTTTTGGGCCCACTCTTCGCGAATACGGGGTTGTACACAATCCCCGCTCTTTTCGAGGTTGACACAAGCTCGGAAAGAAACATCCAACCCAACGCATTCGCGGAGTGTAACCTTCTTGCGGGGTCAACCTGCCATGCCAGCCATGGGAGCCTGGGTGGCGAGACCTCCTCCGGGTAAAGGACACTTCACCCCCTGGATGGGTCAACCTGACATGCCAGCTATGCGAACCTGGGTGGAGAGACCTCCTCCGGGTAAAGGAAACTTCACCTCCCGGAGGGGTCAACCTGCCATGCCAGCTATGGGAGCCTGGGTGGCGAGACCTCCTCCGGGTAAGGGACTTGGCTTCCACGAGAGATCAACCTGCCCTGCCAGCTAGTGGGAGCCTGGCCGCGGAATCACTATCGGAGTGAGACCTACCCCACCTTCCGAGAGATCAACCTTCCCTGCCAGCTAGGTGAGAGCCTGACAGCGGAATCCATCTCGAGGTGAGACCTACCCCACCCTCTGAGAGATCAACCTGCCCTGGCAGCTTGGTGAGAGCCTGACAGCGGAATCCATCTCGAGGTGAGACCTACCCCACCCTCCGAGAGATCAACTTGCCCTGCCAGCTAGGTGAGAGCCTGAAAGCGGAATCCATCTCGAGGTGAGACCTTCCCCACCCTCCGAGAGATCAACCTGCCCTGCCAGCTAGGTGAGAGTGTGACAGCGGAATCCATCTCGAGGTGAGACCTACCCCACCCTCCGAGAGATCAACCTGCCCTGGCAGCTAGGTGAGAGCCTGTGTAACGCCCCGAATTTTGTGTGCGAGTCGGTCGCGGAAAAAGAGTTTTTGGTGCTTGTAGGGGTACACGGCCTAGGACACGGGCGTGTCCAAGGCCGTGTCTGGCTGGTGATTTTTGGCCGTTTCCAACCCGAGAAGGACACGGCCAGGAACACGGCCGGATGACACGGGCGTGTCATCCGACACGGGCGTGTGCCAACCCGTGTCCCTACCCGTGTCCTGATGGGTCGTGTCCGTTGCCGTGGCGGTTATGCGTGACACGCCCACGAACACGGGCGTGTCGAGGATCCCGACACGGGCGTGTCAGGTCAGACACGGGCGTGTCTTGGCCCGTGTGCATTTCTCAGTTCGACGATCGTGCCTGGATCGAGGCACACGGCCTTGGACACGGCCGTGTGCCAAGCCGTGTGCGGCCCAGGTCTGGGGAATTTTGTGCAGATCCGAGCCGTTCATTTTCTTTAATTAGGATCCAATGGCCCAGATTAAATCCTGCTCTGTTAAGGCCGGGAATAGGGAGTTATTCCCTCATTTTCTCTCCAAAGTTCTCCCCTTCCAAAGTGAGAGAGGAGAGGAAGAAGAAGGAGGTTTCCGGCCGCCGGCGGAGCATTAGAGCACCGTTTCGAAATCGGAGAGCGGATCCGTGGAGGGAAGGTCATTGCGAAGAGTTCTAACCGCGTAGTTTTTCCATGGCGCCAAAACGGACTACAAGGGTAACGATTCTCAACTCGAGCGCTTGAATCTCTTTCTTTCTGCATAAGGAATCCCGCTCCCGCGAGTATGCGGTGAGTGCGTGGTGTTCCTTGGGGTTGACGGGAATAGTCCCCCTTGTGTTGCATGTAGAGCCCGGAATCGTAAGTACGGGCATAGGCATTGTGTGTGAAGCCTACCCGGACGTGTTTTGTCTGGATCGGTGATGTTGCATTTGATATGGTTTTGCCGGAGAAGACTCCGTGCTTTGGATTTTTCGGGTTTCTACGCGGTAGATTGCAGCAGGGATCCTTGAAGGTTAGCTTCAAGGCGCACCCGGAAAACTGAGCGGAAACGTGTTCTGCTAACTTGGCGGTCTGGGAACCGGCCTTGATCATAACTGGGTTATGAGATTGTTTTGGGAAATTTGGGATCCGAGAGAAGCTTGGCCCGCGCAAAGTTCCTTAAATTGGACATGCGGCGTGAGCAACGGGCAAGTGGAATTGGACCTAGGCTATGTGGTTCGGTGCGAGAGACCCGAAGACGGGGACTGGCCGTTGGCATAGTCGGAGCCTTAGACGGTGGTCAGAAAGGCTAAATGCTCACATGTTGTTGCCATCCTAGGGATGGTGGTGAATGCACTGATTTGTCAGGGTTCACCATGAATGTGCCCTGAGTGCACGGGGTGTTTGGCCGTGCGAGCCTACACCTGTGGCGAATTATAACTGCGATATATATATATTGTTGGGCTAATGTTTTGCAGGGAAAGAGCACCGCCGTCCCGAGTAAGGGGCGGGGTCGTTATAATTTGGTCGGCTTTTAGCTGACCGTTGCTTTATTTGCCACCGTGCGGTGGTATGTGCTTGCAGGTGCTGCGGAGCCGAGCGCCAAATAGCGGGCTGGAGCCCATGTTGCTGTGCTGGCCCTAGAAGGCCGTAGAATAGTTGTTTTTACATTTCTCATGTGTGGCCGGCCTGCGAGCCGATGTATGTAAGACATGTTATATTTATGAACATTTGTAAGACCATAAGGCCATGTACCTGTTTCAGTGTATTTGGGGTTCGTTCTTGTAGTTGTAAATGTGGACATTCATATTTGATGGATTTAAGTTTGGGTTCTTCAACTTTAAAATCTTCCGCTAGAATGCTTTGTGTTTAGGACGTGTAGTATTAATTGGTTGGTTTGATTTATTCATTTAGTAACCCTTCCGACTGTCTGTGGTATATGGCGTCGGGTTCCAGCTGGACCTTCTGTTATATGCCATGCGACGGATGGGGGTGTTACAATTTGGTATCAGACTTCTGGTTACGATCAAGCTTAAATGAATTCGTGGGCGAATTCTTTTAAGGGGTGGTGAGCACATGTGTGCGTCATCGTTATAACATTAAAAAGAACCCATGAATGTCCACTTAGGAATGAAAAATACTCGTGGTTGAGGAACCTGCGCGTTCCTATAATTGCTTTTTGCAATTTTGTTTGGTCACTTATTGGTGTTTTGTATGACTATATGTGACCGGGAGTGGCGTAGAGCCGACAGAACATCTGGTTTCTGAGGATTATAGTGCACCCAGTGGAGCGCTTGATACCCCTCTTTCGTTAGAAACCATAAGAAGGATCGTTGAAGTGGTGCTCGCTATGACTAGTGCACAGCAAGGAAGCAATGTGCAACCTCTTGTCCCCGAGATGACTTCAATGTCGGGTGGTGTGTTGAATCAAATGACATTTAGGAGGCCATCAGGTCAGCCGTTGAATATGTGCTTGGTGCAGGGTACGCACTCAGTTGATGAGTATTTGCAGGCATTCCTTTTGATAAGCCGCTACCCATGCTTTGAGTTGGAGAACGAGAGGTCTATAGTCGATAGATTCTATAGTGGTCTACGTGACGAACTGCGAATTCCACTTCTAGGACCAAAACTAATGGGATTCCGAGCCTTGGTAGAGTCGGCCAGATCTTTGGAAGTGGAAATGGGAAAAATTCACCAGATACCAGTGAGTAGGGTATCGAACTCTGCAATTCCTATGAGGGGTGCATCTTGCAAAATGCTGAAGAAGAAGGTTAGATCATCGACTAGCAAGGTTGCTTACAACTGTCATACTTGTGGAAAGAAAGGACACTTTGCCCGAGAATGTTGGGATGGTGCTCAGAAGATTAAGGAAGCTATGTCAGGAGCAGGTGAGGACTCTGGTACTAAGAAACCACAGTTCAAAGGGCCAAGTTCAAAGTCCGATGTCCGCAGTTGGAATAAGAAGCTGAAGACTTCGAACTCAGCCCCTTCTTCTGGTGCGTCGGGAGCAACTACAAGTCGAGTCCCAAGAGCTTGCTATATCTGCGAAAAACTGGGACATTTTGCACGTGAGTGTTGGAGTGGACGTGCAAAGTCCGAAAGGAAGTCTGAAGAGTACAAGCTTGGTCAGCAAGAGGACAGAAAGCAAGCAGACGCGGTGACAGGTAAGGTTTAAAATTCTAGCGTTTAGCTTTAGACACTTGTAGTCTTTGTGCATGTTAACCTAGAACCGCTTGTGCTAAGCGTTGTTCTGAATTTCGTTTATCCGGCGCGAGCACCGTTCGTTAAAGGGGGCTTTGTGTCTCCGTTTGCCCAAAGGAATTGTATTACGTGTCGGAATATATCTTCCGATGGCAAAAGTCTTAATGGATGTGTTGTTGACTAGTAGTGCTCGATGCGCGCAGATAGAATCTGTTGCGTTTAGGTATGGATTGTGAGTCAAAAGTTTGATTTGCAGGCGTTGTTTCTACCGCTAGGAGAGTTCAACGTGATCTTTAGTATGGTCAGGCTCTCGGAGCAGCAGACATACGTTGATCGAAGTTGCTAGTGGGTCAGTTGAGAGCTAGTCATGAGGTGACTTTCGCGGGCATGAAGGGGTCGGGTAAGATTTTGATGTCAGCCCTTCAGGTGTTCCCGGCAGTTCGGTCTGGGGCAGAACTGTATGTCACTCTAGTGTAGACTTCAACGCCTAAACCTAGTTTGGGCAACATCCCAATTGTGTCCGAATATCCTGATGTGTTTCCAGATGATCTCCCAGGAGCCCCTCCTCAGTGGGAGATAGACTTTACTATAGAGCTGGTACCGGGTGCCAAACCGGTGTCATGCTCCCCCTATCGGATAGCCCCAAGAGAAAAGGCAGAGTTGAAGGTGCAACTGCAGGAGTTGCTAGAGCAAGGGTATGTGCGTCCAAGTTCGTCGCCTTGGAGCGCACCAGTTCTCTTTGTTAAGAAGAAAGATGGGAGCTTGCAGATTTATATCGATTATCGGGAATTGAACAAACTTACGGAGAAGAACAAATATCCAATCCCGAGGATTGACGATCTATTTGATCAGTTGGTTGGGTCAACTGTATATTCGAAGTTAGATTTGAAGTCTGGTTACTATCAGTTGAGGATAAGGGAGAGCGACATTCCAAAGACAGCATTTAGTACGCGGTTTGGGCATTACGAGTTCACGGTTATGCCGTTTGGGTTGACGAATGCTCCATCCGTGTTTATGGATCTGATGAATAGGACGTTCAGAGAATACTTGGATCAGTTCGTGATAGTATTTATTGATGATATCCTGGTATATTCGCGGTGCGAGGAGGATCACTACAAGCATTTACACATGGTGTTGGAAACATTGAGGAAAAGTCAGTTATATGCAAAGTTCTCCAAGTGTGAATTCTGGTTATCCTCGATAGCGTTCCTTGGTCATGTTGTCAGTGGAGAAGGAATAGCTGTGGATCCGGCGAAGATAGTGGCGATACGGGAGTGGCCTACTTTGACTACGGTGGCAGAGGTCCGGAGTTTTCTGGGACTTGCTGGCTACTACAGGCGCTTCGTAGAGAACTTCTCGCGGATAGCACTACCACTCACGACGTTGACAAGAAAGGATCAGAAGTTTGTGTGGTCTCCGGAGTGCGAACAGGCTTTTGAAGAATTGAAGAGGCGGTTGACCACGGCGCCTATTTTATGTTCGCCAAGTGGTACCGAAGGGTTCGAGATTGATAGTGATGCTTCAGGCAGTGGTTTGGGCTGTGTTCTGCTACAGCATGGGAGAGTGATAGCTTAAGGTTCACGAGAGGAATTATCCGGTCCACGACTTAGAGTTAGAGGCCGTGATTTTTGCTCTAAAGCTTTGGAGGCACTATCTGTACGGTGTGAAGGTAGATATTTACACCGATCATAAGAGTTTGAAGTACCTATTGGATCAAAAGGATCTGAACATGAGGCAGAGGAGGTGGATGGAGTTCTTAGGGGACTACACCTTCAAGATACACTATGTGCCTGGGAAGGGAAATGTAGTGGCGGATGCGTTGAGTCGTAAGATTCCCGCACGAGCCAACTGGTTATCAGTGCATGATGAGAGATTGGTCCAAGAGTTGGAGGCATTGGAGATAACTTGTGTTGACAAGCAGTCTAGTGCCGAGGCGAAACTGTTTTGGACAGAGGTGCAGTGTGACCTAGCGGATAGAGTTCGGCGGGCTTTGGTTCAGGATAGCAGCATGAAGCAAATCCTAGATGGATCTTCGGATGGGTCAAATTCCCAGTTTGTGGTTGAAGATGGGTTGCTAAGGAAGGACGGTCGTCTATGCGTTCCTAGTGCGGATAATAGTCGGGAGGAGTTGATGTATGAGGCTCATCATACCAAATACTCAATCCACCCGGAAAGCACGAAGATGTATAGAGACATGAAGAAATTATTCTGGTGGCCGGGTTTGAAGAAGGATGTGGCACTTTATGTGGCCAAGTGTCGTACTTGTGCATTGGTGAAGGCGGAATGTCAGAAGCCCGGAGGTTTCTTGAAATCACTTCCTATCCCAGAATGGAAGTTTGACGATATATCTATGGATTTTGTGCACGGTTTGCCGAAGTCGCAGAAAGGAAATGATGTCATTTGGGTGGTCGTAGATAGATTGACAAAGGTGTCGCACTTTATCCCAATGAGAAAGGAAGATCCAGTAGAAAGGTTAGCCAAACTCTACGTGGATAATATTGTACGACTGCATGGTGTGCCTCGCAGTATTGTTAGTGATCGTGATGGACGCTTCACGTCAAATGACTGGAGGTTGGTGCATGGTCTGTTGGGTACTAAGCTAAAGTTCAGCACAGCCTTTCACCCACAGACAGGTGGCCAAACCGAGAGAGTCAACAGAACTATGGAGGACATGCTTCGCATGTGCGTCCTAGATTTCGGGAAGCATTGGGAGGATCACCTGTACATGGTGGAGTTTGCGTACAACAATAGCTTTCAGGCAAGCATTGGAATGGCGCCTTTCGAAGCTTTGTACGGGAGGAAGTGTCGTACGTCGTTGTCTTGGTTGGAGGCAGGCGAATCAAAGTTGTATAAACGTCAAGCGGTGGAAGATGCCACTTCAATGATACGGACAATCCAGGAAAGGCTGAAGATAGCTCAGGATAGACAGTCAAAGTACTACAATGCCAAACATAAAAATGTGGAGTTCAACGTTGGCGACATGGTATATTTAAAAATCAAGCCGTTCAAGGGTGTATCGCGGGTTCGACGCTTGAAGAAGCTGAGTCCGAGATACCTTGGACCATTTGAAATCCTGGAGCGTGTTGGCGAGGCGGCGTATAGGTTGAAGCTGTCGACGGAGTTGAGTGGGCTGCATGACGTAGTCCACGTATCGGTGTTGCGTAAGGCAGTGCAAGAGCCTTCACAGATCGTTGCAGACAATCAGGTACCGGTTGATTATGAGTTAACAACAAGGGTCAGACCAGTACGAATTGAAGACGTTGCGGTCAAACGACTCCGCAACAAGGAGGTCAGAATGGTTAAAGTCCGTTGGGATAATTGCGGACGTGAGGAGCTTTCTTGGGAGCGAGAGCAAGCTATGTTGGAGGAATACCCCGAGTTATTCCACTCAGGTATCATTTAGCTTTCGTGTACCTTTGCTTAATTTCGGGACGAAATTCCTTAAGTGGGGGAGATTTGTAACGCCCCGAATTTTGTGTGCGAGTCGGTCGCGGAAAAAGAGTTTTTGGTGCTTGTAGGGGTACATGGCCTAGGACACGGGCGTGTCCAAGGCCGTGTCTGGCTGGTGATTTTTGGCCGTTTCCAACCCGAGAAGGACACGGCCAGGAACACGGCCGGATGACACGGGCGTGTCATCCGACACGGGCGTGTGCCAACCCGTGTCCCTACCCGTGTCCTGATGGGTCGTGTCCGTTGCCGTGGCGGTTATGCGTGACACGCCCACGAACACGGGCGTGTCGAGGATCCCGACACGGGCGTGTCAGGTCAGACACGGGCGTGTCTTGGCCCGTGTGCATTTCTCAGTTCGACGATCGTGCCTGGATCGAGGCACACGACCTTGGACACGGCCGTGTGCCAAGCCGTGTGCGGCCCAGGTCTGGGGAATTTTGTGCAGATCCGAGCCGTTCATTTTCTTTAATTAGGATCCAATGGCCCAGATTAAATCCTGCTCTGTTAAGGCCGGGAATAGGGAGTTATTCCCTCATTTTCTCTCCAAAGTTCTCCCCTTCCAAAGTGAGAGAGGAGAGGAAGAAGAAGGAGGTTTCCGGCCGCCGGCGGAGCATTGGAGCACCGTTTCGAAATCGGAGAGCGGATCCGTGGAGGGAAGGTCATTGCGAAGAGTTCTAACCGCGTAGTTTTTCCATGGCGCCAAAACGGACTACAAGGGTAACGATTCTCAACTCGAGCGCTTGAATCTCTTTCTTTCTGCATAAGGAATCCCGCTCCCGCGAGTATGCGGTGAGTACGTGGTGTTCCTTGGGGTTGACGGGAATAGTCCCCCTTGTGTTGCATGTAGAGCCCGGAATCGTAAGTACGGGCATAGGCATTGTGTGTGAAGCCTACCCGGACGTGTTTTGTCTGGATCGGTGATGTTGCATTTGATATGGTTTTGCCGGAGAAGACTCCGTGCTTTGGATTTTTCGGGTTTCTACGCGGTAGATTGCAGCAGGGATCCTTGAAGGTTAGCTTCAAGGCGCACCCGGAAAACTGAGCGGAAACGTGTTCTGCTAACTTGGCGGTCTGGGAACCGGCCTTGATCATAACTGGGTTATGAGATTGTTTTGGGAAATTTGGGATCCGAGAGAAGCTTGGCCCGCGCAAAGTTCCTTAAATTGGACATGCGGCGTGAGCAACGGGCAAGTGGAATTGGACCTAGGCTATGTGGTTCGGTGCGAGAGACCCGAAGACGGGGACTGGCCGTTGGCATAGTCGGAGCCTTAGACGGTGGTCAGAAAGGCTAAATGTTCACATGTTGTTGCCATCCTAGGGATGGTGGTGAATGCACTGATTTGTCAGGGTTCACCATGAATGTGCCCTGAGTGCACGGGGTGTTTGGCCGTGCGAGCCTACACCTGTGGCGAATTATAACTGCGATATATATATATTGTTGGGCTAATATTTTGCAGGGAAAGAGCACCGCCGTCCCGAGTAAGGGGCGGGGTCGTTATAATTTGGTCGGCTTTTAGCTGACCGTTGCTTTATTTGCCACCGTGCGGTGGTATGTGCTTGCAGGTGCTGCGGAGCCGAGTGCCAAATAACGGGCTGGAGCCCATGTTGCTGTGCTGGCCCTAGAAGGCCGTAGAATAGTTGTTTTTACATTTCTCATGTGTGGCCGGCCTGCGAGCCGATGTATGTAAGACATGTTATATTTATGAACATTTGTAAGGCCATAAGGCCATGTACCTGTTTCAGTGTATTTGGGGTTCGTTCTTGTAGTTGTAAATGTGGACATTCATATTTGATGGATTTAAGTTTGGGTTCTTCAACTTTAAAATCTTCCGCTAGAATGCTCTGTGTTTAGGACGTGTAGTATTAATTGGTTGGTTTGATTTATTCATTTAGTAACCCTTCCGACTGTCTGTGGTATATGGCGTCGGGTTCCAGCTGGACCTTCTGTTATATGCCATGCGACGGATGGGGGTGTTACAGCCTGACATCGTAATCCATCTCGAGGTGAGACCTACCCCACCCTCCGAGAGATAAGCCTGCCTTGCCAGCTAGGTGAGAGCCTGGCAGCGGAATCCATCTCGAGGTGAGACCTTCCCCAACCTCCGAGAGATCAACCTGCCTTTCCAGCTAGGTGAGAGCCTGGCAGCGGAATCCATCTCGAGGTGAGACCTACCCCACCCTCCGAGAGATCAACCTGCCCTGCCAGCTTGGTGGGAGCCTGACAGCGGAATCCATCTCGAGGTGAGACCTACCCCCCCCCCCCCTCCGAGAGATCAACCTGCCCTGCCAGCTAGGTGAGAGCTTGGCAGCGGAATCCATCTCGAGGTGAGACCTACCCCACCCTCTCAGAGATCAACCTGCCCTGCCAGCTAGGTGAGAGCCTGACAGCGGAATCCATCTCGAGGTGAGACCTTCCCCACCCTCCGAGACATCAACCTGCCCTGCCAGCTAGGTGAGAGCCTGACAGCGGAATCCATCTCGAGGTGAGACCTTCCCCACCCTCCGAGAGATCAACCTGCCCTGCCAGCTAGGTGAGAGCCTGACAGCGGAATCCATCTTGAGGTGACACCTTCCCCACCCTCCGAGAAATCAACCTGCCCTGCCAGCTAGGTGAGAGCCTGACAGCGGAATCCATCTCGAGGTGATGTAACATCCCAATTTCTATTTTTCGAGCCCTTCGTGTCGTTTGACCCGCTAGAGTTCTGTGGGCTGGGTTGGCACCCAAATAGTTTGGTGATAACCTATTGGGTATTAGTGACCCAATAAGTCATTTTCTCCGCCTTCCGGGTCACACGGGTCTTATGTGACTAAACTAGATATTGAGCTGTTATTTTTGCGTATATGGACTTGTTAGCCTTTAGTAGGCCAATATACACGCGAGTAGCATGTCATTACCCTATAGTAGTCCAATTAACTTATCATGATATTTATTCACTAAGTTTAACGTCTTGAACCATGCGACGCTCAAAACATATTTATCCGCCTAAACGCACATCAAATCACATAAACGATAACTTAATGGGAAATATGACGAGTGCACTCCTATCAACTCTGAAATTTTATCAAGATACCCTAAGTACAAATTGAGGTACTATGGACCAATAAAAATTTAATTAATCTTTTAAAAATTTATTTATTATTTGGGTAATTAATTTATTAAATATATTGAAGATTTAAGAAAAAATAGCAAATGATATTATTATTCTATCAAATTTTTATCATAGTACCCTAAGCATATTTGAAAGAGATGTATTAATTAAAATTATTATTTTTAAATATAAATTATTTATTTTGATTTTATCATGTTAAAAATACCAAGTAAATAAATAAAAATACGAAAATACTTTCAAAAATTACGAAAATTTTTCTAAAAATACTTTATGATTTCAGTAGGCTTCCATAAAATTTTTGTTTTAAAATAATTAACGGTTAATTAAATATCACATTTATAAGCATCCATTAATAGGTAAAACCCCCATAATAACTCCCCCTTTCAATATGGTGGTTGGAGGTTCATCTCCTCCCCATTCTCAAGGCCTTGGGATGATTAAATCCGGCTGGTGTGGGCAGATTCATCAAGGAGGAGTAAATGCTCCTCATTAAACCCCTCACAACACTCCAAAAGACCACCCCTCCTATATAAGCCCCTCTAGGGTTAGGGTTTTGATTTTCCCAGCACCATACCCCCCTAACCAGCAATAGACCCAGCCCCGACGACCTTCCGACGAATCTCCTCCACGAACTCCGGCGAACTCCACCGCCATGGCCGCGCGACGATCCCCTCACCTAAACGGCACAAATGTAAGTTCCTCCGACTTCTCTCTGCCCTTAGATCCTTGTCTCTTCGATCCGTGTCGTTTCCGACCACCGAAGACGGCGTTCCCGGCCACGGAAGTTTCGGACCACCCCCACGACCTCCGCCACCGTTGCGGGTTTTGACCTCGCATGGGGCGTGTGAAGGGGAGGAGGAGTCCCCACGACCCCTCCTCAAGGCCCTTGAAGCGAAGGGGCTCGACGGAATCCGCTCCGGCGGCCTCTTCATCCGATCAAAAAAAACAAAAAAAAGGTTTTCTGTTAGGATTTTCCGGCCACCGCCGGCGGCGGCCGGCGGCCGGAAGTCACCCCACTGGAGGCCCTCCCCAGGGTACTCTCATTGGGGGTAGTGGCCGGAACCCAAGTCCCCACCAGCGGTGGTGGGGCAGCCCGTAACTCCCCTTGCCTCCTGTTTCACGGTGGCTTTACAGCCACCGTGGGCCTGGAGAGGGTTCTCTCCAGGTCGCAGCCGGCGGCGGCGGACGGCCGCCGGCCGACTCCCTGCCGGAGCGCCCCACCCGGCCGAGTTTTGCTGGGGGTAGTGGCCGGAGCAAGCGGTGCTCCGGCCGGCCCTGATGCCACCGGCATGGCCTCACGGCGGCTGCATGCATGCAACCACCGTGAGGCCCTGGCGTTAATGTTTTTTTCTTTATATATAATATTAGTGTTATTTTCTTTTGACGCGGACCGTCGACGGCGACGGTGCCGGACCACCGCCGACCTCATCTGCCGGGGCACCCAACTTGGGCGAGACCATCGGGAGTGGTGGCCGGAGCAACCGGTGCTCCGGCCGTCCACTGTAGCTCCACGATGGCTGCATACATGCAGCCACCATGGATCTGGATGTTCTTTGCATCCAGATCCACTGTCTCCTGCGCCGGCGGTAGGCCGCCAGCCGGCACCTCGCCGGTGTACCCAACTCCGAGCGCCACCATTCGAGAGTAATGACCGGATCAAATGCTCTTCGGCCGTCCATGGATACTTTTCCTACGCCATCACTGCACGCCACCTCCGTACCATGGAGTTCTGAAAAAAAAGAGGGTTTAGATCTAGTTTTTAATTTAGTTCCATTTTAATTCTCAAAAGGTTAGGCATGCAATTTGATATAGGATGAATTTTCACACCGTGAAAATCATGTTGATATTTAAATAACTACTTACAAAATTTGAATCAAGAAAACATGTTAACCTAAAAAAAAGGAAGGGAATACGCACTTACTCCTGTTATCAGTATAGATATATCTCAACGATTTTGCATGTTCTCTTATTAGATATATTTGCCATCGAAATTTTGGTACAAAGAAAAATACAATTTTTTTTATGATACTCAGCCACGAGAAAACCCCCACATACATGTCACCGTGAAAGATAAGTTTTATGTTTAGATCAGATTTACAATTCTTTTTATGAATATATGAATAAATATTTCAAGGTTCTGATGTGCTTCCATATGTGATATATAGGTGTCCATGAAAATTTTGTACATGAGAAATTATTATCTTAAATGATATAAGGTCTCACTCATCACGTGTAAATAATGGATCTCATGGTGTGGTATATATTTTTTCATCCTTAATCGGAGTTGATATTTGAGCCAAAGTTTTGTCAATCATGATTAAATGATTCAAATTATCAACTCATGTGTGTATTATTCCCGAATACGCAAATATGACATAATAACTTAGAAGTACTATCATAGTCCTTCATTCATTTCATATGCATGGGAATATGGGAGGGTGCATGGTTACTGATGTGGCGGGTTCGTTAGCTTCCCCCTATTATACACTACGGGAGAAGTTGTGACGACGAACTCTATTGTTGTTGGGTGGTGAAGAGGACCGGGGGCTAGCTACCCCTTCCACAGAGGTCCGTCTCACACTTGTTTTGGTTATGTGCCGAGAGGGTCGATCTCCGCACAAGGTGAGGATGTGTTCCCACCAAGAGTACCCGTTTCTTGGGGTACGAAGGCCTAGGACGTTGGGGTGTATCCATAACCTAGAAGTGGGAGCGACCGACCCACTGTCACCGTCTGGCCACGACGGTGAGGCCTGGGAAGTGAGCTCCTTCTCTTAACAGGTCACTATGTCGACATAGGGGAAAATGATTGTGACTCATCATTCGAGAGACCGTGAGAACATCATACATGCTCATCACATCAATTATACATGATATGTTTACATGCGCTATCATCCTGGTCCGTCATCGTATAACCACCGTCAGGAGGAGTTATACGATGACGGGTGAACTTACTACTTCAGTACTCTTTATAAACCATGGATTTCTCATGCCACTACCGTTTAACTGCTTATTAAGATATGATGCTTCGACTACTGTACTAACTTTCTATTTCTCCCACCACTACCTTTTTAATTATTATTGCAAGATATGTTGCTTCGGCTATTGTACTAATTTTCCTTGCAGGTTACCTTCCTTGTACCCATTAGGGGGCTGGGGAGGAGCGTGGGATTTACTTGGTCATGATGTGGCTAACGTACTTTTGTACGTATCATTTTAGGGACCGATGCGCCCACCCACGGAGAAGGAGCCGATGGAGGATCGTAGGCGTGATCCCGTTGAGGAGGAGCATCAAGAGCCAGTGCGGACGATCTACGAGGATTTGAGGGTATTATTTTGAGGAGGAGAGAGGATGAGTGATTTTCTTTTGTAGACTCTATGTTTGTCATCTCATGTTGGATGATCTTTTGTGATGCTTATACCCCTCGTGGGATCTTGTTATGGTTGCCTTTTTTCTATCATGATGATTTTTCTACACTCTGTGATGCTTCCGCAAATTTTATATTCTGTGAATGATTTTCTATTTCTGATATATATAGCCTTACAAAGCGCATGTTCCGCCACTTGGGTTGTGGGTCGGGTGAGAGGGGTGGGTCCTCTACCGAAACACGAACCTTTTGGTGGGACAAGCGCTTTGGGCATAAGGTCCTCCTGATTTTGAAAAGGGGGACCTTACAAGGGTATCAAAGCGGAAAAAACGTTCCGAATTCATAAAGAACAGTAATCACAGGTGGTTCACCATCGTATGTTAATTAGTTCGAGGACGAACTATGCAACGGAAGCGTGGTGGACCATAGTAGAATCATGATGAAACATCACGCAAGTGTCCGCTAGTAAAGCCCAACCAAATCAATTCTTCGACAAGTACCTACTCCTTTAGCCTAATTACATAGTTCTGACACATATATCTTTTATAATCTGGCACAGGAATTTCGGGAGCCTTGTCTCAGACTGAGAAATGAGAACTCGGATGACACTGACGAGGACAGTTACAGCCCGGACACGCCAGTTGATGAGTGGGCCCCTCCACCTCCTGCCGTACCCACTGTTCATGCAGTACCGGCCCAGCCGACCCCATTTCAGCAAACGGAGTTGCGGCAGACTCTTACTGCACTATTGGAAACTTTTCGGGCCTCACTACAGCAGCAGCAGCTGCTACAGGCGTAGGGCCCCACAGATGCAGAAAGATTGGTGATGTTCAGGAGCTTTCGTCCCCCAACCTACAGAGGGACAGAGACAGCCATCCAGACAGAGGATTGGCTGGAAAGGATTGAGGAGCTACTCAGGGGAATGCACTGCCCCTCCTACTATGTGGTTTCCCTTGCCACCACCCTTCTGGAGGGTTTTGCTAGGCAATGGTGGAGGTCTATCCTACAGACCACTTATAGGAACCGCCACCTGACCGATGTTTCTTGGAGAAGTTTCTCCACCTTGATGATGGAGCACTTCATTTCTGGCTCTGACCGAACAGATCTTCAGGAGCGTTTTCTTCACCTTCGGCAAGGCACTATGACAGTTACGGAGTACCAGCGGGAGTTCTCCCACCTTTCCCGGTACGCTGGCATCATGGCCATAGAGGATGAGAATCGGGCCAAAAGGTTCTTTCAAGGCCTCAACGACTCCATTCGGCAACCGTTGATGACTGCTGCTCATGCTCCTTTTGAGGTTATCGTCCACCTTGCAAAGACGATGGAGGCCGATATAAAGACCACTCGAGAGAGGAACAGGTTGAAGAGAATATCAGAGACACCCCAGGAACAAGATCGGAGGGTTCAGGGGAGGCATCAGCGCGCGCGTGGAAATGACAGAGGAGACCATAGAGGCTACGACCGACGAGATCGCCATCAGCCACCCCGCGACCACCATCGGAGAAGGACACCCCACCTCCCCCAGCACAGCAGAGGGCCCTCCCCGCACCAGCTTATGCGGCGGAACAACGCCCTTTTGAAAGGCGTTGTTTCCACTGCAACGAGTTGGGACATTTGCGACCTCAATGCCCCCTTTTAGCACCCAGGGAAGGGCATCAGGACAATTATCGTGGTGGAGGTCGTGGTCGGGGCCAACCCAGCTACTGCGGACGTGGTGAACGGTACGAGTTTTATTTATACTGCACCTTAAAATGTGATGCTTTTATTACATTTATATATACATTATCGTTTCAAAATCAATTGAAACCACAAGGATCCTCTGGATCAATGATCGGGCTGCTCGAGCGCTCTTTAACACGGGCGCCACTCGCTCCTTCGTGTCTCATGATTTCATACACCAGGAGCCAGGAGTGATTCACCTCACAGGAAACCCATTGCGGGTACGACTCCCCGATGGATCGGAGATGATCTCCTCGGACTTATGTAGATTTCGAGTAAAGATCAGTGATCAGGAGATGGAAGTTGAAGCTGCGGTACTCCAGCTATCGGGGTTTGACCTGATATTAGGGATGGATTGGCTCGCGGACCATGCATCACAGATAGACTGTTAGAACAGGAAGGTGACCCTCCAAGCACCAACGGGAGGAACGTTCACCTACCAAGGTATACCGTTTATTTCTCTCCTCATGCTAAATTCCATACAGGCGACGAAGGCTACCATGAGAGGTGATGAGGTGTTCGTGGTCTATTTTGAGTTGATGGAGCAGACCAAGGAATTGGCTGAAGTAAGAGTGGTAAGGGAGTTTCCGGATGTCTTCCCGGAGAAGCTCCCCGGACTACCTCCACATCGGGAAGAGGACTTCAAAATCCAGCTCCTCCCCGGGGCTCGTCCAGTTTCAAGATCTCCTTACAGGATGGCGCCTAAGGAGCTGGCGGAATTCAGAGTACAGCTACAGGAATTAGTAGACTCGGGATTCGTCCGACCCAGTTCTTCCCCTTTGGGGAGCACCCGTGCTCTTCGTGAAGAAGAAGGATGGATCCCTTCGGCTCTGCATAGACTACCAGGAGTTGAACCGGCTGACTGTGAAGAATACCTATCCCCTCCCAAGGATAGAAGAGTTGTTCAATCAATTGCAGGGGGCTCGGTGTTTCTCCAAACTCGACCTCCGATCGGGGTACTATCAGCTCAGGATTGATGATAAGGATATTGAGAAGACTGCGTTTTGCTCTCGTTACGGGCAATACGAGTTCACAGTGATGCCTTTCGGTCTCACCAATGCCCCGGCAGCGTTCATGTCACTGATGAATCGGGTATTTGAACCTTTTCTCGACCAGTTTGTCATTGTATTCATTGATGACATTCTCGTATACTCGGCATCAGAAGAGCAGCATGTTACACACTTGGAGAAGGTACTCCAAAAGCTGCGAGAGCACCACCTCTACGCGAAGTTTTCGAAGTGTGAATTTTGGCATAAGGAGGTTGGCTTCTTGGGACACATCGTCAGCGCTAACGGTATAGCAGTGGACCCGACAAAGATTCAGGCCGTTCGGGATTGGCCGCAGCTTCGTTCAGCGGCTGATGTGAGGAGTTTTCTCGGGCTTGCGGGATATTATCGTAAGTTTGTTGAAGGATTCTCTAAGATCGCCCTACCGCTAACATCATTAACAAAGAAAGATGCGCCGTTTGTATGGACACCGCAATGTGAAAGGGCTTTTCAAGAGTTGAAGGAGAGGCTTACCTCAGCTCCTATACTTACTATACCATCGGGCCAGGAGGGCTTCCAGGTGTACGCTGATGCATGCCAGCAGGGCCTAGGAGCCATCTTGATGCAACATGGGAAGGTGGTTGCCTATGCCTCAAGGCAACTAAAGGTGCATGAGAAAAACTACTCTACACACGACCTGGAGTTGGGAGCGGTAGTCTTTGCCTTAAAGATATGGAGGCACTACCTGTACGGTGTCCGGTGTGAGGTGTTTTCAGATCACAAGAGCCTCAAATACGTCTTCACGCAGAGAGAGCTGAACCTGCGGCAGAGACGGTGGTTGGAGTTTTTGTGCGACTATGATTTCGATCTCCAGTACCATCCTGGAAAGGCAAACACCGTTGCAGATGCTCTGAGTAGGAACCCTGTGGCCTCAGCTAGTTGGATGATCGGCACACCGAGAGATATTGTACGAGGCCTCGAGGAGATGGGAATTACAGTGATCGCACCAGGAGATGCAGTTGCGGCCGCACATCAGCTATATTGGACAGAGATCAAGTGCGATCTTCGGGACAGGATCAGGGATGCTCAATCTGATGACCCATTGTTCGAGGACTGGATTGCCCGTTTAAAGGCCGGAAAAGAACACCCAGATTTTCGAATAAGGGACAGAATTCTCTACTTCCGCGATAGGATGTTCGTTCCTTCTGGAGGACAGTTTCGGCACGAGATTTTGTATGAGAGCCACCACACACGTTACTCGATCCATCCAGGCATCACAAAGATGTATGCAGATCTGAAGAAGACATTCTGGTGGCCAGGGATGAAACGAGACATCATCTCTTTTATGACACATTGCCCGACCTGCCAGCTTGTTAAGGCAGAATGCAAGCACCCCGCCGGGTTACTACAGCCGCTCCCCGTCCCCGAGTGGAAATTCGAAGACATATCTATGGATTTTATCCATGGCCTGCCCCGCTCTCGGACCGGGAACGATTCTATTTGGGTGGTGGTCGATCGTTTGACGAAGGTTTCACGGTTCATTCCCCACCGTCAAGACGACGGTGTCGGGAAATTAGTGCGTCTTTTCATTGAGAATGTGGTTCGATACCATGGTGTGCCAAGGACCATAGTTTCTGATCGGGATGGCCGATTCACCTCGAATGAGTGGAGGAGCGTTCAAGCGTATTTGGGGACCAAACTAGCCTTCAGCACATCATTTCATCCCCAAACAGATGGGCAAACAGAACGCACAAACTGGACTTTGGAGGATCTTCTCCAGTTATGCCTGGTGGATAAGAAGGAGTCATGGGAGCGGCTCCTACCTTTAGTTGAATTCTCCTACAACAACACGTATCAGGCAAGCATTGGCATGGCTCCATACGAAGCTTTATACGGCCGGAAATGCCGAACTCCACTTTCTTGGGCTCAAGATGCGGATCCGAGGGCCTTGGGGCCCATTTTTATGGAGAATGTGACAGAGATTGTCCAGGTGATACAGGATCGGATGCGTGAAGCTCAGAGCCGGCAAGCCAAATACTACGACGCCCGCCATCGTCATGTTGAGTTCGCTGTGGGTGATAAGGTTTACTTGAAGATCCGCCCTCGTCACGGTGTATCTCGGCTCCGTCGACAACGAAAGTTGAGCCCAAGATACATGGGCCCATATACCGTCACGGAGCGCATCGGCGAAGTGGCATACAGGTTGGAGCTACCCCTAGAGCTTCAGGGGTTGCATGACGTATTTCACGTCTCTTCACTGAGGCGCGCACTATTACGCCCCGAACATGCTATTCAGGAGGCCCCAGGACCGGTAGAACCCGACCGATCAGTGTCCCTCAAGCCGGTGCGGATCATGGATACCGAGACGAAAGTTCTGCGACGGAAGAGAGTTCCCCTTGTCCGAGTGCAATGGGACAAACTGCGGGACCGAGGAGTCTACTTGGGAACCGGAGGACCAGATGCGAGAACTTTACCCCGACCTCTTCACGTCAGGTAACACATAACAAATGTATACCTCTTATTTAGGGTATAATCTCATTATGTCTTCAAAAATACTATGACCCAACCGAATTTTCGAGGACGAAAACTTTGCTAGACATTTTAGATTTGTAACATCCCAATTTCTATTTTTCGAGCCCTTCGTGTCGTTTGACCCGCTAGAGTTCTGTGGGCTGGGTTGGCACCCAAATAGTTTGGTGATAACCTATTGGGTATTAGTGACCCAATAAGTCATTTTCTCCGCCTTCCGGGTCACACGGGTCTTATGTGACTAAACTAGATATTGAGCCTTTATTTTTGCGTAGATGGACTTGTTAGCCTTTAGTAGGCCAATATACACGCGAGTAGCATGTCATTACTCTATAGTAGTCCAATTAACTCATCATGATATTTATTCACTAAGTTGAACGTCTTGAACCATGCGACGCCCAAAACATCTTTATCCGCCTAAACGCACATCAAACCACATAAACGATAACTTAATGGGAAATATGACGAGTGCACTCCTATCAACTCTGAAATTCTATCAAGATACCCTAAGGACAAATTGAGGTACTATGGACCAATAAAAATTTAATTAATCTTTTAAATTTTTTTATTATTTGGGTAATTAATTTATTAAATATATTGGAGATTTAAGAAAAAATAGCAAATGATATTATTATTCTATCAAATTTTTATCATAGTACCCTAACCATATTTGAAAGAGATGTATTAATTAAAATTATTATTTTTAAATATAAATTATTTATTTTGATTTTATCATTTTAAAAATACCAAGTAAATAAATAAAAATACGAAAATACTTTCAAAAATTACGAAACTTTTTCTAAAAATACTTTATGATTTCAGTAGGCTTTCATAAAAGTTTTGTATTAAAATAATTAACGGTTAATTAAATATCACATTTATAAGCATCCATTAATAGGTAAAACCCTCATAATAACTCCCCCTTTCAATATGGTGGCTGGAGGTTCATCTCCTCCCCATTCTCAAGGCCTTGGGAAGGTTAAATCCGGCTGGTGTGGGCAGATTCATCAAGGAGGAGTAAATGCTGCTCATTAAACCCCTCACAACACTCCAAAAGACCACCCCTCATATATAAACCCCTCTAGGGTTAGGGTTTTGATTTTCCCAGCACCATACCCCCCTAACCAGCAATAGACCCAGCCCCGGCGACCTTCCGGCAAATCTCCTCCACGAACTCCGGCGAACTCCACCGCCATGGCCGCGCGACGATCCCCTCTCCTAAACGGCACAAATGTAAGTTCCTTCGACTTCTCTCTGCCCTTAGATCATTGTCTCTTCGATCTGTGCCGTTTCCGACCACCGGAGACGGCGTTCCCGGCCACGGAAGTTTCGGACCACCCCCACGACCTCCGCCACCGTTGCGGGTTTTGACCTCGCATGGGGCGTGTGAAGGGGAGGAGTCCTCACGACCCCTCCTCAAGGCCCTTGAAGCGAAGGGGCTCGACGGAATCCGCTCCGGCGGCCTCTTCATCCGATCAAAAAAAACCAAAAAAAAAGGTTTTCTGTTAGGATTTTCCGGCCTCCGCCGGCGGCGGCCGGCCGCCGGAAGTCACCCCACTGGAGGCCCTCCCCAGGGTACTCTCATTGGGGGTAGTGGCCGGAACCCAAGTCCCCACCAGCGGTGGTGGGGCAGCCCGTAACTCCCCTTGCCTCCTGTTTCACGGTGGCTTTACAGCCACCGTGGACCTGAAGAGGGTTCTCTCCAGGTCGCCGCCGGCGGCGGCGGACGGCTGCTGGCCGACTCCCTGCCGGAGCGCCCCACCCGGGCGAGTTTTGCTGGGGGTAGTGGCCGGAGCAAGCGGTGCTCCGGCCGGCCCTGATGCCACCCGCATGGCCTCACGGCGGCTGCATGCATGCAACCACCGTGAGGCCCTGGCGTTAATGTTTTTATATATATATATATATATATATATATATATATATATATATATATATAGTATTATTGTTATTTTCTTTTGACGCGGACCGTCGACGGCGACGGTGCCGGACCACCGCCGACCTCATCTGCCGGGGCACCCAACTTGGGCGAGACCATCGGGAGTGGTGGCCGGAGCAACCGGTTCTCCGGCCGTCCACTGTAGCTCCACGGTGGCTGCATACATGCAGCCACCTTGGATCTGGATGTTCTTTGCATCCAGATCCACTGTCGCCTGCGCCGGCGGTAGGCCGCCAGCCGGCACCTCGCCGGTGTACCCAACTCCGAGCGCCACCATTCGAGAGTAATGACGGGATCAAATGCTCTTCGGCCGTCCATGGATACTTTTCCTACGCCATCACTGCACGCCACCTCCGTACCAGGGAGTTCTGAAAAAACAAAAGAGGGTTTAGATCTAGTTTTTAATTTAGTTCCATTTTAATTCTCAAAAGGTTAGGCATGCAATTTGATATAGGATGAATTTTCACACCGTGAAAATCATGTTGATATTTAAATAACTACTTACAAAATTGGAATCAAGAAAACATGTTAGCTAAAAAAAGGAAGGGAATACGCACTTACTCCTGTTATCAGTATAGATATATCTCAACGATTTTGCATGTTCTCTTATTAGATATAGTTGCCATCGAAATTTTGGTACAAAGAAAAATACAATTTTTTTTATGATACTCAGCCACGAGAAAACCCCCACATACATGTCATCGTGAAAGATAAGTTTTATGTTTAGATCAGATTTACAATTCTTTTTATGAATATATGAATAAATATTTCAAGGTTCTGATGTGCTTCCATATGTGATATATAGTTGTCCATGAAAATTTTGTACATGAGAAATTGTTATCTTAAATGATATAAGGTCTCACTCATCACGTGTAAATAATGGATCTCATGGTGTGGTATATATTTTTTCATCCTTAATCGGAGTTGATATTTGAGCCAAAGTTTTGTCAATCATGATTAAATGATTCAAATTATCAACTCATGTGTGTATTATTCCCGAATACGCAAATATGACGTAATAACTTAGAAGTACTATCATAGTCCTTCATTCATTTCATATGCATGGAAATATGGGAGGGTGCATGGTTACTGATGTGGCGGGTTCGTTGGCTTCCCCCTATTATACACTACGGGAGAAGTTGTGACGACGAACTCTATTGTTGTTGGGTGGTGAAGAGGACCGGGGGCTAGCTACCCCTTCCACAGAGGTCCGTCTCACACTTGTTTTGGTTATGTGCCGAGAGGGTCGATCTCCGCACAAGGTGAGGATGTGTTCCCACCGAGAGTACCCGTTTCTTGGGGTACGAAGGCCTAGGACGTTGGAATGTATCCATAACCTAGAAGTGGGAGCGACCGACCCACTGTCACCGTCTGGCCACGGCGGTGAGGCCTGGGAAGTGAGCTCCTTCTCTTAACAGGTCACTATGTCGACATAGGGGAAAATGATTGTGACTCATCATTCGAGAGACCGTGAGAACATCATACATGCTCATCACATCAATTATACATGATATGTTTACATGCGCTTGTTGAATTCTGTGAAGTGAAAGTGGGTGAATGGAAGGCTTGGGAAACCTATCCGCGCGGACTACGCGGACTGGGTTGGCGGACTGCTAGGTCGGCAGGGATGTTGCAGGCGTTTTGCTCTGTGGCGGCCTGGGCGGTCTGTTCGCGCGGACTACGCGGACAGCAGCGGCGGTCTGACAGGCCAGTGTATGCTCAGCAGGTGGTTTACTCCCAGGAAGTAACCGGGCGGATAGGACTGTTATCCGCGGAGTCCGGCTTGAAGCGGACTGAAGGACTGGAGCTCGGCAGACCGGTTTGGCAGATGCCTTGGTCTTGCTCTAGTGAAGCGGCAAGTGGAAGCCGCGGAGACCGCCGGTCAGCGCGGACAGAAACTGGAGGTCGCCCGATATGGCGGGCTAGATCCAGTGTCCGCCTGTAAGTGCGGACTGGCCCTTGCGGCCAGTGGGCTGGACTTGGTGGGAACTGAACCAAGTCCAGGAGGCTCAGTCCGGGGAGATCGCGCAGTGGAGCGCGGGCTGGTTTCTCAGTCCGCCAAGCGTAGTAGAAGTGCAGTTGCCTTGTTTGCTAGCTTGGGGAAATGCGGACTGGAGAATTGCTTGTGCAGGAGCGTGCGGACTGGAGCCAGAGTCCGCTGAGTCCGGTTGAGCCTTGTGATGAGGTTATGGACTCAGGGAAGCGGACTGGAGTTCGCTGTGTACGCGGACTGGATCGGCGTGTCCGCTGAGTCCGGCAATGCCTTGGTGATTAGGCAATGGACTTGGGATATGCGGACGGAAGCCGGGTGTCCGCTGAGTCCGGCAGGTGCCTTGATGGCAAGGCTGCGGGCTCGGGTTTTGCGGGCTGATGCCTTGTCCGCATAATGGCGGACACGGCTGTTGTGGAGTCCGGCTGTTGTCCTGGCTTGGCCTCTGGCGGCAAGGCGGACTGGATATTGGAGTCCGGCCTTGGAGAAGCTGCGGCGGACTGGCTATCTGCACAGGAGCGGCGAACTGGAATGTGTGTCCGCGGGCTGGCGGACACATTAGTTCTTGCTGCGGGTTGTGGCGGTGACCCTATCGGGAAGGGCGGTGACCATACTCATCGTCGTGCCTATAAATAGGACCCATGTCACATCAGGATGTACCGGAACCTGGACCGAAGTAAGTGAACAGTAATTGAGCTCGCGTAAGTTGCTGCGGTCTGGACTTTGTGTCCGCGCGGATAGAGTTGACCCGGTTGTGCTGTGCAGGTTGTGCGGATAGCGCTAGAAAGCCAGGACTTGGCTCTGATTGCGGTCAGGGACAGTGCGGACTCTGCGGTTAAGCAACAGGCGGTAAACAGCAGGTCGCGGATAGCGACCAGGCGGTCTTCTCTTTGGCGACTTGGTTCGGGGTTCAGGAAGTCGCCTGCTTCAGGCGGACTGTTCCATTCGGTGATGCAGCTTGTGCGGTCTGGCGGCGTGCAGACCGGCGGTGAAGAGCTAAGCATTGGAGTAAGGGTGAGTCCGCGCGGCTTGGGTTGCGGTCTGGCGACCTGGCGGACTGAGCGGACTCCACAGCAGTAGGTCGGCGGCTTGTTGATTGAGTCCGCGCGGCTTGTTTGTTGTTCTTGTCTTTGTAACTGTCTCTGCTCTCCCGGTGTTGGGTTGTGGTGAAGCATGTCTCGCCATGTATGTCTCGCCTTGTAAAGAAGTTTGCTCTTGATCAATAAAGAAGCTTGTGCTGCATGTGTTGCTGGTTGTTACTGCTTTGTTGAGATAACCCCTGCTAACTCCACGATCCGGGAAAACTTTCAACATATAAGTGGGCGTATTCTCCTTCGGTTTGTTGAGTTTTCAGCAGGGTATCCAAGGGGGCGTCTGCGGTTTGTTGAATTTTAACATGGTATCAGAGCGAGGTTGTTGGAGTGGTCAAGCAGTGCTCAATGAAAGTAGTTGCTCGTCTGTAGAGGAAACCAGTGGTAGAACCGTGGCAGTGGAGGATGCAAGTTGTCTTGGTATTGATCTTCTTACAGAGATGAACTGTGAACGGTGGAAGTCCTGTATGAAGAGCTTTCTTCTTGGCGAGGACCTTTGGGAGGTTGTATGCGGAGCAGGAAGACTAGAGGTTACTGCTGACAATGCTGAGGCGATGAGAGCTTGGAAGGAGGCAAATGCGAAAGCGGAGTCTATTCTCAGGCAGGTGATCTCATCGGAGCTCTTGGACCACATCAGTGGATGTCGGTCAGCTGCGGAGGTCTGGACTTCCCTTGTTGGGTTGTTCAGGAAGAAGGTGAAGGAGGTTGCTGCTGATGTTGGTCCCTCTACTTCATATCAGGAAGAAAGGAGTGATTCTCCTAGGCGTGATAGGAAGAGGAAGGAAGGACCACGGTGCTATAAATGCAAGCAGCAAGGTCATCTTCGGAAGGAGTGCAAGGTTGTCTTGCTCTCGGCGAACGTAGCTCTGGTAGGGAGGAAGGAGAAGAACGTAGTTGGGACTTCAACTAGTTCTGGATCTGATCGGCTGGATGCCAGTGATAGTGCAGCTATCTGACATGAAAGACTGGGGCATGTAGGGATGGACAAGCTGAAAGCAATGGCGGAAAGAAGACTCGTAAGAGGCTTGCCTAGATTGTCATCCTATGGCGATGGTCGGGGGTGTGCGGGATGTCAGGAAAGTGAAGCCTATCGCTTCATGGTTGACAAAGCACAATCCAGGAGTAATGCACCATTGGCGGTTGTCCATTGTGCTCTGGTGGGACCGACCGTCACGGCCAGTCTTGGAGGCAGCAGGTTCATGCTGATATTGGTTGATGACTATTCAGGGTATACTTGGGTATACTTCATGAAGAAGAAGTCCAACATGGTACGCTTGTTTGTGGAGTTCAAGAAGCTTGTCGAAGGCCAGCTTGGCCGGAGGATCAAGGTGTTGAGGACAGGTTTCGGTGGTGAGTTTGGCTCAACCGAGTTCTCACGCTTTTGCAGGAAGCAAGGGATCCGGATGGAGCTTTCTTGTGGACATACTTCACAACAGGGTAGTATTGCAGCTCGGATGATCCGTTGGTTAACGGAGACCTGCAAGTGTTGGCTTCGGAGTAAAGGCGTTCCGAAGGCTCTTTGGGCGGAGGGAATAGCCTGTGCTGCTCATGTCATCAACCAGATGCCTCTTAGTCCGATCATAATGAAGACTCCTTATGAGCTAATGTTCGGAGTGAAGCCCTCAGTGAAGCACCTTCGGGTGTTTGGATCTACCTGCTATATACACACTCCGGGTGCTCTCAAAACAAAGCTAGTCTTTGTTGGGTATGATGAGCAGAGAAGAAGATGGAGGTGTATGGATCCTGCGACAAAGAAACTCATAGTGTCGAGAGACATTGTTTTTGATGAGTTGACGCCGTATTGGGGTAGCTCTTATGTGGAGCTAGAGATAAGCAGGTCAGATGATGGGCTGAAGGAGGCTGCTGCTAAGGAAGTGGAGTTGCCTGAGTCACCAGGTGCTCCAGGTTGTTCTAGCTCCGGGGCAAAGGCGTCAGAGTCGGGAAGAAGGGGGAGCGATGCTCCAGGACCTTCTGGCTCGAAGGCGGAGGCTTCCGTTTCAGGAAGCAAGGGGAGCGATGTTCCAGGCCGTTCTTGTTCAAGAGGGGAGTCTTCTGGTTCAGGTAGCAGGGGGAGCGTTGCTCCAAATGCTTTTGGTTCCAGTAAGGAGGCGTCTTGTTCAGGAGCAAAGGGAGCATTGTTCCGGGTTTGCCCGGGAACGGAGCTGGTTCAAAAGCAGCGGAGGTGGTTAGCCATGATCAGGTTCTTCGGAGATCGAAGAGGATCAGTAAGCCACCAGCTCGATATAGTGAAGGGAACACGGCGGACTTGGTCCCGTGTTTCCTTGTTAGCCCTCAGGTCGAGCAAGGGACTTCTGGCTGTGATGACCCCACTAGAATCAAGGAGGTGGTTGACACCAAGTCTGAAGAGGTGACTTCTCTCAGAGGCAACGAGGCTTGGGCTTCTGAGTCCAAGGAAGTTGGTGATACTCCTATGATGCATGAGTGGAGGTTGAAGCTGAAGAAGGCAGAGGGAAGCATGGCTCCTTTTGGGAGATGCTGGAGGGCTCCCTCATGGTCCATGATATGCGGGGCGAGGACTATGTCTTGGACATCTCTTTGTAGATGCTATCGGAAGGACCAGGTGCAAGGTTACGGGAGCTGCTGGAGTTATTCACCACTTCTCACTTCAAGGGGGAGTGTTGAATTCTGTGAAGTGAAAGTGGGTGAATGGAAGGCTTGGGAAACCTATCCGCGCGGACTACGCGGACTGGGTTGGCGGACTGCTAGGTCGGCAGGGATGTTGCAGGCGTTTTGCTCTGTGGCAGCCTGGGCGGTCTGTTCGCGCGGACTACGCGGACAGCAGCAGCGGTCTGACAGGCCAGTGTATGCTCAACAGGCGGTTTACTCCCAGGAAGTAACCGGGCGGATAGGACTGTTATCCGCGGAGTCCGGCTTGAAGCGGACTGAAGGACTGGAGCTCGGCAGACCGGTTTGGCAGATGCCTTGGTCTTGCTCTAGTGAAGCGGCAAGTGGAAGCCGCGGAGACCGCCGGTCAGCGCGGACAGAAACTGGAGGTCGCCCGGTATGGCGGGCTAGATCCAGTGTCCGCCTGTAAGTGCGGACTGGCCCTTGCGGCCAGTGGGCTGGACTTGGTGGGAACTGAACCAAGTCCAGGAGGCTCAGTCCGGGGAGATCGCGCAGTGGAGCGCGGGCTGGTTTCTCAGTCCGCCAAGCGTAGTAGAAGTGCAGTTGCCTTGTTTGCTAGCTTGGGGAAATGCGGACTGGAGAATTGCTTGTGCAGGAGCGTGCGGACTGGAGCCAGAGTCCGCTGAGTCCGGTTGAGCCTTGTGATGAGGTTATGGACTCAGGGAAGCGGACTGGAGTTCGCTGTGTACGCGGACTGGATCGGCGTGTCCGCTGAGTCCGGCAATGCCTTGGTGATTAGGCAATGGACTTGGGATATGCGGACGGAAGCCGGGTGTCCGCTGAGTCCGGCAGGTGCCTTGATGGCAAGGCTGCGGGCTCGGGTTTTGCGGGCTGATGCCTTGTCCGCAGAATGGCGGACACGGCTGTTGTGGAGTCCGGCTGTTGTCCTGGCTTGGCCTCTGGCGGCAAGGCGGACTGGATATTGGAGTCCGGCCTTGGAGAAGCTGGGGCGGACTGGCTATCTGCACAGGAGCGGCGAACTGGAATGTGTGTCCGCGGGCTGGCGGACACATTAGTTCTTGCTGCGGGTTGTGGAGGTGACCCTATCGGGAAGGGCGGTGACCATACTCATCGTCGTGCCTATAAATAGGACCCATGTCACATCAGGATGTACCGTAACCTGGACCGAAGTAAGTGAACAGTAATTGAGCTCGCGTAAGTTGCTGCGGTCTGGACTTTGTGTCCGCGCGGATAGAGTTGACCCGGTTGTGCTGTGTAGGTTGTGCGGATAGCGCTGGAAAGCCAGGACTTGGCTCTGATTGCGGTCAGGGACAGTGCGGACTCTGCGGTTAAGCAACAGGCGGTAAACAGCAGGTCGCGGATAGCGACCAAGCGGTCTTCTCTTTGGCGACTTGGTTCGGGGTTCAGGAAGTCGCCTGCTTCAGGCGGACTGTTCCATTCGGTGACGCAGCTTGTGCGGTCTGGCGGCGTGCAGACCGGCGGTGAAGAGCTAAGCATTGGAGTAAGGGTGAGTCCGCGCGGCTTGGGTTGCGGTCTGGCGACCTGGCGGACTGAGCGGACTCCACAGCAGTAGGTCGGCGGCTTGTTGATTGAGTCCGCGCGGCTTGTTTGTTGTTCTTGTCTTTGTAACTGTCTCTGGTCTCCCGGTGTTGGGTTGTGGTGAAGCATGTCTCGCCATGTATGTCTCGGCTTGTAAAGAAGTTTGCTCTTGATCAATAAAGAAGCTTGTGCTGCATGTGTTGCTGGTTGTTACTGCTTTGTTGAGATAACCCCTGCTAACTCCACGATCCGGGAAAACTTTCAACATATAAGTGGGCGTATTCTCCTTCGGTTTGTTGAGTTTTCAGCAGGGTATCCAAGGGGGCGTCTGCGGTTTGTTGAATTTTAACAGCGCTATCATCCTGGTCTGTCATCGTATAACCACCGTTAGGAGGAGTTATACGATGACAGGTGAACTTACTACTTCGGTACTCTTTTTATAAACCATTGATTTCTCATGCCACTACCGTTTAACTTCTTATTAAGATATGATGCTTCGACTACTGTACTAACTTTCTATTTCTCCCGCCACTACCTTTTAAATTATTATTGCAAGATATGTTGCATCGGCTATTGTACTAATTTTCCTTGCAGGTTACCTTCCTTGTACCCATTAGGGGGCTGGGGAGGAGCGTGGGATTTACTTGGTCATGATGTGGCTAACGTACTTTTATACGTATCATTTTAGGGACCGATGCGCCCACCCACGGAGCAGGAGCCGATGGAGGATCGTAGGCGTGATCCCGTTGAGGAGGAGCATCAGGAGCCAGTGCGGACGATCTACGAGGATTTGAGGGTATTATTTTGAGGAGGAGAGAGGATGAGTGATTTTCTTTTGTATACTCTATGTTTTTCATCTCATGTTGGATGATCTTTTGGGACGCTTATACCCCTCGTGGGATCTTGTTATGGTTGCTTATTTTCTATCATGATGATTTATCTACACTCTGTGATGCTTCCGCAAATTTTATATTCTGTGAATGATTTTCTATTTCTAATATATATAGCCTTACAAAGCGCATGTTCCGCCACTTGGGTCGTGGGTCGGGTGAGAGGGGTGGGTCCTCTACCGAAACACGAATCTTTTGGTGGGACAAGCGCTTTGGGCATAAGGTCCTCCTGGTTTTGAAAAGGGGGACCTTACAGGTGAGACCTACCCCACCCTCTGAGAGATCAACCTGCCCTGCTAGCTAGGTGAGAGCCTGACAGCGGAATCCATCTCGAGGTGAGACCTTCCCCATCCTCTAAGAGATCAACCTGCCCTGCCAGCTAGGTGAGAGCCTGGCAGCGGAATCCATCTCGAGGTGAGACCTACCTCACCCTCCGAGAGATCAACCTGCCCTGCCAGCTAGGTGAGAGCCTGACAGCGGAATCCATCTCGAGGTGAGACCTTCCCCACCCTCAAAGAGAACAACCTGCCTTGCCAGCTAGGTGAGAGCCTGGCAGCGTAATCCATCTCGAGGTGAGACCTACCCCACCCTCCAAGAGATAAGCCTGCCTTGTCAGCTAGGTGAGAGCCTGGCAGCGAATCCATCTCGAGGTGAGACCTTCCCCAACCTCCGAGAGATCAACCTGCCCTGCCAGCTAGGTGAGAGCCTGGAAGCGGAATCCATCTCGAGGTGAGACCTACCCCACCCTCCGAGAGATCAACCTGCCCTGCCAGCTAGGTGGGAGCCTGGCAGCGGAATCCATCTCGAGGTGAGACCTACCCCCCCCCCCCTCCGAGAGATCAACCTGCCCTGCCAGCTAGGTGAGAGCCTGGCAGCGGAATCCATCTCGAGGTGAGACCTACCCCACCATCCCAGATATCAACCTGCTCTGCCACCTAGGTGAGAGCCTGACAGCGGAATCCATCTCGAGGTGAGACCTTCCCCACCCTCCGAGAGATCAACCTGCCCTGCCAGCTAGGTGAGAGCCTGGCAGCGGAATCCATCTCGAGGTGAGACCTTCCCCACCCTCCGAGAGATCAACCTGCCCTGCCAGCTAAGTGAGAGCCTGACAGCGGAATCCATCTTGAGGTGACACCTTCCCCACCCTCCGAGAGATCAACCTGCCCTGCCAGCTAGGTGAGAGCCTGACAGCGGAATCCATCTCGAGGTGAGACCTACCCCACCCTCCGAGAGATCAACCTGCCCTGCTAGCTAGGTGAGAGCCTGACAGCGGAATCCATCTCGAGGTGAGACCTTCCCCATCCTCTGAGAGATCAACCTGCCCTGCCAGCTAGGTGAGAGCCTGGCAGCGGAATCCATCTCGAGGTGAGACCTACCCCACCCTCCGAGAGATCAACCTGCCCTGCCAGCTAGGTGAGAGCCTGACAGCGGAATCCATCTCGAGGTGAGACCTTCCCCACCCTCAAAGAGAACAACTTGCCCTGCCAGCTAGGTGAGAGCCTGGCAGCAGAATCCATCTCGAGGTGAGACCTTCCCCACCCTCCGAGAGATCAACCTGCCCTGCCAGCTAGGTGAGAGCCTGGAAGCGGAATCCATCTCGAGGTGAGACCTACCCCACCCTCCGAGAGATCAACCTGTCCTGCCAGCTAGGTGAGAGCCTGGTAGCGGAATCCATCTCGAGGTAAGACCTACCCCATCCTCCGAGAGATCAACCTGCCCTGCCAGCTAGGTGAGAGCCTGGCAGCGGAATCCATCTCGAGGTGAGACCTACCCCACCCTCCGAGAGATCAACCTGCCCTGCCAGCTAGGTGAGAGCCTGACAGCGGAATCCATCTCGAGGTGAGACCTTCCCTACCCTCTGAGAGATCAACCTGCCCTGCCAGCTAGGTGACAGTCTGGCAGCGGAATCCATCTCGAGGTGAGACCTTCCCCACCGTCTGAGAGATCAACCTGCCCTGGCAGCTAGGTGAGAGCCTGGCAGCGGAATCCATCTCGAGGTGAGACCTACCCCACCCTCCGAGAGATCAACCTGCCCTGCCAGCTAGGTGAGAGCCTGGCAGCGGAATCCATCTCGAGGTGAGACCTACCCCACCCTCTGAGAGATCAGCCTGCCCTGCCAGCTAGGTGAGAGCATGTCAGCGGAATCCATCTCGAGGTGAGACCTTCCCCACCCTCCGAGAGATCAACCTACCCTGCCAGCTAGGTGAGAGCCTGACAGCGGAATCCATCTCGAGGTGAGACCTACCCCACCTTCCGAGAGATCAACCTGCCCTGCTAGCTAGGTGAGAGCCTGTCAGGGAAATCCATCTCGAGGTGAAACCTACCCCCACCCTCTAAGATATCAACCTGCCCTGCCAGCTAGGTGAGAGCCTGACAGCGGAATCCATCTCGAGGTGAGACCTTCCCCACCCTCCGAGAGATCAACCTGCCCTGCCAGCTAGGTGAGAGCCTGACAGCGGAATCCATCTCGAGGTGAGACCTACCCCACCATCCGAGAGATCAACCTGCCCTGCCATATAGGTGAGAGCCTGACAGCAGAATCCATCTCGAGGTGAGAACTCTAGGCATCCACGAGAGGTACCACCGACCCTGCCCAGCTAGTGAGAGCCTGGGCAGCGGGACCGTCTCGGAGCAAAAGGACCAGGCATCTCAATCAAACCTTACCAAATCCTACATCCTCAAACGGGGAAAAATACGCGTTACATGACCCCCCGACTCAGTTGGTCGGGGGTTGGACTCATCACAACATAAGATACATACGGCACTTTGCCGTAGCAAGGCTTCCTCAGGGGGTCTGGGCCCGGTGGTCGTCATCCGCCTCCTTCTCCTTGGACACTTCCATCTTGCTCAAGCTCTCCATGACCTTCTCCATCTCCTCTGTCTTGGCCAACCAAGAGATGGTGTTGACGGCCATGACGTAGCACTGCCGCGCCATCCTAGAGTCTCCCTTGACTCTGATCTGGATCCCTCCAGAGCTGAACTTGAGGCATTGGTGGAAGGAAGATGGCACGCAACGGAAGGTGCTGATGAGGGGCCTTCTGAAGATGGCGTTGTAGATGCTTGGAGCGTCAACAATGACGAATCGACAGTTCCTTGAAGCCCCTCCCAACTTTACTTGGAGTCCGACTCCACCTTCCACTTCCTTCCTCTCCCCTGAAAATCGGAACAGGGGTACGTTCATCTCGTCAAACGCCTTCCTGAAAATGACGTTGACGGAGCTCCCATTGTCAACCAAGATCCGGGAGACGGTGTAACCTTCGATGGCCGTCTGGATGACCAACGCATCGCAGAACGGATCCTCATGATTCGGCAGGTCCTTCACCGAGAAGGTGATCTTCTCCTCCTGGGGCGGTGTCTGGGAGGTTGAGGCGACGCTCCTTCGGTACATGATATGGAGGCTTGCCTTACGAGTGGCCTCAACCCCCACTCCACCGTGGATCACCGCTATACCGCCTCGGGGTCCGACATCGACCCGGTCCTCACACATCATCCCCTCCTTCTCTGGGCAGAACCTCTTCAACCCGCACTGGTGGCTATGGCTGGGCAGGGCCTCTCGCCCCCCCTCACCTCCAGGAACTCGGGGCAGGTAGCGGTGGCGTGCCCCTCCACCTAGTGGAAGTCACAGTACGACAACTCTACCCTGACCCTTCTCCTTCCCTGGTGGTTCCTCCTCTACCTTCGAACAATCTCCATTGCTTGCTGTGGTGGGGGTAGGAGCTGCCTAGGGGCTTGCCTCTGGAAGTTGAACCTCCCTTGGCCCCCATGGAAGTTTCCCCCATCTTGGACGTAACCTCTTCTCGGGCCCTGTACGGGTCCTCCCTGCTGCCTCCAACTTGGCTATGGACCCTCCTGAGCTCTCCGCTCCTCTCTCCTTCTTCATTCCTGAGGTCTCGAGCCACCTTGCTCCTTGGCCTCCATCTCTATTAGCTTTGCCAACTTCTTGACAAATGTCGGGTTGGTCGCCTCCATGGCAATCTCCTCTGCCGCCCTTTCCGTCAGTTCCTCGAAGGAAAGGGGGGCCTTCCGGGTCAAGCTCATCTTGAAGAAGCCCTCCTTCAGCCCAACGGTGAAGGTCATCTAGAGAGCATACCCTGACATCTCCTGGACCTCCAGGATCTCTTCTTGGAACCTGTCAACGTAACGGGCCAGCGACTACTCGTCCCCCTGCCTTATCAGGAAGATGGACTCAGGACTCCTCTTCCTCTTCTTGGAGGTGGAGAAGCGAAGCTGAAAGCTCCGATTCAAGTCCCCGAACCCATAGATCTGTTGAATTCTGTGAAGTGAAAGTGAGTGAATGGAAGGCTTGGGAAACCTATCCGCGCGGACTACGCAGACTGGGTTGGCGGACTGCTAGGTCGGCAGGGATGTTGCAGGCGGTTTGCTCTGTGGCGGCCTGGGCGGTCTGTTCGCGCGGACTACGCGGACAGCAGCGGCGGTCTGACAGGCCAGTGTATGCTCAGCAGGCGGTTTACTCCCAGGAAGTAACCGGGCGGATAGGAATGTTATCCGCGGAGTCCGGCTTGAAGCGGACTGAAGAACTGGAGCTCGGCAGACCGGTTTGGCAGATGCCTTGGTCTTGCTCTAGTGAAGCGGCAAGTGGAAGCCGCGGAGACCGCCGGTCAGCGCGGACAGAAACTGGAGGTCGCCCGGTATGGCGGGCTAGATCCAGTGTCCGCCTGTAAGTGCGGACTGGCCCTTGCGGCCAGTGGGCTGGACTTGGTGGGAACTGAACCAAGTCCAGGAGGCTCAGTCCGGGGAGATCGCGCAGTGAAGCGCGGGTTGATTTCTCAGTCCGCCAAGCGTAGTAGAAGCAAGTTGCCTTGTTTGCTAGCTTGGGGAAATGCGGACTGGAGAATTGCTTGTGCAGGAGCGTGCGGACTGGAGCCGGAGTCCGCTGAGTCCGGTTTAGCCTTGTGATGAGGTTATGGACTCAGGAGTTGCGGACTGGAGTCTGCTGTTAGCGGACTGGATTGGCGTGTCCGCTAAGTCCGGAGGTGCCTTGGCAATGAGGTAATGGACTTGGGATATGCGGACGATAGCCGGGTGTCCGCTGAGTCCGGCAGGTGCCTTGATGGCGAGGCTGCGGGCTCGGGTTTTGCGGGCTGATGCCTTGTCCGCAGAATGGCGGACACGGCTTTTGTGGAGTCCGGCTGTGGTGGTCCTGGCTTGGTCTCTGGCGGCAAGGCGGACTGGATATTGGAGTCCGGCCTTGGAGAAGCTGGGGCGGACTAGCTATCTGCACAGGAGCGGCGAACTGGAATGTGTGTCCGCGGGCTGGCGGACACACTTGTTCTAGCTGCGGGTTGTGGCGGTGATCCTATCGGCTAGGGCGGTGACCATACTCATCGTCGTGCCTATAAATAGGACCCATGTCACATCAGGATGTAACAGAACCTAGACCGAAGTAAGTGAACAGTAATTGAGCTCGCGTAAGTTGCTGCGGTCTGGACTTTGTGTCCGCGCGGATAGAGAGTTGACCCGGTTGTGCTGTGCAGGTTGTGCGGATAGCGCTGGAAAGCCAGGACTTGGCTCTGATTGCGGTCAGGGACAGTGCGGACTCTGCGGTTAAGCAACAGGCGGTAAACAGCAGGTCGCGGATAGCGACCAGGCGGTCTCTTCTTTGGCAACTTGGTTCGGGGTTCAGGAAGTCGCCGGTTTCTGGCGGACTGTTCCATTCGGTGACGCAGCTTGTGCGGTCTGGCGGCGAGCAGACCGGCGGTGAAGAGCTAGCATTGGAGGGGTGAGTCCGCGCGGCTTGGGTGCGGTCTGGCGACCTGGCGGACTGAGCGGACTCCACAGCAGTATGTCGGCGGCTTGTTGATTGAGTCCGCGCGGCTTGTTTTTTGTTCTTGTCTTTGTAACTGTCTCTGCTCTCCCGGTGTTGGGTTTTGGTGAAGCATGTCTCGCCATGTATGTCTCGCCTTGTAAAGAAGTTTGCTCTTGATCAATAAAGAAGCTTGTGCTGCATGTGTTGCTGGTTGTTACTGCTTTGTTGAGATAACCCCTGCTAACTCCACGATCCGGGAAAACTTTCAACATTATAAGTGGGCGTATCCTCCTTCGGTTTGTTGAGTTTTCAGCAGGGTATCCAAGGGGGCGTCTGCGGTTTATTGAATTTTAACATGGTATCAGAGCCAGGTTGTTGGAGTGGTCAAGTCGGATAGCGACCAGGCGGTCTCTTCTTTGGCAACTTGGTTCGGGGTTCAGGAAGTCGCCGGTTTCTGGCGGACTGTTCCATTCGGTGACGCAGCTTGTGCGGTCTGGCGGCGAGCAGACCGGCGGTGAAGAGCTAGCATTGGAGGGGTGAGTCCGCGCGGCTTGGGTGCGGTCTGGCGACCTGGCGGACTGAGCGGACTCCACAGCAGTATGTCGGCGGCTTGTTGATTGAGTCCGCGCGGCTTGTTTTTTGTTCTTGTCTTTGTAACTGTCTCTGCTCTCCCGGTGTTGGGTTTTGGTGAAGCATGTCTCGCCATGTATGTCTCGCCTTGTAAAGAAGTTTGCTCTTGATCAATAAAGAAGCTTGTGCTGCATGTGTTGCTGGTTGTTACTGCTTTGTTGAGATAACCCCTGCTAACTCCACGATCCGGGAAAACTTTTAACATTATAAGTGGGCGTATCCTCCTTCGGTTTGTTGAGTTTTCAGCAGGGTATCCAAGGGGGCGTCTGCGGTTTGTTGAATTTTAACATGGTATCAGAGCCAGGTTGTCGGAGTGGTCAAGCAGTGCTCAATGAAAGTAGTTGCTCGTCTGTAGAGGAAACCAGTGGTAGAACCATGGCTGTGGAGGAAGCAAGTTGTCTTGGTATTGATCTTCTTACAGAGACGAACTGTGAACGGTGGAAGTCCTGTATGAAGAACTTTCTTCTTGGCGAGGACCTTTGGGAGGTTGTATGCGGAGCAGGAAGACAAGAGGATACTGCTGGCAATGCTGAGGCGATGAGAGCTTGGAAGGAGGCAAATGCGAAAGCGGAGTCTATTCTCAGGCAGGTGATCTCATCGGAGCTCTTGGACCACAACAGTGGATGTCGGTCAGCTGCGGAGGTCTGGACTTCCCTTGATGGGTTGTTCAGGAAGAAGGTGAAGGAGGTTGCTGCTGATGATGGTCCCTCTACTTCATATCAGGAAGAAAGGAGTGTTTCTCCTAGGCGTGATAGGAAGAGGAAGGAAGGACCACGGTGCTATAAATGCAAGCAGCAAGGTCATCTTCGGAAGGAGTGCAAGGTTACCTTGCTCTCGGCGAACGTTGCTCAGGTAGGGAGGAAGGAGAAGAACGTAGTTGGGACTTCAACTAGTTCTGGATCTGATCGGCTGGATGCCAAGGATAGTGCTGCTATCTGGAATGAAAGACTGGGGCATGTAGGGATGGACAAGCTGAAAGCAATGGCGGAAAGAAGACTCGTAAGAGGCTTGCCTAGATTGTCATCCTATGGCGATGGTCGGGGGTGTGCGGGATGTCAGGAAAGTGGAGCCTATCGCTTCATGGTCGACAAAGCACAATCTAGGAGTAATGCACCATTGGCGGTTGTCCATTGTGCTCTGGTGGGACCGACCGTCACGGCCAGTCTTGGAGGCAGCAGGTTCATGCTGATATTGGTTGATGACTATTCTGGGTATACTTGGGTATACTTTATGAAGACGAAGTCCAGCATGGTACGCTTGTTTGTGGAGTTCAAGAAGCTTGTCGAAGGCCAGCTCGGCCGGAGGATCAAGGTGTTGAGGACAAGTATCGGTGGTGAGTTTGGCTCAACCGAGTTCTCACGCTTTTGCAGGAAGCAAGGGATCCGGATGGAGCTTTCTTGTGGACATACTTCACAACAGGGTAGTATTGCAGCTCGGATGATCCGTTGGTTAACGGAGACCTGCAAGTGTTGGCTTCGGAGTAAAGGCGTTCTGAAGGCTCTTTGGGCGGAGGGAATAGCCTGTGCTGCTCATGTCATCAACCGGATGCCTCTTAGTCCGATCATAATGAAGACTCCTTATGAGCTAATGTTCGGAGTGAAGCCCTCAGTGAAGCACCTTCGGGTGTTTGGATCTACCTGCTATATACATTCTCCGGGTGCTCTCAAAACAAAGCTAGTCTTTGTTGGGTATGATGAGCAGAGAAGAAGATGGAGGTGTATGGATCCTGCGATGAAGAAACTCATAGTGTCGAGAGACATTGTTTTTGATGAGTTGACGCCGTATTGGGGTAGCTCTTATGTGGAGCTAGAGATAAGCAGGTTAGATGGTGGGCTGAAGGAGGCTGCTGCTAAAGAAGTGGAGTTGCCTGAGTCACCAGGTGCTCCAGGTTGTTCTAGCTCCGGGGCAAAGGCGTCAGAGTCGGGAAGAAGGGGGAGCGATGCTCCAGGACCTTCTGGCTCGAAGGCTGAGGCTTCCGGTTCAGGAAGCAAGGGGAGCGATGTTCCAGGCTGTTCTTGTTCAAGAGGGGAGTCTTCTGGTTCAGGTAGCAGGGGGAGCTTTGCTCCAAATGCTTTTGGTTCCAGTAAGGAGGCGTCTTGTTCAGGGAGCAAAGGGAGCATTGTTCCGGGTTTGCCCAGGAACGGAGCTGGTTCAAAAGCAGCGGAGGTGGTTAGCCATGATCAGGTTCTTCGGAGATCGAAGAGGATCAGTAAGCCACCAGCTCGATATAGTGAAGGGAACACGGCGGACTTGGTCCCGTGTTTCCTTGTTAGCCCTCAGGTCGAGCAAGGGACTTCTGGCTGTGATGACCCCACTAGAATCAAGGAGGTGGTTGACACCAAGTCTGATGAGGTGACTTCTCTCAGAGGCAACGAGGCTTGGGCTTCTGGGTCCAAGGAAGTTGGTGATACTCCTATGATGCATGAGTGGAGGTTGAAGCTGAAGAAGGCAGAGGGAAGCATGACTCCTTTGTGGAGATGCTGGAGGGCTCCCTCATTGTCCATGATATGCGGGGCGAGGACTATGTCTTGGACATCTCTTCGTAGATGCTATCGGAAGGACCAGGTGCAAGGTTACGGGAGCTGCTGGAGTTATTCACCACTTCTCACTTCAAGGGGGAGTGTTGAATTCTGTGAAGTGAAAGTGAGTGAATGGAAGGCTTGGGAAACCTATCCGCGCGGACTACGCGGACTGGGTTGGCGGACTGCTAGGTCGGCAGGGATGTTGCAGGCGGTTTGCTCTGTGGCGGCCTGGGCGGTCTGTTCGCGCGGACTACGCGGACAGCAGCGGCGGTCTGACAGGCCAGTGTATGCTCAGCAGGCGGTTTACTCCCAGGAAGTAACCGGGCGGATAGGAATGTTATCCGCGGAGTCCGGCTTGAAGCGGACTGAAGAACTGGAGCTCGGCAGACCGGTTTGGCAGATGCCTTGGTCTTGCTCTAGTGAAGCGGCAAGTGGAAGCCGCGGAGACCGCCGGTCAGCGCGGATAGAAACTGGAGGTCGCCCGGTATGGCGGGCTAGATCCAGTGTCCGCCTGTAAGTGCGGACTGGCCCTTGCGGCCAGTGGGCTGGACTTGGTGGGAACTGAACCAAGTCCAGGAGGCTCAGTCCGGGGAGATCGCGCAGTGAAGCGCGGGTTGATTTCTCAGTCCGCCAAGCGTAGTAGAAGCAAGTTGCCTTGTTTGCTAGCTTGGGGAAATGCGGACTGGAGAATTGCTTGTGCAGGAGCGTGCGGACTGGAGCCGGAGTCCGCTGAGTCCGGTTTAGCCTTGTGATGAGGTTATGGACTCAGGAGTTGCGGACTGGAGTCTGCTGTTAGCGGACTGGATTGGCGTGTCCGCTAAGTCCGGAGGTGCCTTGGCAATGAGGTAATGGACTTGGGATATGCGGACGATAGCCGGGTGTCCGCTGAGTCCGGCAGGTGCCTTGATGGCGAGGCTGCGGGCTCGGGTTTTGCGGGCTGATGCCTTGTCCGCAGAATGACGGACACGGCTTTTGTGGAGTCCGGCTATGGTGGTCCTGGCTTGGTCTCTGGCGGCAAGGCGGACCGGATATTGGAGTCCGGCCTTGGAGAAGCTGGGGCGGACTAGCTATCTGCACAGGAGCGGCGAACTGGAATGTGTGTCCGCGGGCTGGCGGACACACTTGTTCTAGCTGCGGGTTGTGGCGGTGATCCTATCGGCTAGGGCGGTGACCATACTCATCGTCGTGCCTATAAATAGGACCCATGTCACATCAGGATGTAACGGAACCTAGACCGAAGTAAGTGAACAGTAATTGAGCTCGCGTAAGTTGCTGCGGTCTGGACTTTGTGTCCGCGCGGATAGAGAGTTGACCCGGTTGTGCTGTGCAGGTTGTGCGGATAGCGCTGGAAAGCCAGGACTTGGCTCTGATTGCGGTCAGGGATAGTGCGGACTCTGCGGTTAAGCAACATGCGGTAAACAGCAGGTCGCGGATAGCGACCAGGAGGTCTCTTCTTTGGCAACTTGGTTCGGGGTTCAGGAAGTCGCCGGTTTCTGGCGGACTGTTCCATTCGGTGACGCAGCTTGTGCGGTCTGGCGGCGAGCAGACCGGCGGTGAAGAGCTAGCATTGGAGGGGTGAGTCCGTGCGGCTTAGGTGCGGTCTGGCGACCTGGCGGACTGAGCGGACTCCACAGCAGTATGTCGGCGGCTTGTTGATTGAGTCCGCGCGGCTTGTTTTTTGTTCTTGTCTTTGTAACTGTCTCTGCTCTCCCGGTGTTGGGTTTTGGTGAAGCATGTCTCGTCATGTATGTCTCGCCTTGTAAAGAAGTTTGCTCTTGATCAATAAAGAAGCTTGTGCTGCATGTGTTGCTGGTTGTTACTGCTTTGTTGAGATAACCCCTGCTAACTCCACGATCCGGGAAAACTTTCAACATTATAAGTGGGCGTATCCTCCTTCGGTTTGTTGAGTTTTCAGCAGGGTATCCAAGGGGGCGTCTGCGGTTTGTTGAATTTTAACAAGTTCGACCTTAGAGAGAGTTGATGAAACCAGTCAGTTGCCTTCTCCTTCAATGTGATCGCAAAGAGGCGACACTTGAAGGCGTACGTCATCGGCCTGATGGAGATAGCATCCTCGAACCACTAGAGATGCTGAAGGCGGTCATCCTTCCCGGTATAGTAAGCCATGTCTGGCTCTCTGAACCCCTCGGGAATGAGAGCTGAGATGATCAGCTCGCTGAAGGGTGACCCCCTAAGGGGTGGTCTCGCCACTTCCACTCGCATGACCTGCTCGCTTGGGAGGTTGGCACTCGCCGGGCTGGAGAATAGCTCCCGGCCGGTGAGGTCTCGCTCGACCCCATCTCCCATCCTCTCCTTCCCTGGCTTTCTTCCTGGTGCACTTCCTTCTCCCCCCGCTGGGGTCATCTCTCCTAGACCACTGGGAGTCGACTCGTCGAGAGGGGGAGCTAACTCCTGGGGGGTCGGGGTGGAGCTTCCACCCTGAGGAGCAATGCTTCGCAGCACCTCCATGATGCCTTGGATGGAGGCCATGAACTCTTGCCTCCCAACAAAAGGTGCTGGGCTGGGGAGCTCGCCGAGATCATCACTACCTCCTTGACCTCCTGTCATGACACTCTCCCGAGATCTTCTGTGTTGGTCACTCTCCACGCTCACCGCACCAAAGTGTTGAAGCCAAAAATGACCTCTGTGGAGTTCGGGGTCCCTGGAAAGGGGTGACCTCACACCTACTACACCCGGAGGAACGTCACGGACCAAAGATCAAGAAGCTAGAAACAGACCCTCGGCTCTAGCGCGGAGGTCCCACCTCACACCCGGAAGACCTTTGAGGTCTCCCCCTCCCTAGTCAATGCTTGAGCTTGGGTGCCTTGGAGGAAGAGGAGAGAATGAAGAAGTGATGAAGTCCTCCTCTCCAAGGCACCCCTAAAGGTCTATTTATAGTTTTCCAAACCTCATGTGCCAAAATGCCCGAAATACCCCTATGTCAAATACACCTTGGGCCAATAGAAAACGGCCACGCCGGGGGGGGGGGGGGGGGGGTAAAGGGGTAAAAACCACCCCGCCCCTCATCCGCCTAGGATCCGAGCACAGGAGCGACGAGGGCAGGGGCGAGACACCCGGCCTTGGCCGGTCTCGCCCCACCAAGCCGCGGGCAGGGGCGAGACCCCCGGCCAAGGCCGGTCTCGCCCCCCCAGATGCGGGCAGGGGCGAGACCTCCGGCCAAGGCCGGTCTCCCCCCACCAAGCCACGGGCAGGGGCGAGACCCCCGGCCAAGGCCGGTCTCGCCCCACCAAGCCGCGGGCAGGGGCGAGACCCCCGGACAAGGCCGGTCTCGCCCCACCAAGCCGCGGGCAGGGGCGAGACCCCCGACCAAGGCCGGTCTCTCCCCACCAAGCCGCGGGCAGGGGCGAGACCCCCGGCCAAGGCCGGTCTTGCCCCGCCAAGCCGTGGGCAGGGACGAGACCTCCGGCCTAGGCCGGTCTCGCCACACCAAGCCTCAGGCAGGGGCGAGACCCCCGGCCAAGGCCGGTCTCGCCCCGCCAAGCCGCGGGCAGGGGCGAGACCTCCGGCCAATGCCGGTCTCGCCCCACCAAGCCCTTTAGACCAAGGACGCCCGACCCACCAGTAGCTCATGGACCTTTAGACCACGGACCACGGTGGTACTGCCGGAATATACCAAGGCCTGCAGGCCGTACACCCCAACGCCTCTCTAGCCAGTTTCTCAGCAAACAGCGCGTTGTTGGCGCAGGGATTCGAACCCGCAACCCTTGATAAGAAACCTTCAACAGTTCTCATCACCAACTGAGCTGCAGCTCAATTGGTGATAAGCTCTGTTGAAAGAGAGTGTTGTCAAGGGTTGCGGGTTCGATACCTAGTGCCAACAACGCGCCTTGCTGAAAAACAGGCGGGAGAGGTGTTGGCGTGTATTGGGATGCAGCCCTGTAGCGGGCTTGGTCTAAATGGGCCGGACGTTACACGAGACCTCCGGCCAAGGCCGGTCTCGCCCCACCAAGCCGCGGGCAGGGGCGAGACCTCCGGCCAAGGCCGGTCTCGCCCCACCAAGCCGCGGGCAGGGGCGAGACCCCCGGCCAAGGCCGGTCTCGCCCCACCAAGCCGCGAGCAGGGGCGAGACCCCCCGGCCTAGGCCGGTCTCGCCCCACCAAGCCGCGGGCAGGGGCGAGACCCCCGGCCAAGGCCGGTCTCGCCCCACCAAGCCGCGGGCAGGGGCGAGGCCCCGGCCCCCCAAAAAAGGGCCACTGGGGGAGGCCGATTTTTCCTCCCCCTACTAGTATGTTTCCAAGGCAGAGTCAAAATTGGCCACCGAGAGTGCAAAATCTCCAAAAGGCTTAAAAACGGGTCTGCTTTGTTTTGGGTCCACTATTCGCGAATACGGGGTTGTACAGTTATATGGTATGATGCATATGTATGTTTGTCATCTCTGTCACTCAAATGATGTGTCATAATCACTTTCTCCTATGTCGACATAATGACTGTTAAGTGAAGGAGATACACCCTCACCTCGAGCAAAGATTTACCCTCTCGACACATAACCAATTAGGAGTGAGACAGACCTATTTGGAAAGGGTAGCTAGCCTCCGGTCCTCTTCACCACCAAAAAATAATAGAGGATGTTCGTCGTCACAACTTCTCCTCTAGTGTATAATAGAGAGAAACCTGCTAATTTGTCAAATCGGTATCCATACACCCTCCCATATCATCATGCATTGGGTAATGAACGAAATGATTATATGCAAGTACACATCAGAATTGGTGTTTGTGAACAAAATAGGAATAGGCATTTATTTGTCATGTTAGGAGCTAAAATTAAATTATTTGGAGACTCCTGATCAGAAAGCATGCAACATGAAACTTGTAGTACGTATATCCAGCTTCAATACCATGCCGCACATGTATTCCCTAAATCAGATTCTTGAGTCTCCAAAATGGGGATTGAAGTTCATTGATTCAAGCAGTTTACAAACAACACAACAATCTGAATTTATTTTGAAATGTTTAGGGCTATATTAAAATTATTCAGAGACATCGGAACATAAAAATTCAATAAAAATAACCGATTTTGATCAAAAAGCAAGACTGATTATTTTACCATGTTTGGGGTTAAAATTAAATTATTTAGAAGCTCCTGCTCTGAAAGTATAAAGCATGACATTTGTAGATAAAATATTATTCTTCAATAGTGTCTGCATGTTCTGATTTGACCTCCAAGGGCTTCAAAACAGGAGCTGAAATTTGCCAAAAATATCAATTCCAGGCCAAAATAAAATTTTGGATTTTCAAAATAATTAAATATATTTTTTGAGTGCAAAAATAAATTAGTTAGATGATCTAAATCAGAGAAATTATAACATGAGAGTTGTAGTAAACAAAATGATCTTCCACTTTGTGTTTCACAAAATATTTTCATTTTGGCCTCCCGGACTAATAAAAATTTATTCTAAAAATGTATAAATAACAAAAATAACCAAATAGATTTTTGTACAACCTTGGGCTCGCGAGTGACCCAACAAGCGAGGAAGGAGGACTGGCGAGATGGGAGGAGGCCTACCCGTAAGAGGCGAGAGGAAGGGGCAACCCATGAATTAAGGCGAGACCTCGCTAGGCGAGACCTCCGGGTGTGGGCAAGATGGCCCAGCAGGCGAGACCTCCCTAGGCTTGACGGATCCTTCCCCACTCGCCATATGAAAAAAGAGATGTCTTTACCTTTTTACCCACAAGGGGGATTTTACCTTTGTGCCCCGGGTAGTTTTACATTTTTGCCCCGGGAGGTCTGCGCATAGCTCTCTGGAACAGCGGAGTTTGGCTGTTAGCAGACCCAGTCCAGGGTGTTTTGGTCATTTCAGGCTGATTTAGAAGTGATATTTGCAGATCAGGTTCAGAGGCCTATAAATAGACCGGTAGAGGTGCCTGAGAAGGTTGTTGAACCTTTCCACTATCTTCCTCACAGGCACCTAGCTCAGCACTGGCTAGGGAGGGGAAGACTCTCAGTTCTTCCGGGCAAGAGGCGGGACCTCCAAGCTGGGCCCCCTCGGTCTATTTTCAGGTCACTGACTCTCGTCAGGAGGGTAGCGCAGGGAGAGTACGTGTGAGCTGCATCCTGTTCGAACATTAGGAGGGATCAGAAAGCTGGTTCCAACATTTTTGGTGCGGTGAGCGTGGAGCGCAGCCCTCAGAGAAGAACCTTGAGCCACCACATGGCGGGAGATCACGGGGAAGGAGAAGGAGGGGAGTCGGATAACCCGGGGGGATTCGTGGGAAGAGAGGAGCTTATGGCTTCAATCAAGGGGATCATGGATCTACTGCAAGGGATCTCGCGGCAGGGAGACTGTTCAACTCCACTGCCTCAAGTGCCAGCTCTCGCGACTCAGGAAGAATTCGTCTCGGCGCGAGTAGGAGAGGATGCCCAGGGGAGAAGGCCGGGGAAGGAGGTGATGGCGTAAGGGAGCGGGAGAGACATGGCGGGAAGGGAGCTGTTCCCAAGCCCGGCGAGTGCCATCTCGCCAGGGGAGGTTGTCGCACGAGTAGGGGCGGTGAGACCGGCGGCGAGAGGGTCCCCTTTTTGCGAGCTGATCCTGTCCGCTCCTGTCCCGGAGGGCTTCCGAGAGCCCGAGATGAACTACTATGTAGGGAACGATGATCCCCTCCATCACTTGCAGTGGTTCGAAGACGCTGTCTCGATCAGGCCCATGACGGATGCGTTTAAGTGCCGCCTTTTTGCGATCACCCTAAAGGACAAAGCTAGGGATTGGTTCCATCAACTCCCGACAGACTCGATATACGGCTTCGAGGACTTGAGCAGGAGCTTCCAGCTCCGGTTCTCCACATCTAAGAAGAGGAAGAAGAACCCGGAGTCGATCTTTCTGATCAGGCAGAAGGCGGACGAGTCGCTGGCTCAGTATGTGGACAGGTTTCAAGAAGAGATTTTGGATATCCAGGAGGTGCCAGAGTTTTCCCTCCAGATGGCCTTTACTGTGGGACTACGGGAGGGGTTCTTCAAGATGAGCCTCACACGGAAGGCGCCGCTGTCCTTTGAAGGCTTGATGGAGAAGGCGGCAAAAGAAATAGCGATGGAGGCGGCGAACCCAGCTTTTGCAAAGAAGTTGACAAGGCTTACTGAGGTGGAGTCGAGGGAGTCAGGTGGGAGACATCAGGAGACGAGGAGAAGAGAGGAGCCAAGGGCGCCGGCGTACCCGGAGCTGGGGTGGAGACCACAGGGAGGCCCTGCCCCAGGACAAGGTAGAGGATTTCCCCAAGGGGGGAGGAACCAGCAAGGAGGACCAGGAAGGTTTCACCAGCAGGGGTGGGGGTATGGTCATAGACCACCCCTGCCCCCTACGCAGCAGGCCATGGCCATCGACCGAGGCAGAGGAAGGGGCTGAGAGAGAGGAAGAGGAGCCGGAGCAGGGAGAAGGAGGAACCCTCAGGAAGGAAGACAGGGGGGAGGTGGCATTGTCATATTGTGACTTCCACGAGGAGGAAGGTCACGCAACGGCTACCTGCCCAGATTTCTTAGAGATGAGGAGAACTCGAGGGGCAGGAGAACAGCCAAGGCTGGTGCGGATAGAGGAAGTAACAGTTACAGGAGAAGAGGATCGATGTGTGGATCGAGCGGATGAAGGGGATCGCGGGGGGATTGGAGTGATCAATGGGGGGTGGGGATAGAGGCGGCCCGAAATGCGAGCCTTCACACTATGTACCGCTGAAGCGTCGCCTCGACGTCACAATCCCCTCCTCCAGATGAAAAGATTACCTTTTCAATGAAGGACATGCCCGACCATGAGGACCCCTTTTGTGACGCGCTGGTGATACGGACCGCCATCGAGAACTTCACGGTGTCGCGGATCCTAGTGGACAATGAGAGCTCAGTGAACGTGATTTTCAAGAAGGCATTCAATGCAATGAGGGTGGAGTCCCGGAGGGTGTTGGCTGCGGATAGACCACTGTTTGGGTTCTCAGGGGAAAGGAAAGAAGTCGAGGGGGGAGTAGGGTTTCAGGTGACCCTGGGAGGGCTGTCCCGGAATTGTCGCTTTGTCATAGTGGATGCCCCCAGCAGTTACAACGCTATCTTTGGGCGCCCCTTAATCAGCGCTTTCAGACGCGTCCCTTCATCGTTTCACCAGTGCTTGAAGCTGAATTCAGGAGGTACCCAAATCAGGGTACGGGGGGATCCAAAGGATGCCAGGGAATGCTACGTGACGGCAGTGAACACCATCTCCTGGCAGGAAGACGCGGAGGAGTTGGGAAAGTGGATGGAGCAATTACAACAAGAACAGGGAGGCGGGGAAGAGCAAAGAGAGGAGGAAGATGCTGGAGGAGAAGAAGTAGTAATGGTGGGAGGCATTGCGGGGGAACCAGAAATGGCGGGAGAGGAGTTCGGGGAGATGATGGTAGTAGAAGAAAAAGAGAAGGAAAGTGCGAAGGGGGAGGAAGAAATGGTAAGGAGTTTAGGCCTGGTGGAGAGGCTGGAAGCGGCTGGAAAGGAGGGAGAAGAGACGGAGGCAGCAGAGGAAGAGGAGCCAAAAGAAGAGGTAGGGAGGAGAGAGAAAAGGCAGATGGAAGAAGAGGGAGGGTCGCCCGGGGAGGGGGCCCGGCCGGAAAAGAGAAGGGCCTCACGACAGGAAGAGGAGGACGCAAGCAAGTGGGAGACGGAGCAGCCGGGGCAGGAGAGGATGATGGCCAACGTAGAAGGCAAAGCCAAGGAGCAGGATGTGCAGGCAGAGCAGGAAGGAGAGGAAGAGCCATCAAGGCTGAAAGCGGCCGTAGAGGTCCTCGAGGTAGAGATACGCACCAAGGAAGGCCGAGAGGAGAAAATAAAAATCAGTGGCGAGCTCTGCCCGGAGGACCGTGAGAAGATCAGGACCTGCGTGCAGAAAAATATTGACGTCTTCGCATGGAGCGCCGCGGACATGTCAGGGGTCGATGCAGACGTCGCCTGTCACCGCCTCTATCTAGATCCCAACACTCGCCCCATACAACAGAAGAAGAGGGTCATCGCCTCCAAGATGGCCGGACCTATTAGAGAGGAAGTGGAAAAATTACTTAAGGCGGGGTTTGTGTCCGCCTGTAAGGATCCCGGGTGGGTGAGTAATGTTGTAATGGTCAAAAAAGGGGAGGGTAAGTGAAGAATGTGTGTAGATTTTTCTCTTTTAAATAAAGCATGCCTCAAGGATTGTTACCCGCTGCCCCGAATCGACGCGCTGGTTGACTCAGCCGTCGGCTTCCCCTTTATGAGTTTCTTGGATGCATTTTCTGGATACCATCAAATACGCATGCATCCCCCGGACGTTAAGGACGTCATCTTCGTCACGGAGGATGGATGCTTCTGTTTTAATATGATGCCTTTCGGTTTGAAAAATGCGGGCGCGACCTATCAGAGGATGATGGATCGGATCTTCCTAGAGCAGAGACGGAGGAACCTCGAGGTATACGTAGATGACTTGATGATCAAAAGCAAGGACCTCGAAGCTCATATCCTAGATCTGGAGGAAACCTTTGAAACCCTAAGGGAGTATAAAATGAGACTCAACCACCTGAAATGTGTTTTTGGTGCCAGCAGAGGAAGGTTCCTAGGACACCTTCTCACTCCATCTAGAGTGGAGCCCAACCCCGAAAAAGTGAGAGCAATCCTGGAATTGGAGTCCCCTAGGAATGTTAAGGAAGTTCAACGTCTCACAGGCAAGTTGGTCGGGCTGAGCAGGTTCCTCTCTCGAGTCGGGGAGAGGTGCTCGCCCTTCTTCCGAACGCTGCATGGCAGCAAGAGATTCGAATGGACCTCGGAATGTGAGACGGCTTTCCAAGCCATAAAACAACAGCTTACCCAAACGCCCTTACTCCAGGTACCAAGGGAAGCATAGGTCTTGTTCTTATATTTGGGGGTAGGGACTGTGGCGGTGAGCTCGGTCCTGGTGCGAGAAGAAGGGAAGAAACAATTTCCGATTTATTACGTAAGCAAGGTCCTGAAGAAAGCGGAGCTCGGGTACCCCATCCTTGAGAAGTTAGCATTCGCCCTCATCATCTCGGCCCGAAAGCTCAGGCCGTATTTTCAGGCTCACTCCATACAAGTGGTAACGGATCACCCCCTCCGTCGCATCTTGGGGGGGGTGGAGCATTCAGGGAGACTGGAAAAATGGTCAATAGAGCTCAGCGAATTTGACCTCGTCTTCGTTCCTCGGCTCGCCATAAAGGCACAGGCGGTGGCCGATTTCCTGGTGGACTATGTAGTTGAGGTCCGGGAGACGGAGGCGCCCCCTCGGGCAACCTGGAAGATGTTAGTGGATGGAGCGTCGGGAAGAAATTCCTTTGGGGGGGGGGGGGGAATGGTCTTGATCAGCCCGGAGGGGACCCAGATTGAGCAGGCCTTGAAGATTCATTTCGCAATCACCAACAACCAAGCGGAATATGAGGCGGTCATTGCGGGACTCAGGTTAGCCCGGGAGCTGGGCATACAAGACATTGAGGCCTCGACAGACTCCATGGTGGTGGCAGACCAGATCAAAGGGGAGTTCGAGGCAAGGGAGCCCACCCTCCAGTTGTATCTAGGAAAGGTCAAGGACATCATAGGGCAGTTCCGAAGCTTCTCCATTCAGCACGTCCCGAGGGAGGAGAGCACTCAGGCTGACCAACTCGCCAAGCATGGCCCTCGAACCGGGGGAATAGTGACGGAACTCTTCAGGCCGTCTATAGAGGAAGGGGAACTAATGGAAGTATGCCAGCAGAGGTCGTGGATGGACCCCTTTATCACCTTTTTGGCATCAAGGCAGTTACCCGCAATGGAACTCGACAAGAAGCATACCAGATACAAATCGGCGTACTACCTGCTGAAGGATGGAGTTTTATATCGCAAAACCTTGTCAGGTCTGCTGGCCAGATGTGTGTTAGAGGAGGAGGTTCCCAAGGTTCTGCAAGAGATTCACTCGGGAGAATGTGGGAGTCACTCGGGGAGCCGGACTTTAGAAGGGAGGGTGCTGAGACAGGGGTACTTTTGGCCCACCCTCAGGAGAGATGCGGAGGAATTCGCGAAAAAGTGTCAAAAGTGCCAGGAATTCGCCTCCCTTCAGCTCCTTCCAGCCCAGAGGTTGCGGACCATCACAGCTCCCTGGCCATTCACTATATGGGGACTAGATCTGGTGGGCCCTTTTCCCCGAGCGAGTGGCCAAAGGAAATTCCTGTTAGTCATGGTGGACTACTTTTCAAAGTAGCTGGAGGTGAAGGCATTGGCTAAGGTAACCTCGCAGGTGGTCAAGAATTTCGTATGGGGGGAGATCATCTGCCGGCATGGGTTGCCCCTAGCCATTGTGACAGATAACGGACCACAAGTTGCAAGCAGAGAGTTCGTGGATTTTTGCATTCGTTTGGGGATAGATCTCCGCTTTGCCTCTGTTCATCATCCACGGAATAATGGACAGGTCAAAGCGGCTAATAATGTCATTGTCAATCTATTGAAGAAAAAAGTGGAGAATTTGAGAGTAAGCTGGGTGGAGCAGCTACCTTCAATACTGTGGGCCTTGAGGACCACACCAAACACAGCCACGGGGGAAACCCCGTTTAAGCTCTCTAATGGCTCAGAGGCTGTCATACCTGTCTAGTTTGAGGTCACATCACCAAGAGTAGCGGTTGCAAGGGAAGGAGTCGAAGGATGGAGAGCAGAGAACGAAGAAGAACAGAGGCTCTCGTTGGATCTCGTGGAGGAGCTCCGGGATTTAGCGATGGTCCGGCAGGAAGAGGTCAAGCGCCGGATGGCGAGGTACTTCGACAAGCATATAAGGATCAAACAGTTTGAGAAAGGAGATTTGGTCCTGAAAAAGGTAGACGCGGCGGGTAGAGGGGCCTCCGTAGGGAAGCTTAACCCCAATTGGGAGGGCCCACCAAAGATTCTCATAAAGGAATCCCAGCATCGCGAGCCACGGTTGGACTGTCTTTCCGAGGTTAGGGCAACCTCGAAAAGAGCGAGGATTGTGTACAACCTTGGGCTCGCGAGTGACCCAACAAGCGAGGAAGGAGGACTGGCGAGATGGGAGGAGGCCTACCCATAAGAGGCGAGAGGAAGGGGCAGCCCATGAATTAAGGCGAGACCTCGCTAGGCGAGACCTCCGGGTGTGGGCGAGATGGCCCAGCAGGCGAGACCTCCCTAGGCTTGACGGATCCCTCCCCACTCGCCATATGAAAAAAGAGATGTCTTTACCTTTTTACCCACAAGGGGGATTTTACCTTTGTGCCCCGGGTAGTTTTACATTTTTGCCCCGGGAGGTCTGCGCATAGCTCTCTGGAACAGCGGAGTTTGGCTGTTAGCAGACCCAGTCCAGGGTGTTTTGGTCATTTCAGGCTGATTTAGAAGTGATATTTGCAGATCAGGTTCAGAGGCCTATAAATAGACCGGTAGAGGTGCCTGAGAAGGTTGTTGAACCTTTCCACTATCTTCCTCACAGACACCTAGCTCAGCACTGGCTAGGGAGGGGAAGACTCTCAGTTCTTCCGGGTAAGAGGCGGGACCTCCAAGCTGGGCCCCCTCGGTCTATTTTCAGGTCACTGACTCTCGTCAGGAGGGCTGCATCCTGTTTGAACGAGATCTATTTTTTCCTTAGTTTATTATAGGGGTGCGAGCGGTTTGGTTTCAGTGGGTTTGGACCCAAACCGAAACTGAACTGACTTGCCTCGGTTTTTGGTTTGTCCAAACCAACCCGAACCAAACTCAGTCGGTTCGGTTCAAAGTCGTTTCGGTTTTTAGTCAGTTTTTTGCGGTTCAGTGTCGGTTTTCTGCGAACAAACATTATCAAGTGTTATTTGTTGGATCGATCAACGTCCTTTTACTAATTTCATAATATTTATCAACTGAAGATTTATATTAAATAAATAACATACAATTTTTTTGAGTGCAAGTCAGAGAAAAATTTTATTAAATTCACATCACTCACACAAACAACTATTATATTCATGCATTTTTAGACATGCAAAGTTTGGGTATATTGAGACAATCCTTCCTAATGACTTCCCACAATTCTTCATAATAACTTGGACAAATTTAATACTAATAGATCCAACAATAAGCAATCAGAGCAATTGGAGTATCACGATAGATAATCATTGTCGTTGTTAAATCAAATTAATATACAGATCATCACAAATAATTTAATATCACCCCTAATTTATTACCATGGATGCAAATCGACGGTGGCTGCTACATCCACAGTCGACCTCAATCTTACGGGATCTCCTAGCTGTCGTCGGTAGGGAGATAACCTCGGCCAACACCCCTAGTGGCAACTACTGGCGGTTGGCATCACGGCGGGGAACTTGCTGGAGGTCGGGCCATGTGAGAAGTTCTTAGAGGCCCTCCCTCCCCTTCACACGCCCCATGCAAGGCCAAAGCCCGCAAAGGTAGCAGAGGTGGTTTGAAGCTTCCAAGGTCGGGATTGCTATCTCTAGTAGTCGGAGTCAGCAGGGATCGACGAGAAATAGATCTAAGGGCATAGAGGAGTCTGAGAAACTTACTTGTGTGGTGTTTAGGCGAGGGGATCGACATGTGTTCATGGGTGACGGAAATCGCTAAAGTTGAGGAAAATAGTTCATCGGTTGTCGTCGGGGTATAATTTCTGGCTAGTTAGGGGAGCAAGATATTGCAAAACGAGGTCTCGTCATCCCTTGAGATTTATATAGGGGTGGGGCCGATTTATTATTTAGGAAGGAAATTAATTCCTCATTCACTTGAAGAAAAATGCCACCCTTGATTTTTACCGCCCAATCCTTCCCAATCACCTGGAATAGGTAAATAATTTTTCCCTAGCTGGCTCCTCTTGGGGGAATAAAGAATATTAATGTGTGGGGGGAGTTACTTAATTATGGCTCAAAAAATGTTATAAGTAATTAAATTTAAGTTATTTTGATTTCAAATTTTTATGACAGCCTCCTAGTGTCCTAAATTAGTTTTAAAATTTACTTCATAATTTTTGAAGGTATTTTAATATATTTTTTATTTAATTGATGTATCTACAGTCTACTTGATTAAAATAAAATAAATTTAATTTAATTTTAATAATATAATTTAATTAATAAATTTATTTTTGATATTTAAAGGTCTCTTGGTAAAAATATGAGATTTTTTGAAGATAATTTGTTATTTTCTCATTATTTATCTAATTTGTCAATTATTTAAATAAATATATTATTTAATTAATTTATCTAGTATAGAGGTCACTCCTCTACTCATGTTGCATAGTCTAGCCATTTTGGTATGTTGGCGAGTCAAGACCACCTCACGCCGATGATTTGATCGAGTTAGGTAGTTTGGTGTGCATTTAGCCTAATTATGGCAATTTCAAGTTTTACATAATTTAAGTTGATTGACTAGGTAAATATATGTCATAGTGGGTCAATTTGACTTGTTTAGGGTGTTAATGCATAATTCATGTGTTAAATGGGTTTACTAAGACCTAATGAGATACTTCACACATATATGAGAGTCTAGTTTTCATTTAAGTCAAAAAAGTATTCATATGACCCGGTGAGTGCATTGAGCGACTAATTGGGCCAATAACACCCATTAGGGCTTAACCTAACATTTGAGTTCCAACCAAGCCCATAGAATCCCAGTGAGTCAAATGACATGAAGGGGGTCTGGATGGCCGAATTGGGATGTTACACGCGCCTCTCCACTTCAACCAACCCGCTTGGATTTTGTGTCACATCCATATCAACACCTCTATTGTTTTGAAACATTGATCCAAGATATTTAAAACATTCACTATGAAAAATGTCATGATCGCCCAGCTTAGTAACGAAGTCATCCATCCTTCTTGCACTACTAAATTTAAGCTTTGTATGCTCTATCTTCGCTCCGCTCATCTTGGGATCCACTGCATTTCATTAAAGGGGGTGAAGCAAAAGCATTTCTATAGGTAAACAAGAAGAAGATGTAGAGGAAATGACTGAAATTATACTTTGTAAAACTCTAAATATATATATGATATAGAAGATGAGGAAATTTATGTTATATTTGATATTCATTTGTTTGATTTTGATTAACTTAGAATTCCAGGTAAAGAAGACCTTTATGGATTCACGTTCTAAAGTTAAAAAGAGATTAAGGGAGTGATAAGTCACAAGGAATATGTCATTTGGTATATGTAAGGTATGACAAGTAACTGATGATGAATAATATATGTTCACTACATATGCATTTTTTTATTTTGTATCTGTAAGGATGGACAAATAAATTTTGTTTACTATAAATTATTTATCATCAATTGTGATGAAATCTCTAATACTATGTATTGAGGGATTTGTATTATCTCTCACCCTTTTTTTCTCTATTGATAAAATGAGTAGGAAAAATCATTCTTGAATGAGTTTCACTTAGTGATTGTGTATTCATTTTTAGGTAAATATTAATTAAGTTGTAATTAATCTTAAGATGATTTGATAAGCACAATCATAGTTTGTTTCATTTTTTTAAAAAAAAACATGTAGCTTTGCGAT